>JARQOC010000001.1:460712453-461912453 GCA_033576535.1 Allobates femoralis
TTTTTCAGGGTTCTTTTCAGATATATTACCCAATTTTTTTCCCAATTTTTTCTCTTACCCCATTATTTTTCCTTTATTGGGATGGTTTATTGAGATTTGTTCTTTTTCAGACGGGGTCTGGTAGAACGGAGTGATCCAGATTTGTTTCTAACCGCTCCCTCTACATCCCCTATATTTCTTTTTCTTTTTGGGTGTCTGCCCGGGGCTACCCGAAACAATTGAGTGACATTTCATTAATGGTATTGTGAGTTCTTGAGTCCCCTAATCCATTGGGACTGCTGGCCGTTTCAGTTTGCGGGTCAGCAGCCCGGTGGATTTATTGTGGGGGAGGTGAGCCGTACGGGGGGACAGCCTTTGGCTCAAGAAAGGACGTCTGGTGGTTCCACTTTGCTCATCCTATCATATGGACAAAAAATGCTTTTGTATATGGTCATATGCTTGGTATGCAATGTGCTTTGTATCAGCAAATCCATGATTATGGTACTATCCTTAACCAACTATATATAAGGCATGTCCTATACAATAATAATTTTTTGATAAATCCATGACTATAGTACTATATTGCACCAACGGCTTGATACTGGACGGATCATACAAGTGTCTGATCCCATATATGAGGGGAAAAGTAAGGGGGTCCTTTGCGCTGGTGAGTTGGTGGCCAAATGGCACAGTGCACGGTGCCATAGGATTGTCCCACTCACATGGCTTTGTTCCCTTGTCTCTAATCTATTTGGTATACTGATCCGACAAGAGGGACATACCCTGTACAAATGTGCCCCCTTTCCAAATGTTACAGTTGATAGGGATTAGCGATCACTGATGATGCCATCTCAGAACTACTATGTAGTACCAGGAGAAATGTCAATAACTAGATTGCAATTTAAGCTCATGTTTCCATTGCTGATAAATATGTGCTATTACAAGGATCCTGTTCGGGCTAGTGTGCGCCGTTATTCAGATCCTTATGATTTAAGTTGAGAGGTCTGTCTGTGCGACGGACAGACTCAGTACATTGGAAAATATAAACAGATGGGCGGGGTGAGATGGCGCGATCACACACGTGACATGACCCATTTCCGGAACGTCACTTATGACGCCAGAACGTTGCCATGACTACCTACACAGCGGAGGGCACTCCACTTTGATTATATGTACTATTTAAAGACAGGGAAGGAGTTCTAAGCCACGCCTCCCTGACAAAGTCGCCAAGCAACGGAGACACACGTGAGACAAGGATCCTCTGTGTGTATCCTGACACCATCATTGTCCTAGCACCGATCTTTCAAGCCTTGCTCCCCTGGCCAGGGACTGGTCCCTTAAACATCTCCTATGATAAGGATTCACACTGAACCAGGTGAGAGCATATTATTTGAGCTTATAGGGACTTGGGTGCATTCACTTTGCCGAGGACTATGAGTGTTAGACCTGTGGCACTACCTTTAGGGATAGTTGTTGGCAACCTCTGTGACCTAAGGGTACCGTTACACGTCGCAATATTGCATGCAATTTCACTTGCAATTTGCTGGTTGCAGTAAAATCATGGACACATTGTTCCATTTGTACATGGCAACAAAATAGAACAATGTATCCATGATTTCACTGCAACCAGTAAATTGCCAGTGAAATTGCATGCAATGTTGCGACGTGTAACGGTACCTTTAGTGTCCTCCTGTCAGTAGCACTTGATTGCATTCAATTTCAATATGCATATGACTGAGATTACATAATTTTGACCTGTGACTATAAAATATATGCAAGCCTACAGGGAGAATGTATTGTGCTGCCACCCCCTTTTTGGTTCATTTGTATATGGTGTGCCTGTAATTTTTGATTCATTGTATTAACAGAAAAACCCTTCCTAAATGCAGGTTTTGTGGTTTTGTAATGGTTTTAATTGTTTTTAGATGTGTGTTCTTGTCTTTAATAAAATTGATGATTTTTTGACCTATGCAATGGTGGTGTGCCGCAGAATTTTTGTCAATTCCTTCTCTCTCGTATACATGGTTTAATTGTCTGGTCACTACAGATGTTGCCGATGATGACCAAGCCTAGCTCGAAGCACTAAGCGTATAGTTCATAAAGTTGTCCAGAGATTTGTAGACAGATTTGTGCAGTCGTATAATGTCTCTGCCGAGTAGAATTAAGATATCTGCCTTGTTGTCCAAGGCCGTTATCTCGTTGGCTATGGCTTTGAGGTGAGGAAACTGAAGAGCCGCTTGTGGCACATAGGATTTCTTCCCTGTTCAAGGGTATTTGGTTACACTCTATGAGTGTGGGAAGTGGTATCTCCTATGGCCTTTTTTCCAGTGGCTTCTGTCACACCGCTGCAGGTGCCCAAGGTGTAGGGAAAGGTGTTTCCCTTTAAGTTGAGCAAGTCGAAGAGTTCTGACCTGGCCAAGGACTTGTTGCTCTGTTCGTCCAGGCTGACGTACAATTTGACCGCCTTTTCTGGATGACCTTTAGGATACTCCCTTGCTAGGAAAATCTTTGCGCAGGACATTTCGCGAAGACCTCGGTGCAGGATACTGTATACTCAGCTCTTTTACACTGTTCATCTTCACTGAGTAAACTTCACTACATCCCTTTGCCAGCTTTGCTACTTTAAACCGCCATTGGAAACTTCAAGACTACTACACCATTTCCTCTCTGCTTAGTCTACTCTGCTCATCACTGTCTCAGCTCTGCTACTTTGAGCCTCCATTGCAAACTTGGTTAAAGAGGTTAAACTTGACAAAGGTCGTACATATAGATTACAATGTTCTTATGTATGGTAAACAATTAGTACAGATACAAAGAGAATCCAGGCAAATGCATACATATAAAACCCTCAATCGCTGTTAGTCTTAAATCGAGATTCTCATAAGGAGTGTCTGACTTTATGTTAGGGTACAGGCACACTGTCGTGCATCAAACACGGAGCGTGAGTGATGCACGACAGCGATGCGAGTGCAGTGCTAGTTTGGTGCGAGTGTAGTGCTAGTGTGGTCCGAGTGTGGTGCTTGTGGTGAGTGTGCCTGGCTGTATGTAAGTGTATGTGGTGCGAGTGTGAGGTGTGAGTGCGTGTGTGTTGTTTTTTTTTCTCTCTGCTGTCCATGGTCTTGATGGACCACGGAACAGCATTAGTGCTGCTCGCCTGTATAATTCCTGCTATCCCCATACAGTTACAATAATGTTTCATTGCTGTGACAGCAGCAGTGAAGCAGTATTGTATGTATAATTTATTATTTTTTGCAAAGTTACACTTATCAGCTTGATTTGACATGTTTTTACCATGTCGGCTGTTCAGGACTTCATTCTGCACTGTGCTACCGAGGGGGTTTAACCCGGTGAATAAGGGTTAATCAGACGCTGGTGTCATGACACCATCTGTCCAGGGTTGTCCTTCCCCCCTGGACACATGGTGACATGACATCATGTGTCTGAATGGGTTAATTTTTCTGTAACCCAGGTTCAAGTGCATGTCGGGTGTAGAGATGTGACAGAAAGAGCCGTGATTTGTGAATGGAAGCCAGGGCTTCAGCACCATGGACAGCTCCTTACAAATCACCGGCTTATTCTGTGTAATCTCTACACCCGACATACACTTGAACCTGGTTTACAGAATAATTAACCCGTTCAGACACATGATGTCATGTCACCATGTATCCAGGGGGGAGGACAACCCCTGGACAGATGGTGTCATGACACCAGCGTCTGATTAACCCCTTATTCACCGGGTTAAAACCCCCTCGGTAGCACAGTGCAGAATGAAGTCCTGAACAGCCGACATGGTAAAAACATGTCAAATCAAGCTGATAAGTGTAACTTTGCAAAAAATAAGAAATTATACATACAATACTGCTTCACTGCTGCTGTCACAGCAATGAAACATTATTGTAACTGTATGGGGACTGTGGGGGCCAGTGATTTTAACAGCACACGGCTGCGACTCTCGTACCATGTGCTGTATGGGTGCGAGCTAGACTCGCACCCATATACTTTTAATGGCTCTCGCAAAGCAAGTTTAATGCCAGAAACTCGCATTAATGTGACCTGTATAGATAGAGTTTTTCTCGCATTAAACTCATGCGAGTTCAACGCCAGTTTGCCTCCAGTCTTAGTCATTGCATCCACATAAAAAAATTTATAAACCAATCATGTTAAATAAATAGACATCATACCTATATGGCAACCAGCGGGAGTGCAAGCTCGAGGAAAGGCAAAGTAGATCCTATAACCCCTACATTTTTTTCGCCCACTCAGCTTCCTCAGGGAGAGGTGTATGGTGGTAGTGGACCCGCACCATAACACCGGTGGTGTCTTTATAGCACTGGGAACTCCGGTGCGATGTTAAGCACTTCTGGGTTCCGCTTGTGTCATGCACAGTCTGTCCGCACCATCTCAGGGCGGTTCCAGATTCCGGCTCACAGCCCACCATCATCCAGCACAGGACGCATCACCAAAGATGCTGGGCGGAGGGGAGGGGCCGTTGGCGAACACCTACACACCGAGAGGGTGGAACAGGCTTATGCAGCGCTGTGCGCTCATTATATCACCATATTCTCAAACGATAACAAACCAGGGGAAAAAGAGACAATATGTATGTCACATCAGGAGAGCTAGGAAATCTATCGCCATTAAGTATAGGCTGGGCTCCGAGATAATTACATCTGAACATCTCGGACTGTAGTCATTATCAGCTTGGTGAGGTATTGTCCTTCTCCTTGTGATTTCTAGATCCAACTTGTATACTTCACATATGGTGATCCCTGGGCAAAGGACACAGGAGACGGGCTTGGACACCTTGAGAGTATATGGTGTGGTGTGTGAACAATAAAAAACCTAAAAATGATATAGAACCAGGAAAAAAGGATTAAAATAGAAAAAGCAAGAAAAGAGAGTTAGCATGTGGCATAATGAGCAGTCTCTCATAGGTAAGGACTATAGGTGACATTTTCATTTAGACCATTAGGGGTCAAGGTCCCGAGAGTCGCGATCCACTTAGTCTCCAGACGCGCCAGAACCTTTTTAAGGTCATCGCCTCTATTGCCACAACACACCAAATCAATTCCCCTGACTCTCAAGGAGGCAGGATTGCATCCATGATGTTTTTTTAAATGCTTTGGTATTGTTTTAAGCAAAGTGGGATCTTTCGCTTCCTTCGCTGCGATAATGCCGCGAACGTGCTCGCCTATGTGTACCCTCAACTCACGTGAGGTCAAGCCCACGTAGATCAGAGGCAGGCACATTGGGCAAAATACACC
Source organism: Allobates femoralis (assembly GCA_033576535.1). Taxonomy (NCBI): domain Eukaryota; kingdom Metazoa; phylum Chordata; class Amphibia; order Anura; family Aromobatidae; genus Allobates; species Allobates femoralis. Next base: position 460,717,697 of record JARQOC010000001.1, read on the forward strand.
ACATGTGTTGAGGAACACGAAATCCTGTGCCTGATCTCAAATCTACGCGAGCCATCAGCAGAGTGAAAATGGGTCACATGCTCCACGTTAGTGCAGGAGACGCAATGTCCACAGGGATAACATCCCAAAATAGGCCCCTGAGAGCTAAAGGGATTAGGTATGTGCGGCACATAGTGGCTGTGATCCAACATGTCCCTCAGGTTTCAGGTACGTCGTGGAATCATCAGAGGTCGGTCAGGTACACACTTTCTCAAAGTAGGATCAGTGAGTAAGACCCCCCCAGTGTCTACTACAAAGCTCTCTCATGGTCTGCCATTCATGGTTAAAAGTACCAATAAAGCGTAGTGTCTGTTCAATCTCAGTCTTTTTGGGTGTTTGTTTTAGTAGATGGGCTCTCTGTGGTATGTAAAGCACTCAGGTGCCCACGCTTTATGCACCTATTGGAATAACCACGATCTCTAAATCTTTGCTTAAGGGCCACAGACTGATGCTCAAATCCCTCCTTTGTAGAACAGATCTGCTTCATCCTCAAGAACTTGCCAGTGGGGACGGCACGTATGGTGGAGGAACTGTGACCAGAGGAAGCATGTAACAAGGAGTTCACGGAGGATGACTTCCTGTGGACGTCCGTCTCAATCAGTCCAGAGCTATCCACTTCCAGGGCAATGTCCAGGAAGTCAATCCTCGCCGAACTACACTTGAACTGTTATAACATCAGACTGATGTACATGTTTCATTAAGACATCCAGCTGCTCCGCTGAGCCCTGCCAAATAAACAAGACGTCGTCTATGTAGTGCATCCAGCACTGCACCTGGGCACAGGCTGCCATGCCTCCATCACCAAATATCAATCTCTCCCAATATCCCAGGAAGAGATTGGCGTACGAAGGCGCGCAGGCCGGGCCCATCGTAGTTCCACGCTGCTGCAGATAGATGACGTCCTTAAATACAAATAAAAAGAAGGGGGGGGAACAAGAGGCGCAATAGTGCCCTATCACTATGGCACTGAATGTAGAGGTGGTGAGAAAAGAATCCACTCACCTGTGGCAGTTGTGACACCCACAACTGGTTTGAAGGCGTATAAATGATAGTTTCCAGATGGCTGCTGCTGGATTTCCACCGTCCACTCAAATGTGGAGACACATCGATTGCAGGGAAGAAATGGTGTATCACGGTCCGCGCTGCCAAAATCACTCACTCCAAAGAAATGCACATGAAGATGGAACTTCAAAAGGAACTCTTTTATTACCTCCTACGCGTTTCGGTGCCCTCCTGGCACCTTCCTCAGGGATACCTTCACCCCACCAAACCACTCATATATATTTAGCACATCTCATCATATTGATTAGTGGGAGTAAACATCAATAATGACGTCATCATCGTCATCAAAACTTTTAAAAACCAATGTTCCATAAATAATTAATAACATAGTATGCCCACACATTTTAAAAAATCCGATTAAGAGAAATGTGCAAAAAAATCAGCAAAATGCCAGTGGAAACGCCTGTAAAAACTGTCTGAAAGGGCTAGACAAAAAAATTGCTCACTAAAATAAAGCATTCTACTCTGCTCTCTGGGGGATAGAACCGGCAGGTCCCGATGGATTGATAAGTGTAAAGCATCATCAATGACAAGCGCCACTTAATCTGTTGTAAAACAACCAGATTAGTAGATCTCTTGTTTTTGCTCCCAAAATTCCTAAAATCAATGTGTGCTTTATTTTTCTCTAGAAGAAGACAGACAAAAAATACAGATGGAAGGAAGAAACCGAAGATACAAGCCTCCGGATTTCATGAGATTTCTCACAATCTCATTTGTGGAACATCAGTGATGAACAATTAAAAGAATAATTTATTAATTACATTAAAAATAAGTCTTAAGATCAGAATCAGAGATGAGATGAAGTAAATGAAAGCCCTATGAAGTAATATCAGTAAAATATTTAATAAAAACAAGAATAAATAAATAAATAATTATAATGTTAAAAACGAGTAGTCCCTCTTTTTGCCTCATCTTCTGTGGCATACCCGTGTGAGTGCATGTGTTGTCATCCAAATTCTCTGGGTTCTATCCCCCCAAAAGGATACAGACTAAGATTATTCATATATATCAAACAAAAAAACTTTAAGTCACATGTCAAGATCTTAGTACACTTAGGATAATCCCCACTCATGGATCTATATGTAGATCTTATAAGTTACAATTATATGTGGTAATAATCTATTTTGTCCACAAGATGGCGATAGTCTGGATGTTGTTGTCAAGGAAACAAAACCAGGTACCAAGTCTTCACAAGCCTATATCACCGCCAGTAGGGGGCGCTTCATCCAAATCTCTGTGTATTAACAAGAAAATGTGCTAGCTCCGAATTTCTGTTCAGTGAAGAATAAAGAAAAAGAAAAGATAAGCATTACTGTGTGTGGGGTGCTGGGACGTGGATTTAGACCCAAAGTAGTTTGATAGATACGTTCTTGTGTTGTCTATAACTGTAAAGGAATGCTAAAGAACATAGTGAATTTATTTTAGTGTGGAAGTACCTTTCAGAATATACTGAAAGTGTTGTGCTGTAAGTGTACAAGAATACTGTGATAACTGACCAATGATTCCTATATTATTTCAGAGATTAGGTTCCGTCCCCTAGGTTTCAGTAGGTTTCAGTGTGTCCAGTTTAAACATCTCTCTTTTAATACCTCGAATCTGTTTGGGATGTGTGACTGTACATGGTCTATGGGGGTAATGCTGATGACCGTGGGGTCTCTGTTATGATGGAGATCACAATGATAGGACACACCATGAGCTTTGAAGCCATTTTTTATGTTCGATCGGTGTTTGTTGAGGCTTTCATGCAGGGGTTCACCCCGGACAGCCCCGGATCGCAAAAAACATGGTGTGAAGCTGGCCTTATGCACCAGTTTGATTTCAACTCTGCTATGTCTATAGTCTTCAATGCACTTTTCTAGTCCTGGGAGCTGTATCTGAGGTCAAGCAGGGCACTGACCAATATACAGACTCCTAAACCAGTGATCTGTGTGCTGGAAACCAATTTTTTTTATTAAAGGGAATCTGTCAGTAGATTTTTGCCATGTAATCTGTAAGGGCTGAGACCTTGATTCCAGCGATTTGTCTGCTTGCTGTTATTTTGATACAATCACTGTTTTCTTTAGCATAGCACTGAATGATGAGCCCTGTATAACCCCACCCACACCACTGCTTGGCAGCTTTCCGTATATAACACTGCCCACACTACTGCTTGGCAGCTGTCTGTATATAACACTGCCCACACCACTGATTGGCAGCTTTCTGTATATAGCACTGCCCTCACCACTGATTGGCAGCTTCTGATTAACCCCCACAACTAAACTGCCCACACTGATTGGCAGCTTCTGTATATAACACTGCCCACACCACTAATTGGCAGCTGTCTGTATATAACACATGCCCACACCACTGATTGGCAGCTGTCTGTATATAACAATGCCCACACCACTGATTGGCAGCTTTCTGTATATACACTGCCCACACCACTGATTGGCAGCTTTCTGTATATAACCACTGCCACACCACTGATTGGCAGCTTTCTGTAAATAAGCACTGCCCACACCACTGATTGGCAGCTTCTGATAAACCTGCCCACACCACTATTGGCAGCTTCTGTATATAACACTGCCCACTACCACTGATTGGCAGCTTTCTGTATATAACCACTGCCCACACCACTGATTGGCAGCTTTCTGTATATAAACATGCCCACACCACTGATTGCAGCTTTCTGTACACCACATGATTGGCAGCTGTCTGTATATAACACTGCCCACACCACTGAATTGGCAGCTTTCTGTATATACACTGCCCACACCACTGATTGGCAGCTTTCTGTATATACACTGCCCACACCACTGATTGGCAGCTTTCTGTATATAACCCCACCACACCACTGATTGGCAGCTTTCTGTATAAACACTGCCCACACCACTGATTGGCAGCTTTCTGTAAATAACACTGCCCACACCACTGATTGGCAGCTTTCTGTATATAACACTGCTCACACCACTGATTGGCAGCTTTCTGTATATAACACTGCCACACCACTATTGGAGCTTCTGTATATAACACTGCCCACACCACTGATTGGCAGCTTTCTGTATATAACACTGCCCACACCACTGATTGGCAGCTTTCTGTATATAACACTGCCCACACCACTGATTGGCAGCTTTCTGTATATAGCACTGCCCACACCACTGATTGTCAGCTTCCTGTGTACACTAGTGGCCTAAGGTGAGGCAACACCTGCAGTTTTTCACCATCACCAATATTTAATGAACGTTTTCACTGACATACTTACTTGAACATTCGCCCTCTTCTGCAATATGTATTCTATGTTTGTTTATAGTGACTTGGGTGTGATTTAAGACCGATATTTTGTGATTAAAAGGCAGTTTTTATATTTTAAGCCAGTTTGTCATCAAAATGTAAGCAATGACATGAATGACATGTTTTTATTGTTATACTGTCTCAGAATTCTATTATATAAAATTGACACATATTTGCTTAACTTTTATTTCACGTGCAGCATTAATGACTGCGTCTTTGTAGGGTAGAAAGTTAATAAAAATTAAGCTTTGATTTAATAATTATATTTGCAATATAACAGTGTGATATAATGACATATTAAGTGATTTTTCACCATTTTATCATTTGAATGTCAGATTTTGGGAATGACCAGCAGTATTAGACAGGAGTGGTCACCTAAGAAGAGAGCCAAAGCTGTTACTTTAAGAGAAGAAGGGTACAGTTACCGGGAAATAACCGCACGAATTGGAAAAGGGAGGTCACCGGCCAGCGTCCTCAAAGTGCGCAAGAGGTTTCAAGAGACTGGTTCAATAAAGAATAAACCAGGTAGAGGAAGGAAGAAGGCTACCACTCCTCATACTGGTAGAAGAATTGTTACAATCACCCTAAATAACAGGGAATCAACTGCTGTTGACATCAACAAGGAGCTTGTCAACACTGGAGTGACAGGGTCCGATTGGACGGTTTGACAGCAATTGGTAAACACGGAGTTAAGAGAATACCACATCAAAAGGGGACGTACTAAAAAGAATGAAGAAAAGGAATAAATAAAAAGAATGAAGATAATAACTTATTACAGAAAGATTGTGTAGATGTATAAAAGGTTTCTTGGAATCTTAGACATGGAATGAACACATATCCCATATAACCAGGTGTATAATATGTTACCTGAGCATTTTAGGTGTGGAATGAAGATGGAATATCTGTAGATAATAGAAGAATGGACACTTATCCCATATAACCAGGTGTATATTATGTTACCTGAGCATTATAGGTGTGGAATGAAGATGAAATATCTGTAGATAATAGGAAAATGAACACATATCCCATATAACCAGGTGTATATTATGTTACCTGAGCATTTTAGGTGTGGAATGAAGATGGAATATATGTAGATAATAGAGAATGACACTATATCCCATATAACCAGGTGTATATTATGTTACCTGAGCATTATAGGTGTGGAATGAAGATGAAATATCTGTAGATAATAGAAAATGAACACATATCCCATATAACCAGGTGTATATTATGTTACCTGAGCATTATAGGTGTGGAATGAAGATGGAATATTGTAGATAATAGAAAATGACACTTATCCCATATAACCAGGTGTATATTATGTTACCTGAGCATTATAGGTGTGGAATGAAGATGAAATATTGTAGATAATAGAAAATGAACACATATCCCATATAACCAGGTGTATATTATGTTACCTGAGCATTATAGGTGTGGAATGAAGATGGAATATATGTAGATAATAGAAGAATGAACACATATCCCATATAACCAGGTGTATATTATGTTACCTGAGCATTATAGGTGTGGAATGAAGATGAAATATCTGTAGATAATAGAAGAATGAACACATATCCCATATAACCAGGTGTATATTATGTTACCTGAGCATTATAGGTGTGGAATGAAGATGGAATATATGTAGATAATAGAAGAATGAACACATATCCCATATAACCAGGTGTATATTATGTTACCTGAGCATTATAGGTGTGGAATGAAGATGAAATATCTGTAGATAATAGGAAATGAACACATATCCCATATAACCAGGTGTATATTATGTTACCTGAGCATTATAGGTGTGGAATGAACGTGAAATATCTGTAGATAATAGGAAAATGAACACATATCCCATATAACCAGGTGTATATTATGTTACCTGAGCTTTATAGGTGTGGAATGAACGTGAAATATCTGTAGATAATAGGAGAGTGAACACATATCCCATATAACCAGGTGTATATTATGTTACCTGAGCATTATAGGTGTGGAATGAAGATGATATATCTGTAGATAATAGAAGAATGAACACATATCCCATATAACCAGGTGTATATTATGTTGCCTGAGCATTTTAGGTGTGGAATGAAGATGAAATATCTGTAGATAATAGGAGAATGATCGCATATACCATATAACCAGTGTATATAGCACTAGCATTTAGGTGTGAATGAACTGAATACCTGCAGATAATAGGAAATGAACACATATCCATAAACGGGTATGTTCATTCTATTATCTAAGAATTACATCATCACACCTAAAATCTCAGTAACATAATATAAACCATGGTTATATGAATGGTGTTCATTTTCCTATTATCTACTGATATTTCATACTTCATTCCACACCTAAAATGCTCAGGTAACATAATGTACACCTGGTTATATAGGATATGTGTTCATTTTCCTATTATCTACAGATATTCATCTTCATTCCACACCTAAAATGCTCAGGTAACATAATATACACCTGGTTATATGGATATGTGTTCATTTTCCTATTATCTACAGATATTTCATCTTCATTCCACACCTATAATGCTCAGGTAACATAATATACACCTTGTTATATGGGATATGTGTTCATTTTCCTATTATCTACAGATATTTCATCTTCATTCCACACCTATAATGCTCAGGTAACATAATATACACCTGGTTATATGGGATATGTGTTCATTTTCCTATTATCTACAGATATTTCATCTTCATTCCACACCTATAATGCTCAGGTACATAATATACACCTGTTATATGGATATGTGTTCATTCCATGTCTAAGATTCCCAAGAAACCTTTTTTTACATCTACACAATCTTTTGGTAATAAATTATTATCTTCATTCTTTTTATTTATTCCTTTTCTTCATTGTTTTTAGTATGTCCCCATTCCTGTGTGCTGTGTTACTAGTCAATGTAACAATTCAGTATGAGCTGCTCTTGGTGCCGGGGAGGTGATGCTCTCCTGAGCAAGATAGATGGGGAATGAACATGATATCTATATACTGTAAGGGATATATATTCCACATACTCCACTTTCGAGCGGCCGCAATCGCGGCCCACTTTTGCAAACTCGGGGGTCGCAAGAACGGACCGCAAATGCGGCCACATAAACAGCGGCAGTGTGAATGAAGCGCAAATAGTAAATTTGATAAGTCATTTAAGGGTACGTTCAGACGTGGTGGATTTTCCAGAAGGTTTTTGCACGGAAATACCGCTGCGGCCACGCCCTCCATTATACCCTGTGTGAACTGCAAAAAGCAGCTCACACAGGACGGAAAAATTGCCGCCGCGGAAAGCAGGTCGCAGTGCGGCAATCTTCAACCGCATCTTGTCAATTTGCCGCTCTGATTTCTTGCGGAATACAAACGTAAATTGCTTATAGGTTAGAATTGAATCGCAGTCAGACCGCTCTTGCAGCATCTTAGCAGCATATTTTTTGGCGCTTTTGCCGCACATAAGAGCGCCAAAAAAGCACCTCAAAACCTGCAGAAAAGATGGAATTAATTTTGCCAATTGCAATAAAAAGCATGAAGTCTGTGACAGAATTACCTAACAGATGAAATTATGGCTCGTCCACACATGCCAGATTTGTGGCGGCTGATCCATAGTCGCCAGCAAAACCAGTACTGATGTCATTGGTCGGATTATTTTCGTCCGGAAATTGATCTGGACTGCCGTTATTCTCAACCGCATCATGTCAATTTGACGGACAGGATCCGTCTGATAATTTGACATGCTAAAATGGCAGAAACCGTGGCTAAATATCAGCCGCGGCTTCTTGCGGGAATTGGCGGTGGTAAGGAACTACCACCGCTATTCCACCCTATTACTGCCATATATACGCCGACCAATTGGTATATATACTCCGGAATACCGCCGCATTTAGCGGCCAAAGTCCGTACGGAATACGGATTCCAGACGCCATACACCCGCAGCGTGTGGACGTACCCTTAGACTTAACTCAGATTTAGGGTCCGCTTAAGAGGTCCCCTTATCCTTTATATATTACACATAGATCATGTTTATTCACCAACTATTTAATCGCTTAGGAAAGTTACTGGAAAGCTGGGTGTGTGGATACTGTATCCATTACACTGCATACTGTACATATATTATGTTCATTCCCCATCTCTCTTGCATAGGAAAGTTACTGGAAAGCTGGGTATGTGGGATATATCTCCATTACACTGTATACTGTACATATATCATGTTCATTACCCATTTCTCTTGCATAGGAAAGTTACTGGAAAGCTGGGTGTGTGGGATATATCTCCATTACACTGTATACTGTACATATATCATGTTCATTACCCATCTCTCTTGCTCAGGAAAGTTACTGGAAAGCTGGGTATGTGGGATATATCCATTACACTGCATTCTGTACATATATTATGTTCATTCCCCATCTCTCTTGCATAGGAAAGTTACTGGAAAGCTGGGTATGTGGGATATATCTCCATTACACTGTATACTGTACATATATCATGTTCATTACCCATCTCTCTTGCTCAGGAAAGTTACTGGAAAGCTGGGTATGTGGGATATATCTCCATTACACTGTATACTATACATATATCATGTTCATTCCCCATTTCTCTTGCTCAGGAAAGTTACTGCAAAGCTGGGTATGTGGGATATATCCATTACACTGCATACTGTACATATATTATGTTCATTCCCCATCTCTCTTGCTCAGTACAGTTACTGGAAAGCTGGGTATTGGGATATATCTCCATTACACTGTATACTGTACATATATCATGTTCATTACCCATTTCTCTTGCATAGGAAAGTTACTGGAAAGCTGGGTATGTGGGATATATCCATTACACTGCATACTGTACATATATTATGTTCATTCCCCATCTCTCTTGCATAGGAAAGTTACTGGAAAGCTGGGTGTGTGGGATATATCTCCATTACACTGTATACTGTACATATATCATGTTCATTACCCATCTCTCTTGCTCAGGAAAGTTACTGGAAAGCTGGTATGTGGGATATATCCATTACACTGCATTCTGTACATATATTATGTCATTCCCATCTCTCTTGCATAGGAAAGTTACTGGAAAGCTGGTATGTGGGATATATCTCCATTACACTGTATACTGTACATATATCATGTTCATTCCCCATCTCTCTTGCTCAGGAAAGTTACTGGAAAGCTGGGTATGTGGGATATATCTCCATTACACTGTATACTATACATATATCATGTTCATTCCCCATTTCTCTTGCTCAGGAAAGTTACTGGAAAGCTGGGTATGTGGGATATATCCATTACACTGCATACTGTACATATATTATGTTCATTCCCCATCTCTCTTGCTCAGTACAGTTACTGGAAAGCTGGGTATGTGGGATATATCCATTACACTGCATACTGTACATGTATTATGTTCATTCCCCATCTCTCTTGCGCAGTACAGTTACTGGAAAGCTGGGTATGTGGGATATCTATCCCTCATCATCCACATTACGAACCTTGTGTACACTTACATTCATAATCCACATTATGCAACCCTATGTGCAGTCACCCCAAACATATAGAGAGCAACATATAGCATAAAATAGAGTTGTTTGCTGTGGAGTTGAACCCTATGTGAGCAGTTCTTACCTTCAATGAGCAGAAGTCCCTTTTTTCAGATTTCAATATCTCTGTGGGTATCTGGCAGAAATATGGAATACTCTTTACTGCTAAGACCCTGTACACCACTCCCACTAAGTCATACAGTTAGGGCCAGAAATATTTGGACAGTGACACAATTTTCGCGAGTTGGGCTCTGCATGCCACCACATTGGATTTGAAATGAAACCTCTACAACAGAATTCAAGTGCAGATTGTAACGTTTAATTTGAAGGGTTGAACAAAAATATCTGATAGAAAATGTAGGAATTGTACACATTTCTTTACAAACACTCCACATTTTAGGAGGTCAAAAGTAATTGGACAAATAAACATAACCCAAACAAAATATTTTTATTTTCAATATTTTGTTGCGAATCCTTTGGAGGCAATCACTGCCTTAAGTCTGAAACCCATGGACATCACCAAACGCTGGGTTTCCTCCTTCTTAATGCTTTGCCAGGCCTTTACAGCCACAGCCTTCAGGTCTTGCTTGTTTGTGGGTCTTTCCGTCTTAAGTCTGGATTTCAGCAAGTGAAATGCATGCTCAATTGGGTTAAGATCTGGTGATTGACTTGGCCATTGCAGAATGTTCCACTTTTTGGCACTCATGAACTCCAGGGTAGCTTTGGCTGTATGCTTGGGGTCATTGTCCATCTGTACTATGAAGCGCCGTCCAATCAACTTTGCAGCATTTGGCTGAATCTGGGCTGAAAGTATATCCCGGTACACTTCAGAATTCATCCGGCTACTCTTGTCTGCTGTTATGTCATTAATAAACACAAGTGACCCAGTGCCATTGAAAGCCATGCATGCCCATGCCATCACGTTGCCTCCACCATGTTTTACAGAGGATGTGGTGTGCCTTGGATCATGTGCCGTTCCCTTTCTTCTCCAAACTTTTTTCTTCCCATCATTCTGGTACAGGTTGATCTTTGTCTCATCTGTCCATAGAATACTTTTCCAGAACTGAGCTGGCTTCTTGAGGTGTTTTTCAGCAAATTTAACTGGCCTGTCTATTTTTGGAATTGATGAATGGTTTGCATCTAGATGTGAACCCTTTGTATTTACTGTCATGGAGTCTTCTCTTTACTGTTGACTTAGAGACAGATACACCTACTTCACTGAGAGTGTTCTGGACTTCAGTTGATGTTGTGAACGGGTTCTTCTTCACCAAATAAAGTATGTGGCGATCATCCACCACTGTTGTCATCCGTGGACGCCCAGGCCTTTTAGAGTTCCCAAGCTCACCAGTCAATTCCTTTTTTCTCAGAATGTACCCAACTGTTGATTTTGCTACTCCAAGCATGTCTATCTCTCTCATGGATTTTTCTTTTTTTTCAGCCTCAGGATGTTCTGCTTCACCTCAATTGAGAGTTCCTTTGACCGCATGTTGTCTGGTCACAGCAACAGCTTCCAAATGCAAAACCACACACCTGGAATCCACCCCTGACCTTTTAACTACTTCATTGATTACAGGTTAACGAGGGAGACGCCTTCAGAGTTAATTGCAGCCCTTAGAGTCCATTGTCCAATTACTTTTGGTCCCTTGAAAAAGAGGAGGCTATGCATTACAGAGCTATGATTCCTAAACCCTTTCTCCGATTTGGATGTGGAAACTCTCATATTGCAGCTGGGAGTGTGCACTTTCAGCCCATATTATATATATAATTGTATTTCTGAACATGTTTTTGTAAACAGCTAAAATAACAAAACTTGTGTCACTGTCCAAATATTTCTGGCCCTAACTGTATGACCAAGACTGTATCTGTGTCCCTACAACACACTTTAAACAAATTTGTGTGAGAGCCTGCAGTACCTAGGTTTGCCAGAGGTGGAATCTTGAGGCTTTTTTGAAGTGTGTATCAGCTTGCAGTACCACAAAGGCACCAGAGAGGGAGTATACACACATTGAGCACCCACAGCACACACACTCATACACACTGTCTCTTATATATGTGTATAAAGGGGACACTTGAGATTTTGATGCTAGGTGTATAAACAAGGTCTTCTCCATTGATTAGCATTGCCAGCTTTGTGGGGACCTGATTTTTGGTCCCCACGAAGACAGAGGTCCCCACACTGTTGGTGTGTATTCAGGTCCATGTCCCCACAAGTATAGCAAAGCAAGTATACACACACACACACACACACACACACACACACTCCACACACACCACACACACACCCCACTATACACATTCAGCTTTATATATTAGATTTGGTCAAATTAAAAAGAAGGCTAACTCAGGGAAGCAAGAAATGCCTACAAACTAAATGAGTTTTCAGCCAAAAGGTTAGAAATTAGGAAAATCTTTATTGATAGAATGAATTCAAAACATTAAAAATAAAGATGCACCGTGCAACAAATCCTTTATGGTAATCAAACCCACATATATGAACTTGGACACACAAAAAGAATAAAATCAAGAAATTCGATACAGAACAAAAATAATAGCAGTATAAGGCAACAAAATAACAAGGATATAGTAAAAAACTACAACTATTTTGCTGCGATGGTGATGTTTGTTTCCCCACAATATGTAATATAAATGTGAGCCACTAGAGGTCCCCAGAGTGCAAAAGAATAATGCTATCTATAAGAAATAGGAAAACACTATGTAGGGATCATATAAAGTCAAATACCAAAGGATGCACAGTAGTTAGATATAATATACTAGCTGGGTGCCCGATGCAGATGCATCGGGATTCTAGAAGAGCGAGTCTCTGACTCGCAATGGCCGCTTCGCGGCCAATGCTTCGCGCTGCTAAGGCGACTCGCCATGCCCGCTGCGCGGGCATAGCGAGTCGCCTTAGAACTGCGCGGCCAATGCTTCGGTCGTATCCACATGACCACGCCGACTCGCAGCGCGAAGCGAACTCAAAAGGGGCAAAAAACCCATTCGTGATTATATAATAGATAGCACCTACTCCCTTCAGGTGCAACAATAAATTATTGCATAGATTCAAATGTTTAAAAAAATAAAAAACTGAAATAATGAATGGGACAAAAGACCAAAGAATACCTCCTTAGAAGAGATGTCAGAACTGATTTCTAATTGCATCTAACCCATATACAGATGCATCTCAATGAATTAAATTAACTTCTTGATGATATTCTATTTCAGTAATTCAATACATAAAGTTAAACACATAGATCACATAGATCACTCAGTAATATATTTCAAATGTTTATTTTTGTTAATGTTGATGATTATGGCTTAGAGCCAATGAAAACCCAAAGGCCATTATCTCAGAAGATTAAAGTAGGGAAAATAGACTCTAACCTCCTACAACATGGGTAAGACCAAAGAGCTTTCTAAGGATGTCAGGGAAAAGATCCTAGACCTGCACGAGCCTGAAATGGGCTTCAAAATCATAAGTAAGATGCTGGGTGAGGCGACAACTGTTGGTGCAATAGTAAGAAAATGGAAAAAATACAAAATGAGTGAGAGCCTAAAACTACACAGGTTGAACTTGTTAATGATCTCAAGACAGCTGGGACCACTGTCACCAAGAAAACCATTGGTAATACATTACACCATTGTAACACTGGACATAGAGGGCATCCGGCAACCGTGTGCGACAGTGGTGCATGGAGAAACGATGTCTGGCACACAACACAAAAACGACAGAACAGGGAAGAGGTGACCCCCTGCACTCACCTGTGTCCGTGCCCTGATCTCCTTACCGTCCATATACATGTTCTTTCAACCTATCGCCGAGCTGGATACTTTGTCCCTTGCTGGCCCTAATCTTAGCCCTCAATAGGGAATGGCCAGCAGGAGAACTAGTCCCAACCACTGCAATAGTACAACAAAAGGGAAGGGGAGACATATGGGAACAACAAGGCAGCTTCATGCCTGCCATCTAGCTCCTTGACAGCAGACGGCTTAGCAGTAGTTAGCTCTTCAGAGAACTTCCTTCACCTCAGGAAGTTTGCCTAGGAATGTTCAGTCACCAGCAAACCATGCTGGAACCCTGTGACCATATGAAGGGGATGTGAGTAATCACAGAGTGGCCACACCTGATAAGGAAACTAAGGAGTCTGCTAGCAGCAGAAAACTAACATTAACTCCTCAACTGCCAAAGGAAAGAAACATGTTTAATATGCAGTCCAAATACAGACATGAGTCAGAGGTTCCAAACCAGTCACAAGTCTCCCAGGTAAGAGAGACCATCATGACAGTAGCCCCCCTTTAATGGGGGGCCTCCGGACCCTCAAGAGGGGAGTAGGCAGAATAACACCTACGGAAAGAACACTGTGACCTACCAGTGTTCACTTCCATAACCCCCTGTCCCCAAGGATATCACCTGCACAGCAAGCTAAAGATGTAACAAACATCGGCTCTGGAGACACAACACATCTCTGGAGCCATAACTTGTGAAACACGTTACGGGTACCAAGTACTGGGGGTAGCTGCAGCTGGACGGCTGAAGGGTTACCAATGTCCGTCATCCAATACGGACCAACGAACCCAGAGGCTAGAGCCCCCAAAGCACACTTCCACCTGATAGTATTAGTGGACACCCATATACAGTCATTCACACGTAGGTCTGGACTTTCACGTTATTTACCAAGCATGCGTCTTTTGAAATGTGAACATCCCCTTGAAGGACCGAGAACCAAGGTGTCACCTCGAAACCTGCAATACCCACCCTCAGAATGGGGAACTTCTGCAGGGTCAACTACTATGCCTCCACTACCTCTCCTGGGGGAACACAAATGTCCTGAAAGAACCTGGGCAGAGGGAGAAACCATGTGTCTTCTCTCTGGTTGCAACTTGTGCACATTAACCAGAGAAGAGGGAAGTGCAGAGGAAATGTATACTTCCAAGTAGCCTTCCTCAAAATGACCTGGGGAGGGCAGCTCTTCAGACATTGTATTGGGAGTGTACATCTCTGACAGAACCTACTTAGGAACTGTACATTCAGGAGATGAGTCCTCAGTATGGACAACTCCTCTCACGGAGCTCTGGAGGAGAGACTGAGGCCTAGCATAATCTCGAAGAGTGGGAATGAGATCCCTCTTTGTGCCGGATGGATATCAACCACAAAAGAAAATAGAGGAAACATGCACGTCCAGGCCGCCACTCTCCATACGACCTGGGGGAGATAGCTTTATAGATGCTTGTCTAGGTATGGATGAAAAAACTACAAGGTGACCCTTAAGCCCACAGTAGAAACACGCACCCATCCCATGGCGAACTACAGGCGACCTAATACAAGGGGTAACCGCCCCTACCTGCATAGGTTCATCCACCTGCACGGATGGGACCTCCTCATCAGGAAGAGCAACAGGGGGCTGGGTCCATGTGGATCTCCACCTGAGGTGTCTATCCATCCTGATAGCAAGAGACATGGCAGCCTCCAGCAATTTTGGGGCAGAGTACTAAGCCATGGAGTCTTGGAGCCTACTGGGCAACCCATGACAAATGGTTCCTAAGAGCTGGGCCATTCCATTCGATGTCCCTAGCCCACCTTCGGAACCCCGAACAGTACACCTCAGCCAGCCACATCACCTGCTGGAGTCTACAGAGTTTCAGCTCTACCAGGGAGATGCCATCAGAGTCCCATAGACAAGGGCCAAAGCTGTAAAAAAATCATCTACTAACTGCATAGATGGAGAGTCGATAGTACAGAAGGCCCAGGAATGGTATCTCCTCGCAACAGGGAGACAATGATCCCCCACTCTCTGTTCTTTACTCTCAGAGGAAGATGGGCATAGCCTGAAGTATAACTTGCAGGCCTCCTAGAATGCCCAAAACATATTACACCTCCCTGAAAACCTATCAGGGAGGGGAATCTTGGGTTCTGAGGCTGGGCCGAGACCACCAGACCCGCGATATATCACAGCTGCTGCACCACCTGTTCCCACAATTCGTCACCTCTAGAGATGGGCAAATCCTAAATTACTCGGACTCGCTAGACTCTAACGAGTCTGAGTCCAGGACTCGCTACTCATTGCGAGTCTAGCGAGTCCAATGTTAATGAATGGGGAACGAGTATTGCAGCGATTCCTCTGCTGCCGGACCCTATCAATATACCAATCCAAAGGGACTGCACCGCACCAGGGCCACTGGAAGAGCTGGGTTCAGCGCCAGAGGATGGCGCTTCAATGAACGCGCCATCTTCTGGGGCGGCTGCAGGCTGCAATTTGCAGCGGGGGGTGCCCAGAAAGCTTGGGCCTCCCTGCGCTGTGGATTCCAGCCCCCAGCTGCTTAGCTGTACCTGGCTAGACATAGAAATTGAAATTCATAGAAATTCATGAAATAATAAAAAAAAAAGGGGGCTCACCTGTATTCTTGTGTCTGGCCAGGTACAAATAGGCACCTGGGGGTTGGGGGCAGCCCATCGCTGCCTGCTGGATCCGGCTGGTTACAAAAATACGGCGAAGCTCACGTCATTTTTTTTTTTTTTTTGAAAAATCAATAAAACAATCCTAAAAAAGGATTGCATCTTTACTAACCCCTCGACCATGGTGGAGGGGTTAATAAAGATGCAGTCCCTTTTATTTATATTGTTTTATGGATTTTTCAGAAAAATTTGATGTGGGCTTCGCCATATTTTTGTAACCACCAGCCGCGATCCAGCATTTGTACCTGGCCGGAGACAACAATATAGGGGAGCCTTTTTTTTTATTATTTCATGAATTTCATGAAATAATAAAAAAAAAATGCGTGGGGCTCCGCGCAATTTCTATGTCTAGCCAGGTACAGCTAAGCAGCTGGGGGCTGGAATCCTCAGCGCAGGGAGGCCCAAGCCTTCTGGGCACCCCCCGCTGCGAATGACAGCCCGCAGCTGCCCCAGAAAATGGCACATTCATTGAAGCGCCATCTTCTGGCGCTGAACCCCACTCTTCCAGTGGCCCTGGTGGCGGGTGGCTCACTGGGTAATAAAGGGGTTAGGGACAGCTTTTTATTATCAGCTGGCCCTAAGCCCGAAATTTATGGCGGTCACGCCAATATTAGACATGACCACCATGAATTTCTATTAATTTGTTTTAAAAAAAACACAACACAGAGAAAATTTTTGTATTAGAAATTTAAAAAAAATCCATTAGGGACTCCATCTTTAATTAAAAAAATCCTCTTCCGTGCGACGCGATGTCCACTCGGCTACATCCCTGTGCATAGATATACATGTCTGTACACAGGGATAGCAGGCTTGAGAACAATCTCAGCTCTGCTACATCATCTCTGTGCACAGACATTCATGTCTGTACACAGGGAGAGCAGACGGGCTCTAGGACCCTGGAGCTGCCGCAGCCCGCAGGACCCGGAGCCCAGCACAGAGCAGACAGCAGAAGCCGGAAGAGAGGTAAGGAGCATTTCGCCCCCCTCCCTTCCTTCGCTCCCTGCTCGCTCCCCCCAGCCGAGTCCTAACTTAGGACCGGGCGGGGAGGGTGAGGGGGGGAGGACTCGTTACTGTGCGAGTAATCCCTGCGATTACTCGCAGAGTAACGAGTCGGGCGAATCCCTTACTACTCGGCGAGTACCGAGTAGTAACGAGTAGATTCGCCCATCCCTAGTCACCTCCTGTGAAAGAGTCTGCTTGACCTGAACAAACACTGCCACAGGATCCATAATGGATCCAAGAAAAAAATGGTATCTGGCTGGTGATTATGTCACAATGGACACTGGGGGTCTCCGGCTACCATGAGAGACAGTGGTGCACAGACCAATGGGGGAACAAATGCAGTGGAGGCCCTGCTCATAGGAAATGGAGAAGAGGTGACCTCCTGCACTCACCTGCGGCTGTGTCCTGATCTACCTACTGTCCCTATACAAATTCTTTAAACGTGTCGCCAAGCTGGATACCTAGTCCCTGGCTGAACTTGATGTTAGCCCTCAATAGGGAATGGCCGGCGGGAGCACTAGTCCCAACCACTGCAATAATACAACAAGAGAGAAGGGGAGACAGACAGGGGAACAACAAGGCAGCTTCACACCTGCTGCCTACCTCCTTGACAGCAGACAGCTTAGCAGTAGTTAGCTCTCCAGAGAACTTCCTTCACTTCAGAAATTTTGGCTAGTAATGTTCAATCACCGGCAAAGCATGCTGGAGCCATGTGACCATATATAGGGGATGGGAGTAATCACAGAGTGGCCACACCTTGTAAGGAAACTAAGGAGTCTGCTAGCAGCAGAAAACTAACATGAAATTCTCAACTGCCAAAGGAAACAAACAGGTATAATATGCAGTTCCAATACAGACATGCGACAGAGGTCCCAAACCAGTTACAAGTCTCCCAGATAAGAGAGACCATTGTAACAGCCGTAATAGGTTAAAATCCTGCAGTGCCTGCAAAGTTCCAATGCTCAAGAAGGTACATGTACAGGTCTGTCTGAGTTTGCCAATGTACACCTTGATGATTCTGAGTGTGATTGGGAGAAGGTGTTGTGGTCAGATGAGACAAAAATGAGCTCGCTGGCATTAACTAAACTCGCCGTGTTTGGAGGAAGAGAAATGCTGCCAATGACCTAAAGAACACAATCCCCACAGTCAAGCATGGCAGTGGAAACATAATGTTTTGAGGGTATTTCTTTGCTAAGGGCACAGAACTACTTCACTGCATCAATGGGACAATTGATTGAGCCATGTGCAGCAAAATCCTGAGTGACAACCGCTTTCCCTCCACCAGGACATTAAAATATAAATGGGTCGTGGCTGGGTCTTCCAGCATGACAATGACCCAAAACATGCAACCAAGGCAACAAAGGAGTGGTTCAAAAGGAAGGAGGAGGGCAGGGACAGCAATAAAAAGTTTTCGCTCACCGGAGATCCCCTTTAAGGTCATGGAGTGACCTAGCCAGTCTCCAGACCTTAATTCCATAGAAAACGTATGGAGGGAGCCGAAGCTCTAAGTTGCCAAGCGATAGCCTCAAAATCTTAATGATTTAGAAATGATCTGCAAAAGGAGTGGACTAAAATTCCTCCTAACATGTGCGCAAACCTCATCAGCAACTACCAGAAATGTCTGACTGCTGTGCTTGCCAACAAGAGTTTTGCCACCAAATATTAAGTCTTGTTTGCCACAGCGATCAAATACTTATTTCTCTCTGTAAAATGCAAATAACTTTATATACAGTAATTTAGACAATGTGATTTTCTGGATTTTATTTTTGATATTCTATCTCTCACTGTTAAAATTAACCTACCCTTAAAATTATAGACTGCTCATGTCTTTGGCTGCCTTCACATTTGCGTTTGTGTCTGCATGCTGATGGCATGCAGACACAAACGCAATGAAAAGCAGTGTCATTTTTCTGTGTCTGCAGCGGAGAATGTCCGTCTGCGGACACATCACTGTGCAGCCCGGGCAGCCAATCGATGGTGTCTGGGGGCGGGCCGGAGGCGGAGATCAGCGGCAGAGTTCTCCTCCTCCCTGCCGCCGGTAAGCTCCGGGACGTGTCAGCGGGGTTAAACAGCTGATGTGACAGCTGTTTGAATCTCCCGCGCCGACACCGAAAGGAGATGTCGGCGCGGGAAGATTCAAACAGCTGTCACATCAGCTGTTTCTCCCCGCCGACACCGCTATGAGATTACCGGCGGCGGGGAGGAGGAGATCAGCAGAGGCTCCAGCTGATCTCCCGGTGGCCATCGGTGATCTCCTGTGACATCACCGGCGGCCACCGGGAGAGATTTTAATGGGTCTGCAGCGTTCTCCTGCGCTGTGAAGCGCAGAACACTGCGGACCCATTGACGCCAATGCATTCTTTTGTGCACTTGGGGAAGCTTGCTGATTTTCCAAGGTCCCCAAGTGCCCAAAAAATGCAACATGTTGTGTCCCGGGTGCGGACGGGAGACCCTGGAGGGAGCAGATATCTTCCGCATCCGCACCCGAACGCAGCAAACGCAGGCACTATGCGTTCCTATGTTAAACATAGGAACCGCAGTGCACATGCGCTTGACTGTGTATGGGAACGCAGCATACGCTGCCTTCCCATACGCAAATGTTTAGGCACCCTTTGTCAGTGGGCAAACTTACAAAATCAGCAAGGGATGAAATAATTATTTCCTTCACTGTGTATGAATATACACAGAAAATACAAGGAAAGTCCCACAGGGATAAGCAGACTATTAAAATGGTGGAAAGTCCATGAAAGGCAGAATCCATTAAGGGATTTGAGTAGTAGCCAAAAGACTGTACCCATGGACGCTAATCCAGCAGGGGAAAGGGTAAACGACTCTAAACTTTTGAAGGGGACAAAATAAAAATAAAAAAAAAAAAAACAGACCTCACTGTTCGAAGTACTAAAAAACAACTCAAATAACTCCTTCTATGGACAAAATGCCAACTAAGGGAAAGGTCAGTGACTCAACAACATGCCTTTTTTTAGGAAAATTCAGCAAAGAGGAAAAAACAGGGCACAAAGCGGTGACAACAATCAGGTACCGGGACGTTCTCCCTTGAAATCGGCGGTGCAAGGCCAAAGCACCATACAATATATAAGATGATTGAAGAAAAGGCAGCACTCACCGGAATATGTGCAGGGTGATCTTTAATCCATAATTTCAGGAAAAGACAGGGTGCAGGGAGGTGACCACGGAGGGCCGGAGGACGCCGCCGCCGTTTCGCAACAGCTGTTGCTTCTACGGGTCCAAATATTTGGACCCGTAGAAGCAACAGCTGTTGCGAAACGGCGTCGTTGTCCTTCGGCCCTCCGTGGTCACCTCCCTGCACCCTGTCTTTTCCTGAAATTATGGATTAAAGATCACCCTGCACATATTCCGGTGAGTGCTGCCTTTTCTTCAATCACCTTTTTTTAGGAAAGTCCACTGTACTTGGCATAAAAACTCTCTGCCAGCTTTCTCAGCACTGCCCAGGCTGAAGGTCACTGTTGCTCATGGTACTCCGCTGCTGGACTGTCTTGGGTTGCAGGGGCTACTCGTCCAGGGGTATTTGCTGCCACCACTTGCACACCATTCTCCAACATGACCACCACTGGAGCAGACGATGGAGGAATTAGGGGATGACCACCCCCTCTAGAACAGAAGGGAGCAACTTGAGGAACATCAACAGGCCCTGTGAGTTTGGTTGCAGCTGGCTGGCTAACCAAGAGAGGCTAGGCCTCCACATTCTCTCCCAGTTGACCTTCTCCTGCCACTTCTCAAAGTCATCGACGGTGGCAACCCGGCTTATGCTAACCGCAAATCACCCCTTGCTGCACATCACCTTCATGAAGGCGACCTCCTCCTCAACAAAGATTGTGTGGAGTCTTTTGGGAAGATGGTCACACAGGAGGGTGGATCGGTTTATGTAGCACCGATGTACAATATCTTGTTTGGCTAGGAAGCCATCCCCCCTCTGCTGGAAAAATCCCACCACGTTGCCTTGGGTACATTGATCATTGAAGTGATTGGCCTTAGGCCCATGCAACCACTCTCAGGCGATGGCATCCGCAAGCAAATCTCCTCAACAAAGGAGAAAGGACAGGATAGTTCATGCCATACTGCTTGGATGGGGTAGTGGTCCCCACATGGCATTCTCCCAGATGAAGGCGTTTGGCAGGGATGCTACACATGGCTGGGAAACTGGGCCTTCTGCGTCTTCTACCTCCTCCTCTTCCTCATCCTCCTTGGCCTTTTCATCGTCCTTATCATGCTCTTGGTCCTGGTGAATTTGCTGATCAAGTAGCTGCGGTACCAGCTGCAGGTGCAATACTGCCAGGCATGCTGCAAGATCCTCTGGAGTCTTACATCTGGTGCTCCCAGATGGCATAGGGAATGAGTCACCTCCTGACTGCGAGCTTCTCATGTCCCCCTCTGGCATCCGAGCCCAATTACTGGATCCGGACCTCGCTGCATATGAGGCCCAATGTGGGTAGCGTGGTTAAGCTCCAGGTCACATATGTGTCCATGTTGTTCTATGCAGGCCGCTCCAGTTCTGGCTCTGCTGAAGCACCCTTTACCCCTGAGATGATGAATAAGATGACCTCCTCCAAATCAGGCATACCTTTTTGGAGATCCATAGCCAAACTGCATACTTCAGGCACTGTTAGGACTTTGGATCTCTATTGACATTCTGTGCATTTTGCCCAAAATAGCATCCACTGCTTCACTCCTGTTCATGTGATTCTCCCCTCTGCCTTTATAAACCTTTGCCTACTGTGTACTACGCTTGACTATTCAGTTTGAATTCCAAGCTTTCTGTGCTTCCATGTGTGCTCCACCTCCTGCTGATCCACTCCAGCTTTTCCAGCTACTGCCTTGGACTCCAGCTATCTCTCCAGCCTTAGCTACTCTCCTGCTTCCAGCTGTCTGTGTTTAGTTTTCTGACTTTGTCTCTGCTTCACAAGCCCTGTGTCACATAAGCTTTGTGTGCCCTGTTAGCACTATTATTTATAGTACAGATACTGTTATACAGACATCAGGACTCTTCAAAGATGTATCAAAGATGTACTGCACCAATAAGTATTGGACTTGTTTTTATGGGCATTCCCTCTCCCAAGACTCTGTGGGTTTATTATTCTGGTACTGTATATTTCTCCATCGGTTTCTCCAAGTGAGAATTATCTCCAGATACTTTTGTCTTTATGTTATCCTGCTAGACCTATTTTTAGAGATTTTCAGTATTACCTGTTTGATGAACTTTCTCATTTGCTGCACATCACATTATATCTGCCATGTTAGTTAAATATACTTGTTCACCTTAAATGTGGTTCCAAAGTTGTCTGTGCTCCCAATTGCTAATAGATCCCTGAGTACATACAGCACATTACAGGATACTCAAGTCATTAAGGGATCTGCTGGGGCTGTGGCTACTGAACCAAAATTAGACCAGCTGTTTGCTATGATTAGATCTCTGCAAGAGGATGTGGAACAACTGCAGAGTAAAGGGCACGTTTCACGCTAAGATATCGTTAACGATATCAGTGAAACGTCATCGGTTTTCAGTCGTTCAAATGACGTCGTAACAACATTGTTCAGTGTGACATGTACATCCGATCAACAATAATTGGGCAAATCGTTCATCGGAGGTTTTTGAACCGGACCTAAAACCAAACGATGATTGTTCGTCCAACCTGCAGCATGGGTGTGTGTGACACCTCTATAACGATGTCGTTAATAACCTCGCCTATTGAAAAGTGAAGGACGTAGGCAATCTAATGACCACAAGTATCATTTGCTTGTCGTGGAATCATTGCTGCGTTGTTAACGATATCTGTACTTGTGACATTTCACTAGCGATCATTGAACGACGTGCAAGCGATCTAGGTCAAGGCGGATCGTTGATCAGATCGTTCAGTCATTGAAGCGTGAAACTGGCCCTTAAGATAGCACGCATCTATTATATAATTGCCGTAGCGACTTCCGTCGGAGCGGCGCGACTTCCGGTTGCTTTGTTAGCGAGTCCTGGGTGCCTCTCCTGGACTCTGTCCGTGGCCGCGTAGCGGCCACGGCGACTCGCGTAGCGGCCACGGCGACTCGCGTAGCGGCCACGGCGACTCGCGAAGCAATGCCCGCAATGCGGGCATTGCGAGTCGTTGTAGACTCGCGAAGCAATGCCCGCGAAGCGGGCATTGCGAGTCGCTGGCCGAAAATCGAACCAGAGGCTCGGCCACAAAGTTAGCGATTTACCGCTCAGGCAGCGCGAGCAACCCCCAAAAAGTATTCACACCCCCCCAAAAAGTATTCACACACCCCCAAAAAGTATTCACACACCCCAAAAAGTTTTCACACACCCCCAAAAAGTATTCACACCCCCCCAAAAAGTATTCACACACACCCAAAAATTATTCACACCCCCCCAAAAAGTATTCACACCCCTGCAAAAACTATTCACACACCCCCAAAAAGTATTCACACCCCTGCAAAAAGTATTCACACCCCCCCCAAAAATTATTCACACCCCCCCCAAAAAGTATTCAACCCCCCCAAAAAGTATTCACACACCCCCAAAAAGTATTCACACACCCCCAAAAAGTATTCAACCCCCACCAAAAAGTATGCAAACCCCCCAAAAAAGTATTCAACCCCCCAAAAAGTATTCACAACCCACCAAAAAGTATTACACAC
The DNA here is from genome assembly GCA_033576535.1 of Allobates femoralis. NCBI lineage: Eukaryota > Metazoa > Chordata > Amphibia > Anura > Aromobatidae > Allobates > Allobates femoralis. The sequence goes on from JARQOC010000001.1 coordinate 460,741,729, forward strand.
ACCCCCAAAAAGTATTCAACCCCCCAAAAAATATTCACACCCCCCCAAAAAGTATTCACACACCCCCAAAAAAGTATTCAAACCCCCAAAAAAGTATTGAACCCCCCCCAAAACCTATTCACACCCCCCAAAAAGTATTCACACACCCCCCAAAAAGTATTCAAACCCCCCAAAAAAGTATTGAACCCCCCAAAAAGTATTCACACCCCCGCAAAAAATATTCAAACCCCCTAAAAAGTATTGAACCCCCCCAAAAACTATTCACACACCCCCAAAAACTATTCACACCCCCCCAAAAAGTATTCAAACCCCCCAAAAAAGTATTGAACCCCCCCAAAAACTATTCACACACCCCCAAAAAGTATTCAACACCCCCAAAAAGTATTCACACCCCCCCAAAAAGTATTCACACACCCCTCAATAAGTATTCCACACCCCTCAATAAGTATTCACACCCCCCCAAAAAGTATTCCCACCCCCCAAAAAGTATTCAAACCCACCAAAAAAATATTCAACCCCCCCAAAAAGTATTCACACACCCCCAAAAATTATTCACACCCCCCCAAAAAGTATTCACATACCCCAAAAAGTATTCAACCCCCCCCAAAAAGTATTCACACACCCCCAAAAAGTATTCACATCCCCCCAAAAAGTATGCAAACCCCCCAAAAAAGTATTCAACCCCCCCAAAAAGTATTCACACACCCCCAAAAAGTATTCAACCCCCCAAAAAAAATATTCACACCCCCCAAAAAACTATTCACACACCCCCAAAAAGTATTCAAACCCCCCAAAAAATTATTGAACCCCCCCCAAAAAGTATTCACACACCCCCAAAAAGTATTCACACACCCCCCAAAAAGTATTCAACCCCCCAAAAAAGTATTCACACACCCCCAAAAAGTATTCACACCCCCCAAAAAGTATTCAACCCCCCCAAAAACTATTCACACCCTCCCAAAAAGTATTCAACCCCCCCAAAAAGTATTCACACCCCCCAAAAAGTATTCACACACCCCAAAAAGTATTCACCCCCCAAAAAAGTATGCAAACCCCCCAAAAAAGTATTCAACCCCCCCAAAAAAATATTACCACCCCAAAAAAGTATTCACACCCCCCCAAAAAGTATTCAAACCCCCCAAAAAACTATTGAACCCCCCAAAAACTATTCACACCCCCCCAAAAAGTATTCACACCCCCCAAAAAGTATTCACCACCCCCAAAAAGTACTCACACACCCCCAAAAAGTACTCACATCAACCCCAAAAAGTCCTCACCCCCCCAAAAAAAATACTCAAACCCCCCAAAAAGTACTCACACCAGCTATCTATTATATAATTGCGAATGGGTTTTTGCCCCTCCTGAGTCCACTCGCAATGCGAGTCGGCGTGGTCATGTGGATACGCCCGAAGCATTGGCGCGCAGCGGCCATTGCGAGCAGTTCTAAGGCGACTCGCTATGCCCGCGCAGCGGGCATGGCGATCGCCTTAGCAGCGCGAAGCATGGCCGCAAAGCGGCCATTGCGAGTCAGAGACTCGCTCTTCTAGAATCCGATGCATGTGCATCGGGCACCCAGCTTCGGCACCCCCCCAAAAAGTATTCACACACCCCCAAAAAGTAATCAACCCCCCAAAAAAAATATTCACACCCCCCAAAAACTATTCACACACCCCCAAAAAGTATTCAAACCCCCCAAAAAATTATTGAACCCCCCCCAAAAACTATTCACACACCCCCAAAAAGTATTCACACACCCCAAAAAAGTATTCACACACCCCCAAAAATATTCAACCCCAAAAAGTATTCACACCCCCAAAAAGTATTCAACCCCCCAAAAAACTATTCACACCCTCCCAAAAAGTATTCAACCCCCCAAAAAGTATTCACACCCCCCAAAAAAGTATTCACACACCCCCAAAAAGTATTCAACCCCCACCAAAAAGTATGCAAACCCCCCAAAAAAGTATTCAACCCCCCAAAAAGTATTCACACCCCCCAAAAGTATTCAACCCCCCCAAAAATATTCACACACCCCAAAAAAGTATTCACACCCCCCCAAAAAGTATTCAAACCCCCAAAAAAACTATTGAACCCCCCAAAAACTATTCACACCCCCCAAAAATATTCACACCCAAAAAGTATTCACACCCCCCAAAAAGTACTCACACACACCCAAAAAGTACTCACACACCCCCAAAAAGTCCTCACACCCCCCAAAAAATACTCAAACCCCCCAAAAAGTACTCACACCAGCTATCTATTATATAATTGCGAATGGGTTTTTTGCCCCTTCTGAGTCCACTCGCAATGCGAGTCGGCGTGGTCATGTGGATACGCCCGAAGCATTGGCCGCGCAGCGGCCATTGCGAGCAGTTCTAAGGCGACTCGCTATGCCCGCGCAGCGGGCATGGCGAGTCGCCTTAGCAGCGCGAAGCATTGGCCGCAAAGCGGCCATTGCGAGTCAGAGACTCGCTCTTCTAGAATCCCGATGCATGTGCATCGGGCACCCAGCTAGTAACTACTATAATCAAATTAATGCACGTTCTAGAATCCCGATGCATTTGCATCGGGCTCACAGCTAGTTGAACATAATGGACAAGTGTTTGGACAAACTTTGCAGGATCAGAGCACTCGAACGGTGGCTCAGGAAAGTAAACTTGCTGGTAGAGTCTCAGTATGGACAGACCTTACAGGACATTAATAGGCAGTTGATAACATGCATGGCAATACCTACAGGGCAACCGGAGCCTGCCAGCCCACCTAAGTTGCCACAACTCAGATACAGTCATATGAAAAAGTTTGGGCACTCCTCTTAATCTTACTTTTTTTTTTTTTCTTAATAGTTTTTTTGCAACAGCTATTTCAGTGTGATATATGTAATAACTGAGACACCGTAATATTTCAGGATTGAAATGAGGTTTATTCAGTTAAGTTTGATGGTCGCCGAGCATGGACAGCCCGCTTCAAAACATCCCACAGATGTTCAATGATATTCAGGTCTGGGGACTGGGATGGCCTTTCCAGAACATTGTAATTGTTCCCCTGCATGAATGCCTGAGTAGATTTGGAGCGGTGTTTTGGATCATTGTCTTGCTGAAAGATCGATCCCCGGCGTAACTTCAACTTTGACACTGATTCTTGAACATTATTCTCAAGAATCTGCTGATAGTGAGTGGAATCCATGCGACCCTCAACTTTAACAAGATTCCGGTGCCGTCATTGGCCACACAGCCCCAACGCATGATGGACCCTCCCCCAAATTTGACAGTGGGTAGCAAGTGTTTTTCTTGGAATGCTGTGTTTTTGTGGCGCCATGCATAATGCCTTGTTGTATGAACAAACAACTCAATCTTTGTTTCATCAGTCCACAGGACCTTCTTCCACAATGAAACTGGCTTGTCCAAATGTGCTTTTGCATACCTCAGGTGACTCTGTTTGTGGCGTGCATGTAGAAACGGCTTCTTTCGCATCACTCTCCCATACAGCTTCTCCTTGTGCAGTGTACGCTGTATTGTTGACCGATGCACAGTGACACCATCTGCAGCAAGATGATGCTACAGGTCTTTGGAGATAGTCTGTGGATTGTTCTTGACTGTTCTCACCATTCTTCTTCTCTGCCCTTCTGATATTTTTGTTTGCCTGCCACTTCTGACCTTTACAAGAACTGTCCCTGTGGTCTTCCATTTCCTTACTATGTTCCTCACAGTGGAAACTGACAGGTTAAATCTCAGAGACAACTTTTTGTATCCTTCCCCTGAACAACTATGTTGAACAATCTTTTTTTTTTCAGATAATTTGAGAGCTGTTTTGGGGAGCCCATGATGCCACTCCTCAGAGAAGATGCAAATAGGAGAACAACTTGCAAGTGGACACCTGAAATAGCTTTTCTCATGATTGGATACACTGGGCTATGAAGTCCAAAGCTCAATGAGGTTACCAAACCAATTTAGTGCTTCAGTAAGTCAGTAACAAGTAGTTAGGAATATTCAAATCCTGAAAATCAGAAGGGTGTTCATACTTTTGCACCTGGCAAATTTTGAAATAATGCATATTTCACATTTTTGGTTAGTGCAATAAACCTCATTTCAATCCTGAAATATTACTGTGTCCATCAGTTATTACATATATCACACTGAAATAGCTGTTGCAAAAAAACAATTTTAAACAAAAAAAATAGAGTAAGATTAAGAGGGGTGCCCAAACTTTTTCATTTGACTGTATAATGGTGATCGTGACAAATTTTGAAGAGTTGCGAATCAATGTATGTTATGTTTTGATGTACATGCTGACCAATTTCATACTGATCAATCAAAAGTACTATGTACTGCATAATCAAGCTGCTGACCTCACGAGCACTCGCCTGGACGAATCCGAATCTCATGACCCATGGTTAAATGTTTTGGATGATTTTTTGACCGCTATGTCTTTAACATTTGATGACCCGAACTGCCGCACAACACCTGAGATGGCTTTACTATCTTTGCGCTAGGGTAGATGTTCAGTCATTGAGTATGTCACTGAATTTAGGAGACTAGTAGTAGATACTAATTGGGACAGTTATGCACAGTTGCCTATTTTTAGGAGAGGTCTGTCTAGTATTATAAAGGATGAATTAGCTCGCTCAGAGTCACCACAAGAACTTCAGGCATTTGTACAACATTGTGTACGCATAGACATTCGCCTTACTGAACGTAGGCTGGAGAAATTGGCTGTATTTAATCGAATGTTAAACTTTTCCCATCCTCCCAAAAAGCCTGCAGGTAAAACATCTCGGGAGGTGGAGGAGGTGCCCATGCAAACTGATTCTGTGCAGAGGTGTGAGAGTAATGAGCACCAGGAGCACTGTCTACTGCAGCCAATCTGACCACTTTCTAATCAACTGTCCCAAGTGGCCTAACAAAGTTTTAGCAGCAGTAGGGGAGTATGACAACTGTGATGATGAATCCGATATCTTTCAGTTTAGCCTGCCATTAAATGCTGTATTTCATTCTCTCTCTATGCCTACACCTCCCAGGGAGCTTAAGGAAAAGAACTCTCACTGTTCACTCCCTTTTAAAATCTTGTGTTCAGGACAGTGGATTTCCAATGCAGCTATGATTGACTGGCGCAGGGGGTAATTTTATGGATATATCATTTGCTAAGGAACATGGTTTTGAGGTTCTGTAAAGAGCTTCTCCTATTGCTATGGAAACAGTGGATGGCTCTCCTTTAATTTCCAGGCCTGTAGATCAGGAGACTATACTTCTTGTCATTATATTGGAGCCTAATCATCAGGTTCTCCTGGCCTCCTAAACACCCACAGCACACGGACACATGGGTGGGAGCCACATACCAACCAGATATTTCAAATATTCCTTAACAGGATACTTTCAAAACTGCCTTTATAACATCCTATACAGTGCCTTCTAGGGATGGGCGAATCTACTCGCTAGGACTCGTTACTAGGCGAGTATTAAGGGACTCGCAGGACTCGGTACTCTGCGAGTTTCCCAGTGATTACTCGCACGAGTCCAATGCAAATCAATATCAATCCTAGTTTTGTCAGAAACGCTGACAAAACTAGGATTGCCATTGTTTGCATTAGACTCGGCTACTGTGCCAGTGATAGCAGGGAAACTCGCAAATAACTGCTGTTACATTGCGAGCCGAGTCCAGCTGTCTTCTCTGTGCAGCTCCAGGGTCCTAGAGCCCGCCTGCTCACAGACATGATGTAGCAGTGCTGAGATTGTTCTCAGTCTGCTCATTCCCTGTGCATAGACATCTATATCTATGCACAGGGGATGTAGCAGAGAGGACATCACGTTTTGGACTACGTCGGACGGAAGAGGATTTTTTAAATTAAAGATGGAGTCCCTAATGGCTTTTTTTTTTATTTCAAATAAAAATTTTTCTCTGTGTTTTTTTAACCCTTTATTGGAGATTCTTAGTGGCTGGGTCAAACGTGGCCTGACATTAAGAATCTCGGGCTTAATACCAGCTTGTATAACAAAGCTGGTATTAACCCCTTTATTACCCAGCGTGCTACCGCCACCAGGGCCGCTGGAAGAGCGGGGTTCAGCGCCAGAGGATGGCGCTTCAATGAACGCGCCATCTTCTGGGGCGGCTGCGGGCTGCAATTTGCAGCGGGGGGTGCCCAGAAGGCTTGGGCCTCCCTGCGCTGAGGATTCCAGCCCCCAGCTGCTTAGCTGTACCTGGCTAGACATAGAAATTGCGTGGAGCCCCACGCATTTTTTTTTATTATTTCATGAATTTCAGAGTCAGAGTCTCAGAGTCAGAGTCTCAGAGTCAGAGTCTCAGAGTCAGAATCTCAGAATTTCATGAAATAATTTAAAAAAAATACGTGGGGCTCCGCGCAATTTCTATGTCTAGCCAGGTACAGCTAAGCAGCTGGGGGCTGGAATCCGCAGCGCAGGGATGCCAAAGCTTTCTGGGCACCCCCCGCTGCAAATTGCAGCCCGCAGCCGCCCCAGAAGATGGCGCGTTCATTGAAGCGCCATCCTCTGGCGCTGAACCCCGCTCTTCCAGCGGCCCTGGTAGCGGTGGCACACTGGGTAATAAAGAGGTTAGGGCCAGCTTTGTATTATCAGCTGGCCCTAAGCCCGAAATTTATGGCGGTCACGCCAATATTAGACATGACCGCCATGAATTTCTATTAAATTGTTTTAAAAAAAAACACAACACAAAGAAAATTTTTTATTAGAAATAAAAAAAAAAAGCCATTAGGGACTCCATCTTTAATTAAAAAAATCCTCTTCCGTCCGACGCAGTCCAAAATGCGATGTCCTCTCTGCTACATCCCCTGTGCATAGATATAGATGTCTATGCACAGGGAATGAGCAGACTGAGAACAATCTCAGCTCTGCTACATCATCTTTGTGCACAGACATTCATGTCTGTACACAGGGAATGAGCAGACTGAGAACAATCTCAGCTCTGCTACATCAGGCAGCAGGCAGGCTCTAGGACTCTGGAGCTGGCAGCCAGCACACAGAGCAGACAGGACTCTTATCTGTGCGAGTTTCCCAGTGATTACTTACAAAGTAAACGAGTTCAATGCAAATAAATGACAAAACTAGAATTGCTTGAGGCTGAAGCTTCCGAGACACATCTGTGATTTGTAAATCGCACACTACTCGCTATTACTCGCTTCCCCATTCATTAACATTGGACTCGCTAGACTCGCAACGAGTAGCGAGTCCTGTGCTCGGACTCGTTAGAGTCAAGCGATTCCGAGTAATTTAGGATTCGCCCATCACTAGTGCCTTCATTATATCCAGGTTCTCTTTCTTTGAACTATTGTCCTGCAATTCTAAGACAAGCAGAATCCACTGCAGCTAAAGAAGGGACTTCTAATAACCTTACATAACATCTCCTATCACTTTTCTTTGGGGCCTGCCCTGCATAGCACCTACCACCTTGGATGTGTCTTGGTTTACCTTACTAGGACAAGACACCCTTCCACATACTGCAATCCTATGGACACTAGTCTCTTAAAAAAAACTCACCTTCTTTTGACAACTTTTTCTCACAAGATGCCAGTTACCTGTGAACTCTAGGCAACACCGCATGCCTCTGAATCTTCTATTCACACGTACCTACTAGTACATTGTCCCTGACGAAAGCCCTTGCATGGACTGAAACATTGGTCTATTGGATTGTCTTCACGTGTGTCAAAATAAAGAATCAAAAAGAAGCTTTTTCTGACTGCAACTTCCTTTTTATGTGTGCTGAGGTTAGACTTTTTTGTAATCATCAGGAGCAGCTTTCTTTCTTGTTAATCTCTTCTCATTTCCCTGTTATTCAAGGCATTCCTTGGTTGCGGTCTCAGAATCAAGCTATCAACTGGGAGACCAAGGAGAGTACGTTTACAATAGTAATCCAGCAATAGCTGAAGCAGTTATGGAGTCTTCAAATCCAGACTCTCCTGTACAGGTATCTTACTTTACCACCCGTGTATAAGGAATTCCCTGACATCTTTGACAAGAAAGCAGATCAGCTTCCTCCACATAGGCATTATGACTGTCCTATTGAGTTGCTTCCAGGGGCAGCTATTCCTTTTAGTAACGTATATCCTTTGGCTGCACTTGAGCCTCAAGACCTGAAAGAATATATTCAAGAAAACTTTTCCAATGGCTTCAAATGGCCTTCTTCTTCACCAGCAGGGGCACCTATCTTTTTTTGTAAAAAATAAGGATGGGACCCTTAGACCCTGTATCGATTATCATGAACTCAATAAGGTGACTATCCAGAATCATTATCTCTTGCTTATGAATTCCGGATTTTTAGAAAGAGTTCATCAAGCCAAGATATTTTCTAAATTCGATCTTAGTGGGGCTTATAATTTGATCTGTATCCGTCCAGTTGATGAGTGGAAGATGGCTTTAAGATGTTGGTATGGACAATTTGAATATCTGGTAATGCCCTTTGTTCTTTGTAATGCTCCTGCAACATTTCAGCATCTTGCCAATTACATTTTCAGAGATTTATTGGACCAGTTAGTTGTGATCTATCTGGATGATATTCTAAACTTTTCTCTGACTCTTTAGAGGAGCTTCAAGCACATGTCAGAACGGTGTTGAAACGTTTGAAAGAGAACGATCTTTATATCAAGCCGGAGAAGTGTGAGTTCCATCATTCTGAGATACAATTTTTAGGTTATGTCATTGTGGCACCCTGGCACCTGATGGGCACCACCGAAATCCTTAGGGCACGACTGGAGTTAACAGCAAAACACAACAACACCTTAGAACACCTGGTTTCACCCCAAGCCTCTAGGAGGAGCTCCACTGGTCACTTTGAGCCAGTTCCCCCTATAAATAGGGTCTTGGAGGGAGAAACACCAGAGTGTGCAGACACTACAACAGCTGCAGGTTGTGGATGATCTCAGGCTTATGAGACACACACCAGGCCAAGTCAGTCTAGCTACCAGTGAGGAAATCCCTGCAATTGGGATAATAGGAAAGGAGAAGCACCTCTCAAGGAATACCAGAGTTACCCTAACTCTTCCCTCATCCTCCGGTTACTGGAACCGAAGCTGTGAGAGCTACCCAGCCACCACAGAGAACCAACACGTCTAACAGAAGGTTTAGCCACCTGTTCCACCTGATGCACCTACCCACGAGAGCCCAGGGAAGAGTACTGATCCTGCTCAGACCCTTTTACAGTGCCCTCAGTGCTGTTAACCAGGTGAAGCAAGTTCCATTGAACACACTGCCCGGTCCGGCTGGATTCCACATCCACCCGACTGCACTAGAAGTAGAGAGAGAGAGAGAGAAGGAAGCCTAACACTGCTTGCTGTGAACCTCCAGAAGTGCCGACTTCACTATCCCGGTCCGAGTGTACCTGATTACCACCCAGTAAAGGTACCTAAAAGAGACTTTGTGTGGTTGTGCGTTACTCCTGGATTTGGCGCGCAGCATCCCGCAGCTGCCTCACAACATCTTGCGCAGCTCCCGGCTCCGGGGACTCCCGCTCATCCTGTGGGGAGCGTCCCAACTTGCTGCCTACTATCCCCCGGAGACCTAGCAGCGCTGGTAAAGTTACCAGAACACCCGCAGGTGGCGTCACGAAGACAAATCATCCCTACTGTTCCGCCATTTTCCCTTTTGATATGGACCACCGGGCCTACACCACCGCAGGCGCGGTTCCGTGACTGGAGGAGAATCAACGCCCGCTCCGTGTATCCCTGGCTACGGTGAGTCATCATCTCTCCTCAGGGGCTGAACATGGAGTTTGGTAAGTGTGGTGAAATCGGCCACCGAAACTGGCAGCTCCACAGCGCCTCCTGTTAAACCCAGGTCAGTCAGGGAACTGCCTGAGGATAAAGAAGGGCTGCAGCTGCCCTGCCTGTGCTGGTTTATTAAGGCACCTCTCAGTGAGTGTGGTATATGCCTTCTAGCCCGCAGCCAGAAGCACATATACTCTCCTCCACCCCGTCACTGACAGAGGCCCTGAATAACCCCAAGCACAAAGGCTGCCACCAGCTTCTCGTTTAATATAAGTCCGGTCCGTGGTCGGGCTTATATTGGGTCAGAAACCAACCCAGGTAGCGTTAAATGAGCACACGGACGTGGGAATCGTGATCAAGATAAAAAGAGCAACTCACGATTAAATTTATGTATTTAATCACGCTAATGGTACACTAGATATAATATTTACAGTTATTATTAAGATGTTACAAATATTACAGTCAGATATGCCAATAAAAGGGTAAATGGAATACACAGAATTACACACATGTGAGCAGTTACCTTAGTGCTGATGGCACCACAAGGGTGGCGTGATGCCAATCTGTTCCTGGGGTAATCTCTGGCTTTGGTGGAATAATGCCTCTTCAGAAAAAATACAATATGGAGATGGAGCAGATGATTTTTATACACTATGGGCTGACCCCTGCCTCCACCCATCACGCACCTCTGGGCTGTCTCACAATTCCCACCCCCCTGAGGGGAGATATAGACACCCAAATTCTATAATATGCCCTAGCCTTGTCTGTGGGCATCACAGACGGAAGACAATACTTTCATATTTTTAGTTATGATTTTATCTTCGTCTGGATATGAAACATGGCTATTCTGAGAGCACCCAACTAGCCAATATCACGTATCCAGGGGCGGACCTACCGTGGTGCAACTGGTGCAGCGGCACCAGGGCCCCGACAGGCTAGGGGGCCCCCCCTTCAAGGCACGGAGAATAAGCCGACATGCTGCCGGCCACGCCTCTTCTAGCTGCCGGCCACGCCCCCTCACAGCAGCTCAGGAGCGAGGACAGAGCCCCAATCACAGTGCAGAGAGTGAGTCATGTGACCTCTCCTGCACTGTGGGGAGGACCTCACTCAACCAATCCTGGCAATGCGAGTGGGCCTCTGAAATTCTCTCCACATGGCTGATGGCTGTTCAGCATCAGCAGCAGCAGATGAGGGGACACAGCTCTGCACAAGGACCCAGGTACAAGGAAAGGGACCAAAGACAGGGCACAGGCTGAGGACAGACCCGGGGGGGGGGGGGGGGGGTTTGCTGCTCTGTACACTGCTTTTATGCTTTTACAGGACCTGTGATGATGTCACATTGAGGGGAGGAGTCAGTGGTCACATGATCAGCTCCTCAGTGTATGCAGGACTCTGCTGTGCTGGTTGTCATGGTGCTGGATGAGATGAATTTTATGTCAGGAGGGATTTACAGTGTGGATGTGGCAGAGCCAAGTGTGTATGAGGTGTATGGAGCAGAGTTCAGAGTGTATACGTGGTGTATGGAGCGGAGCCGAGTGTGTACAAGATGTACGGAGCAGAGCCGAGTGTGTACGTAGCGGAGCCGAGTGTGTACGAGGTGTACGGAGCAGAGCCGAGTGTGTACGGAGCGGAGCCGAGTGTGTACGTAGCGGAGCCGAGTGTGTACGAGGTGTACGGAGTAAAGCCGAGTGTGTACGAGGTGTACGGAACAGAGCCGAGTGTGTACGTAGCGGAGCCGAGTGTGTACATAGCGGAGCCGAGTGTGTACGAGGTGTACGGAGCAGAGCCGAGTGTGCACGTGGTGTACGGAGCAGAGCCGAGTGTGTACGAGGTGTACGGAGCAGAGCCGAGTGTGCACGTGGTGTACGGAGGGAGCGAGTGTGTACGAGGTGTACGGAGCAGGAGCCGAGTGTGTACGAGGTGTACGGAGCAGAGCCGAGTGTGTACGAGGTGTACGGAGCAGAACCGAGTGTGCACGTGGTGTACGGAGCAGAGCCGAGTGTGTACGAGGTGTACGGAGCAGAGCCGAGTGTGCACGTGGTGTACGGAGCAGAGCCGAGTGTGCACGTGGTGTACGGAGCAGGGGCCGAGTGTGCACGTGGTGTACGGAGCGGAGCCGAGTGTGTACGAGGTGTATGGAGCGGAGCCGTGTGTGTATGAGGTGTACGGAGCGGAGCCGAGTGTGTACGAGGTGTACGGAGCGGAGCCGAGTGTGTACGAGGTGTACGAGCGGAGCCGAGTGTGACGTGGGTACGGAGCAGAGCCGAGTGTGCACGTGGTGTACGGAGCAGAGCCGAGTGTGCACGTGGTGTATGGAGCAGAGCCAAGTGTGCACGTGGTGTATGGAGCAGAGCCGAGTGTGTACGAGGTGTACGGAGCAGAGCCGAGTGTGTACGAGGTGTACGGAGCAGAGCCGAGTGTGTACAAGGTGTACGGAGCAGAGCCGAGTGTGTACGAGGTGTACGGAGCGGAGCCGAGTGTGCACAAGGTGTACGGAGCGGAGCCGAGTGTGTACGAGGTGTACGGAGCGGAGCCGCATGTGTACGAGGTGTACGGAGCAGAGCCGAGTGTATGAGGTGTATGGAGCAGAGCCGAGTATGTACGAGGTGTACGGAGCGGAGCCACGTGTGTGCAGAGCCGCGTGAGTATGAGGCAGGGCCACATGTGCGGGACATATGGAGTAAAGCCGCGTGTGCATAAGGTGGATGGAGTGGAGCCGCATATGCTGGGGCGTCCTGTAGAGGAGCCGCATGTGTACGGAACGGAGGCTTATGCGCAGGGCATGTGGAGCGGAGCCGCGTGTCTACAAGGCATTTGGATCGGAGCCATGTGCGTACAAGGTGTGTGTGCGCCAGTGGTAGTTCCCCGCGGATGCCGCTCCGTTCCTATAGTCCCGGCTGTCTCTGCCGGCAGCATTCTTCACTCGAGTCCTGGCTGAGCTGTCTGCTTTTTGCAGCTCAGCATGGTGGGGCACGATGATGTCATCACTGAGTGCCACTGTGCTGATACGTGCAGAGCGGAGAAGCAAGAAGAGAGGTGAGTATTTACTTTTTTTTTTTTTAACCCGTGAATACAGTGATGGGAGACTATGTAATGTGCAATATAACATAGGAGGAGTATGGGGTGCAATATACTATATGGAGGAATTTGAAGGCCCATTATACTATATGGAGGACTATGGGACTGCCTTATACTATATGGAGGGCTATGCGGGTGTATTATAATATATGGAGGGTCGTGGAATGCATTATAATATATGGAGGACTATGGATGATGTATTAAAATATATATAGCCAATTATATAATATGGAAGCCATTTTAATATATCTGGAGGGTTCTGTGGGGGCATGATAATATTTGGAGGGGTGTGAGGAAGCCTTTATACTTTATGCAGGGCTCTTTGAGGGTTGCGTTGTAAATAAATATTACAATCTATATGTTTACATTACTTTGTTGCCACTATGAGGGGCGGGGGGGCCCCCAAAAAATTTCTTGCACCGGGGCCCACTACAGTCTGGGTCCGCCCCTGCACGTATCAATGGCTTACAGTCATCCTACATTCATATGACTATAGCCCTATTACCGTCTAGATATGTAGAGTTCATATTTACATTCGATATTATCACAGGGTGGACAGTTTATGAGATATTAATGTTAGATTCACGACTCCGTCCAGTCTGAGCCTGAAGAAAGAATTTCCTCTCTTCTGGCATTCAGGGGATTTGGAAGTGTCACCTAATCTACATCTCCTAGGAAGTTCCATACACCTGGCTAATGCTATCTCCCTAGCTGATCAGCATATCAAAGGCAAGGAAGAGCCCTTTTGTGTGGCCTGTTGGCTTCCAAGGGAGGGGGCTTATCTCCTTATGAGTGAGATGTGTCTTATCAAATTGCTTTCTGGGAGGAAATGGAATCTGGTGAATATGGCAAATATTCCTTACCAATACTGCTTATTCATCACAGTAAGATTCAGGCAATCCTTGATTGGCCAGTGCCCAAGAATGTTAAAGTAGTTCAATCTTTTATCGATTTCGCAAATTTCTCTAGCCGTTTCATTCAAACTTTTTCGGATATTGTCCATGCCATCACTTCCTTGACTAAGAAGGAAAGGCCCTTTTAGTGGTCAGCACAGGTTGAGGAAGCTTTTGATTGGCATAATACTTGTTTCACTTTAGCACCACTCTTAATTCATCCAAGCACCGCATATCTCTTCATTGTGGATGTGGATGTTTCTGGTTGTACATTAGTCTTCAAATCCAGACTCTACTGTACGGGTATCTGCTTTACCACCCGTGTATAAGAAATTCTCTGACGTCTTTAACAAGAAGTAAGCAGATCAGCTTCCTCCACATAGGTATTATGACTGTCCTATTGAGTTGCTAGCAAGGGAAGCTATTCCATTTAGTAACGTATACCCATTGGCGGCACTTGAGCTTCCAGGCTTGAAAGAATATATTTATGAAAACTTGGCCAAGGGCTTTATATGGCCTTCTTCTTCACCAGCAGGAGCACCTATCTTTTTTTGTAAAAAAGAAGCATGGGACCCTTAAACCCTGTATCGATTATCAGGATCTCAATAAGGTGACTATCCAGAATCATCCCTTGCCACTGATTCCTGGATTTTTGGAAAGAGTCCATCAAGACAAGATATTTTCTAAATTTGATCTTTGTGGGGCTTATAATTTGATCCATATCAGTCCTGATGATGAGTGGAAGACAGCTTTTAGATGTTGCTATAGATGCTTTGAAAATCTGTTAATGCCCATTGGGCTTTGCAATGCTCCTGCAACATTTCAGCATCTTGCCATTGACATTTTCAGAGATTTATTGGACCAGTTCGTCATGATTTATCTGGATGATATTCTAATCTTTTCTGATTCTTAAGAGGAGCATCAAGCACATGTCAAAACGGTGTTGAAATGTTTGAAAGAGGACCATTTTTACATCAAGCCGGAGAAGTGCGAGTTTCATCGCTGTGAGATACAAATTTTTAGGTTATGTCATCTCTCCTCAGGGGCTGAACATGAAGTCCGGTAAGGTTCAGGCAATCCTTGATTAAACAGTGCCCAAGAATATTAAAGAAATTCAATATTTTATCGATTTTGCAAATTTCTCTAGACGTTTCATTCAAACTTTTTTGTATATTGTCCATCCCATCACTTCCTTCACTAAGAAGGAAAAGCCCTTTTAGTGGTGATCACAGGTTCAGGAAACGTTTGATTGGCTTAAGACTTGTTTCACTTTAGCACCGCTCTTGATTCATCCAGACCCAGCACATTCCTTCATTGTGGAAGTGGATGCTTCCGATGGTCCTTAAGGTACCACTCTCTCTTAAAGAACTGGAGAGAAGGGTTTGCTTCATCCTTGTGCTTTCTTTTCTCATAGACTTTCCTCTGTAGAGAAGAACTATGATGTGGGAGACAAGGAAATAAAGAATAAAGGGACCATCTGCAAGGAGCTGCACAACAGATTGTAGTGCTGACTGACCAGGACAAATTAGAGTTTCTCAGATCCACTAGATGTGTTTCTCCATATCAAGCTTGGTGGAATTTATTTTTAATTCAATTTAATTTTTTGTTTTTTACCGTCCAGTTTCTCATAATGGGAAGCCTGATGCTTTATCCCGAATCCATGCTGTGGATTCCATACTTCGAGCCCCATCCAAGACGATTCTTTCTGATGTCAACTTCATCAGAGTAATCCATGACCAGGACTTGTGGAAGGAGATCAAGGAGGCCTATGACGGTGATGTATTTCTGGCTAACCCACCATTGATATCAATCTTGTCCTTAAGGGTGGCATGTGGTTCTGAGATCTACGTCCCTGAGGACTGCATATCCTCAAGTTGGTTCATGACTCCAAGTTGGCTGGTTGTAGGGGGGTACAGAAGACACAAGAATACCTAAGCCAATTTTTCTGGTGGCCAATTTGACTGAAGGATACTAAGGACTATGTTCTCCCTTGCAAGATATGTGCTCATTTTAAGACTCCTAATGCTTCACCTATGGGTCTTCTTCAACCACTACCGGTTTTGTCCCGTTCTATCACAATGGACTTCATTGTGGAACTTCCTATGTCTGGAGGCATAAATAAGATCCTGGTGGTGGTTGATCTCCTTACTAAGACGACCATTTTGTTCATTGTGCCGGCCTCTGCTCAGCTCCGGATACTGAGAACTTGGTGATAGAGAACATTTTTCAGCTGCATGGTGTTCCGAACAAGATCATCTCTGACTGAGGAGTGCAGTTCACCTCAAGGTTCTGGAAGGGGTTTTGCTCTACACTCAATATTAATGCCCATCTTTCTTCTGCATATCACCCTCAGATGAATGGTCAGACCGAGCAGACCAATCAGACTTTGGAGCAATATCTATAGTGCTACGTCAGCTACCTTAAAGATGACTGTTTAGAGTTACTTCCTTTAGCTGAATTCTCCTACAGTATAAATGAATCAATTGTTATTTGTGAACAGGGCTCCTATAAGTTTGAATTTTTGCCTATTATGAACACTAATTGTATTTGTGGTTGTATTTGAGGTTCCTATTTCATGTTGTGAGTCTGGATCCTTTTAAATATTTATACAAATAAAGTTTTGTTTTTTTATCCAAACTGTATCCGATTTTGGTATTACTCTTATGGCAACCTAAATCTAATCTATTATATAAAACCCGAAGGCCACTTCCGCCCAAAATCCGCTTCCGCTTCCGTGATGGCCTCCCTCCTGTGTCAAACACCGGAACCGGAAGCACCAGACCCACAGAGCCCGTCTGCGCCCACCCACATCCGGCCCACAGCCCTGCAGCTCACCGCCCACTCTCCATCAGGGACCGCCATGCCGCCACTGGGTCCGCACACAGCCTGGTGTGCGCCCACCAACATGAGGGAACCGGCCCGGACCGGCCCACACTCCGGTGTGCGGCCTCCGCCGGCAACGCTCCCCCGCCACCTCGGGGGGCCACACAACCTCTGGGGGTACCCGTGCTCCGCGCCTGGAGAGGAGAGAGGGCGGGACTGACTGTCCTGCAGCTCTGCCCGCCCCTCCTCTCCTCCTACACCCGACGCGCGCCCACCGGTAAGTCTGCCTCCTGCCTCCACCTCCGCTCCAGCCTGTGCCCGCCGCCTCCGCTGCAGCCTGTGCTCCCTCCAGCCTGTGTCTCTCCAGCCTGTCCATGCCCCTCCGCTGTGTCCTCTGCCCCCTCCGCCTGCCTGTGTTCCTGCCCCTCCGCCTGGCTGTGCCCTCCGCCTGTTCTGGACCCCCTCCGGCCTGTGTCCTGTGACCCCCTCCGGCCTGTTCCTGTGACCCCCTCCGGCCTGTGTCCTGTGACCCCCTCCGGCCTGTGTCCTGTGACCCCCTCCGGCCTGTGTCCTGTGACCCCCTCCCGGCCTGTGTCCTGTGCCCCTCCGCTTGTCGTCCCTCGGCCTGGTCCTCTGCCCCCTCTGCGTCCTCTGCCCCCTCTGCCGTCCTCTGACCCCTCCTGCGTCCTCTGCCCCCTCTGCGTCCTCTGCCCCTCTGCGTCCTCTGCCCCCTCTGCGTCCTCTGCCCCCTCTGCTCCTCTGCGTCCTCTGCCCCCTCTGCGTCCTCTGCCCCTCTGCGTCCTCCTCTGCGTCCTCTGCCCCTCTGCCCCTCTGCGCCTCTGCCCCCTCTGCGTCCTCTGCCCCCTCTGCGTCCTCTGCCCCCTCTGCGTCCTCTGCCCCCTCTGCGTCCTCTGCCCCCTCTGCGTCCTCCCTCTCCCCTCTGCGTCCTCTGCCCTCTGCGTCCTCTGCCCCTCTGCGTCCTCTGCCCCCTGCGTCCTCTGCGTCCCTCTGCCCCTGTCCTCTGCGTCCTCTGCCCCTGTCCTCTGCGTCCTCTGCCCCTGTCCTCTGCGTCCTCTGCCCCCTGTCCTCTGCGTCCTCTGCCCCTGTCCTCTGCGTCCTCTGCCCCTGTCCTCTGCGTCCTCTGCCCCTGTCCTCTGCGTCCTCTGCCCCCTGTCCTCTGCGTCCTCTGCCCCCTGTCCTCTGCGTCCTCTGCCCCCTGGTCCTCTGCGTCTCTCTGCGTCCTCTGCGTCCTCTGCGTCCTCTGCCCCTCTGCGTCCTCTGCCCCCTCTGCTCCTCTGCCCCTCTGCGTCCTCTGCCCCTCTGCGTCCTCTGCCCCCTCTGCGTCCTCTGCCCCCTCTGTCCTCTCTGCCCTCGTCCTCTGCGTCCTCTGTCTCTGCGTCCTCTGCCCCCTGTCCTTGCGTCCTCTGCCCCTGTCCCTGCGTCCTCTGCCCCCTGTCCTCTGCGTCCTCTGCCCCTGTCCTCTGCGCCTGCCCTCTGCGCCCTGTCCTCTGCGCCCTCTGCCGCCTCTGCCCTGCCTCTGCGTCCTCTGCCCCTGGTCCTCTGCCCCCTCTGCCCCTGTCCTCTGGCCTCGCCGCCTGCCTTGCGCCCTGCCCCCTGTCCTGCCCTCTGCCCCTGTCTCTGCGTCCTCTGCCCCTGTCCTCTGCCCAGCCGCCTCTGCCCCCTGTCCTCTGCCAGCGCTCTGCCCCTGTCCTGCCAGCGCTTGCCCCTGTCTCTGCGCGACCACTTGCCAGTCGCTGCGCTGACCAATCTCACCGCACTCATGCTAACCACTGAGCCACCGCACTCACTGCTAACCACTGAGCACCGCACTCACTGCTACACTGAGCCCCCGCACTCACTGCTAACCACTGAGCACCGTATACTCTGCTACCCACTGAGCCACCTGTATACACACAATTCATTTCACCGCACTCCCGTAACTATTAGTAAATAAACTATATATGGATTCTAGACTACCCGATTCTTTAGAATCGGGCCGCCATCTAGTACCATACTATATGTTTGATAAGTAAAAACACACCTATGGTTCTTTAAATGGCAGGGTTCTTGTCTGAACCTATTAATGTTAGACAATGGCAGCTTGAGGCTGATGATGTATTTTCTGAGCGTACTACCCCAATTTGGAGGCACTCCGATATAGATGAATCAATTGTTATTTGTGAACAGGGCTCCTATAAGTTTGAATTTTTGCCTATTATGAACACTGTAATTGTATTTGTGGTTGTATTTGAGGTTCCTATTTCATGTTGTGAGTCTGGATCCTTTTAAATATTTATACAAATAAAGTTTTGTTTTTTTATCCAAACTGTATCCGATTTTGGTATTACTCTTATGGCAACCTAAATCTAATACCATACTATATGTTTGATAAGTAAAAACACACCTATGGTTCTTTAAATGGCAGGGTTCTTGTCTGAACCTATTAATGTTAGACAATGGCAGCTTGAGGCTGATGATGTATTTTCTGAGCGTACTACCCCAATTTGGAGGCACTCCGATATAGATTAATCAATTGTTATTTGTGAACAGGGCTCCTATAAGTTTGAATTTTTGCCTATTATGAACACTGTAATTGTATTTGTGATTGTATTTGAGGTTCCTATTTCATGTTGTGAGTCTGGATCCTTTTAAATATTCATGCAAATAAAGTTTTGCTTTTTATCCAAACTGTATCCGATTTTGGTATTACTCTTATGGCAACCTATATCTGAATTCTCCTACAACAATTCTCAGAGTGCCTCTACTAAGGTAACACCTTTCTTCGACAATTTAGGTTACCATCCAAGTATCTTGCCTAGATCTCCAATTGATGCTCAGGTTCCGACAGTAGATGACTGGTTGACTACTTTGAGAAAGAATCTAGAGGTTTTTAAGGAATCACTGACCTCAGCTCAAGAACATTACAAGAAATCATCGGCTGATAGATTACGGAAACTGGCACCCATGTTCAAGATAGGGGACTCAGTGTGGTTCTCCACTAAAAATCTAAAATTGAATGTTCCTTCCTAGAAGCTGGACAGAAGTTGAACGTCCCTTTCAAAATCAGCGGTATCTTGAGCTCTGTGGCCTGCTGTTTAAAGCTGCCTAGGACCATGAAGGTACATCCAATATTCCATGTCTCTTTTCTAAAACCTCTGTCTCCTAGTATCTTCCAGAGACATGTTGTATCCCCTCTGCAACCTGTGGTGGTGGTGGATGGGCATGAGCAATTCACGGAGGAAGAAATAATCGATTCTAGGATTCAAAGAAATTGACTCCTGTACCTAATAAGATGGCATATGTATCTACCTGAGAAAGACTCTTGGGAACCTGTGGTTAATATCAGTGCAGCACAGAAGATTGCCCAGTTCCATCAGAGATACCTTGAGAAACTGGGTCTGGGATCATCCTGAAGCCATTTCTGAGGAGGGAGCAATGTCAGGGCTCTGGATCTTCTGATTACATTTTGTGCATTCTCACCCTTTTCCAAGATGGTATCCTCTCCTTTGTTCCTCTCCAGGTGTTTTTAGTCTCCCTGCCATTATAAAGTCCAGTTCCTCTGTCCTTTTCTTGAAAATTCTGCCAGGATTTCAGCTCTTGTTGCTTGCCAAGTTGCTTTTCTTTCTCCTGCAAGACCAGTTTGCTTCTTCAGTGATTGCTCATCAGAGTTCCAGCTTCATTCACCTGCTGCCAGCTTCTCTTCTGTTTTCAAGCTGTTTAGTGCTGTACTCTTCGCTTCAGTTTCGGTTTGCCTGCCAAGAGTCACGTAAGCTTGTAGCTGCACAAGCTCTCTGTAGCCTCTTCGATTTATATTTATGCAGTAGCATTATTCAGGACTTTGCTTTAATATTTATGCAG
The DNA here is from genome assembly GCA_033576535.1 of Allobates femoralis. Lineage (NCBI taxonomy): Eukaryota > Metazoa > Chordata > Amphibia > Anura > Aromobatidae > Allobates > Allobates femoralis. The sequence continues at coordinate 460,762,108 of JARQOC010000001.1, forward strand.
TAGCAATATTCGGGACTTTGTGGGACTTTAGGTTTAACTGCAATGCATCAGGTTTGGATTGCTTTTTAGAGAGTTTCGTTCCCAGGCCTCCTCAGACTGTTGCTGCTGCACAACTTTAAGTATAGGCTCTTCTACTTAATGCTGAACCCAATGTGTACAGAGTACAAGACTCTTCCTCACCATCCACCTGAGGTTATTCCAGATAATATTCATTCTCTAGAAACAATTACAGTGTGTCTTTTTGAACTTTGTTTTCCTGCTGCATCTTGTTTGCTAAAATTCCATGTATACAATACAAAACTATTTCATACTAAAGCTTTATTTCAGGTGTGTCATTGACTTAAGTTAAAAGATTCCTGAGACTTCCATAAAATTTATTACACTGTGTTCTACTATGAATGTCCTTTGTCGCCTGTTGCAACGAATTAGAACCTGAGCTGTGATAGTTTGCTATAGGCCACCTGATAAATATCCAGGCCAACTGTCAAAACAGCCAATGCAGTATCAATTAGTTCACACATACAAACAGTATAAGCCTTTTTTTATTGAGTGACTGTAAAGCGCAGGGTTAAAATTTCACCAAAACATAGTTATAGATATTCCTTGAGTCAAATAAGGTGATTATCAATGCAACGGTACAAATTTAGTGGACATACAAACATATATGCATACACTCATACATACACTCAGCGTTATATATTTTAGAAGATACATATATGTATCTATGGGCACTAATGTGTAATTTAGCCTTGTATTTAGCTATAAAATAAATAATTAATAAAAAAAAAACACAATGTTTGGTCCCCCATATTTTTGATCGCCAGTTAGGGTAAAGCAGACAGCTGCAGGCTCCAGGCCACAGCTAGTGGCTTTACCTTGGCTGGTAATCCAAAACAGAGGTCACACCACAATATTTTTTCAAATTATTTTTAAATAAATAATTTGAAGAAAAAAAATGGTGTATTGTCCTCCCCATTTTGGAAAATCAACAGCTGGGTCTGGTATTCTCAGGGTGGGAAGGGCCATGATTATTGGCCCTCCCCAGCCTAAAAATAGCAGGCCACATTCACCCCAGATCTGGCGCCTCCATTAGATGCCTCAAACCTGGCACTTCGCCCCATCTCTTCCCGCTGCTTTGGTGCTTTGGGAAACAAGGTAACAGAAGGGGATAATGACAGCTGGAAATTGATAGCTGTCATCAAACCCTGGATTGGTGATATTCAGGCCTCTATGAGACCCACCATTACCAATCTAGTGAGTAAATAGTTAAACACACAGAGAAAAATCCTTGTCTACCCATTTATTAACCCCAAACATACCCTCTGATAATAAATATTCAATGATATCCCTGGAAGCTTCTCAGCTCTGCTACATCATGATGATCAGTTACATTTGTTTATTTTGTTAATCACTGGAGCTGGTGTAAGGGAAGTGGGGGTAGGGTAGGGAAATGAATAATTTACCTACACAATTGTGTTGCTGCTGTAAGCCTTGAGTAAGCCTTGTGCGTAAGGATATACTAAAGAATTTAGCTTACAGAGTATAAATAATGTAAGGTTCGGAGCTACACTTACCGATATATGTATGGAAATATATAGCCTACTAGGATTATAAGAAACTGTGCAGTGCCAGTACTATTATTAGAAAAACTAAAAAATGCTACAATTAGTGTTACCAATCACAGTGTACACTATAATTTATAATTTAATATATTACAAGTAAAAACCTAAAATACAAATATAATATAACTAGCTGGGTGCCCGATGCACATGCATCGGGATTCTAGCAGAGCGAGTCTCTGACTCGCAATGGCCGCTTCGCGGCCAATGCTTCGGGCGTATCCACGTGACGACATTGACTCGCAGCGTGAGCGGACTCAAAAGGGGCAAAAATCCCATTCGTGATTATATAATAGATAAAAAATAGGATAAAAATGTATGATAGGAGTTACATTAGTGACCGCTCATCGCAAACAGCATTTACCATGACTTCACCAGCAGTTATGTCAGATAGTTCATCTGAGGTCACAGTTGGCATGATTCTGATGAACTATCTGATGTCACCGCTCACACTGCTGACTGTCAGTGTGAGAGAGCTACTTGGGGTGAATGGACACTGTAGGCTGCGGTTCCACTTCAGCATCGGCATCACCCCGCATGGCCACCCACTCCCCAGATGGGAGCATGCAGCTCCAAAGAAATACGTGCTGCTGCACGCTCCTCTCCAGGGGGCAGGCAGCCATGCCAGGTAATGCCGATGCATAGGACCGCGGCCTAAAGTCATCGCTCACTGCAAAGTAGCAGAGCTGAAGAGCTTTGCTGGACATCATGTTGTGGATTAACATCGGAGCTGGGTATGTTTGGGGTTATGAAATGGGTAAAAGAGGGAGTCTCTTTGTTAATTCAAATAAAGGATAATTCTCTGCGTGTTTCATATAAAGGATATTTTTGCGTGTGTTTTTCAAACTATTTCCTTATAGGATTAGTGATGTGCAGGTTTAAGAGGCCTCAATATTTCCAATCTATGGCTTGATGAGAGCTGTGAATTCTCAGCTGTTATTAACCCCTTCTATTACCCCAATTGGCACAGCACCAGGTCATCGGGAAAAGCCGGGTAAAGCGCCTGGAATTGGCACTTCTAATAAATGTGTTAAATCTGGGGAGACTGCGGGCTGCTATTCTTACCCTGGTGGGGATGGAGGGATTAGAGTAAAAGTAACATCTCAACAGGGTCAAAAGGAACTCATAATCCTGACAGTATCAAAAGAAATTAAATCCATGACACTGAAGTTCATCATTGAGTGGACTGAGATGAAGCCATGTGATCTGCTAAGTGCTGTTCCCACAAAGGTCTTGGAACCCTCAGGACCCGGTTTGTCTGGATGAGATGCATGGAAAAACTGTACCAACCTACTGGCATCTACTTCTAAAACTGGTACCCAAATTCTTTCTTCCAGACAATTACCCTTTCAGTGCACCAGATGTTAAAAGGGAACGGCAAACAAAACAAGAATTAACAATTTTCATTACCTGAAATTCCAAATTACCATCCACAAGAGCTGAAGGAGGAGATGAGGGTGAAAATTCAGATGATGCATTTTTTAAAAAATTTTTGGAACAACAATCTATGAAACACATTGTGGATTTTAAGAGCTTGCAGTAACTCAAGGTGAAAAGTAACAGGATTAATGACAGGGGGCGTGTCTTGGCCGTGGAGAGAAGAGGACGCTGATCTCATTACTCATGATCTCAGTACCAACTGCTGCCTCAAAATCGGCAATATATGCCAGTAAAGAGAAGGAGCAACAGGCCCTTTCAAGAACTGAGCCCTACGGTGACCCTCGCTGCCAGAATCACCCGCTATCTGAGAAGCGCGGGAAAGCCCCACACTGAATGTCCCACCTCTAAGGCCACGTGCACACGCTGAGTATTTGATGAGTTTTTTACCTCAGGATTTGAAGACAAAACCAGGAGTGGAGCAATCAGAGAAAAAGTGTAATATAAACACATCACCACTTCTGTATTTAATTATCCACTCCTGGTTTTGGCTACAAATAGTGATGTAAAAAACTCATCAAATACTCAACGTGTGCACTTGGCCTAGGATGGCGGCACCAGAGGAGAATATCCAGTGCAGTAGCATGGAGATGGAGGAACCGCACACCGCTGAAGAAGCTGGTGAGCGGGCAGACCGTCACCGAGCCAAGAAGGAGGATGACAACAATTCTCCAGTAATGCGGCTCCCCTCTCTCTCCCACCCGAGTATGCAGCCGACCGTTCTTGAGTCACGGGGCATCCTTAGACCCTGCAGGTAGAAGAAGGGAGAGATATGCCCTGATGAGAACCAGGGGAATATAGATGCTTATAGAGCTGCTGGGGCTGGGGATCACACTGAGTCAAGCTGTACATCATATGCACAGGGCCCTGTGCACACAGTGGAACATTCTCCATTATCTGAGGCAGGCCCTCCTTGGGACCCACAGCTGTTGCATGGTGGCAGTCACCGAGTTGATCAGGAGGAGAGGCATGTAGAGTCTCCCTATGGGGACAGGAGACCCTCTACTTTGTCCCTGGAGTACCACTCACCTACATTCAGAGGGGCTGAGAGAGATGAACTTAACACCATGAGACATCTCACTCCTCAGACAGAACACATGGTTCCCTATGTGCCAGGATAGAGGTATGGGAGGACCTTAGAATCCTTTTCTTAGCCATCCCGAACAGGAAGGAAATGGAGGGCTTTAGGATGGAGGCCTCTTACAGGGCACAGGCTGCAGCACTCAGAGGCGAGGTCCAACAACTCTCTGTGAGGATTACATCTTCTGAATAGCAAACTGAAGATATGGTCCAATGCTTAGACTCTCTAGAACAACAGGTGTTGACGCAGGCATCTAATTTTGATCTGGTCCATGACCTGATGGAGGACTTAGAAAACCGTGAAAAACATAACAACGTTAGAATCCATGGTATATCTGAGTCTGTCACCCCAAGAGACCTTGACAATACCCTCCATAGGTTTTTTAACTCTGTCAGTAATGCCCCTGATATCGCATACCTTGAATTTGAAAGAGCTCATAGGTCTTTGGGCCCGCTCCACCAGATGGCGCTAGCCCCAGGGATGTTTTCTGCTGCATCCACAGATTTAGAGAGAAGGAAGAGATCCTCACTAGAGCCCAGGAAAGAGAACCACTAGCTTTCCAGGGTAATCCCATGCAAGTTATGGCTGACCTCTCCAGACACAAACTCCAGAAAAGGAGAGCCCTTGGACCCCTGCTAGAACTATTACAGCAGAGAAATATTTCCTATTCCTGGGACTTTAACTTTCCCCTCCAGGTGCAGAGAGAAGGCCATCTTCACTTTGTCACCCACCCGAGAGTCATTTCGGATTTCACATCTGCATTGGGAATTCTATCTGTCAGTGTGTCTGTATCGAAATGACCTGGAATGCTAAGAGAGCTTGAATGGAGTCATGCTCCATGGGAACACTGAACACTGACACAATGTAGAGGAGGCGCATCTAGGGGAGTGAATGGTGGGAGGGGGCCAAGTGGTTCTAAGGGACATGGCTGAATTTTTGTGTTCTCTCACGTGACTCGTGGATAAAGAAATTCGGCCCTCTGGTTGAGCCTAGTGTAATTATCTTGTGCCTGGAGATTCTGGTGAGGTTCACCAGCGCCGCTTCAGATCTCCGGAGACGATGGTATTGCAGCTTGGATGGTGCAGCTCCCTGCAGGTGGAGCAGGCTAGCACTTGTGGTGGTGGTGCTGGGTATGATGTATGGAGTAGTGCAGCAGTTCAGATGAAAGGAGACACTGAGGCTGTATGATTCGGTAAGGAAACTTTTACTGGAACCGGTTCAGATGGCAGGTTAGGTTACTGCTTTTACAGACTTTAGATGAGTAGCTGGCTGGGTAGTCACAGAAGAGGGTAAATTCTCCCGTAGTATACCTTCTTTTGTCTATCCCATGTCCTGCTGTTCTGTCCTGCACCTCCTCACTTTCCTTGTGCTGCCCTGCCTGTTCTGAACAGGGATGTCGGGGCTGCTATACAAACCCATCACGGCCTGGGTCGATGGCTCAGGGCGTGAACTCGCCTGAACCGTTCCTCGGAGTCGGCACTCCGTTGGTGGATTAGGATTCCTCCAGACTATGGATGGTCCGATATGGGGTTTCCTCATTCTTTTCCTGGGCTGCCTTTTTCTCTCAGGCTCCCTCCCTGAGAGACCCTTCTCTCTCTCGGGCTCCCACATTGCTTCCCTCTTCAGCTCAGACTAAAAACTGACTGTGTGACTTCCTGCCTCACCTAATTACGCCCCTTTGGGACTGGGTCCCTGTCCTAAGATTTAACCCCATCATCCCTGGCTAGTGTGCGTGAGTGCTAGGATGGGAACCTCATGTTGACTTTACACTCCCCTGCGACAGGAATACTGCAAACTCTTTTGTGGGTGCAGTACCCCTACTGTGGCGCACTGACCAGTGCAGCACCACAACTATACATATTTCTCTCGGGTACACAATTCATATAGTCTTATTGACTTCTTTCTAGTCAGTCACTTTCATGTGACCCCCTGGCCACCATAGGCGACTTACTGCTCTCTGACCATGCCCCAACATTTCTTACTCTGCCCCTTCCTGACACTTCTTGGAGGCCTTTGACATGGAAGTTGAATAGCAATATTCTAAAAGATAACCTTTGCTTAACCGAGCTGAAGGCCACAATCGAAAACTTCGCTCGGGATCGCGAATCAGACCCTACTCCACAGCCGATTAAGTGAGAGACATTGAAATGTGTTCTTAGGGGTTCCCTAATAAAGCATGGTTCCAGACTCAAAAGGAGTAGGGATGAGGCAATTAATGACTTGCTTTCTCAGATACATATATTGGCAGGCACCCATAAACTGTCATTAGCAGGGGTAACCTTAACGAAACTCACATTAAAACGGCAGGAACTTAAAGGTCGCCTCTACCAAAAATACAAAAAGCATATAGAAAGGACTAGATGTTATTATTAAAGATCCTCTGACAAATGTGGACGTCCCATTGCTCGACTACGTCACCCCCACATGAGCCTTACTTGCATCCCTTCAGAGATTCTGAAGGTTTTTCGGGAGTACTACGAAAAACTGTACAACATTACAGGACAGTTTTCTGACTTGGCCCCTGAGGACTTGACTAAAAAAATCCAAGACTACGTCAGACTTACTGCGGTCCCCGGTGTGAATCGCTTAGATATAGTGACTCTAGAGCAGGGGTCTCAAACTCCAGGCCTCGAGGGCCGCACACAGTGCAGGTTTTCAGGTTTTCCATAGCATTTGACAGTTGGTATTCAAATGAGCAACTGTCAAATTCTAAGGAAATCCTGAAAAGCTGCACTGTGTGCGGCCCTCGAGGCCTGGAGTTTGAGACCCCTGCTCTAGAGGCTGAGATAACGAAGGCGGAATTACTGGAGGCAATTAAATCTACCCCTGTCTCTAAATGTCCTGGCCCGAATGAGTTTACCCCTATTTTCTATAAAACTCTCCAGAATCAATTATTGCCACAGATGCTGTCCACCTTTAATTCAATCACTGATGGCTTTAGCTTTACTCTTCAATCATTGGAGGCACATTTCAGCATTATTCTTAATCCTGGTAGGGACTCAACTCTTGCTTCTAATTATAGGCCCATTTCATTATTGAATGTGGACATTAAGCTCTTTTCTTAGATCCTGGCAGATCGTTTAGCCCATCTTCTCCCTTCTATCATCCATATGGACCAGGTGGGCTTTGTCAAAGTCGGGAGTCCAGGGATAACACCATAAGGACATTACTCTTGATTAATAAGGCTAAGTCAGCTAAAATTCCCCTGAGCCTCTTATCTGTAGATGCTGAGAAGGCCTTTGACAGTCCACTGGGGTTTCATGAGATAGGCGCTTATACAGGTCAGGTTGGGCCCCAGGTTAATGCATAGGCTTTTCTCTCTCTATTTAGACCTCTCAGCGAGGGTCCAGATCAACGGAGCTTTATGTGCCCCTTTTGCTATTGGGAATGGGACCAGGCATGAGTGTCCATTGTCCCCCTCCTATATGTTATTATTATGGAGCATTTAGCCAACACCATTAGACAAAATGACAGTATCCACGACATATGGTCAGGTCCAGTACATCATAAAACTGCATTATTCGCAGATGACCTACTCTTATATATTTCTCAGCCTCCCTGACTGAAGGAGAAGTAGCCTCTATAAAAATGAGCTTTCTCTTCAAATGGAAATCAGATGCAATTAAATACCTTGGGGTCTACATTCCTTCAGACCTGTCTAGACTTTTCCAGCTGAACCATCAGGCCCTGTTAGATCGGGTGAAGTCACAATTGTTACCATATGTTAAATTGTTAAATTGTCATGGGTGAGGTCAATGTGGTTAATAACGACATTCTTCCACCTTTCCTGTATATATTCCAGACGGTACCTATCATACCTCATAGAAATTTATTTTCCAGACTGCAATCTTGCGTTTCGGGATTCATCTGGGGCGGAACTAAACCTAGGGTGGGTTTGAAAATGCTGACATCTCCCAGGAACCCAGGGGTGTGGGCCTACCTAACTTTAAGATGTACTTGGGTTAGTGGAACAGGACGGGGTGACTGTTCCCTTACACCACCTTCCTTGGATATCCCCCCTGGACATTCATCTTATAGGTTCCCCCTTTGATTTAACTGTGGAGACATTGAAGTCTTGACAGATATGCTTTAGGAGGTCATCCTTGGAAGGCGAGATCGGCCCGCTTATGCCCCTCTTTTTGAACCCCGCTTTTCAATCAGGAAGAAATGCGGAATAAAATCTTCTTAGGTTGGAAGAATGTGGAGGATATCCGGTTTGGGTAGTTGCTTCAAAATGTGGAGATACCTTCATTTGAATCGCTGCACGAGATATCACCACTGGATCATCTGAAATGGTGGGAATATGCCCAGCTACGTTCCTTCCTCTCGTCGGTGATTCAGTCGAGCAGGGTTCGGACAGTCCCTTGTCCTATAGAAAACCTATTTTTACAGGACTCACCCCCAGCTCATGCAGTCCCTGAGTTATATTGTATTATCTCATCAGAAAAGAATGGTGGGAAGCGTAACTTCCAAATTACATGGGAGAAAGAGCTTGGTAGGGAGCTCTCCAAGACCAAGTGGGGAAAGTGCTTTTTATTCACTCACAAATTGGCTACGTCATGTGCAGCTCAGGAAAGAAATTATGAATTTCTGACTATGCATGCTATGCATGCTATTTTCCTCTCGGTATCGGGATTGTGCTGGCGTTGTCGATGTTACATGTCTGGTGGGATTGTGTCAAAATTCAGGACTTCTAGGAAGCTGTATTTAGGAACTACAGTCTTATCTCTGGTAAATCGGTAGAAAATAGCCCTGAAATTGCTCTTTTGTCCATCTTTCCCGGGTCAATCCGGACCCACAAAAAAGATCTCTTTCAGTTCTGCCTCTCGGCTGCATGTGTGGCGCCCATATGGCAAGGCGCCACAGGGAGCTCCTGCACCCCAAACAGAAGGTGTAGTGCCTCCGTAGCCGTGGATATGGAGGACCTTACTGAGTCTGCACCCCAACACCCATACAATAGGCCACCTTAGTACAGGGGACCGTATATTCAGTAGGACCCAGGGTGTGGAGCCTAGATGAGCGGGAGAAGAGGAGTGACAGTGAGAAGACTAGTCAGTCAGATGATATAAGAGAGCAGAGAAGATGGACGCAGAGAATCCTGCGACTGTGACAGGAGGGCACCTCTAAGGAGAGGAGTGACCCGGACTGAGAAAGGGGTCACTCCAGGACTGGTTGGAGCCAGGTGGAGACCCAGGTCATCACTGGTACACCAGAACCGATGCGGTTAGTTTACGGTCTATCCCTAACCGCAGATCGACGCTGAGAAGTAGAGAGACTTTAGGCAACAGACCCCGAGGACTAGAGACTAGACTCACGAGTGGGAGTACAGAAGGCCATCAGGGCACAGAAGGGAAAAGGACCAGGAGAGCCATTTTAAGGACACCTCTGACCAGACTCTGGAAAAGCCTCCAAAATCCGCGGCTATGGCCTCCGGTTAACCCAGACTGTACCGTGTACCGATTCCACCTGGTGCAAGAAAAGAATTGTTTGAGCTGATCTGGTGTCTGGTCTCCTTTCATCCGTCGCCCAGAGGGCCTCTACAGCATCACAGAGGTGAGGACTACTACTCCTATCTTCTGCCCCGCTGCCCTGAGGTAAAGCCCCGCCTGTGGGGAGCTGTACTACCAAAGCTGCATTTCCTTCACCTCAGCGGCCAGCTGCAGTGCTGGTAACCCTATTAGCAGATACCACAGGTGGCGTCAAGTTAAAAAATCCCCCATCATCATCAACCCCACCGCCGTTGAGGGCACGGAACCCGGAACCGACCAGCTGTGATCCCCACCAAAGTAACCACTTGTCCCGGTATCCAAGTACCTCCTATCCTGTCGACCGACTCAATTCTGGTGTCACGAACATGACCCGTGCCCAGTAAAACGGGGTACTGTGTGCCTTAAATTGGACTTTATTGACGGTTTTGTGAACTGTGAACTGGGCCGCCATTACTGCGCCACAGAAATTAAACTGTGTCACAGAGCGGCTGGAAAAGAGCGCGAAGATAAGCCCTGCCCCTCCGCTCTACCGAGGATTGACGAAGTGCAGTGGCTGGTTCCGGAAAAGCCTGAAGGCTGATTGACTGGACTTTTCTAACTAAGCGAGTCTGAATATGTAAAAGACTATGTGCTGGTCCAGGAGCGTGCCTCGGCCCCTTAATGCAGTATGGCCATGCAAGAGGCACCAAATTGTCTCCCCGCCCCCTTGCCATCAAACAACCAAGGTGGCAGGTCAAGAACCGGACCGTACCAGCTCTGGACTATAAAAAGGAAACAAGGTGCGACCGGAAGCCAGAACGAGAGACATTGGCAACTACCAGACCTGTTACCCAAGTACAGTTTGGTTAAGATGTTAACCTCAATGATCTCCGACCTGGTCCATAAGTAGAGGAAGACCTACGGGCTGACCTGGCTGCCCCGGGAGTGCCTACCCTAGAAACTGAGGGTGAGGATGTCGAGTTCTGGGGAGCAGCATTGCGAGAACTGCAAGCTCGACTTCAGAAGACCGTGGAGTGGACCGTCCAGCATTGAAGTGCCAAGATGATCCTAAAGCTGAGCCGCAGAGTGGAACGACGATGGAGGCAGGAGCTAAACCCAGAACCGGTGGTATCAGTAGAACCAGAAGCCGAGCATCCGGTAGCTGGTGAGGATTACGCCCCCACAGAAATGGATTCCACCACCAGAGAGGTTGAACCATCTGAGGCCAGCATTTCACCACCCAGCCAAGAAAACCGCGAGCCCAGTGCCAACAGGGAAGAGAATACTGAACCGGAAGACCTGATCCGGTTCTCCGAAGAGCCCGACTTGGTTGTGGAAGAGTTCGAGGAAGGATCCAATCACCAGGCAAGTTCTGGGGAGGAGGACCGAGAGGAGGGAGCAATCAACGGTGCTGAGGCATCAGGGCCTCGTGAGCTATGGTGGGCCGATTGCCTGGAGCAACAACAAAACCGAGTCGGTATGGGAATGCGGCGATATGGAAGCTGTCCTTCAACCCCGACCCTGTACTCCTGGCAACCCGTCAGGAGGCCACAGTTCAACCAGGATGATGAAGCTGAGCGACAGAGGCGACAGGAGGCATGGTGGTCAAACGAGATGGAGACCCGCCAGGCCGCGCCTTTGCCCACACCCAGCCCCCACTGCCCGTGGAACAGCGGAAGAAAGGGACGATTACAGCCTTCAACCTGAGTACCGGGTACGGCTTTGCCCGGGAGGTAGGCCTCCATGTAGAGGTCTTCGTGGGGAGAAGAGATATTGAGCCCCACCTAGTGCAAGGCCACCCAGACCGGGATTTATATCGGGGAGATGTCATCACTTACGAACGCCATGCAGGACCCCGAGGCTGGTACGCGATCCAGATCAGTAAGTGTTAATGGTTAAAATTATCCCAGTATATTCAGTAGGTCCCAGGGGGTGGAGTCTAGATGAGCGGGAGACAAGGAGTGACAGTGAGAAGACTAGTCAGTCAGACGGTGTAAGAGAGCAGAGAAGACGGACGCAGGGGATCCTGCGACCATGACAGGAGGGCACCTCTAAGGAGAGGGGTGACCTGGACGGAGAAGGGGGCTGCTCCAAGACTGGTCAGAGACAGCTGGAGACCCAGGTCATCACTGGTAAACCAGAACCAAGGCGGTTAGTTACGGTCTATTCCTAACCACAGACCGGCAGGCTGTGGGCCCGACATAAGGGAGCCACAGCACCCATCAAGCAGTCCAACATCAGTCCCATAGCTGAGTTCACGACGCTGAGAAGTAGAGAGACTTTAGGCAACAGACCCCGAGGACTAGAGACTAGACTCACGAGTGGGTGTACAGAAGGCCATCAGTACAAAGCAGTCACCGATCTCAGGGAGACCAGTCAAGGAAAACACTGCGGGCAGCCGGCTAAAGCACTCAAACACAGGGAAATCCATGATGCATTGTCCCCTGGAAATTTGAATATGCAAATGGAGCCTCTATTAAGAGTCTCAAACACGGGACTAGCCAGATATCACTCCAGGGAAGGACCTAGCCCTGGGGTGGAATCCTTGCTATGGCCTCCGGTTAACCCAGACTGTACTATGTACCAGTGGCGGACCTTGTCCCAAGAGGGCCCTGGTGCAGATGATGGGCTGATGGTGAGGAGTGGGGGGTTGGGGGGATACTAGTGGAGCCAGCGAGGTACGGGAGGGGGTGCTAGTGGAGCCGGCGAGGTCCAGGGGATTGGTGCTAGTGGTGCTGGCGAGGTTCGGGAAGGGGTGTGAATGGATGCAGCGTCGAGCGTTTGCTGCAGCTGCTGCAGCATCTCCTACCTGGGCCGAACCCCGCAATCCTGGGAGCCGAGGCGGCAGAGGAGAGGAGCGGCGGGATCAGCAGAGGGAAGCAGGAAGCTTCCTTCAGTTAACCCCCTCTCCTCTGGCACAGGAACATGGGGTCGGCTGGGGGCCCCCTAGCTGGTCGAGGGGCCCTGGTGCAGCTGAACCAGCTGCACCACGGTAGGTCCGCCCCTGCCGTGTACCGATTCCACCTGGTGCAAGTAAAGAACTGTTTGAGCTGATCTAGTGTCTGGTCTCCTTTCATCGGTCGACTGGAGGGCCTCTACAGCATCACAGAGGTGAGGACTACGACTCTCATCTTCTACCCTGCTGCCCTGAGGTAAAGCTCCATCTGTGGGGAGCTGTACTACCAAAGCTGCACTTCCATCACCTCAGCGGCCGGCCGCAGTGCTAGTAACCCTATTACCAGAAAGGGGCGGACTGGCCCACCGGAGGATCAGGAGAATCCCCGGTGGGCCCCGATATGTGTGGCCACGCCCCCCAAGCCCTGCCCCTGTACCCCCTGGGCCCCCCGGTCTGGTAATATCTCTAATCATATTGGCAACACTGCCGATATGATTAGCAATGCCTGTGCCCCTCTGCAGCTGCAAAGCAGGGAGAACGATCTCCCTGCTCTTCCTGCTGCCGCCGCTGCGCCGCTCTAACTCCTGCTGGCGCGTGCACAGGACATCAGTCTCAGGGTGATGACGTCATTGCCCTGAGACTGCTTCCTGTGTGCGCAGCGGGAGCCGGCACTCAAGGCGCCGTAGAAGAAAGACCGCCCCAGGCAGCGGCTGCCTGCACCGTGGTGAGTATGGGGAGCGGGGGGGCCCCCAGGGTTCCCAGGGTGCCTGGCGCTGCCGGGCCCCCAGGGTGCCTGGTGCTGCCAGGCCCCCAGGGTGCCTGGTGCTGCCGGGCCCCTAGGGTGTCTGGTGCTGCTGGGCCCCCAGGGTGCCTGGTGCTGCCGGGCCCCCAGGGTGCCTGGTGTGGTTGGACCCCCAGGGTGCCTGGTGCGGCCGGGCCCCAATGGTGCCTGGTGCTGCTGGGCCCCCAGGGTGCCTGATGGTGCCAGGCCCCCAGGGTGCCTGGTGCTGCTGGGCCTCCAGGGTGCCTGGTGCTGCATGGCCCCCAGGGTGCCTGGTGCTGCCGTGGCCATGGTGATGCCTGGTGCTGCCGTGTCCCTGAGTGCCTTGTGGTGTTTGGTGCTGCCGGAACTCTGGTGGTGCCTGGTGCTTCTGGGCCCCTGGTGGTAGCTGGTGCTGGCCTGGTGGTGCCTGGTGCTGCCAGGCCCCTGGTGCTACCGGATGCCTGGTGGTGCTGCCGGGTGCCAGAGACTGGGAGCTTCAGAGGACTAAGCTGCCGGGTACCTGGTGCCAGAGACTGGCAGCCGCAGAAGAAGAAGCTGCCGGGTGCCTGGTGCCGCAGACTGGCAGCCGCAGAGGAAGAAGCTGCCTGGTGCCAGCAAGCGGGAGATCGAGAGCCTCAGAGGAAGAAGCTGCCAGGATCAGGAGTGTAGAGTCAGGTAAGGCGCTGTTACAGCCGAAGATAGCAGACGGGGGGACAGAGTGGGATGGATGGATGGGGCGGCCTGGAAGAGGGGGCAGAATGGGATGGATGGGGCGGCCTGGAAGAGGGGTCAGAATGGGATGGATGGGGGGGGTGGCATGGAAAATGGGGGGAGAACAGGATGGCTGGATGGGGAAGAAGGTACATGGATGGATGGGGAGAAGGTACATGGATGGTTTGGTGGATGGGGGAAAAGGTACATGGATTGATGGAGGAATAGAGGGAGAAGGAACATGGATGGATGGGGAGAAGAAGCTACATTGAATGTGGGGGGAGAAGCTACATGTATTACCTATACACACACACTGACACTATATACAGAGTTCATGCATATAATGTCAATAGTGATCATTGCATTACCTGTACACTGACACTATATACTGAACTCCTGTGTATAATGTCACTGGTGATGACTGTATTACCTGTACACTGAAACTATACCTGAACTCCTGTGTATAATGTCACTGGTAATCACTGTATTACCTGTACACTGACTCAATATACAGAGCTTTTTTACATTTCTGTTAATTTAGTATTATATGTGGTGGACCGTGGTATTATGTGCTTTGGTCATGACATGACAGTATTTGTCCCTTGTATATGGTATTATTCGGTCACTATGTGGTGGTAATATGTGGTCTCATGGTGTGGCAGTATTTAGACCTTGTATGTGGTAGTATTTGATCACTATGTGGTGGTATTATGTGCTTTCATCATGATGTGGCGGTATGTAGCCGCCCCGCTGTCCGGGGTCCCCACTCCACACCCTGTTTCCCCCTCTTCCCGATCTGTTACCTGTCCTTCCCGGGGTCGGGGTTCCAGGGTGCCGGTCATCAACAGGCGGCTCCGGGGTTCCAGGGTGCCCTGACATCTGCCTGCAGCTCTGAATGTGCTTCCTGCTTCCTCTCTGGGATCTCACTAGGAGGTGGGGCTGCTCTCTCAGCTCCTTTTATAGAGTCTGGGTGCTGATCAGTCTGCCCCGCCCTCTGGCCAATCATTGCTGTGCTGCAGGATTATAAACCCTGCATTCACTGCCAGACCTCGCCGGGGCAACTTCATTCCTTGTGAAGCTGCCAGTCCTGGTCCTGTTAGTCTGTTGTTTGGCGTGCTAATCTAATACCTGTCTTTTGTTCCTTTTGCAGTTGTGCTGTTCCATTGCTGCGCCCGGATCTTCCTCGTGCTGCTTCTCTGTTGTCTCACGTCCGACCTTGCATTGGTCCCTCTGCCGTTTCTGGTCCGATCTTCTTAGTGCAACCGCTGGTCCTGGTGCTGATGGCTCCTCTTACTTCTGGGTCCGCTCATTGTGCTCTTTGATTTTGCATTGTATGTCTTGCCCCCCCTAGGGTCGGTGATTGGCAAGTAATGCTCCACCGGGCACCTCGGTTAGCAGGTCCAGGTGATATCCTTGTCCTATGGGATCACCTATCCTGGGCACCTTACTGAGAGGTACTTGTGTTGTATCCTTGCGGCCTTCCCTTGGGGTCACCTTGCATTTGCCTTTGGCTTTAATAAAGCTTTAAAACTATTCCATTGTCCGGTTCTCTGTCATCCTGGTATCGGCATCCGCAATAGCTGCGATCCAGTGGGTCCACATCTCAGGGTACGTCCTAGGGCGTGACAGATTTTGCCCCGGCCATGGACCCCACTGATACCAGGTTTGATGCCCAAAGGGAGCTTGCCGGACTTCGTTAGAGTCACGACCAAGTAGTGTCGTTCATCCAGTCCTTAGAGGCCCGCTTAGGGGCGCTCTCTACCACTGACCCCTCTCTCTCTTCCCAGATGTTGAGTCTCCACCAAGAACTGGACCATCAGAGAGACATACAGACCCGGATGTTATCCTACCTGTCTTCCGTGGATGACAGAATTACCAGTCTACAAAGAGCAGCAAGTACCCCAGGCTCCGTCTCGGTGCCACTCGCTGGAGCAGTGTCTTCTCCACGGCTGGCTCAGCCCACCAGGTACTCCGGGGATCCTAAAGCTTGTCGGGGGTTTATTAACCAGTGCCAGCTCCACTTCCGGTTATTGCAACATCAATTCCCGACGGATGAGGCCAAGGTGGCGTTTCTGGCCTCACATCTCGAAGGAGAGGCCCTGGCATGGTTTAACCCATTGTTGGAGAGGGAGGATCCCATTGTATCCAACCTACAGGCATTCCTGGAGACGTTCCGGAGGACCTTTGATGAACCCGGATGGGTGGCCTCCGCCACAGAAGCCCTCTTCAACCTACAGCAAGGTAATCTGTCTGTTGGTCAGTACGCAATCCGGTTTCGTACCTTAGCCTCCGAGCTACGCTGGACGGACGAGCCCATGGTGAGTGTCTTTCGCCGAGGGCTTTCCAGTCGCATTAAAGACGAACTGGTGGTTCGGGATTTACCCAACACTCTGGAGGATCTCATCACCATGGCAGTCCGGATAGATCGACGTCTCCAGGAGCAGTCCAAGGAAAGGATGCAGGAAAGGATCCAGGAGAGAAGAACTCCCTGCCTGGCACCCACGTTCCAGCGACCTCTTCTTCCTGCGCCCTCAGCGTCCCCGTCGGGTCCCGAGTCCTTGGAGGTGGATCGTGTTCGGCTGACCGCCCAGACGAGAGAGGAGAGGATCGCTAGGGGCCTGTGCCTTTACTGCGGTGGATCAGGTCACTACCGTCAACACTGCCCCCGGAGGCCGGAGAAACTCCTCCGCCTAGGCCAGGTAAGAGAGGCCGACCTAGGTAAGGGCGATTCCTCTCAACCCCTTACTATATCCATCCAGGTGAAGGTCGGCGACCAACGCCATTCGGAGGTGGCTTATCTGGATTCTGGATCTGCAGGCAACTTCGTGCAGCAGGAGACGGCTCTGCGCTATGGTATACCCATACATCCCCTGCAGCATCCTCGCATCATCACCTCCGTGAATGGGAGACCTCTACAGGACTCAGTTGCAGGCATCACGGGTGAGGTGGAGATACAGATCGGAGCTCTCCACACTGAGCGTCTAACCTTTTATGTCCTGCCGTCTCTTTCTCCCCCCTTCATGCTTGGCTTGCCATGGCTTCGCATTCATGAACCCGTGCTGGACTGGCGAACTGGTGAGGTCTTACGGTGGGGTTCGACTTGCCACAGTCGGTGTCTTCTTCCTGTACGTCCTGTCCAGTTGCCTCCCTCGCCGGCGACCTTGCCCGGTCTGCCGTCTGCCTATTGGTCTTATGCCGATGTCTTCGACAAAAAGGAGGCCGAGGCATTACCTCCACATAGACCATATGACTGCCCCATCGACCTGGTACCCGGGGCTCCACTTCCTAGAGGTCGCATCTACCCGTTGAATCCGCCCGAGACCCAGGCCATGGCCGAATACATAAAGGATAGCCTGGCGCGGGGGTTCATTCAGAAGTCCACTTCGCCTGCAGGAGCGGGCTTCTTCTTCGTAAAGAAGGACGGGTCCCTCCGACCATGCATAGATTATCGGGGTCTCAATGCCATAACGGTAAAGAACAAGTACCCGCTGCCTCTTATCCCTGAACTCTTCGACCGACTGCGGGGATCCCGGGTCTTCACCAAGCTGGACCTGCGAGGTGCGTACAACCTGGTCCGGATCCGAGCAGGTGACGAATGGAAGACAGCCTTCAACACTCGTGATGGCCACTACGAGTATAAGGTAATGCCATTCGGTTTGAGTAATGCTCCCGCAGTCTTTCAAGAATTTGTAAACGATGTCTTCAGGGACCTTCTCTATGTATGTGTCGTGGTCTACCTGGACGACATCCTGGTCTTCTCTCCCGATCTTCCCACACACAGGCGAGACGTCCGGCGGGTCCTGCTCCGGTTACGGGAGAACCGACTGTATAACAAGTTCGAGAAATGTGTGTTCGAACGGACTTCATTACCCTTCCTGGGCTACATTGTCTCCGATTCCGGACTCGAGATGGATCCGGAGAAGGTATCCGCCGTCCAGAAGTGGCCTCGACCAGTGGGACTCAAGGCGATTCAAAGGTTCCTGGGCTTCGCCAATTACTATCGGCAGTTCATCCCTCGGTTTTCGGAAGTAGTCAACCCGCTCACCGCTTTAACCCGGAAAGGGACGCCTGCTAAGGCTTGGACTCCTGAGGCCGAGACTGCCTTCCTAACGCTTAAAAATGCTTTTTCCTCTGCTCCTGCTCTCCACAGGCCCATGGCGGACAAACAGTTTTTCATAGAGGTGGACGCCTCCTCTTCTGGAGCTGGAGCCATTCTTACCCAGAAGACCTCCACAGGACGCATGGTGACGTGTGGCTTTTTCTCCAAGGCCTTCACAGCCTGTGAACGGAATTACTCCATTGGGGATCGGGAGCTGCTTGCCATCAAAATGGCCCTGGAGGAATGGCGGTACCTCCTTGAAGGCGCAGTACATCCCATCGTGATCTACACCGACCACAAGAACCTGGCATACCTGCAGTCAGCCCAAAGACTCAACCCCCGGCAGGCGCGCTGGTCGCTGTTCTTTGCACGCTTTGACTTCCGTCTTCATTTCCGTCCGGCACATAAGAACATCAAGGCGGATGCCTTGTCCCGGTCCTTCCTCGTCGAAGACCGGGAGGATGAGCCGTGCTCCATCATCAATCCATCCAATATCGGTATGGTTGCTCCTCTTCGATTGTCTCTACCCCCGCCAGGTAAGACGCTGGTAGCCGAGGCCGATCGAGGACACGTATTGAGCTGGGGTCATTCCTCTAGGATTGCAGGGCACGTGGGCATAACAAAGACCCTTCAGTTGATAGCTCGACACTACTGATGGCCTCAGATGCAACGGGATGTCACCGGCTTCGTCTCTGCCTGTTCCTCCTGTGCCCACAACAAGACGCCCAAGCGGTTGCCCGTTGGTCCTCTCCTGCCCTTGCCAGTGCCCTCTGAGCCCTGGAGGCACATCGCCATGGACTTCATCACCGACCTCCCGGTCTCCTCCGGTAACACCGTGGTATGGGTAGTGGTGGACAGGTTCTCCAAGATGGCCCATTTCATCCCGCTGTCCGGTCTTCCCTCTGCACCCAGATTAGCAGAGCTGTTTGTCCTACATGTCCTCCGCTTACACGGTTTGCCATCTCACATAGTGTCTGACCGAGGCGTACAGTTCGTATCCCGGTTTTGGCGGTCGCTCTGCAAGAAGCTCGATGTCACCTTGGACTTCTCGTCTGCTTATCATCCGCAGTCCAATGGGCAGGTGGAACGGGTGAATCAGGTGTTATCCGACTATCTACGGCACTTCATCAACGCCCATCATGACGACTGGTGCTCCCTGCTTCCCTGGGCAGAGTTCTCATACAATAACCATGTCGGTGAGTCCTCCCATAACTCTCCTTTTTTCATAGTCTACGGTCACCATTCAAGAATACCGACTCCCGTGGACATCGCTACCTCTAATCCGGCGGCTGAGCAGTCTGCGTCTCAGTCCAGATCTTGGAGAAGTCTCGAGCTGTCTGCCCTGGAAAAGGCATCTAGGCGGATGAAAGACCATGCCGACAAACGACGTCTCGACTGCCCCCTGTTCCAGCCAGGGGATAAGGTATGGCTTTCTTCCAAGTACGTCCGTCTCAAGGTTCCTTCCTAATAAGCTCGGTCCTCGCTACATCGGTCCCTTTGAAGTCATCCGGAGGATAAACGAGGTATGCTACCAGCTGAAGTTGCCACCTACTCTGCGGATCCATAATGCTTTCCACCGGTCTCTCCTCAAGCCGCTAGTCCTCAACCGTTACTTCCAGGATCCGGGAGCGCAGCCTCCGCCGGTCTCGGCCTCTGACGTGTTCGAAGTCAGTGCGATTCTGGACATGAGAAAGAGGGGTCGCTCTACGTGGTATTTAGTTGACTGGAAGGGGTTTGGTCCTGAGGAACGGTCCTGGGAGCCAGAGGAGAACATCAATGCACCTCGCCTCCTGCGCAGGTTTCATGCCGGCCTGGTTCCGGGAGGGCGTGGAGGGGGGAGTACTGTAGCTGCCCGGGGTCCCCACTCCACACCCTGTTTTCCCCTCTTCCCGATCTGTTACCTGTCCTTCCTGGGGTCGGGGTTCCAGGGTGCCGGTCATCCGCAGGGGGTTCCAGGGTGCCCTGACATCTGCCTGCAGCTCTGAATGTGCTTCCTGCTTCCTCTCTGGGATCTCACTAGGAGGCAGGGCCGCTCTCTCAGCTCCTTTTATAGAGTCTGGGTGCTGATCAGTCTGCCCCGCCCTCTGGCCAATCATTGCTGTGCTGCAGGATTATAAACCCTGCATTCACTGCCAGACCTCGCCGGGGCAACTTCATTCCTTGTGAAGCTGCCAGTCCTGGTCCTGTTAGTCTGTTGTTTGGCGTGCTAATCTAATACCTGTCTTTTGTTCCTTTTGCAGTTGTGCTGTTCCATTGCTGCGCCCGGATCTTCCTCGTGCTGCTTCTCTGTTGTCTCACGTCCGACCTTGCATTGGTCCCTCTGCCGTTTCTGGTCTGATCTTCTTAGTGCAACCGCTGGTCCTGGCGCTGACGGCTCCTCTTACTTCTGGGTCCGCTCATTGTGCTCTTTGATTTTGCATTGTATGTCTTGCCCCCCTAGGGTCGGTGATTCGCAAGTAACGGTCCACCGGGCACTTCGGTTAGCGGGTCCAGGTGATATCCCTATCCTATGGGGTCACCTATACTTGGCACCTTACTGAGGGGTACTTGTGTTGTATCCTTGCGGCCTTCCCTTGGGGTCACCTTGCATTTGCCTTTGGCTTTAATAAAGCTTTAAAAGTATTCCGTTGTCCGGTTCTCTGTCATCCTGGTATCGGCATCCGCAATAGCTGCGGTCCAGTGGGTCCTCATCTCAGGGTACGTCCTAGGGCGTGACACGGTATTTGTGTGGTATGTAGCATTATTTGGGCACTATGTCGTGGTAGTATGTGATCTGGTCATGGTGTGGTGGTATTTCTGACTTCTATCTGGTAATATTGGTCTTGGTAGAGTGGATTTTGGTCGGTCATTTGTTTTATTTGATATCAATAAGAGGAAACTATTTCATTTCCAATACATATTAAATACTTAGATGCTTAACCCCTCCCTGTCGTGTGACACAGCAGCAGAGATGCAGAGGTTTGCCAGAGAAAGGTTTGCCTCCCCCCGGCTCTTCAGTTGGACGCCTAGCTAGAAAAAGTCGATTGCCCCCCAGGGAAAGATCTTCCAACCAGCCCCTGCCTGTGCATCGCTGATAACTTGTTTTTACCAAAAAATCCAAACTAATGTAAACTACAGTAATGATACATCGCAGTAATGGTGAGCGCACAGTGATGTGCAGGAGCCGCCTGTGTTTTAAAGTCCATGCTACACTATAATAGGTATAAAGGATAACAGGTATTTGCATATAGCTGAAGAATGAGTGGGCCCGGGTCGGTGGGCACCTGGAATCAATTTTCCTGGTGGGCCCCAGACACCCCAGTCCGCCGCTGTTGCCAGATACCACAGGTGACTTCACATTACAAAATCCCTCATCATCATCATCCCCACCCGCCATTGAGGGTCCAGGGCACAGAACTAGGAACCGACTGGCTGTCATCCCCACAGAAGTAACCACCTGTCCCGGTATCCGAGTACCCCCTACCCTGTCGACCGACTCGCATGCACAGTAATCTCGCGTTACTGGAAATCTGCTGAACAGCCACCAATTCATGAATGGTATTTAGAGCTGGTTGGTCTATTCCGGATGGAAGAATTGGTCGGCGGAGAGCTCAGGGTCGATGGACTCTTAATAAGACTTGGATAGAGTGGATTTTATTCAATGACTCTGCAAATTTTCAAGATTTTTTCTTATAAATATCCAGTAGGTTGTCTATCTTGCCAGGGAAAGGTGCCGTAACTATATAAATGGGGAGACCAGTGAGCCATAACTTACATTTCTCCCCCTTACCTTCCGTTTCCCCCCTCTTTCAAGCTACTCTCTCTCTCTGTTCCTCCACTTCCCCTTTCCCCAAAAATCTTTAAACTACATCATTTCTTTACTTTCCTTTATTTTCTTCTTTTACCATTAGTGACATGGAGGTCTCGATACCTCTGGATATCAAGGATAGGCGTTGTTATACAACATTCAGAAAAATACTTATTACTTGGATTGTGATAGATTGGAATGATCATAGACAATTCTCGTCCGACCCTAAGACAAAATGTTCATATTTCTGTTGATTCTTCATCTGGCGAGTTCATTGGTGATATGTCTCTTTTTGTTATGTTTAGATGTGTTGCTACTTTAATAAAAAGAGATTTTATTAACAACCACCTTATAAGGACCAATGCACCTACAGCACAGTTTCTAGGAAGGAACTTTTAACTTAATATTTTTGATAGACAAGCATACATAGCCATTCACACACAGACCTGGACCAGGCGACCATTTTTTATCAGTCATATGTTTATATTTGTGTCCCATAACCTTCAGACTGTTCTGTACACCTTGTTATATTGAACAGAGTGTTAAAGAAAAATGTTCCTCTTCAGGAATCTCTGAAGAAACACCCCAGCTGAAAACAAAGAACTGAGGATGAAAAACAGGATGTACCAAAAATGGTGGATTCATGACAACAACTGTTTAACGGACATTTTGCCAAAGGTAAGATTACAAATCTTCCTGGCTCTCAGAAACAAAACATCTATGGTTAGTCTCTAAAGATTAATTTATGCATTCAGTCTGACCATTGAAATGAGACAATAGAAAAAGATAAATGCATCCCCAGCCAAAAAGCCTTCCAAATTCTAGATACAAACTGGGTGCCCTGAATCCTCGATCTGAAAGCACATCTGAGGGAACCCAACTAAGCTTAATGATTTAACTGATTAACACTTAATGCAAAGTTTTGGCATTCGGAACAGCAGATAAGGCATCCTGTAAACCCATCCACCACCACTAAAAACACCATTTTTCCACTGGATAGAGGAATGTCAGTAATAAAATCCGTAGACAGAGGTAACCAAAGGTAAGAGATACTTGGACAGACGAGTATAGAGAGTCCTAGAACTTACAAAAACATTACAAGTTGACACAAAATCAACCACAGAGAACTTAAGAAGAAAACAGCGGCACTCTGGGATCCTTTATTCCAAGAACAGCTTTATTCCAAAAGTTTACATCGGTGGGTGCAGGGAAGGGAGGACTGAGGGACGACAGTGACCGTTTCGCGTGCTCTGCACGCTTCAGCGGGTCTTAATTGATCCCTGCATCTACAGCTGAGCAACCCAGATCCATGAATGCCTCTGCACACAGGACTTCAATGCAACAAGGTCAGTGCCCGGTTTCTTTTCTCAACTAAGTGTTTGATGCACAAAATCAACCACATCTTGATGCAATATCGACCACCAAAAACGATAAGAAAGGAGGTCCGAAGTTGTATTATTACATGGATAACCAGCAAGAATAAAGTTATGATGTTCCTCTAAAAGTTTGAGATGCATGTTTAAAAAGGCACAAATAATTTTCCTAAAGGACAGGAAGCAGGGGCATCCCCCTGAATCTTCAACACCTCACACTCTAGATCCGAGCACACAGTGGAAATGACCCCACCCCCCTCCTGTAAAATATGAACAGTGATCAGTACTACTTCTACCAGAGAAACTCCAGGACAAAGCACCAGCCTTGAGATTCTTAACCCCAGGACAGTAAGTGACAAAGAAATTAAAGCTAGTGAAAAATAAAGACAACTTAACTTGTTTAGGAGTGAGACATTTATCAGATTACACATACAACAGATTATGATCCATAATCTCCATGATAGGGTGAGCTGACTCCTCAAAAACATGGAGCCACTCCTCAAAATTCAGTTTAATAGCCAAAAATTCTCTATTGACAATATCATAGTTTCTTTCGGCTGGGAATAAATCTTTAGAGATGAAAGCTCATGGACATCACTTACCAGGAGCTGCCCCCAGTGATAAAACAGCCCTGATCCTCACCTCCAAGAAATCAACCTCAACAATAAAAGGTAAGGAATCATTTGGCTAAATGAGTACAGGTGCCGTAGCAAAACTTTTTTTTTTTGGAGAAGTAAAATCAATGCGGGCAAAGCCGGTCCATTTAGAAAAGTCAGTACCCTTTTGGGTTATCTCATTGAGAGGTTTGAAAAATCAAAGAAAAGTTTTAAGTGAATTTCTGATATTAATTATCAAACCCCAGAAAGTATGTAAGGCTTTCAGATTAGATGGAGGATCCCACTCCAGAAGTACAGTTTTTAAGGATCCATCTGAAAACCCAAAGCCAATATCAGATACCCTACAAATTGCACTTCCTGTACGGCAAGAACACACTTTTCTAGTTAAGCATAAATGCTTATTAGCCCGTAATATCTGAAGTACCTGCGATAAGGATCCCCATAAATCCTAAGAACTTCCGTAAAAAAGCGCTGTCCTTGGCTTCCTCCAGCAGTTACAAACACAATGCACAGAGCAGAGGACAAATGTGCACCTCTGTTTCATTCTGGAGATCTGCAAATCCCAATATCTTCAGGTGCAGGTCTTCCCCATCGTGGATGAGCAATTTAAGAGTGATTGGGAACAACTTGCTGACACCTGTTCCAATGGGTTCCTGCAGCGCGGACCCACGGTACTTTGTCCTACAAGATGATTGAACCACGGTGACCTGTGGAAGTACGGTCCTGCAGCAAACCACTCATAGATGAGCGATCATTACCAGTTGTGGGTTTTCACAACTGCATCAGGTGAGCAGCTCCCTCTTTACACATATTTTAGCCTTATAAAAGAAGGTATTACCCTATGTGCGCATTCTTGAATTGCTTTTAGATTGAGTAAACTGGAGGATGACATAAGTTCCCAGGTCAAAAAATGGGACAAGGAGACAAAAGATATTAAATATAAGAAATTTCAGCGGGATTTGAATGATTTACAACTTAACCTTGTTTATAAATGGAAAATTCCGGGTGGTGGTAAACCAAACACACCAGCCCCTGAGGGTGGTGGGTCTGTTCCACCATCTAGAACTCCCTCTGTGGTATCTCTTGTCTCCTCTGAGGAATCCCAGTCAGAGACTGTGGTAAATGAAGGTGTCAACACTAGAGCTAAAAATAAACAAATCCCAAAGAAAATTCCACCTGGCCCCAAACAACCAAAAAGACCCCTTGAGGTAATTAATCTGTCAGAACATGTTCTCACTGTTTCACAACAAGAGGTCCTCTCAAGGGGTCGGGATTTCGCACTGATGTGTTTAATTTCTTCACAGCCATAAAAGACCTCAATCTGTTTTCTCGGAAATTGTTGTTGAAGAGGTTACACAGCAGGGGCTCTTTGGACATTCAACTACCCAACACACAAGAAATGGAGACACTGGACACTCTGAAAGAACTTTCAGATGAAAATACAAAAGTGGCTGACGGTACGTTTCCTTCTACTATATATCCTAGATCAAAAAGGTTTCCCACCTTGTCAATATGCTATTGAAATTTTTACGAAACTAGTAGCAGAAGATTTCAAACAATTAAATGAAAAGCGTATGTTTGACAATCATACATCAAAATATCGACAAGCATTAAAAGAGATACAAGCTTGGGACTATGTAATTATAAAGGTTGCTGACAAGGGGGGAAATATTGTGATATGGACATGTGAGGGATACGAGAGGGAGGTGTACCGACAGCTACGAGACAAGACCACCTATGCCCGACTTGAATCTAGTCCTCTCCACAAATTCCTGTCCGAGCTCTTAACCATCTTGGAAAGGGCACTGGAGGATGGTATAATCACTAAAAAAATCCTGGAGGGACTTTTTAAAATTCATCCAAAAATTCCTACATTTTACCTCCCCCCCAAGGTCCACAAAGACCCCGTCAGCCCACCGGGGCGTCGGATTGTCTCCGGCATTGACGGCATGAGTGAGCCACTATGCAGGTTTATAGACTTTTGTCTTAAACCTCTTGTGGAAGCTCTGCCATCATATGTCTGGGACACTTCGGACGTCCTAAGGAGGGTTGATGGGGTATTTGTGGACCAGGGTACTCTTCTAGTAACAGCAGATGTGGAATCGCTATATACTAGTATAAGGCACCAGGATGGTTTAGCGGCGGTTCGCTTTTTCCTAGGGATGACCGTCAGGGATCCGGGGATGTGCGATCTGGTGATGGAGCTGCTCCAATTTGTGCTTACCCATAATTTTTTTGTTTTTAAGGATCAATATTATCTGCAGACCCAGGGCACTGCCATGGGGGCGGCTTGTGCCCCCTCGTATGCCAACCTCTTTGTAGGCCACTGGGAGAGGGAGATTTTGCTGACGGGATGGGGGGGTGCAGGCTGGCCTCCATGTGCAGTGCTGGCTCAGATATATTGACGATTTATTTTTCTTTTGGGGTGGCACGGTGGAGCAGCTAGAGGCATTTATGGGGGATTTGAATGCTAATAAAATCAACGTCAGACTGACATACACATATAGTGAGTTGACAGTTGATTTCTTAGACATCAGACTGAATGTTGGTGAGAATGGGTCACTTCGGTCTGATGTCTTTAGGAAACCTACGGCAATGAACTCCCTCCTGCATGCCTTTTCATCCCATGATCGGGCAGCCATCAATGCGATCCCTGTTGGTCAATTCCTCAGGGCGAAGCGAATCTGCTCAACAGAAGCTTCCTTTGAGCAGCAGGCTAGGGAGTTGAGGACTAGATTCGAGGAAAGAGGGTACAGTAAGAGGTCCATAAAAGCTGGATATAATCGAGCTAAAGGTGTCTCCCGTACACACCTGCTCGTCCGCGGTGGGGGAGTAGGGGCTGATAAGAATAACAAAGAGGAAGGTATGGTTAGGTTAATTACTACCTATAATCAGGACTGGAAGAGGATGAGGTCCATTCTGTCAAAGCACTGGGCAATCCTTCACTCAGATGGTATTCTAAAAGGTTGCCTACCCGATTATCCCCCCATGACCCCTAGACGTTCTAGAAATCTGCCCCTAAAGTGCTGTTTTTATTTGGGTCCAGAGGACCTAGACAAGGATGCTTCCCTTGCGGCAGATGTGCGGCTTGCACCAACGTAGTGCAGGGACATACATTTGAATCAGCAGTTAGTAAGAGGACATATACCATCTGTAACTATATATCATGTGGTACCACCCATGTAGTTTATTATGCTAAATGTACTTGCCCCCGCATCTACGTTGGACTGACATCTCGGGAGTTCCGTGAAAGAGTTCGGGAACACTGCCGCGACATCTGTGTTGCGGCAACGGTTGAAGCAGAGGACGTTGCAACCCTAAAAACCATGCCACGGCACTTTAGGGAGCATCATCGCTGTGATCCGCGTTTTCTTACATTTCTGGGGATTGATGTAATTCATGGGGTTATCAGGGGGGACGATTTGAGGAAACGACTCGCCCAGTGCGAGATGAGATGGATCATCACACTCGGGACGCTAGTGCCGATGGGTCTCAATGAGACAGTGAGCTATTCGCCATTCCTTTGACGTTATAAAGATTGTATGGATTTTATTGTAATTCTCTCCTTTTATATATTTTTATAGATTGCGTGTTTCACTCTCCTCCATTTCCATGGATAGATATTCGTTTACCAATGGGGACAGCAGCACTGCCTTTGTGCTATTCATTTACATTTTTGCATTTTGTTATGGGGAATATTTGTATGTCAATTGTCTATCTATGGGATTTTTGGGATGTAAATTGGTATGATACTTTTATCTAGTGTTCCTATTTTTTGTCCCTTGTGGTCACTGATCTATAATGCCCCAAAAACATGTTGATAATCCGTGATGGTGTTCTGCATTGCTTATTCACCGCCGCTGCTATGGTGACGCGTCCCAAGCAAGCGGCGGTGTGAGGCTTGTGGCTGATGCATCCCTGGTTGCCGGGGAACACCCCGCTCCCACGCCGACTGTGTGAGACACACGTCAGCAGGAGGTGTCGCGATGAGCGTTGCCAGGTCGACGCTCCGCCCACTTCCGGCAGAACTATCACGGAGCCTGGCGGTGTAAGCTTAAAAAGAACCCGCCGCCTAGGAATAACACCCCCCCCCCTCGAAGAAGCAGGCATTATAGCCTGCGAAACGGACGTACGGGTCCTTCCACAGCGATCCTCAGGCCACAAACATCTAAGGTAAACTACCAGCATACTTCTATTGTGGCACTTACTAAAGAGCTTCTGAGCAGCCATACGCTATACATACACTTGTACAAATAGGTAAATATACCGAGTTAGTGGAAAGGCTGAGACATATACAGAGGCTTGATGGGCATAGTGCAATGTAAATTTATGTATGCAGATAATAATTTGCAAAGGTTATTAATGTGGACCAGGGACTGTGCAATAGTTTGTTCTCCCTTCCTGTGTTTAGCCTGTTGACAAGTCCGATATTAATGAAATATATTGAAGCAACATTGAATCCTCATTTTGTTTGATAAAGCCCAATATCTGGTTTCCATAGCCAGCTTCTTGGAATCAAACCAGCGGTGACTAGGGATGAGCGAGTACTAAAATACTCGGACTCTCTAGACTCATAACGAGTAGGTCCCGATACTCGGGTACTCGTTACGAGTCTAGCGAGTCCAATGTAAGTCAATGGGGAAGCGAGTAATTGCAAGTAATTCCTCTGCTGCTGGACCCTATAAAGAGGTCTTGCAGCAGAGGAAAAACCTGCAATTCCCCATTTCATTGTTTAAAAGCCAGCGGTAAAAAGCCGCCGGCTTTTAAACAATGCTGACAGTTGCTGACAGCTTCCCCGCCGCCTGACAGCGGGAACCTCCGCTCCCCCCACCACCTCCCCACCCTATCCTAACTTAGGATCGGGTGGGTAGGCTGCGGGGGGAGCGGAGGACCCTGCTGTCAGCAGTGCCTGGCACTATTATGCGGGGGGGAGTGTCGGTTCACTCACCATCCTCCTCGGCCGCCGTCTTCTTCTGTGTCTTTGCTTTGCGACAGCAGCCGCATAGAACGGCGGCGGCCGCAAAGCACGGCCGCTATCACAGCAGTAAGTGAAAACCAGGGAAATTTGGTTTTCAATCCGGTTTTCTATTTTTGACCTTCCCGTCTGGATTTTCAAATGAACAGCTGACTCAGGTCAGCTGTTCATTTGAAGTAGCAGTGCTGGCAGGGTTCATGTGAGTTCATGCATGCCTGCATGAACTCACATGAACTTTCCCAGGGTGCACAGCTCTGCTACATCTCTGGTGGAGGTTCTCTACCAGAGATGTAGCAGAGCTAAAGAAGAACGCTGGATTGGACTACGTCGGATGGAAGAGGATTTTTTTTAAAATTTGAAAATGCAGGCAGGAAGGTCAAAAATAGAAAACCGGATTGAAAACCGGATTTTCCCGGTCTGGTGCAATCCGGGACTGTAGAGCCCCATGTGATGGGGCGCCGGATTGCACCGGATTGTACCCGTCAGGTGCAATCCAGAGCCCCATAACATGGGGCTCTATAGTCCCGGTTTGCACCGGACCGGGGCAATCCGGTTTTCACTTACTGCTGTGATAGCGGCCGTGCTTTGAGGCCGCCACCGTTCTATGCGGCTGCTGTCGCAAAGCAAAGACACAGAAGAAGAAGACGGCGGCCGCGGAGGAACCGACACCTTTCCCCCCCGCACAATAGTGCCAGCCACTGCTGACAGCAGGATCCTCCGCTCCCCCCGCGGCCTCCCCACCCAATCCTAAGTTAGGATAGGGTGGGGAGGCGGTGGGGGGAGCGGAGGATCCTGCTGTCAGGTGGCGGGGAAGCTGTCAGCAGCTGTCAGCATTGTTTAAAAGCTGGCGGCTTTTTACCGCTTGCTTTTAAACAATGAAATGGGGAATTGCAGGTTTTTCCTCTGCTGCAAGACCTCTTTAGAGGGTCCAGCAGCAGAGGAATTGCATTTCCCTTAATTTACATTGGACTCGTTACTTAACGAGTAATCGCAAGGATACTCGCAGAGTAACGAGTAGAGCGAGTACCGTACTATTCGCCGAGTAGCGAATAGTAACGAGTAGACTCGCTCATCCCTAGCAGTGACCTATTTTGGGAAAAACACTCTAATGATTTAATTTACTCTTTAATTTAGTTGGATTTTTTTTTTAATCTCTGCAAAGTCTGCAGCTGCACATACACTGAATAGTCACTTTATGGAGTTCAAGATCAGCAGCATGTGAGAAAGTGTTCCTTGAATCAGTTTCAGTGTGAATCTACATTAACATGGAGAAAACAAACAAACTGAGCAACTTCAAATGTGCTATATTCAATGGTACTAAACTAGCAATGGCTGTTATTCCAAATACTTTTAAAGTTGAAGCATTTTCTTATTAAATTTCTACATTCTACCAGGGCTGTGGAGTTGGTAAGTCAAATCTCTGACTTAGACCCCTCAATTTCCCTGAATCTGACTCTGACTATTCGAACTACTACTCCCTCATACACTGCTCATGTTTACGTGATAAATTGATTTTAGTACAATATGAACATCAGGCTTTAATCATTATTATGACATAATAATCAAGATATTTAGATAGAACATAATATTCAGCACATACTGCATTGAACTATTGTAACCAATTTATTTTATATTTTAGGAGTCGGAGTCGGTCCATTTTTATACAGACTCTGACTCCTCCAAAATGGACTAACACTCCAACTCCAGAGCCCTGCATTATACTGAGAATATTGTGATCTGGAAAATGCTGAAAACTCAAAGATGAAAGGTGACAAAGGATGTCAAGAATCATCTAAACTGAGAAACTCTTTTTAAATTAATAATATTATCCCTGGTTTTCAGATGCATGATTGGACTAACCAAAGCAAATAGTTTATGTTACGCAAATGTCCTGCTGAGCTTCAAAAGTTTCAAGAAAAGACAAAAATTAAGAACATTTTTTCATTTAAAGGAAACCTGTCAGCTTGTTCTACCCCCCTAACCTACCACTACCTGTCCCTGCACCTTGGTAGCTGATCCCTAACCAGCCCTGTTTGAACTAAAAGTGCCCTATAAAGATTAAGAAAAATTATTTAGAACTGACATGTAGTCTCCATCCTGAGACTGGAAAGGCAGGCTCCAGGGCTCAATTGTGCCCCCCTCGCTGGCTCTCAGCACACTCCGCTGGGCTTCATCAGTCGTTCTGTTGTTCCACCTTTTTGAAATTCCCGCCTCCTCTGAGCTGGCCAGAACGTCATATCCAGCCCAGTGCATTGTGGGGGCTGATCACGTGTGCGGCCCAGCTCCAGCACATGCGCAGTGCGCATATTGAAGACGAGCCATACACATGATCAGCCCCCACAATGCACTGGGCCGGATATGATGTTCTGGCTGGCTCATGATGGCAGCAGAGGAGGCAGGAATTTCAAAATGAGAAAGAACAACAAATGACACCCAGCAGGGAGTTCTGAGAGCCAGCGAGGGGGGACAATGGAGCCCCGGAGCCCGCCTTTCCAGTCTCCGGATGGAAACTACATGTAAGTTATAAATCCTTTTTCTTAAGCTTTATCGGGCACGTTTAGCTCAGAGAGGGATGGTTAGGGATCAGCTCCCAAGGTGCAGGGACAGGTAGTGATAGGTTAGGGGGGTAGAACAACTGACAGGTTCCTTTTAAGCAAGATTAATAGAAAAGTACAGTGTGAATTTCAAGTTACTTGTTGATGCTGCACCTTGAGATGGATACCTTGTACTGACTCACTGTAAAGCAGGGGTCTCAAATACGCGGCCCGCGGGCCAACTGCGGCCCTCAAGGCAATACTTTGCGGCCCCCACCTCAATATCAAACTTTGCATTCAGCGCGGCCCCCACCCCAATGTCAAAGTTTGTATTCAGTGCAGTGCTTTCCCGTCCCGCTCTGTGGGATCCGCACGGATACTAGGGATGGGCGAGTCTACTCGCTAGGACTCGTTACTCGGCGAGTAGTAAGGGACTCGCAAGACTCGGTACTTGGCGAGTTTCCCAGCGATTACTCGCACAGTAACGAGTCCAATGCAAGTCAATGGCAATCCTAGTTTTGTCAGAATTTACTTTTTCTCACTCGCTAGACTCGCTATATCACATCGCTATGTAGCTTGAATCTCCCCAAATCGTTAAACAATCGCACCGCTTTACGGATACCCGCTGTCAGCAGCGAGTCTGAGCAAGTCTACGAATCCGAGTCCTGTATACTATATTCGGGACTTGCGAATACAGAATCTGTTATGTTCCGACAAAGCTTCCGAGACAGCCTAGCTAGCGTGTTAGGTCAGAAAACTTGTGAAGATCTACAATGCTAGGATCTGACACAGCAGGACGGGGAAGCATTGCGCAGGCGCCTAATGCCATGCGCGCCGCAGTGGATGTCGGGAGGGATCGGTGGATGGGCTGATGATTCCACGCCCCTCCATTGCTGCACAACCACCTTGCACCTTGCCCTGAGTTGGAGAAACAGAGGTATACCTCAAGGCACTATAGGCCTAAATATTGACCTTGTGTATAAGGCAGAAAGGATAATATTACCCAAATATGTCTTTATCAAAGCCTGCAGTGAAGAGAAAGGTTGGTGATGAGCACAGACAATTTCAGGAGAAGTGGGAAGTGCAATATTTCTTTGTTCAGCACAGGGGCATCCCGACATGTCTTATTTGCACAGAGAAAGTTGCAGTACACAAAGAATACAATTTGAAACGTCATTACACAACTAGACATGCTAAGGAGTATGCAATATATGAGGGAGATGAGAGAGCCAACCAGGTTGCTAAACCCCTTTTCCTTTGATGTGCAAGATGCCCCTCCTGTGCTTCAAATGGAGCTCATTGACCTGCAGTGCAACTCTGAACTCAAAGCCAAGTTCAGGGAGGTGAATGGAAAAGCAGATAAGCTCGGGCAATTTTTGAGAGAATTGCCTCCCAGCTTCCCTGGGCTTTCCTGAATGTTCAGGCGGACCATGTGTCTTTTTGGGAGCACAATATATAAAGCTTATCCTGGCACTCTACTTAAAAAAGCAAGAGAGGGTTGATCCTTTTGGTGTTTTTTTATTTGTGGAGTTTGTGAAAGTTCATCAATCATCAAACGTTTCGGCTCATGCAAGAGCCTTCATCAAGTGATTCTGTACAATATATACAATAGAAATAAAAAACAGGTATCAGACACAATTTCTGGTGTTTATCTTTGGTGTTGCTCTATAGTGACTAGTGTTCGGTGGTGGGGTGCGAGGACTTCCAAAGATGTGATGTGTTGAGTGGTGATAAGATGTAGGTGTATCAGATCTAGAGAAATTGTGGCGATGAGGCTGGTGTGGGGTGATTGTGATGTGGTGGTCAGTGATTTTAGGAACGTGGGTGGGTAGTAGGGTAAAGGATAGAGTAGAAAGAGTAGAGAAAAAGGGGAGAGAGAACGTGGGAAACGGAATAGAAATAGATAAACCAGCAGAGTTTCTATCTATGAATAGTAGTGGTAATTAAGGTTTAGGGAAAGTACCTTGTATGCAGTAGTGGGAGTGTTACTCCACTGTTTAGCTCAGTTAGATAGGTGTATGTTGCCCATGGAGGCCTATGGAGTTGAAAGTGTTATTCAGTTAAGCCAGAAAATAACTAGGGGAATGTTTTCGTTTGAGGACTATAGATACCTCTGTTTGATAGGGAATGCAGTCCGAGATCCAAATTAGTGGATACACAGACGTGGTCTGGCTGAGCGTATGGGGGTCCATACATCAAGGTCCATCTATGTGGGGAGAGCATATTAGTGAGCTATTTCTATGGAGTGGGCTTATTAGGCTATATTAACAGGTACATACCACATGGTTAGCAGAAAGGCAGTTTTATGGCTCCTGTCCTGGAAAGGAAGGGAGTCAAGGGTGAAGGCTCAAGGAGTTAACACTGCAGCAGAGAGAATGCAGCATAATAACAGAGTGACAGAGGTTCGAGCTGTACCTTGTGTTGAAGTTTTCTGCATCATGCAGTCATGCTGGAGGGCTGGTGGCAGGAGCACTGTGTGTAGTGTGTGGCTGCTTCTTATAGTGTTGTGTAAATGAGCACAGGAAGTGCATCATCGGCGGCGCCATCTTGGGAAGGTCATTAGTGTCCTGATGTTCGCAGTGAGCATGCTCAGACCGGGAGGACAGGAAGTGCCATAGAAATGAGTGTAAAACACCACAGAAGCGTCCCTAGTGACTACTGAAGCTGGTCACATGACCGGAAATGCATGATAATGATGTAAACAGTGCAAATAAACAGTCTCAAATAGCTGTGAACGATCGGTGCAGGAGAAAATGCTTATGTGATTCCATGCAGTGGTGATCTGGAAAGTTTCTCAGCTTCCTTCCTTCCTTCCCCAAACCAAGACAGGGTACCCTGGGGTCCATAAGGAATGGTACGTTTCCATGTCTTCACTGTGCACAATGCACAAATGTCACAAGGGGAGAAACATTTACCCATCCCAGGTCTGGTAAAAGATACAACATAGACGGTTTTTACACATGTGATTCCTCGTTTGTGATCTATCTAATAAAGTGTCCATGCGGTCTCGGCTATGTTGGGGAGACCACCCAGCATATCCGGGACCGCATAAGTAAGCATAAATCCACCATTCGTCGGAAAAACACTCTGTTGCCGGTACCAGCCCATTTCATAGAACATGGCCATTCTGTTAGTCAACTCAAATTCCAGGTGATTGAGCAGGTCCCCCCATCGAGACGAGGGGGTAACCGTATTCACAGGCTAATGGAGAGAGAATCCTATTGGATTTATCACCTCAACACCTTATCACCCTATGGTTTGAACCGAGAATTTGAATTATACTATTAATTCCCCCTCCACGACTATGAACTGGGTTAAGGGAGAACTCTGACTCAAGGTATTGATTGAATTATTTTTGGTTAATGGTGTCATATCACCAGTGCCCTTCGGGGAGTCGTCTAACACACATTGTGTGACGACTCTCCTACTAAGGCCATTTAATCTAATATTGTATATAAATATCAAATATACTTTCTATGTTAGTAATTTAGTTTTCTCTTTACAGAAAGGAAGCTGAGAAACATTCCAGATCACCACTGCATGGAATCACATAAGCATTTCTCCTGCACCGATCGTTCACAGCTATTTGAGACTGTTTATTTGCACTGTTTACATCTTTATCATGCATTTCCGGTCATGTGACCAGCTTCAGTAGTCACTAGGGACGCTTCTGTGGTGTTTTACACTCATTTCTATGGCACTTCCTGTCCTCCCGGTCTGAGCATGCTCACTGCGAACATCAGGACACTAATGACCTTCCCAAGATGGCGCCGCCGATGATGCACTTCCTGTGCTCATTTACACAACACTATAAGAAGCAGCCACACACTACACACAATGCTCCTGCCACCAGCCCTCCAGCATGACTGCATGATGCACAAAACTTCAACACAAGGTACAGCTCGAACCTCTGTCACTCTGTTATTATGCTGCATTCTCTCTGCTGCAGTGTTAACTCCTTGAGCCTTCACCCTTGACTCCCTTCCTTTCCAGGACAGGAGCCATAAAACTGCCTTTCTGCTAACCATGTGGTATGTACCTGTTAATATAGCCTAATAAGCCCACTCCATAGAAATAGCTCACTAATATGCTCTCCCCACATAGATGGACCTTGATGTATGGACCCCCATACGCTCAGCCAGACCACGTCTGTGTATCCACTAATTTGGATCTCGGACTGCATTCCCTATCAAACAGAGGTATCTATAGTCCTCAAACGAAAACATTCCCCTAGTTATTTTCTGGCTTAACTGAATAACACTTTCAACTCCATAGGCCTCCATGGGCAACATACACCTATCTAACTGAGCTAAACAGTGGAGTAACACTCCCACTATTGCATACAAGGTACTTTCCCTAAACCTTAATTACCACTACTATTCATAGATAGAAACTCTGCTGGTTTATCTATTTCTATTCCGTTTCCCACGTTCTCTCTCCCCTTTTTCTCTACTCTTTCTACTCTATCCTTTACCCTACTACCCACCCACGTTCCTAAAATCACTGACCACCACATCACAATCACCCCACACCAGCCTCATCGCCACAATTTCTCTAGATCTGATACACCTACATCTTATCACCACTCAACACATCACATCTTTGGAAGTCCTCGCACCCCACCACCGAACACTAGTCACTATAGAGCAACACCAAAGATAAACACCAGAAATTGTGTCTGATACCTGTTTTTTATTTCTATTGTATATATTGTACAGAATCACTTGATGAAGACTCTTGCATGAGCCGAAACGTTTGATGATTGATGAACTTTCACAAACTCCACAAATAAAAAAACACCAAAAGGATCAACCCTCTCTTGCTTTTTTAAGTAGAGTGCCAGGTTAAGCTTCATATATAGTTATTCCTCCTTCCCTGGGCACCTACGCTTGCGGTTTGAGCCAGACTTGTCCTATATATCAGTCTATTTTTGGGAGCACATACTTGTGTAAAAAGCTCTTCTCTACCTTGTTCTTCAATAAGTCAAAGTACAGGTCCAGACTTACTGATGAGCATCTTCAAGCCTTACTGAGGGTCTCAACTGCTGCCTCCCTTAAGCCAAATGTGGCTCGGCTATGCGAGAGTAAGCGCTGCCAGATCTCTAGCAGCAAGAAGTAGGCAGATAAAGCCATGTTCAAAACAGTTTATGTTCAATGTTCCATTCATGTTGTTCAGAAAGTTGAATGTTAAAGAACTGTTGAATCTGAATAATAATAATTATAATATTTTGTACGAGCTTTTCTTGTGGAAAACTTGATGCGGCCCTCCCTCACCCAGACTCTCCCTCGAGTGGCCCCCGGGTAAATTGAGTTTGAGACCCCTGCTGTAAAGTAATGTATGCTTTTAAAGGCAAAAATAGTTTTATTCATTTGGTGGTATATACCGTATTTTTCCTTTTATAAG
Source organism: Allobates femoralis (assembly GCA_033576535.1). Classification (NCBI taxonomy): domain Eukaryota; kingdom Metazoa; phylum Chordata; class Amphibia; order Anura; family Aromobatidae; genus Allobates; species Allobates femoralis. The sequence continues at coordinate 460,798,871 of JARQOC010000001.1, forward strand.
ATGCACTTTTTTTCCTCCAAGTTTTGGAGGAAAGTGGGGGTGCGTCTTATAAAAGTAATATAACATTCTATTATCCTCAGTTGCTTGGGAGGGGGAGACAGCAGTGAAGTGGGGACAGAAGTGACAGGGAATGGTCCCTGCTGAAGAATCCGGGCGGCAGTAGCACCACGTGTCCCCGGCTCATTATCTACTTAGATATTCACTTCACTTGCTCCCAGTCTCCACCCACCTCTCTGCACTGAAGACAGCGAGGAGAGGTGAGAGCACAGGGAGCAGGAGAAGCTGCTTAGCCGGCACACATGGTCTCTCCCCAGCTTCCTGCAGTGGCTGGGGAGACTGTGTGCTGGAGATAGTGAGAACTGAGGAGCGGGGCACAGCTGCTGTAAGTGAATCAGCACTGAGCTTTGTGCTGATTCACTGCCATGTAGTCAGGGGCAGAGCAGGGAGATTGGTACCTTATCACAGTGTGGTGCTCTCTGTAATGTGTCCTGCTGAGCCCTGCACAGTGCAGAAATCCAGGAAGCTCGGTCTGCAGTTGAGGAGCTTCTGTGTATGGAGAGCAGGGCTGGAGCCTGCATAACACCAGTGTACAGCTCCTGTATCTACATCCTGCATCTACAGGTCAAGCTCTGCTGTGGTGACTTGTAATTAGGAGACAGGGCTGGAGCATTATATTTCAGCACAGTGTATAGACCCCCTCCCTGGCCCTCCCTCATACAGTACATCACATCAGAACTTGATCTGCAGACTATCGCCACTTCCTTGATTTCAGCAGGGTGATGGCAAAGCAGGATACATTAAAGTGAGTACACATGTACCGTATATGTAACATAACCACTAATAAAGTTAACACTGCCAATACTGTGCTTAACTAGAACTTCAAGCATGCTATAGGATCTACAGTACATGCTGGGAGTTATAGTTCTTAAAGGGGTTGCCACTACATGAACAAATCCCATCTCATTCACCTTTTTGGCCCTTGTATAATTAAGGCTGCCTTCACACTTGTGTCCCCCTCTGTGGCGTCCTGCGGAGGGGGACCGCAAGCTGAGCGCAGGCACTGCAAGTCCCTATGTTTAACATGGGGACGTGGGTGCCTGCGCTCGGGTGCAGATTGGCGTGCGCACCCATTCACTGCAATGTATGATTTGTACGCAGGCGGATGCATGCGCACAAATCATACAGTCTCGTCCGCACTAGGAACACATGTCGCATTCAGGGTGTGGGACGAGAGTGTGTGATTTGTGCGCAAGTATATGCATGCGTACAAATCATACATGGCGGTGAATGGGTGCCATGCCAATCTGCCCCTGAGCGCAGGCACCCGCGTCCCCATGTTAAACATAGGGACTTGCGGTGCCTGCACTCAGCTTGCGGTCCCCCTCCACAGGAAGCAGCGGAGGGGAACGCTAGTGTGAAGCCAGCCTAAAAAAGACCATACTTACCCACGATGCTGCAGCGGTTCCAACATTGTCAGAAGTTGCATAGTCATCTCCCATGTGACATTGATATGAGACTCAGCCCTCCGACCAGTCAATGCTGGCGTCTGTCTCCCCGCCATCAGACACTGGAGCAAGAAGTCATTGGTGTTGCTCACATGCTGCTCCTGCATCCGAAGGAGAAAGATGCCAGCGCTGACTGGTCGCAGGGCCTGACTGTCATATCAAAGTCATTTTTTGCTTCAAATATTTTTTTCGCTATTTTCCACCTCCAAAATCTGGGTGCGTCTTATAATCCGGTGCGTCTTATAAAGCGAAAAATACGGTACTTCCATAGTATAGCACACATAGTTATTAACTACAGTACAAACATGAAAATTAAAATAGCAGTTACGTTTACAACAGTCATTGTCAGTAGAAAATGCAACATATGAGAATGGAAAGTGAGAGCTATAGATGTAGCTGAGGAAAAGTTAGAAATATTTTTACTCACTCATTAAAAGGAAACTCAATAACTCTTTATGTACAGATGCCATTCCATTATGTCATTACTTAGATTTCATTTTTTTTTTTTACACACTTGAAAAATTGTTGACCCTCTAGAACCAGTTAAGAAAAGAGCCTGATCTGGCACATTTTGAGGTTTTTTTCATATCTGCAGTTTAAACAGCTGTAAAAAAAAAAATCTCCTATGGATTGTTCATGATACATGGAGTTTCATTTTTATGTCACACTCCTAAAAAATTTTTCTGATATTGAGTGATATTGTGGAGAAAATAAGAGAAATAAATGTCTCAGTTGCGGCAGATGCGGCCACGAAAAAGAAAGGCAGCTGCCGCAACTGCTGAGCTGGCACTTGCCACGTCTGCCGCACACTTACCGCAAGCCCCATACACAATGCATGGGGCTTGCCGCAAGTGTGCCACAAGTGGCGCCGTTCCGGGCAAAAACGCCAATGTGAAAGCACCCTTAGACACATTCATTTTTACAAGGGTGCGGCTATTAGCAGTGATTTGGATTGACAGTGGCATTTTTATGTACCATATGTTTTGGACTATAAGACGCATCGGACCATAAGGCGCACCCAGGTTTTAGAGGAGGAAAATAGGGGAAAATATTTTAAGCAAAAAATGTGGTAATGACGCCTTGTTATGGAGGGGGATATGCTGCTGACATTGTTATGGGAATAATATCCTCAAATACTGTACTAATGTCCCTATCCTGGACCCCTTCAAGGCATGTATGTCCCCCATCCTGGTACATGTCCCCCATCTTGGTATATGTTCCCCATCCTGGTATATATGTCCAGCATATTGGTACAGTTGAAACCAGAAGTTTACATGCACTATATAGAAAGACACATTTGCTTGTTTTTCTCACTATCTGACATGAAATCAGAATAACATTTTCCCGTTTTAGGTAAATTTGGATTACCATATTTATTAATATTTGCCAAATGCCAGAATAATGAGACAGAGAATGTTTTAAGGCATTTTTATTGCTTTTTGCATAATCACAAGTGTCATACACTAAGATTACTATGCCTCAGGAAATATACATGAGTCTATATTGATTGTGAGAAAATTATGAAGTTCAGTTAGCAGCACAAAAATAGTATGTAAAAAATTGTCAATAGTAGATGATAATAACTTGATAGATTTCCCCTAAGTCTTGCTGGTTGGCTACAGAACTGTCCATTAGCCCCACCATCGCCCACCACCATCCTGCCCTACCTGATCATGCACTTGTAGTCAATAGAGAGGTTTCCAATGCTTTTATAACATCCAACTAAATCAATAAAGAAATTTACTTATATCTCAAGTTATGGAGAATCGGAGAGGGGGGGGGGGGGTGTGACATCCATAGTACCTGCATATATCGACCAACAGATATCTGATATGCACTACTATGGCATTTAAAGGTGGTAAAGTGAGTCCCCCACATATGTCTCCCTCTATTATAAAAGCTATGAGCTTATAGCACACTGAATTTGTGGTCAATATTGAGTTTGGTCATGAAGTATATGCCCGACAATGACCACAATCTGGATAGAAGACATAGCATCTATCTACCATAGGGACCAATTGCAAAAATCCTACACTGTATAGGAAGGTGCAGTCTTTGGTTAGGCCCCCATGAAGGCCTATTCTTGGAATTACTCTTTTGGTCATCAGAAGAATGTCTGGCTATCATTGCATTCAAGACAAAAATGGAACTCATCTTTGAAGAGGATAGAACTTTATTCCAGCCTCCAGTCTCATCTGAAGGCTATATTGGCAGCGCTATCAAGTGGCCTTCAAGAGGGCACGTCACGTCAGTCCTACTCCTGGATTTATAGTGTGTGGCTTAACATAATCTATAGTAGTTGGATCCCTGTAGTCTTCATTCCAGGCACATTAACAGTTTAGCATTACATTGACTTTGTGGTAAAACCAGTGTCCCAAAAGTCGCATTCAAAGATCACAACACCAGTTCGCATGTTAGGCATAACTCTGGACTTTTTCTCTCACTGACAACAATGATTGGCAATTGCAAAGAGAGCTGGCAGCAGAGAATCTTGATGATTTGTGTGTCCAAGTGCATTCAGTATTGTAGAACATTCTTTAGACAACCATTAGTAACCTCACTTATAGCAGCCAGGGCATGGTAAGTACGACTATTTGTTCGCTGCGAGATATTTAGAAAATGTTTCCATTTTTTCATGACATGCATATCATCGATATGTATAGCCTTACTATGATATCCATAATTTCACAACTTTTTCATCTTGGGGTTGCAATTCCAATGATAAGGAATATGTACATACATAAATACTATGCATATATATATATTAAATGGGGGCATATAACGATGTTGAAATATATGCTGTGAAAAGATCCTGACATATACTTTGAGGTATGTGTCTGAGTACAATATACACTTACTTTAACACCCACAGAAACAGCAGTGGCTACTATATCTTGGATAGAATTCAGGTGCTCATATGTGGCCCTCACATAGCACTCAATATGCCTTGCTGCCCACTAGGGAGAGGGGGCCACATAAAAGGAGTCATTCTTCACAGGAGACAGCTCTGTGCTCTGTTTGATTTATTACTCAAGTAACTACAGTACCAGTACCCGCACTGTAAAGAGAAAAAAAATGGGATGCATTGGTTGCTTGAGACCACATGAGAAAGGCATGAAGTCAATGGGCAATCACACCTTGACCAATGATACTGCCTCATGGATCACTTCTTTATACATACCGTATATACTCGAGTACGAGCCAAGTTTTCAGCACACTTTTTGTGTTGAAAAGTGCCCCCCTCGGCTTATACTCGAGTCAGTGTTCAGTGTCAGTGGGGGGGCAGTGGTCGGGAGCTGCAGGAGGCAGGAGGAGGCTGCAGAAGGAGCAGGGAGGTCACGTGGTCCCACTCATTAGTGTAATGTAATGTGCACTGCATCCCCCTGTCCATCACCGTCGGGGGGAGTGGCGCACATTACATTACACTAACTCACCCCTCTATCACAGTATATGGACTTCCTGCTGCCGCACAAAGTAAAATAATAAACTATTGAACTTACCCTCCGTCACTGTCCTTCAGCACCATCGCTCCTCCGGTCTTCCTGCTTGTGCCAGCATCTTGTGACCGGCGCAGCAGTGACGTCTATCACTACGTGCTGCTTGCATAACCAGATGCTTAGGACAAGCTGTAAGACTGGAGGAGCGATGGTGCTGCAGGACAGCGACGGAGGGTAAGTTCAATACTTTATTATTTTTCTGTGTGCGCAAGCAGGAGGGCCATATACTTTGATGATGGGGGCATGTACCCACATATGGGGCCCATATACAGTGATGGGGGCATGTACCTCATATGGGGGTCATATACAGTGATGTTGGGCATGTACCCGCATATGGGGGTCATATACAGTGATTGGGGACATGTACTCACATATAGGGGCCATATACTGTGATGATGGGGGCATGTACCCGCATATGGGGGCCATATACTGTGATGATGGGAGCATGTACCCACATATGGGGGGCATATACAGGGATGATGGGAGCATGTATCCACATATGGGGACCATATACAGTCATGATGGGGGCATGTACCCACATATGGGGGCCATATACAGTTATGATGGGAGCAAGTACCCACATATGGGGGCCATATACAGTGATGGGGGGCATGTACCCGCATATGGGGGCCATATACAGTGATTGAGGGCCATATATTTTGATGATGGGGGCATTTACCCACATATGGGGGCTTTTTGTACAGTGATGGGGGACATGTACCCGTATATAGGGGCCATATACAGTGATGATGGGGGCATGTACCCACATAAGAGTGCCACATACTGTGATGATGGGGGCATGTACCCGTATATGAGGGCCATATACTGTGATGATGGGGGCATGTACCCGCATATGAAGTCCATATACAGTGATAGGGGGCATGTACCTGCATATGGGTCCATATACAGAGATGGGGGCATGTAACAGCATATGGGGGCCATATACAGTGGTGGGGGTGTATATACTGTGATGGGGGTGCATATACTGTGATGGGGCACCATATACTGTGATTGGGGGCTATATACAGTAAAGGAGGGCATGTACCAGTATGGGGTCTATATACAGTGATGAGAGGCTATATGCTAGGAGGAGGGGTTATATACAATGATGACGGCTATATACAGTGATGGGGTGGCTATATAACAGGATGGAAGGCTATATACAATGAGGGGCTATATATCAGTAAGGGGGGCTATATACAGTGATGAGGGGCTATATACAGTGATGAGGGGGTATTTACAGTGATGAGGGGCTTATATACCAGGATGGGGGGCTGCTGCATTTTCCACCCTAGGCTTATACTCAAATCAATAAATTTTCCAGTTTTTGGAGGTGAAATTAGGGGCCTCGGTTTATACTCGAGTATATACGATGATCGTTTTTGTTAGCACTATAAAATTATTTATTTAAGTATATTAGGTGGTGTGGGGTACAATTTTAATTTGAATGTTCCCAACATTTCATTGTTTAATCCAAGAATAAAACCCTATAAATATAAAGTGAGAAATGTGTACCTTATAAAGAGCTTTGTTTGACTACGACTGACATTTTCAGATGAAAGGATTAATTTAGATTAACTATCACAGAACATTATTGAATTGGGTAAACTGTCTGTACAAGAGCAGAAATAGTCCAGAAAAAATACTTAGAATATAAGTAATGTTTGAGTTTTAGTTTAAAGAAGCTTTATGTAATTTTATAACAAATTGTATACATTTCTTGCAATTTCCAAAATTTAGGAAATAGAAACATTTACAATAAATACCCTCCATATAGTATAGAGACATTGATAAAATATTTCTTTGGATGGAGTTTACAAGTACAAAAATTAACATCTCAACATCAAAAGGAACAGGCTCTCTATAAAATAAGAGACAGGAGGAGCACTCCTGAGGGTATTACCTGGTGGTCTAGTGGAGGGGGGGTGTCTAGAATCTTATACTAACCTGTCCTGGTTGTACCGGCCATACAACCAGGATCTTCAGCGTGTGGTGTTTTGCTACACACCGAGCGGACCCAACACTTCTGGGTTGGCGGCGTATCATGAGACGGTGAAGTCACTACAGGTCCTGAGTGCAGAGGTCTTCGAGGATAGTTCTCACGGCGGTCTTCTCTCCTGCAGCATCATCACTAATCCCTCAAGAGGGACAATCAGTATCTGAAGATTAGGATAATAGTGTGTCCAGGTGCCAGAGGAGAGGCCAGGGAGGATGGTGGTTCTTAAAGTCATTTAATCACAATCACAACATGTTTCAGCAGTAATCACCTGATGAAAACAGGCATTACTGCCGATACGCGTTGTGTTGTGATTAAAGGTCCTTAAGAACCACCATCCTCCCTGGCTTCTTCTCTGGCACCTGGACACAGTATTATCTTAATTTTGAGCCTCTATAGTGTAAGGGATTTTACATTGATAATGCATTCTAATAGGTGGCCACTGGTGTGTGATAAACTACAGAGACCACCACAATGAAGGGTAAGTGCTCTGTGTGTCTGGTAATTCAGCCTTGAAGTGTCTTCAGTGAGGTTTAGCATCTAATACCACTCACAATTGGGTGTCACTATATTAGGTACCACCATTTATTTAAGTGAAACAGGCTGGGCTGCAGCCCTAGTCATTGAGTCAAGTTGCTACCCATTTATTCTACATTTTCATGACCCCAAGATAACACACAGATTCTAAGACCAGGCCATCGATATAAAATTGCAGAAAAAAAATGTAAATTCATGAAAGGGAGGTAGAAAGGTTTTTCAGTATGTGTCTGTTGAAACACATTCCCTACGAGAGCTAACGAAGGCACAACTCTGAATCCTTGAGTCACTAAAAATCATATTTAAATGCTGAATATTTACACCATTTCTTGCATCAATAAAAATTCATATAGCCAACTATATACATCAGTCATCTAATATCTCTGTACAAAATACTGCATGGTATTTACACTGATTCCAATGACAAATAGTTTAGGATTTGGGAAGAATTAATAAAAAAATATAAAGGCATTCCTGATTACGCAGCTTTCTTTTAACACTTAGGGAATCTGTCAAAATAATCCAACTCCTCAACTGTTTATATCATCATGTTTCCCATTGAAACATAATGTCATCCACACTTTTATATATGTAATGTTTTCCACTGACTGAAAAATCATTCTTTGATATCATAGGCAAATGAGGCTTAAAGCGTAACCACCGTTTACATTTTTATATAATAATGCAGAGCAAGTGATTTTAATAAACCTTCAAATATACTTCATAAGCAAATTCTGGTTGAAAGCCATTCATAAACCTTCTCCAAGGTGTCCCCACTGTCTGAAGCAGACATATGTTCCGTCTTCACAATGAATACGGAGCTTGTAACCATATAAGGGAGGGAACATGGCTACACAAGCATCCACACTGCTGACTGTAGCTGATGAGGTGACAATGTATCAGATTACTTCAGGCTATAGCACAGTGCTGAGCAATGTCAGGATCATTGCAAACTCCTCTTTCCTTGGCACAAGCTTCTGATCTGTCACCTGGCTCCACACAGCTCAGTTACGATCTCTGTTAACCCCCTCTCTGCTGTCACATTGCATTGCTCTCTATGAGCTGCTGGCCATGCCCAGACAGCCATAAAATGCAGTTTTTAAAAAGAACACAGAAATATGTGAGAAAATAAGTGATATGGCACAAAAAACATTATCTTAGCTGCTATGTGACCCATTATTAACAACCAGTGCAGTATTGTGTTTTGTTTTGTTTTTTAATGAAGTGACATTTACACTTTAAGTGCTCAAAGCACTTTCCAAACTTTCACCTCCCCAGCTCTATCTGCCACCAGGCCCCCACCTTCCTTTGAATGACCGAGAGCTCGCTGGCTTGACTACATAGTTAGTAAGCAGTCTATCAAACAAACGAAGGTGGGGCTGTTGAACAGAGACAGATGTTTAGGAAGTCCTTTCACACGTCTGGAGTGCTTAATCCTGATTTGTATATGACTTAAAACTAACATTTCACAGTTGGAGAGCGACAGATAACATAAGTAAAGGTGTGGATGACTATCTTTCAGACAGCAATGTGACCATATAAATAGTTTGCAGAGGAATCACTCTGACAAATTAATTTTAACTTGGAAGAACAGTTATGAAATTAGTTTGGATCTCTATACCGCAATTTCAGAGTCCTCTGCTGAGTCATCAGCATAGAGAAGTTCTTCAGTCAATGAATTGCCATCCAGAAGAGTGTTGCTTTCACACCACGGCACTCTGTTACGTGGCATACTGTCACGAAGTAGTGGAGCACAAGCTTGTTCAGATGCACCTGCCAATTCTTCAGATGCACCGTTCAAGATATACCTCTGCTCATCCAAATGATTGCCATGGACCTCCACAGTAACCATAGTTGTGTCAGACCTGGAGGGAGTGATTTGTACATACTTTGAATCCACATCTATGGGTATGTCACTTATCTCCGGATCTTGTGTGAAAAGTTCACTGTCCTCGGGTAAACTGGTATTAATATAAATAACATCATCTTTGTTCGTTGCAGGAGGCAGCTCTTGAAGAAATTTCTCCAGCTTATATTTTAGCTCTGTAAATGTAGGTCTATCGGCTGGGTCAGCTCTCCAGCAGAGATACATCAATTCATACCTAAAGGTAGAGAAAGAGAAAGAAGCCTTTTTACACTGCATAATTTTCATAGACAAATTCATTGCATCAAATGAAAATTGATACAATTTATTTTACTGAGTTGAACAGGTTTTCTCTGATTGTTACATTGCAAACATCTTGAATTTGGCAGCAATGGATAAATTACATTTTACTCAAAAGTGACCCATTTAGGCTGGCTTCACACCACGGTGTGAACCGGTCCGGGGCTGTCCGGTGTAAACCAGACAGTTCCGGACAGGTTTTTGGCCATGGGGCCGGATGGAGCCGGATGGCAGTTCTCTGCCATCCAGTTTCATCCCTGCGGTGGAATCCGGGAGAATTCGGTTTATTCTCACCGGAAACAAAAATGTTGCTTGCTACATTTTTGTGTCCGGGGTGAAAAAACACCCCAAAAAGCCGGATCCCGGATTCTCCCGAATCCGGGGCAATGCGGTTCTCCCTAACATGGGAGCCTATTGCCCTGGTCCGGGCAAATCCGGGAACCGGATACCGGCGGCTGCATGCCACTGTTTCAGGACCGCGGCTAGCTCCATGCTAGCCGCAGTCTTGAAAAATCAGCAGCTGCGGCTGCAATTACAGCCATCCGGTGAGGAGCATATTAGGTTCAGGATGTAAAGTAAGGCCTGATAAAGTAATTAAAGTAGCAAAACATTTTTTTCTGCATTCTGTCACTTTTTCTTCCCCAATATATAATTCAGCTAGTATAATCTTTTTTAGTTGTTCCTTTCTAGCTAGAAATTCAAGGCACAGATTTCTTGAGTTAGGCCATGTGATCTCATGATAATCCCCTGTGAATTACATGTCTTTACAATAAAACTGAATGTTTGATGAAATTAAATGAATTGTGGCAGTGAAGTTCTCCACAGAGGGAAAATAGAAGCTCCTTTCACAGATACTTATGATGACTGCACAGCTCCTGTCAAACAATAGCAATGTAGGAGATCACAGTCCAGCCTCCTTACTTTATATTTACTTACACAAATATAGCTTACTAAAAAAATAAAGGAAAATCCCAGCAAACAGAGATAGTACTGACTCTAGCTTGTCCTTTAATTATGCTTTGATTTAAATTCCATGATGCATCAGTACATCGAGAAATAAAAGGTAGGATGAAAGGACAGATGGAGAGTACATGAAAGTAAGTACACTGTAAATAGATGTGCAAAGTGTGGTAGACAATCAGGTGTGAGTGTTTCTTCAAAAGGGAAAATATCAGGAAATGAAATTAGTGTTTTGTGTTAAATATATTTCAAAAAGATGTTGCCATTTTTTAAATCATTATCTGTATTAAAAAAAAGAGAAAAACAGTACTTTTGCATTTTCACACTGACCACTAGGGCCTTTTTAGACTTTAATTTTCTGTTTCAAGAAACAGTTCTATTTTTTGTATGAAAAGCATATAATACATCTATGCGGAGGTGATTGTAAAGGATTAAAGGAGAAGAAGCTGGGTCAGCTATTATGTCATCAATTGTAAACAGTGGATCCTTTTATCAGCTGTGTACAGAGGTATCATTGGGAGCTAAAACATTTTTAGAAATGCATGGCGCCTACTGTGAAGCATGGTTGTGGTCAGTGGTATTATGCATTAATGTCCTTCATCCTGTTATTTATGGTCCTCCTCTTGGAATATGCCCTTATCCTGGTATATATGATCCTCCATTATAGTATAATGCACTCTCATAGCCCTCCATGTAGTATAATGCAGCCTCAAATCCTTCAACATAGAATAATGCAGCCTCATGCCCTCCATATAATAAATGCAGCCTCACAGCCCTCTATATAGTATAATGCAGCCTCACAGCCCTCCATATAGTATAATGCAGCCTCACAGCCCTCCATATAGTATAATGCAGTGTGATGGCCCTCCAGATAATATAATGCAGCCTCACAGCCCTTCATATAATATTATGCAGCGTCATAGCCTTCCATATAGTATAATGCAGAGTCATAGCCCTCCAGGTAATACAATGCGTCACAGCCCTTCATATAATATAATGCAGCCTCACAGCCCTCCATGTAGTATAATGCTGCCTCACAACCGTCCATATAGTATACTGCAGGGTCACAGCCCTCCATATAGCATAATACAGCCTCATAGCCAGTCATATAGCATAATTCAGTCTCACAGCACTCCATATAGTATAATTCAGCCTCACAGCCCTCCATAAAGTATAATGCAGCGTCATAGCCCTCCAGATAATATAATGCAGCCTCTTAGCCCTTCATATAATTTATGCAGAGTCATAGCCCTCCATATAGTATATTGCAGAGTCATAGCCCTCCCTGTCTGAAGATGTTCTGTTGATGCCAGACCTCTCTACGACTTGTGTTGACGTGAATTACACCAGTCACTGAGAACACAATCCATCACAGTTTTCACAGTGCAAGCATCCTGCGAAGATAACAATTTAGCCAGTTCACTTCTTTATTACTTATATTCTAAACATATATCATATGAGCGTCGCATTTAAGCTTTTTGTCTCAGTGAAAAGTCATCTATAGTGGATTTATAATAGGTAATATAATTTATAATATAGGTAATATAATGCAGCGTCACAGCCCTTCATATAATATAATGCAGCGTCATAGCCCTCGAGATAATATAATGCAGCGTTACAGCCCTCCAGATAATATAATGCACTGTTACAGCCCCCATATAATGTAATACATTCTCATAACTCTCCATATAATATAATGCAGCATCACAGGTCTCCATATAGTATAATGCAGCATCAGAGCCCTCCAGATAATACAATGCAGCGTCACAGCCCTTCATATAGTATAATGCAATAATGCAGACTCATAACCCTCCAGATAGCATACATCCTCCCCACACAGACACACAGCCCCCTGTACAACCTGCCCCACTTACACAGACACACTTCCCCCTATATAAACACACACACACTGCCCACTGTACAGCCCCCAAACACCCAGTCACACTGCCCCTGTACAGCCCTCCAGAAACACTGCCCCTGTACAACCCCCAGTCACACTGCCCCTGTACAGCCCCCCCACAGTCACACTGCCCCTGTACAGCCCCCCCAGTCACACTGCCCCTGTACAGCCCCCCAGTCACACTGCCCCTGTAAAGCCCATCATATAATATAATGCAGCATCACAGCCCTTCACATAATAAAATGCAGCGTCACATTCCTCCATATAGTATAATGCAATAATGCGGACTCATAGCCCTCCAGATAGCATAAATCTTCCCCACACAGACACAATGCCCCCTGTACATCCTGCCCCATTTACACAGACACACAGGCCCCTGTACAACCTGCCCCAATCACACAAACACACTTCCCCCTATATAAACACACACACACTGCCCACTGTATAGCACCCCAAACACCCAGTCACACTGCCCCTGTACATCCCCCTGAAACACTGACCCTGTACAGCCCCCCAGTCACACTGCCCCTGTACAGCCCCCCAGTCACACTGCCCTTGTACAGCCCACCAGTCACACTGACCCTGTACAGCCCCCCCAAACACACTGCCCCTGTTCAGCTCCCCCAATCACATTGCCCCTGTACAGACATCACACTGCCAATGTAAAGCCCCGCAATCACACTGCCCCGTACAGCCCACGCAGTCACTCTGCCCCTCTACAGCCCCCAGACACTGCCCCTCTACAGCCCCCCCCCACACTGCCCCCTTTATAAACACACACACACTCCTTCACTCTCCCTCTCTAGAAGCTGTGGAGGCTCTTCGGCTCCTGAATGGATTGACGTAGGGTTTCGCCTTATTTTTGATTCTCTGTGCAGATAAAGCGGACAGTTATGGGCTGCCACCCCAGCTGCCTGGATTTACCTGGTTGTTGGAAACAGTGTAGTGAATAACAAGGCAGTGTATGAGCGGCCCAGAAGTACAAGCGTTAGGTCCTCGCTAAGTGTGACAGTGATGTAAACACTGTTTTGCTTATTTTTACAGCCCCCCAGCCAGACCCAAACAGTAACACAGACTTCTCAGGAAAGTCTATGTTCGGGGTCGGTGCTCAAACACTATGTGTTTGGTACAGACCCCGAACTTTACAGCCACCCCCTGCAGCTGCCGATCACAGCGCCGGGCACCTGCTTCACATGGATGTGCATCCCCTAGGACACACATTACTGTGACAGTGCGGCAGATAGGGCCCGTGTGTCAGGGAGAGTGGAGGTTGGGAAGGGAGGGAAGCCTCCTACTTCCTGCTGCTGCTCCCGCCCCTTCCCTCCTCTGACCTGCCGGCTTCCTGGCCTGCGTTCCACTTTGCTGCCTCCTCCCACTTACTGCTTGAGTGCACAGTGGAACGCAGGCTGGCGGCACCTCTTGTTCCTTCTCCTGAAGCTTGAATCCTCAGTTTTTACAAGAGGAGATGCCGGAGCAGCAAGGGAACCAGGAGAGGTAAGTACAGATTTTTTTATTTTTTTAATAAGTCAGTGCAGTATGGACAGAGTAGTATGGGGGGGTGGTCATATATAAGGCTGCACATAATACTGCAGTAAATTGGAGATATAAGGCGGCACAAAATACTGCCCTATATGGGAGATATAAGGCTACACATAATACTGCCCTATATGGGAGATGTAAGGCTGCACATAATACTGCACTATATGGGAGATGTAAGGTTGCACATAATACTGCACTACATGAGAGATGTAAGGCTGCACATAATACTGCACTATATGGGAGATATAAGGCTGCACATAATACTGCACTATGTGGGAGATATAAGGCTGCACATAAGACTGCACTATATGGGAGATATAAGGCTGCACATAATACTGCCCTATATGGGAGATATAAGGCTGCACATAATACTGCCCTATATGGGAGATGTAAGGCTGCACATAATACTGCACTATATGGGAGATGTAAGGTTGCACATAATACTGCACTACATGAGAGATGTAAGGCTGCACATAATACTGCACTATATGGGAGATATAAGGCTGCACATAATACTGCACTATGTGGGAGATATAAGGCTGCACATAAGACTGCACTATATGGGAGATATAAAGCTGCACATAATACTGCCCTATATGGGAGATATAAGGCTGCACATAATACTGCAGAATTTTGGAGATCTAAGGCTGCACATCATACTGCCCTATATGGGAGATATAAGGCTGCACATAATACTGCCCTATATGGGAGACATAGGGCTGCACATAATACTGCCCTATATGGGAGATATAAGGCTGCACACAATACTGCACTATATGGGAGATATAAGGCTGCACATAATACTGTACTATATGGGAGATTTAAGGCTGCACATAATACTGCACTATGTGGGAGCTATAAGGCTGCATATATAAGGCTTCACTATATGGAAAGTTTTGAGACTGCACAATATGGAGAGCTATGAGACTGTATTATGCTATATGGAAGGCTATGAGGCTGTATTATACTATATGGAGAGGCTATGAGGCTGTATTCTACTATATGGAGAGGCTGTGAGGCTGCATTATACTATATGGAGAGGCTATTAGGCTGTACTGTACTATACTATATTGAGAGGATATGAGGCTGTATTATGCTATAAGGAGGGCTATGAGGATACATGGAGGGATGTGAGGCTGCAGTATATTATACGGAGGTTCATTATAATAATTGGATGACTATTGGGGCTACTTTATGAATGGAGGACTATGGGATGCATTATAATACATAGAGTTCTATGGGGGTACATTGTAATATAATGGAGGGAATATGGGGATGCATTATAATGATTGGACGATTAAGGTGACTGGAGGAGGCGGACCATATAAACCAGGATGGGGGACATATATACCACGATAAGGGACATATTCTATGAGGAAGACCATATATAGCAGGATGAGGGACATTGATACATAATGAAGGGGGAGAGCGGTCAATTTGTGAGTCTTTAAATGATATAGAATGTTACATGAGGCCCATACATTTCATCAATATGCGGGGGGCCCAGGTCTAAGTTTAGCACCGGGGCCTGCCAGACTCTAGTTACGCCACTGGAGCCAACTATCATAGAAAAACAACATTATGTAATTAAACATTGCTTGATTTTGGTGGTTTTAAAAAAAATCATTACTCACAATTCATCCAAACAGTCTACTGGTTGCTTCAGCCTGTGTCCCTCAAGTAAATAGTCATAGATTTCATGGTTCTGAACCCCTGGATATGGCGTCATCCCTCTGGTTGCAATTTCCCACATTGTGATACCAAACGCCCACTGCAGATAAGAAACAGAAGGATCTTGGTGATCTTTTGAAAGAAATGAATGAATCCTTTCACACTGAAGGTCAGATACGCGTATCCCACTCATTTTGAGAGCAAAGATGATAGTCAATGGGAGAAACAAATTATATGAAGGTTTTGTAACGGGATTATGTAAGAGGAGAATGAGGTCCGCATATGCACAAATTGTCTCAAATAAACATACATACATATATACAGGGACTACCAAAAGTTTAAAAGTGTGATTACGTCTGTCTGGTTATTGTGATACCATTTTCCTGATGATGAATTGAAAGTGCATGATGTGCAATCATGCAATACCTTAATTTTAACCAAAATGCTTTTGAATATGGGTATGGTCAAGTAATTAAAGAAAATTGACTGCCAAAAGTGCATATACTATTTATTGATCACCACATAGAGAGTAATTCACTGCTTACAATGCCATAACTTAGCATTTTGTAACCGTCAGTATTTGAACAGGGACAAGAAGGCAATAGAGCAGCAAACAGAAGTGACCACAAAATCACAGGTCACCGGATCAAATACACACACCGAGCCGTGACAACATCATATTGACAGTGCGTCATACAGCTGTATCCAATCACTGAGGGGAGGGAGCGGGGAGCTAGCACTGGACCCAGGGAGTGTGCATACTGTCTCTGTTCTTTATTTTGTTTGCTATGTTAGAGCATTTGGGGTCCACTTCCCTCAAAATGGAAAACCCTTTTAACATATAATGAAAAGGTAACTGTCCTACTTTAGAACTACTGCTTAGCCACTGTGGGGGTGACAGTATGTGGGGGTTGTGTGAGCACAGCATGGGTGAAGAGTATGAGTATGGAAATGGAAGGAATAGTGTAAGGATGTAGTATGGTGGAGTAATACATGAGGGGACAATGAAGGGGAGTAAAAGTGTGAATGGGCAGAATAGTGTTAGGGGTTAGTATGATGGAAGAGAAAAGTGTGAGAGAGCACAATATGGAAACTGCGTAGATGGGGAGGGAACAGTATAAAGAGGGGGCAGCTTGGTGGTACAGTGTGAGGGTACAATATTGAGAATAACGTATAATAATGTGGAAATACTATGAGGAGGGGCAAAATATAGAGATTGTGCAGTATAAGGAGAAAAGTGTCAGAGAAGGCCCAGTACAGAGAAAATAGTGCAGAGTCATGTACCATAGCAGGGAGGGTTGGGGATCATATTTTATGCATGGAGCCCATTGAGAAGCAATTATTTAATGGCACAGTGTTGGCATATATTTTTATGCAGGATCCTTATAATAACACTTTTACATTTAAGGGGCACTGTGTTGGGATGTGATGCAAACCACCGTAGAAGAGAGAAGCAGAGATGAGATGTGGATGTGAAAAGACATGATGGCGTCTGGACCAGATGGAGAAAATAAAAAAAGTTTATTACTCCACTCAGACAAGATGTCATCTATAATGTACCAGGATGTAAATATGTATTTCTGATATTATGTGTCATCAGTACTTTGCTTCCAGTATGGTCCATGGTCTGATGATTTATGGCAACAACAACCTCCAGTATCTGTACCTTTTTAAGAACATAATGGGATTTGTGGGTTAATGCTACACAATTGTATGTGGGTTTGGCCTGACATTAAAATTGATAGCTTTACAAAGCTTGGTGAAGGATTGATGTAAAATGTTGGTTCTGGTTTTGTATTGCTGAACTGATGGTGGTTCTGTTGATGTATCTCTGTAATGTTGGTGGTTCTGGAGACGATAGTTCTGGTTTTGTATTCCTGTAATTTTCATGGTTCTAGTGATGTGGGCTGCATCCTTATCACTTCCATCAGTAGGAACATTAAAAAGGGTTTGTACATTAGTGGATACTCCCTTTAAAGCTTTTACAGTCAGAGTGACTAGAAAGGCATTGCTAACCTTATAATCAAAATTAGTAAACTTGACAAAACCCTATTATACGTCAATGGGTCCTGTCAAGACTAATTTTAAAACGTTCGAGAAAGGATCTGTCATAATGGTCGTGACCCCTATATCAATGTAAACAAAATGTTACTGACAAGTGTTCATGCTAAAATTACACACTTAAACTGTTTTTGTCCTTATGACTGATATAATTTTCTGCAATCACAAAGCTATTTGATATAATGCTAGTTTGCAGCAATATAACTGGTTTGAAGTGTAAGTTATGTTGTATGTGTTACACCATGCTGTATGCAGTTTCTTCAGTATCTTACCACATCACTCTTCACAGTGTAGATGCGATCAGCCAGACTCTCCACTGCAATCCATTTCACAGGCATCTTTGCAATACGTCCCTGACGGTAGTAATCACCACTATATATTTTTTTAGATAAACCAAAATCAGCAACGCACACAGTCATGTCATCCCGCAACCTAAAAAGGAAAAAGTGAAAGCAGTTTGACATTTCAGAGTCCCATGCAAACAGTTTGTATTTACTTTGTAAAATCAGTGATCCTATTTTCTAGCTATATATAAATAAATAAAGTATAACCAGGGTATTATGGAGCTTTCTAATATACAATTCATCCATCTTCACCATGCGAAAAATCTCTGATTGTTATTAAGGCCCAGTTACACGGCACGACGTTGAAACAATGTCGGCAACGATCTCGGGGGGTGCGGTCGTTTTTAACATCTTTTCCACATCGTTGGTGAGATGTCCCACGTCTAGATATCATGGACGACTCACCAACGATGTTGTGAGCAGGTATTATTCGCAAACCCCGTGAACGATCCCTGCTCATTGCTGTGAATAGGCGAAGTCGTCCACGCCATCGTTATCGCGGTGTCACACAGAACCATGCAGCAGGTTGATTGAGTTGAGATCGTCAGGTTTTCCAACATGTTGGTAAACCTGTCAACTCCGACCCAACGATTTATTGTAGCAACTTGCCAGAGTCACACTCAACGAGGTCGCAACGGCGTCGCTGGTACACCTCCCAACCGGTGACGTATCAGCGATGTCGTTAACAATGTTGTGCCGTGTAACGGGGCCTTTACTAGTGCACCAGGACAAACATAGTGGAACGCACCTTTTAGGCTACGTTCACATGTTCAGTTTTTGGTAAGTTTTTTACATCAGTTTTTGTAAGCCAAAAATACAAAAGTGGTGACATCTTTGTATTGGGCCACATTGACACATTGAGTATTTGGTCAGTGTTTACAAGCCAAACCCAGGAGTGGACCAATCAGAGGAAAAGTATAATAGAAATACATCACCCCACCTTTATATTTTTCAGTCACTCCTGGTTTTGGCTTACAAAACCAATATGAAAAACTGACCAAACACTGAATATGTGAACGTAGCCTTATGTTGCTTTATTTGGGTTTTACAATAAATACTGTTTGAAAAAAAATATTTTTTTTTTTGTGTCACCATATTCTAAGAGCCTTAAGTTGAACATTTTTCCATCCACTGAGGTACAGAAGGGTTTATTTTATTGCAAGACAAGTGGTAATTTTAACTGGTCCCATATTTGGGTACATACAGTTTTTTGGTCACTTTTTAATTCTGTTTTCTTTGCACAAGGAATGAAGAAAAAACAAAAATATTTTGGCATTTTTTTGCTGTTCAACATAAGATAAGATGAGATAAACTTTATTGATCCTGGAGGAAATTACAGTATTACAGCAGCAGAACAAAGATCAAGAACATTTCACACTTTACAAAATAAGTCTATATGGACAGCAGATGTGGGTAGACTGGTACATGTACCTCACCTATTCCCCCCATACACATAGAACTTCACATAGTCTTGGGACGCTTTACACTTATGCATTTGTTAAACATCCCCACAGCTGTCAAATAAACGATTTTCTGTATCTTTCCTTTTTACACATTAGTTGGATTAGACGCTTGCTGAATGTGCTCTTTTGCTTCGCAAACAGTTCAGAGAGCGGGTGTGTATTGTTGCTCATTATAGCCTTGCATTTCTTATTGATTCTATCCTCTAATACCTCCTCGAAAGTCCTAAAGGCCACGTCACACGCGTCAATCTTATGAGCGATATTGTTAGCGATCACGTGCACGCGCGATCGCTAACAATATCGCTCACATCGCTGGTGAGCTGTCACACAGGCAGACTCACCAGCGATGTGGACCAGCGATATCGCTGGTAACTATGGTAAACGTCGGGTTACTAGGCGCCGCGCGGCGCTTAGTAACCCGACGTTTACCATAGATACCATCTCCCAGCATAGGCTCTGCCGCTGGGAGATCGTTCATCGTGGTGTCACACACCAAGATGAAGCAGATTGATCAAGCGATTATCGCTTGATTTGAGCTCCGGCTCACAAATCTGCAATCAAACGATCAAGCGATTTTACATCGTAAAATCGCTTGGTTACATGCAGCGACGCACAAACGATATCGCTTAAGCGATCAAAAAAGCAGATCGCTTAAGCGATATCGCTCACAAGATTGACGCGTGTGACGTGGCCTTTAAAGAACACCTTTGGAGTGAACTAGAACAAAGATTATGAGCCAAGCCTGGCTAAAAGTCTCCTCACTGCTGACAGGCAGATTGATCTCCACAAGGAAAATAGCTATTCCCCCAGACCTTGTCTCAGCCTCTCATACAGCCAGATCAGAATTCCCACACACTGCACTGATGAAAGGCAATCACGCCGAAACACAGCGTCTGCAGATTGGGGCTCTGATGTTGCCGGTGATGCGACGGCGATGTGGGCGGAGCCATCGCTCGCTGGGCTGGAATCAACCCAGCGAGCGATCTGCAGCAAGCTGTGGTATAGGCTGGATCGCCGCCAACATCGCTATTGCAGTGTCAGATGGCGCGATCCAGCCTAATCGCTGGTTGCAGATTGACAGGTTTACGTTCACCCTCGTAAACCTGTCAACCTGCGACCAGCGATATATCGCAGTTGTGTCGCGCTGTCACACAGCACGACGCACTTGCGATATCGCTAGCGACGTCACTTTTCGGTGATGTCGCTAGCAATATTGACACGTGTGATGCCGGCTTAAGGATAGCTACCTTTATTAGGTGACATTAGGGTATGTGCCCACAGGAAGGTTTAACGTCGGTTTAGCAGCGAAAACCGCCGGCGGTTTAGCATAGGTTTTATTTAAATTTATGGGAACTTGCTCTCAACCTTATGGAGAGAGCGAAGTAGGTGAGGAGATTGTAAGCCACTTCCCTCCTCTCAGATATATGCATATATGCAAATTTGCACTTCACTAAGGAAGTTGAGAAACTCCCGTGCCACATTTAAGCAGCTTCCTCAAAGTCATAATCGCTTTCCTACAAGCTTTTAATATAACTAAGGGATTTGTGCCAGATCAGAACCCCAAACTACAGACGCTGCGTTTCGGGTACCTGCCCCTCATCAGTGTAGTGTGTGGGATATTCTGATCTGGCAGAGTGAGTGGGCTAAGACAAGGTCTGGGAACTTGCTCTCAACCTTATGGAGAGAGCGAAGTAGGTGAGGAGATTGTAAGCCACTTCCCTCCTCTCAGATATATGCATATGCATGTAAATCCTAAGCAGCGTTAGGACTTACAAGTAACCCTATGTAATTTAGAAACCGCTGTGCACACATAGTGGGTTTATGTGAGCAGATCTGCCCGCGGTTGAGCGGTTTCCCAGCGGTTTAGCAGCATACAGCATGTCAATTCTTCTCAGCGGTTTTTGATCGGTTCCATGAACAAAATCCTCCATAGAAAACCGCCGGAAAAACCGCTGGAAAAACCGACTGAAAAACGCTGTGCACACGCTGAAAAAACTGCCGGAAAACAGCCGGAAAACAGCTGGAGACTTCAGAGCTCAGAACTGATAATTTCCAGCGGTTTACTGACGGTTTGAACGCCACTAAACCTTCCTGTGGGCACATACCCTTAAGGTGCCGTCACACAGCACAACCTGGCCAGCGATGTCGGAAGCGATGCGCGGGTGCCCGCTCGCTTCCGACATCGCTGGCCAGCTGTCACACAGCACGGCTGCGGCCGGCGATGCCGCAGCGATGCAGGCGGTGATCCACAGCAACGCTGCGGTATAGGCTGGATCGCCGCTGACATCGCTCTGGCGATGTCACATGGCGCGATCCAGCCTAATCGCAGGTCGCAGGTTGTCAGGTTTACAGTTCTTCCCGTAAACCTGACAACCTGCGACTAGCGATAAAACGCGGTCGCGTCGCGCTGTCACACAGCGCGACGTCGCTAGCGACATCGCTGGTACGTCACTTTTCCGGCGATGTTGCTAGCAACGTCGCCTGGTGTGACAGCACCATTAGAGTTTGCCTACTTCCTCACTGAAGTGACAATGAGCCAAGCCCTCTCATTCATCAATTTGAAGCACAATGCAGAGAAGTGATGTAAAGGAATCTGATAACAACTGAGCAAGATGAGATTGTTTAGACAGGGATTGATTCAAATACAGCAAAATATACAAAAGGGCCAGAGAGCCTCACAAGTGACCCAGCCTCTAATAGGTTTTGACAACTTAGCAATTTAAGGAAGTGTATATAAAACTAGATGGTGGCCCAATTCTAACGCATAGGGTATTCTAGAATATGTATGTAGTTTATTTATGAAGATTTAAGAATAATGCAATGAATACATGATATCTATCTATCATCTACCTATGTGTCTGTCATCAATATTCTCCTTGGCTTGCCTTAATTTGTAGAGCATTCGTGTTGTATGAATGGCGCGAACATGTTGTTGTCTGTTTGCCCTGTCTTCTGGAGATTCATTCAGCCGACACTGTCTATGAGATTCGGCATCTTGGGCTTGTCTGGCAGCAGTTTATTGTGGTGTCTCCTGTTGCCGACGACGTCTGTGAGATGCTGCATTCTGGACTTGTCTCACGGCAGTTTGTTGTGGTGTCTCTTTGTGTCAATGTTGACGACGCCTTGCTGCTTCTGCAGCTCTTCCGTCATCGTCATTGGCGTATTTGCGCTTACGACCAATTAAACCCATTGAATAAAAAATGACTGAAGTAGTTCAGACTGTCACTGACACAACTTGTGAAGTAAATGTGACTGAAGAACAGCACATTATGACTGACAGGCCTTGTAAACAGGAGTGAAGTGCTTCACACTATGAGTGGCAGACCTTGTACACAGGAGTGAAGTGCGTCACACTATCACTGACAGCCTTGTAAACAGGAGTGAAATGCGTCACACTATGACTGACAGCCTTGTAAACAGAAGTGAAGTGCGTCACGCTATGACTGACAGCCTTGTAAACAGGAGTGAAGTGCATCACACTATGACTGAGAGCCTTGGAAACAGGAGTGAAGTATGTCACACTATGACTGACAGCCTTGTAAACAGGAGTGAAATGCGTCACACTATGACTGATAGCCTTGGAAACAGGAGTAAAGTGCGTCACACTATGACTGACAGCCTTGGAAACAGGAGTGAAGGGCGTCACACTATGACTGACAGCCTTGTAAACAGGAGTGAAGTGTGTTACACTATGACTGACAGCCTTGTAAACAGGAGTGAAGTGCGTCACACTATGACTAACAGCCTTGTAAACAGGAGTGAAGTGCGTCACACTATGACTGGCAGCCTTGTAAACAGGAGTGAAGTGCGTCACACTATGACTGACAGCCTTGTAAACAGGAGTGAAGTGCGTCACACTATGACTGACAGCCTTGTAAATAGGAGTGAAGTGCGTCACACTATGACTGAAAGCCTGTACAGCTGAGAGCGGCAATCTATCAGTGGCGCGAGAGTCATATTTCCCGCCAAGCCATGCCGCTTTGCTGATTGTCATACATCAGAAGAATGTATCACTGCACCTGCATATGGTTGCACAATGGGTCTGAGGATCCTCATCCCAGTACCTAAATGGCAGTCAGGGTACCTCTGGCTAGCACATGGAGGGCTGTGTGTCCCTTCAAAGAAATGCCTCCCCACACCATTATTGACACACTGCCAAACTGTTCATGTTGTAGCATGTTGCAGGCAGCAGAACATTCTTCATGGCGTCTCCAGAGTCTCTTATGTCTATCATATGTACTCAGTGTGAACCTGCTCTCATCCGTGAAGAGCACAGGGCGAATCTGCCAATCATGGTGTTATTCTGGAAAAGCCAATTGTCCTGCATGGTGTTGAGTGTAAGCACAACACCCACTTGTGGACATCGGGCCCTCATGCCTGCCCTGTCTCCTGATATCTACTCCATGCTCTGGTCACTGTGCTGACAGATACAGCTAATTCTTGCCACTGCTCGCATTCATGTGCCATCCTGGATGAGCTGCACTACTTGAGCAATGTCTGTAGGTTGTAGACACCACCTCATACTACCTCTAGAGGCGAAAGCAATGACAAAATGCAAAAGTGACCAAAACAACAGCCAAAAAGGATGAGAAAACAGAAATGGTCACGAAGAATCGTTCCTTTATAGGCGGTGTCTTGTTAATTGCCTCTCATTTCTACATGTTGTATGTTCCATTTGGACAACAGCAGGAGAAGTTGATTCACAATCACTGTTGCTTCATACATAACTGGACAGGTTGATTTCACAGAAATGTGATTGACTTGGAGATTACATTATGTTGTTCCCTTTATTTTTTTTGAGCAGGTATGTTTAAAATATCAACTAGAGAAAGGCAGGGTCACTGGAGTAATTTTTTCCTTTGAAGTAAATGAAGTTCCAGCACCTATAGGCCTGGCAAATGCTGATGACCTACTTAAAAAGAATGGTTAACAAGTTATAGAGTAGGAGAATCAGAACAATTTCTGGAAATATTACACCGGTAAGGCCCCCTTCACATCACGATTTTTTCCTGTCCATAGGGATCCTGTTTTTTGAAGGACATGCGGACAGGAATGGTAGGCCCGATGTGAACTCTGTATACCATTTCTGTGTCCGGATACGTGATTTTGAGGGATCCAAACACAGAAAGAGCTGGGAGGAGCCCGAGCCTGCAAAGCGCAGGCAAGTGGTGTCGGCGCTGTGATGTCACACGGGACGAGGAAGAATCCTGTGTTGCTCCCCCCATATGACATGTCGGAGCTGAAGTTTTGCTTTCCCAGTGTATCTACATAGACCGTGAAAGCAAAATAAAAGAGAAACAAAATGATAAAAAAAAAATAAATAAATACTCACCTCTCCGCCAGCTGTCCAGGACCCGAAGAGAAGACGTCAATTCTGTCCAGGACCTTAAAATGTGATTGGCTGTTAGCGATCATGGATTCTGTCATGTGACATACCACCTGATCGCTACCGGCCAATCACATTTAAGGTCCTGACAGAATTTGGACATCTTCTCGGGTCCTGGACAGCTGGTGGAAAGGTGAGCATTTATTTTTTTTATTTTCAACACTTGCTTTGCTTCATTTCACTTTAGCAATGTGTGTAGATAGTGTATATAGATACACTGCTAAAGTGAAATTACACTGAGCAGAGCAGTTTTAATGTACTGAGCATGCTCAGTACACTAATACCGATCCAGGAAACTATCCAGTTTTTTCCCAGACCTGAGCTCCATAGACCTCCATGTTATTTGAATCGGAAAGCATCGGACCTGATGCTGTCCTATTCTTTCCAATTTGTCCACTGTGACCAAAATCGGAGCAGTCTCTGATTTTGGGGACGTGAAAACAGCGGACACAATGGGATCCCTGCACACACAGATGGTCATTAAGGACCAATCCATGCCCATCCCTGCCCATAGGGATATATGGGGGCCAAATCGGTTCCATAGGCTATCAGTTTTACAATGGATAGCCACGGATCCCAAAATTCGTGATGTGAAGGGGGCCTAAGTGCAATTGTACCTTACTGTGTGGGATGAGAGCAGCAAGACAATGCTTATACACTTGTTTTGGGTAAAATAAAAGGCATCCTTTAATAATAAAAAAAAAAGTCATCCACTAATAACATTAACAGCACATTTCAATAATTTTAAGATAGTGATCACAAATTTCTAATTGCCATACACAGAAAATTGTCCTTAAGGAGAAGACTTACATGCAATTCCGTGCTGCCAGGTCTCTGTGTAGGAAATTTTTACTGCTAAGGTAATCCATTCCAGTAGCTATGTCAACCATAAACTTAACAAGAGTCTGCAGGGGTACATACTGGAATGATGAAAATAAAAAAACATAAATTAATATACTGTATATATTATATGGTGAAGAAAGAGTTAAAAAATCATATGACTCATGCCAGATATTCAATTTTATGCTATCTAAGTATAAACTTCATTAAATTGCTTATGATGAATGAATGAATGAATGAATGAATGCTATGTACTCTCCCAACAATTAAGGTGGCTTTACACGCTTCAATTGCGATCCGATATCGCAGTTCAATGGCGCGGGAGCGCGCAATTAGTGCACGTTCCTCCCGCATCGCATTGAATGTTTAGACGCTGCGATATCGGAATACAACGTCCGTGCGATGTCTCCGCCTCCCAACCCAGGATCGCATAGTTAACATGGGAGTGAATGGGTGACGTATCAAATCGCATCGTAATTGGGCGTTTACACAGCACGATCCGGCTTCAATCGCTATGCAATATCGGAGCATTGAATAGCACGCTCATTCAATCCACGATATCGCATTGACATCGTGCCTGCATCGTATTGGACGTTCACACCATACAACGCAGGAACGATTTCGCCTCCGACGATTGAACCACGTGACTTTTGATTGAAATCGTAATACAATATCGCGACGTGTAAACCCGCCATTACATGCACATCCAACAGCTAAGAACACAGAGATGGCCCAACATGTAAGAAGTCAATGAGGCAGTTAACAAATAGTTTCACTGGTCAGTGGTATCAGGACATTTGTCGGTGTTAGGCTGCGCTCACACATTGCGCATGTTTTAGCGCTTTTTTACTAGCGCTTTTCAAAAATGTGCAATGTGCCCTGTGTCTGCCGGCAAAGTGAATGTGAAATTCACTTTGCTGTACAGACACTGCGTAATTTTACGCAGCGCTTTTATGGGAAAAAGTGCCAGCGTAAAAAGAATCACCATGTCAATTCTTTACGCAGCAGCGCCGTTGCTTTTTCCCATAGCGGCAGGCGCTGCTGGATCTGATGTCACAGAGGGGTAGGAATCCTGGTTCCTCCTCCCCTGTGTGACATCTGTGACCGCCCATTTGATTTCGCAGTGTATTAATATACACTACAAAATCTAAATTAAATAAAGGCAAATGTATTAAAAATAATAAAGAATTAATACTTATCCTTTCCGACGCCTTTTCAGGCTATCCGGAGCTGAGCCAAGGCCAGGTACCAACTGCAAGGACCTGACATGATGTCACAGGGCGCTGATTGGCCGCTCGCGGTCATGTGATATGTGACGCGCATATCAAATGACCACGAGCAGGCAATCACAGCGCCCAATCTCATTATGACATCATTATGATATCATGCAAGGTCCTTGCAGGTCGATGCCTACTGCTGCTCCCAGCTCCGGAACACCTGGCGGAGGGTAAGTATATAAATCTTTATTATTTTTAATATATTTGGCATTATTTTACATTTGATTTTGCAGTGTATAATGCACTGCTAAATCAAATGGGGCTGTGACAGATGTCATAGAGGGGAGGAGGAACAGGATTCTTCCTCCCCTCTGTGACATCACTTCTCCCCCGGCCTGTAAAAAAGCGTGCTGTCTGAAAAGCACTTTTTTTTTGCGCTTTTTTTCACAGGTGCAAAACGCTGGTAAAAGCGCCCGCACAAAAAAAAGTGTTATGTGTGATCATAGCCTTAGGGCTCATTCAGATGTCAAAGATTTTTCTCAATGGCAAAAATAGTACAAGTTTCATCAGTGGCTCTGATCAGAGTGTCAGGGCCACTTTACACACACTAACTTATCTGTCCAACTTCTGAACAACTTACTGGTTGCAGTGAAATCATGGACACATTGCTCCATTTTGTGACTGTTTACAATGGAATAATGTGTCCATGATTTCACTGCAACTAGTAAGTTGGTCAGAAGTTGGACAGATAAGTTGGTATGTGTAAAGTGACCATCAGAGCTTGGTCTGTGACCCCGTCAGTTTGGTCAGAGTTTCATGAATTTTTCTTGGATGAAAGAATAAAAACTGGTGGAGCTTTCACAAACTTCTCCAATCAAACAGTACATGAAGAATGGACAGCACACAGGTGGCATCCAAGTGCTGTCCAATTATCTCACAGATCTATGGGGTTGCATTGGAGAGTTTGATTTGAGACTCAGGGTACCGTTAGATGTCGCAACATTGCATGCAGTTTCACTGGCAATTTGCTGGTTGCAGTGAAATCATGGACACATTGTTCTATTTTGTTGCCCTGTACAAATGGAATAATGTGTCCATGATTTCCCTGCAACCAGTGAGTTGCAAGCAATTTATCTCTGTGTGTAACGGTACCCTAAAGGCCGCTTTACACGTCACGATATCGCAACGCAACTACGATAACAAGTCACGTGGTTCGGGCGTTGCAGTTGTTATCGTTGGTGCGTTGTGTCGTCTAAATGAGCAATGCGATGCAAGAACAATGCAAAAACGATATCGTTTGTGAATTGTGCATGCTCTTCAACTGTGCAATATTGGCTTGACGATCTGCCAGGATCGTGCTGTGTGACAGCGCAACTACGATTTGGAGTGCAACTTCCCTATTCACTCCAATGTTAATTGGTCGTTCCCTGAGTTGCTCAGACACAGTGTGCAAGAGGGGCGTACGACATCGTAGTTGCATTGCCTGGCAATATCTCCCTGTGTGACATCTACTATATGATCTTGGACAAGTGCCAAAAACGTGCGCGCTCCCGTGAAATCGTATGCAATATTGGAATGATATTGCGACGTGTAAAGCGGCCTTTAGATAAACATCAGACAAGTCTTCATTCTTTTGTTTGGACCACTCAGTCCAAGGAATAATTCAGACATGTGAACTACCCCATAGAATATTATAGATAAGAGAGTTATCTGTGAAATTACAGATAGCACTTGTATGGGAAAAACAGACATCTGAATGAGCTCTTAAAGTGGTTGCATGTATTCGGGGTTATAAATCATTTTTACAATTGGGTTTTAAAATAATGCCGTTTGGCTTTTATAGGTCGTTTGGATCCCAGAAAAAGATAGATAACAGAGTTACAAACTGGTTCATTCGACAGCAATAGACAGTGCAACACAGACTATAAAGGCCGCTTTACACGTCACGATATCGCAACACAACTACGATAAAAAATCACGTGGTAGTGGCGTTGCAGTTGATGATATCGTTCGTGTGTTGTGTCGTGTAAATGGGCAACACAACTCAAAAACGATGCAACTACGATATCGTTTTTGAATTGTGCATGCTCTTCAACCGTGCAATATTGGCTATGCGATCTGGTAGGATCGTGTTGTATGACAGCAACTACAATTTGGAACGCAACTTCCCCTATTCACTCAAATGTTAATTGGTTGTTCCCTGAGTTGCTCAGACACAGTGTGGAAGAGGGACGTACAACATCGTAGTTGTGTTGCCTGCCGATATCTCCCTGTGTAACATCTCCTATGCGATCTTGGACAAGTGCCAAAAACGTGCGCGCTCCTGTGAAATCGTATGCAATATCGGAACAATATTGCGACGTGTAAAGCGGCCTTAAAAGGCAGGTGGTGCAACATTGTTAATGAAACCAAATCAAAAAATTATTTAAAGAAAAGTACATATATAACAAAAGGTCCCCAAAGGTGGACAACCTTAAGTTTGCTCAGTCATATAGAAAAAAAATCAGACATAAATTCTGATTCTTTTTCTCAGTTGCTTATCCCTGTCATGGCTAAACTCATATTTCAATTAAGGTTTGATTCTCTTCATTATGAGAAGGTTTTGTCCATCAAAAGTTTCTACATTACTTGGTGTCAACAAAGAAAGGGATAGGGGTGTCTACTTGTATAGTCATTATAACATACATTGTCTAACATGTACTGTACCTGTTGTCCTACCAAGTCAAACTAAATAGTTCTTATTACATAATTATAATGTTTAGCTTAATATTAATAACCCCAGCATTAATGCAGACCTAGAGGGCTGTCCAATGTTTTTTAATTTGCTAGAAGCAGGAAATGTGATAACATAAAAAATAACCAATAACCAGTGGCGTAACTTGAAGCTCATGGGCCCCGATGAGAAAGCTCCAATGGGGCCCCCAATTATTGCAAATCTTTAACAGCATTAGTCTTTTTCTCTAGGCCAAAGGAACTTTTGGGGGCCCCAATGCTTCAGGGCCCGGGTGTGACTGCAACCCCTGCACCTATTTTAGTTACGCCCTGCCAATATCTAACTGATCAGTCAATTGATTATGTGTACTGTATACCAAGATTATAGGGTCAGTTCAATATTTGATTTCAAGTCTTATTTTTGGCATGTTCAGATGTATAGAGGTGTATTTCTTGTACAAGACTTGCAATGATATAACTTATTTATCTTACTAGAGGTCCAGATCCGATTCTAGAGGAAAGAAGAAAACTATGCAGATCCCCATACTGCATAAATGGTAATATGACCATGGGCTTGGGGGTTTGTCTTGGTCCTACTTCTAGGCAGACACCTGGAATAGGAATAGACATACAGTAAGTGTCGTAAGGCCTTAAACCTGAAAATAATGGCCAACAGCTACAAAAATTGTTAAACTCAGTATCTGACAAATCATTCTGTTAAAGGGGTTATTGAGACATTTGCTTATTTTTCTTTGTGTGGCTAAGAACTTACAGAAGGCAAGTAGTGGCTAGATACCAGACTGATCTGATCGGTGCCAATCGCTGCCAGCAATTCTTTAGCTTCCATTAATGTCTTGTGGAACAGAGCAGTTTCTTCTCTTCCGCTTTGCTCTGTCAACAAGGTGTCACTGCCAATGTCACGCTGCCTAACTGCCTAGGGAGCTGGCTGTCATCCTGACATCAGTAATGATGCTCTATCAAAAGAACAGGGCAGAAGAATAAGGGCTGCTTTGTTGACATGAGGTCAAGTGAAGAAGCAGAGTCAATAGCAGAAGCAGTCCATGACCGCTCTGAGCAGTCAGAGATCGGCACCAGGCAGAATATGCAGGTAAGTTCTTAGCCCCATAGGGAAAATGAGCAAAGACCCGGATAATACCTTTTAACAATAGCTAATGATTTCTCCAATGTTTGTTCTTAAACCTGTTAGACTAAAGCACACATGTAAAGAGTACTTCACACACTGCAACATCGCTAGCGATATCGCTGAAACGTCACAGGTTTTGTGACATAACAGCGACCTCTCCAGCGATGTCACAGTGTGTGACACGCATCAGCGACCCGGCCCCTGCTGTGAGGTCGCTGATCGCTACAAATCATTCAGGACCATTTTTTGGTTCTTGGTCTCCCGCTGGTCAGCACGCATCGCTGTGTGTAACAGCGAGAGACCAAGGATCACCGACCTCCCAGGCAATGCCCAGCACCGCACATTAGATGCTGGGAACTGGGAACCAGGGTAAACACCAGGTAACCAAGCAGCGCGCTTTGCTTAGTTACCCAGTGTTTACCCTGGTTACCAGCATCCTCCCACTTAGCCCAGCCTGTAAGCGGAAGTACGCTGGTAACCAGGGTAAACACCGGGTAACTAAGCAGAGCGTGCTACTTAGTTACCCGGTGTTTACCCTGGTTACCAGCGATGTCGCTGCTGACTGGTCTCTGGGGAGTCTGCCTGTTTGACAGCTCACCAGCGACTGCATAGAGACTTTCCAGCGATCCCGGCCATGTCGGATCGCTGGTGAGATCGCTGGAAAGTTTCAGCGTGTAAAGGGGCCTTTAAGCCCCGGTCTCACATAACGATGTGTCAGCGATGCCGACAACGATCAGCATCGTTGATGCATCGTTGACACATCGTTATCAGGTCGCTGGTGAGCTGTCACACTGACAGACTTCACCAGCGACCTCTGGGCAGCCAGATCGTTGGTACCCAGCGTCCGCTCGTTCCCTGCATCCTGGGAGCGGACGGACGCTGGTAACCATGGTAACAGCGGGTCTCTCCTGCACTTAGAGACCCGCTTGTTTACCATGGTTACCGGCACCCGCCCGCTTCCGAGTTGCGGGGAGCGAGCGGGTGCCGACCTCTCCTATCCTGTCCCTCACTATTCTCATCTCTCCCTGCTATTTCCCTGTTCCCTACTCTATCCCCTATCCTAAACCCTAATCCTATCCCTCTCCTTGTTCTAAATAAAGAAATCCCCCCCCCCCTGAGGCTCACCGGCATCAGAGGCTCCCATACCGGCATCTCTGTAATGGAGATCTCAGGGGTAAAGGACCTGTGATGAGGTCACAGTCATGTGACCCGCCTATACTGTATAGTATAGGCCGGTCACATGACTGTGACCTCATCACAGGTCCTTTACCCCTGAGATCTCCAGAGATGCCGGTATGGGAGCCTCTGATGCCGGTGAGCCTCGGGGGGGGGGGGGGGATTTCTTTATTTAGAACAAGGAGAGGGATAGGATTAGGGTTTAGGATAGGGGATAGAGTAGGGAACAGGGAAATAGCAGGGAGAGATGAGAATAGTGAGGGACAGGATAGGAGAGGTCGGCACCCGCTCGCTCCCCGCAACTCGGAAGCGGGCGGGTGCCGGTAACCATGGTAAACAAGCGGGTCTCCAAGCCCGCTTGTCACCCTGGATGTCATGTTACAGCGCTGCTGTGCGGCGCTGTGACATGGCGGGGGATCCTGACAGGTCGCTGATCGCTGCCCCCGCCGGTCACACACACCGATGTGTGGTGACCAGCGGGGGGGCCAACGACCAAAAAAATGGTCAGGAGCCCTGTGCAACGATCAGCGACCTCACAGCAGGGGCCTGATCGCTGCTATCAGTCACACGCAACGATATCGGTAAGGATATCGTTCCTACGTCACAAATAGGACGATATCGTTACCAATATCGTTATGTGAGACCTAGCCCTTACAGATGAATATTCAGGAAAATAAAGATCATTATCTCTGATTTCAGACAATTAATCCTGTTGTTCTCTCAGAGATAAGACAGCAAAGTGAGCGTTCCTGTGTATGGGAGAGCTGGACAAGATACCTGCCAGCCAAAAAATTGTCTAAGGCATCATTATTGGCTAATGTAGTCAAACATTAAGGAGCCTTATTTCCAGTTCCTACCACTATTGGGGCCACAATGATAGCATTTTCTTTACCCAGTAGCTGAATTTACATCTGCCTTTTCAATTTTATCTGCTCACCCATTGTTCTCTGCTGTTCATAGATTGCCTGGCGTCAACTACCCTATTTCATACCACATGTTCCTGTCACTGAGCATTTTTCTTTTATGCATGCCTCTACTTATTGTGAAAAATTGTACCACAAAGAAAAGAAAATAATTATTGGGGATGCTATATGTCAGACCCACACAAATCTTGGACATTTGGACATTTAAAGGGTTTTCTCATCTTTTTAAATGGGTAAAACTGCAAAAGATTTGTAAAAAACAGCAAGTTTGCAATTTGGCACTCATTAAAATGCATCTCAAGAAAAGAGAGATTTTTAATTCTCTAGTTTACTGCTCATTGCCTAGTATTGCCACTGAAGCATATATGTGAGGCATGTGAGCATGGATCTCCTTGCAAGCAATGGTAGATAGTTTTAATCACTATCCTCTTCTCCTATGTTATTACGAACCACATCGGTCAATCCAGGAAGGATGATGCAGTGGTTGAACATTCTTGATTTTTTTTTTTTACAGTTCTTTAATAAATTGAGGTTTAGATGTAAGGGAGATGATGAGATGGATGAGCGCTGTGGAGGATAGAGGCTAGAGGTAAGAAAAGGTTCCTGCCTTCAGTCCTTGGGCACACCTTGCACTGTGGCACTGACCAAGAAACAGGATGTGAAAAAAAAAGATAGGAGGAGTTGCAGGTAGGGAGAGGTTTTATGGGAAAAACTGAACACAATCTATAAAAAGACTTATTATAACAATAGCAAGTAGGTGGCACCGAAGTACAACAAACAGTACACTATACTATCTCTATAAGATTAATAAAGTAATATAGATTGAATATAAGTCATTCTCAAAAGAGAATGGATAAACAGCACACCTAGGTTACCAGCCATCGTAGCCAGATGGCCAGTAGAAGTGGTCGGTCAACTAAGCAAGGATTATAGTGTATGGATACTGTTTGCTATTTACTTTGCAAGCTGGAATCAAGACCACTTTAGTGTCCCTGTGCTCCTCCAACCATGAGCAGCAAGGAGGCTCAATAGTTAGCACTAACTCTTCTAGTACTTCACTGCCAGCAGTTCAGCTCAGGGCCCACCTAGTGCCATGTACAAAACAGGACAATTCAGGCAGAAATTATGTTATAAAAGTATTTATGTCTAAACCTTACCTAGCAATTTAATCACATTTGGATGGTTGAAGTCTTTCATACAGGCTGCCTCACTTAGAAATTCTTCTATTTCCCTTTGTGAAAAATTGTCCACTGTGAATATGAAAACAAATGAAGTTCATGTGTGAGTACAATATTACCCAGAAACACAAGTCACTGTAAGCCAATAGCCATCTAATGTAAGGAAAACAATTAGATTTCATTTTTCAGATTTTGTTTTCATTCTTTTAACATTTGCATTATGCTTGATCAGCAAAATATGGACTTCATTAATATTCTCTGTGTTCCATGTAATGCACAAAACTGGATACTGGCAGTCATAGCAGCAAAAGGAGGTTCTCTTACATTTCATGGTTTTTACAGCTACTTTGTGAGTTGTACCATCGGGGTATCGCAGTTCCCCTTCCATCACAGATCCAAATTCACCTAAACAAATAAAGGGAAAAAAGAGACATTATATAACTGGTAATATCCGTCCTATCATGGATCATGTGTACGTATAACAGGTGGCACCACAAGAAGCTACAGAAACATCAGATCACAAATTTTACCACTGGTCATGATAAAGTCCAACCTATAAACGAAGTTAAAAATTTATTTTATTCTTACCTTTATCAGATTGACTCCTCCCGCCCCGAATAAGCATTGACTTTACAAGAACATAACATTTGTCACATAGACTAAGACCTCAATGCATCCATGACCAACTTTAAAGGGATTGTCCAATTTGGCACACATGTCTATAGTCAGTCTGTGTGTGCAGACTTGTGAATCCTCATAGCTTGCGATGTCGGGATTCTCTGGTACCAGCGATAAGCCTACTCCCATGCACGTGCATGGCCTTGTTCAACGCATATGAACTGAGTGATGCAACGTGCGTGTAGTCGGATTGTGGCCGGATGTATAAATATCCTAGTCTCGCTCCTGTCACATGAGAATCCATGTAACCTCTTTAATTTATGTAATTTATGAGAAATTTCAGTTATAATACCTACCCTCTCCCAACACTTTCCCAAGGGACAGCAGGTTCCTCTCAACCATTACGTCTTCCAACTTCTGTTGCAATTCTTCACTTATACCCAAAGTACTTACTGAAAGCAGGACACAAAAAGCAATGTGAAAAAAACATATTTGTCACTTATATGTTAATCAATATAAAGAACACCGGTCACTTAGCCATAACTATTTATTCTTTTCTACCTGGTGTAAAACCGCGGTTCTCCTCAGTATGGCATTGTTTTACTCTTGTTCCTCCACCTCTCCATTCTTGAGAAATGGCTCCTTCTTCTTATCTTTTTAGCCCATGGGCATTATCATGAACAACTCTCTATGGGGGTCTTTTTGAGGATCTCTCCCAGTTGGTTATAAAGACTAGACTTATATTGAAGGAAGAGGGGGCCATGTCTTAGGAAGAGAGAGGCACGGGAACAGGAGAGAAATAAAGACAGGTTTGGGAGAACAGCAGCATTTACATTAGGCTGCCTTCAGACTTGCAGATGCATCTGCAGCGTTTTGCAGATGCATCTGCAAGCATCTGCATGCAGACCGCGGCCCCTATGTTTATAATGGTGCGCATGGCGGTCTGCAGATGCTTGCGGACCGCCGTGCGCACACATTCACTCCTATATGTGATCTGTGCGCAGGCGGATGCCTGCGTACAGATCACACACTCTCGTCCGCACCAGGGACGCAACATCTCGCGTCCATGGTGCGGGCGGGAGTGTGTGATTTGTGCGCAGGCATCCGCCTGCGCACAGATCACATATAGGAGTGAATGGGTGCGCACGGAGGTCCGCAAGCATCTGCAGACCGCCGTGCGCACCATTATAAACATAGGGGCCGCGGTCTGCATGCAGATGCTTGCAGATGCATCTGCAAAACGCTGCAGATGCATCTGCAAGTCTGAAGGCAGCCTAAAAAAATAACATTTTAAGTGGCAGCTTCTCTTTGAAAGCAAAGCAAAACTGATTGAAAAGTTAGATGCCAATGTGAAAAACCTTCTTCAGGTTCATTCATTCAAAGACAGACTTCAAATACACATTCGAGTACAAAGAGGATTTGCCAACTTACACGTCACTTCAATGCCTTTCCTAGAGTAGGACTTCTTTGCCTTGTAAACTACAGTGTCTGAATTATCCGAGCTGAACATTGCATGCCTGGGTAAATGCAAAAAAAAGCACTTAAAGGGAGATGAGACAAATAGCTAATGTCCATTTACAATCTTCCCTGCACTCATATGCCTTCATGCTACAAGTCTATATAATGCATTGATAAGGTCTCATTCTCATTAGCAGTGGTGTATCATCTTAGGCATGTGTTGTAAAATTACAAATCAATTCACATACTATCACAATCTAATATATAAAGCTGAATGTGTGTATGTGTGTGTGTGTGTGTATGTGTGTATATCCGGGATTGGCATCTACACCGTCGCAACTACAGCCACACAATTTTGCACAGTCACACATCTGGACCCCGGGAGCGTCATAGGCTATGTTGTGAGGTGAAATTTTAACCCGCGCATTCCAATTCACCAAACAATTTTGCCCCTATCTACATAATGGGGAAAAAGTGACAGTTACAGTTGACAGTTGTGAATGAGAGGGGCTTAATGACATCACCAAAGACTAACAGCATACAGTCACTAAGCATATAGTCACTAACAGCATATAGTCACTAAGGTGGGGCCCCAACATGGGATATTCACCACACACGGGGACATGTATACACGCCACAAGCACACAAAGAGTAACAGCAAGTGTATAGTCGCTAAGGTGCAGCCCCAACATTGGATACTCACCACGCACCCGAACAAACACACACACACACCACAAAGAGACACACACAACACAGAGACACACACACACACACCCAAGGGGACACATACACACCCTATAGCGACACATGCACTCACCCACAGGGACACACACACACCACAAAGAGACACACACAACACAGACACACACACCACACAGACCCCCCCCCCAAGGACACACACACATAGCCACCTATAGGGACACATGCACTCACCCCACAGAGACACACACACACCACAAAGAGACACACACACACACCACACAGACCCCACCACAGGGACACACACACATACACACCCTATAGGGACACATGCACTCACCGCACAGGGACACACACACACCACTGAGACACACACAGAGACACACACACCCCACACAGACCCCCCCCCCCACAGGGATACACACACACCCTATATGGGACACATGCATCACCCCACAGGGACACACACACCACATAGAGACACACACAACACAGATACACACCACACAGCAGACCCTTTCTTTTTCTTCTTTAGTATGCATGTAAAAAGACTGCAGTTACTTTTTTAAGTGTAGAAATCAAAGCTTTTCTGTATTATAAAAGCACTTAAAAATGCAGCTTTACATCTGCACCAAAAATGCATCAAATAAGAATTAAAAGGCATAAAAATGCAATAACCAGAGAAG
Organism: Allobates femoralis; assembly: GCA_033576535.1. Lineage (NCBI taxonomy): Eukaryota > Metazoa > Chordata > Amphibia > Anura > Aromobatidae > Allobates > Allobates femoralis. The sequence goes on from JARQOC010000001.1 coordinate 460,836,545, forward strand.
ATTGTTATTGTGTAGTTTGGTGTGGAAATGTACACAAAACAAAAAACACAGTATTTATGGAGTGATAATAAATGAATGAACTATGATAATGAATGAATGAAAAAAAAAATAAATCCATAGGTCCCAACTAGAGGTGAGCAGGATGCACAGATGACATCACGCAGAGTCCTGGTTAATAAACAGCTGGACCTAGCCAAAGTGACATATGTAGGACCCAATTGTAAGTGATAGCTGTTAACCTAACAAGTGTTACCTCCTTAGTTTTTGCAATGTATCCAGTGACTTTCTGCCTAAAGGATGGAAACAATCATGATCTGGAGTACTTTTTGGTTCCTCCCCAATCAACTATCTTTCTTCAACCTGCTGAATGTAGGATTCAGGATCAACTCATAATTGTGAAAATCAATGTTTTAGCTTCCCTGTAACTAACAATTACAGTAATGGGAATGAGTCAATGACCTGTTTCTTCAATAACAAAGAACAGTGAGTCATAACTAAAAAGGCAACTGAAATCTTTTCACATAGACCCGATGGGAAAAAAATACATTTTGCACCTAGAAGTAACGACTTATTTAGAGAATCACTCGTCAGGACTTCCACTAGGCCGGGAGACACCCAGCAAGCAGGATGTGACATTTAACTCCATCATATGTAGCTCCACAACCAGCTGATATCATGTGCTCCCAGGAGGAGATGAGGGAATCAGAATGACATTCTTTGTACATGCTTCATTTCCATGCTGTTATATTAATATTATATCACAAAATTAACAAGAATCTATTGTCTACAACATTCCTCAACCAACAGGAATTTACATTATGTAAGCTATTTAGCACTCACTGTCATTGTAGGAAAATGTCTGCCTATTGGAAATTTTGTTGCCAAACCTCATCAGTTAGGTATGTGGGAAGTCTGAATTCTAGAATATGGCATTTCTTATATGTTGTTATTGAAATTTATCAATATACAATGAAGTTCGTGAACCTTTTTAAAGCCATTTTTTGTTTCAGTTGGCCAGAATTAATAGGAATTATTTTTGCTTTCACCAATGAGGACATTTTATGAAGCATTACATGACTACACACTTGTTTTGCTCGCAAAGATAATAAAGCTTATTTAGTGTATCTGAATTCACTATATGTACAGTATTTTATCAGCAAAACAGATTTACAGACTTTGGATGGAAGCTGTACCATCAATGAAATTTAGCTCGCCAACACCAGGAGCACTCATGCAGCCCCCAAAAGGATACTGCAAACACCATATTTTAGTATAGGCACCAACACATTTATTAAAATACTTGATGCCTAGTGATGTGGGGCCGCAGGAGAGCTGCTGGTGTCAAGGAGCTACATTTCATTGATTGTATCACAAATTTACAGCTGTACTGCTCTATATTGAAAGAGAAGATGCTACCATCCCTCTGTATCCTTGGTAGCCGTGCAGTTTTCCAACATGACAATGATCCAAAACACACATCTCTTGTATTTCTGGCGAACAAGTATGTCTCCTGATCTGACCCCACTCAACACCTATAGTGAATTTTGAAGCCACGAATTGAGCATTACTCTTCTTCCAGCATCCAGGCTCTAAAAGAGTCGTACTTGAAGAATACAGAAAGATAGATGTTGCAATATTCCGCGAACTTGTTCATTCAGGCCTAGAAAACTTGGTGTGGTCCTTCAAAATCATGAAGGTAATGCAAAATATAAGATTTAATGGTTTTTTATGTGGGGTGTACTAATTTTGCATCAACTCATTTGATCAAAATGTAAGAAGAGTTTTAAATCAGAGATATATTATCAATCTTACTTTCATAGCATGGAAAATGTTCTATGAAACTAAGTCTTGTCAAAATTTTGGAAATTGTTCTTGTGCTTAATGAAATATTGGTTAAAATCTTACATTTCAAACGGGGTGTACTCATTTATACTGCACATTATACAATGCCACTGTGCAGCAGATATTAACTATTCGCTAGCTAACAGTATGAGGCTAGAGTCTGATGCATTTGGTGCAATCACTGAAATGTGATTTATCTAGTTAAGTTGAACTTATTTTACAGTATTATTATAGCACAATACTATCAAAACTATGCCTTCGATAATTTATTAAACCATAAGTCAGTGGAAAAAAAATATCCCATCTCCTGACAGCTAAGGGAATATTTCTGGTTACATTATTATACCTACTAAGGAATTATTATTCACTAAAGACCCTAATGTGCACAATAAAGTAAATGCTCAAGAAGATTAAATAATGTTTAACATATTCTACTACAAAGTGGAGACTATTTTCAACAAATGGCATTGTGTTCTTATGCCTAAAAACTATCAAACACTTGATTTCATCTATCTTAGGGCCCTTTCACATCAGCGTTTTTTTTCAAATCGCGGCAGATGCGGTGAAAAAACCGCATCTGCCGCGATTACCGCATACCGGCTGCACTTGCGGCGCGGTTGCGGTTTTTGCCATGCAAAGTATAGGCGGACTTGCGGCAGGTGCGGCAAGTGCTGTTTTGCACTTGCGGCAGGTGCGGCCGCGAAAAAAACCTCGGCTGACCGCGTTTTTTTTTCGCGGCCGCACCTGCCGCAAGTGCAAAACCGCACCTGCCGCAAGTCCGCCTATACTTTGCATGGCAAAAACCGCAACCGCGCCGCAAGTGCAGCCGGTATGCGGTAATCGCGGCAGATGCGGTTTTTTTCACCGCATCTGCCGCGATTTGAAAAAAACGCTGATGTGAAAGGGCCCTTATATGTAAAAATCATCCCACATTAATCAGGTCCACAACTCACCCAAACTCCATCTCCTTTCTCCGACTTATGAATTTAACTATGCCATAAATGAGAAGGAGAACAATCATTAGTCCACATATAAAGCCAAGCAATATCATGTAAGAGCTGACTTGTCTGGGGGCTGGAGTTGAGGATGTTGCAGATGCTAAGGAGCCTAAAAAAGAAACAAATCAAGAATCATATCAGAATATATGCTTGTAAACGGAGCATTGTGGTCATAAAACTCTCCATAACAGTAGTATATATTTGCAGGTAATTTGTTAACCCCTCCCACTCGATGGATGACGCAGACACAGGAGTTGTACCCATGCCTTGCACACAGCTAAATTTCCACTGCATATACTTGAACCAAAGCTAGCTCGGATCCCAAATGTTCACCTCTTCAGATGCTGCAGTGAGTAGGGACTAGAGCATTTAGAGAGATTGACAGAGGGAACACACTCCCTCTGTCAACTCATCAACTTCTGATGACACCTACTTTACATGGTTTGCCTCTACAGAGAATCCCCAATTCAAATTCCATAGCATTGCTTTTTATCTGGAAGAATTTGTAGGTTCCCGACAAATAAAAAAAATTATATCATTCCATACACATATTGGTTCATATAATTTCATCAAAGAAAAGGCATTCACCAGCTGAGAAATCCATCTATTTTATGGTCACCCAATAAAACTAGGAATTAACTGGCAAACGGAAGCTTACCGGGTGCATGAAGGCTATGCCATCAGCTCCCATGTACCTGCTAATTGCTTACAGATATTGGGTGGCTTTTATACATGGCGGAGTCAGCTTCATCGATATACGTACTTGAATGAATACACATGCAGTATGGACAATATGAAGCAGTGCACCATTAGGACTGTTTAGAAGTTATGGATAAGAGCATGTACAGCCATTATCAGATCAACAATTGTGCTAAGTGAATTCTTAACTTTTTGGATCCAACATACTTCACGCATGTATCCCCCTTGTGGTACAGTTATATTGATGGCGTGTACTTTAACATATAAAGTATACATTATTGCATTAAATATTACCTTCACTTGGAATAATGACTTGGACTGCTTTGCTGTATGGTCCGATACCTCCCACAGTGACACAAGCAACAAACACTGTGCAAGTAGCATTGGTAGCAAGAATGGGAATCACCAGAGCAGTTGTAGTGGAGTTTTCAACATTGGATATGTTCTGTGAAAACACAACATTAGAAACTAAAACATGCACAAAATGATTTTACTAATTATGTATAAGTGATACAGTTTAAATCTACTGAAATATTTTTAGTGGGGTTCACTGATGATACAGGCATTGAACCCTCTACTGAAACTCATTGGAATTGATAGCTTTAGGCAATTTGTTTACAGGAAAGTTCACAAGGATGCGATTAAAGGTTTTTTATGGTTTCCTTTTCATTGCAGCACCCACCAATTTCAGAACAAAACTTTTACAGGGAATTATATTTCTCCATAACCCTCACTATTGTAGCGGACTACGCCATACTGTTATTAGCCTCATGTCACAGATATATGCCATTGACGAAGATAAATAAGGACACACGTGACACTACCATTATTTGTATGACCAAACTTCCCCATTTATTAGCGGGGATAGATACTTTTTATACAGTATCTCCTTGGGTGTGGTAAAGAGATAAGATGCAAAACATAAGCATACTATTGGTTGTACAATGAAAATAAAAACATCTCATTGGTTAGCAGCATTTCGCTGCTGATTGAAAAATAACCAATCTTCTACATGATTCAAGGAACAATTCAAACTAACATTTACATATGTGACATGCTGCCATATATATAAATAATGAGCAAAAACTATTGAGCTTTGTTTTGCTTTTCAGAGTAAATCTAAGGCTGCTTTCACACTGCGAATTTATGCAATCCAGTAGATTCAGAAAAACCCTTTTCAGTATAAAAGGCCCTCCAAAAACAACATATAATTCATATAAAACAACCAGGAGTCAGGCCATAATTGAAAAGCAAAGTGCACTTTATTAAAATAGCAGCATCAGCTGCATTTAAAAGTGATGCGACACTGCACACACATATAGGTGACCACATGAACATATGTGATTAACATCCAAAAGATTTAGCATAACATTGCAACCAGTGTAATACAATGACTTGCCCCACAGAGGGTGCACAACAATTTCACAAATCACAAGGTACACATAAACAACTCAGTTCATGGGTCAATTCATTACCTATTGGTGGCAGTGGCCCCCTGACGCGTTTCGCCAAGCTTCTTCCGAGGAGACCCCCCTCGGAAGAAGCTTGGCGAAACGCGTCAGGGGGCCACTGCCACCAATAGGTAATGAATTGACCCATGAACTGAGTTGTTTATGTGTACCTTGTGATTTGTGAAATTGTTGTGCACCCTCTGTGGGGCAAGTCATTGTATTACACTGGTTGCAATGTTATGCTAAATCTTTTGGATGTTAATCACATATGTTCATGTGGTCACCTATATGTGTGTGCAGTGTCGCATCACTTTTAAATGCAGCTGATGCTGCTATTTTAATAAAGTGCACTTTGCTTTTCAATTATGGCCTGACTCCTGGTTGTTTTATATGAATTATATATAGAATTTATGCAATCCATAGCTCTCCGTTGTAAAATGGACAGCCACGGATCAGACTTGGCCTCCCTATGGGCAATGGATCTGATTGGATTTGGCGTTAATGGCATTCGATATGTGTAGGATCCGATTCTGTCCGATTTTTTTCCTGTACCCAAAATCGGAGACTGCTCCGATTTTGGGCACAATGGACCAAATCGGACAGACATGGATCAGACATTGAATCCAGCAAATAACATGGGGGCCTATGGAGCATGGGTCCGGGAAAACATCGCATTGTTTCCCGAACCCAATTTTAGTCTACATGCTCAGTACACAAACTGCTCTGTTCCCTTGTAATTTCACTTCCACAATGTATATATATATACATTGCGGAAGTGAAATTAACTAATAAAGGGTTAAAAATTAAAAAAAAACATCCTCACCCTCAGGCATGTGTCCTGCGCCGTGCTGCTCCCAGGGCTTAAGGACCTGGTGGGGCGGGGCAGGGCTACCCGATCAGCTGATCGGTCACATGACCACATCAGCTGAGAGGTTTAAACCCACGCCCGCCAAATCCGATCGGCGGGCGAAATATTTAAACCGCTCAGCTGATGCGGTCATGTGACCGATTAGCTGATCGGGTAGCCCCACCAGGTCCTTAAGCCCCGGGAGCTAAACGGTGTGGGACACACACCAGAGAGGTGAGGATCTTTTTTTATTATTTTTAACCCTTGTTTCACTCCCACAATGTATGTATATACATTGCAGGAGTGAAAGTGCCCGGCTTGCCTGCACTTTGCAGGCTTGGGCGTTCTGTGCCCGGATCTGTGAAAATCACAGACTCAGACACAGAAATGGCATCCGGATGTCACGTCCGATGCTGTCCTTTCCTGTGCGTGGGGTCCTGCAAATAACAGGATCCCCACTGACAGGAAAATATCGCAGTGTGAAACCAGCCTAAAGGGAAACTTAGTGTGTTATCTCGAAGATCAGTGCATGTACTGTAGATTATCTGGTAACTCACAGAAACTCATTGTTAATGTTAATTCGAAAGCAACATTCGGAAGACAAAATGGGCGATGGTGCTATATTCAAAATGGATACCACGTCACATTATGTATCTCAATACTCTTATATAAGAAGCATAATGTCAGTGAAGATAAAAACTATAATTTGTGATAGCAAAATATATATTTTAGAAAAAAAAAAACTTTAGAAAACCCTGGGCACCAGTATAATGTTGTATATGCCCATACCGTTTGCAAATGACACTACAGGGCAAGGCAACACTTAGCTGGTGCTCAATTTCATAAAGTCCAAACAAGACATCAATTCAGGGAAAAGCAGAAACTAGATGTCACTCACCATTAAACTTTATTTCATCCATCCATATAAAAATAGAGGGAGGGAAGAGGAGCGGTCACAGAAGGACAGCGGTGGCCGTTTCGCACCCAACTGGTGCATCCACAGGTCTTGAACCTGTGGAAGTTCCAGTCGGGCGCGAAATGGCTTCTGTTGTCCTCCTGTGACAGCTCCTCTTCCCTCCCTCTATTTTTATATGGATGGATGAAATAAAGTTTAATGGCTTTTAACATGGTGAGTGACATCTAGTTTCTGCTCCCTGGTAAAATAGATATTTTCTGTTTTGTAGTCATAAAAGTCATAAAAGTAAAACAAAGCTAGAATGAATGAACATTTGTGTTTTTACCTGATTTACAATATATTCTGTGTCATAGTCCTGAGCAAAACCAGAACTGAACATTATTGCGAGACTAAATATTAACTATATGTCAGGAACAAAAGAAAAGATGAGTGTTATGTCTAGCAAGGGAGTTTGTGAGTATGTTGCAGAATCATCAGTTACTGCTATCACATGTCAATGCCCTTTTACTCTGATGAAGAAGTAGTAGCCATGTTCTGTGCAATCTCTAGATCTGTCAGCAAACTGTACGCCATGCGTTACGAGAGTGATTTCATCAGTTTTGGAAACTGCAAACCAAATGTTCTGTTTTATTTGACCGTTAAAAGGCTTGTCTCATCACTACGGGTTCAGCTGTAGAGAACCCCAGCTGATTTTTTTCATGGGAATTTGCCTTTGACAACTCATTTCAACCGCAGTGGAAATTACAGGATTTGCAACATAATTTATGCCAACCTTTGCCATATAAATTATAGTCAATCTTTTTGCGGCACTGTTGAAAAGTGAAGAACATATACCTATTGTAGTCTATGGGCTATTTTACATGTCTGTAAAAAAAAGGCTGTGCCATATCTCATGAATGAGGACAGTGGTGTGCCCGTCTGGGAATTGTCAGTGTGCCAATGAAATGAGACATGTAGACTAGCACTGGCAGAACATTGCGTGCATGTATGGGATGTGCGTTATGCATGTCTCCCTGGGTGTGATTAGAGTCGGAGCATGGACCAGTCTGGGGGAATCAACACACGCCAGTCTACCCCTACATGAATTAAAGTTTAGTAAGCATTGACAGAGTCCCTTTAATCATGGGCCCAATATGACACATTCTCTTTAAAAATGTCTAATGTGAAATTGAAAACAAAATGTACTACATAAGCATTTCTATGGTTTCTTTAATATTTTAGGATCAAATAAATCTTATTTGCTTTTAATTCCTTTTTTAATGTTTTTAGCACATGCCGTGCTATAATGATATAATGGGCATCATTACCAACGGGTTTGTTGCATAGTCATCTATTTTGGATGCCGACCTTGTATGTTTGTTAATTTTGTTTTCTGCAGACTATGTGGAAACAGACATCATTTATAGCAAATTTCAAATAAATAATCCCAGATTCTTAAACTCCTAATAAAATGGAGACCTAATAGTGAGAGGGTTTTTCTATTTTTAGAAAATGCATATTTTATGGCTGCTGTTTGCTGAAAACAGGAAATGACACTTTCTTTGCTCACCCTCCCCGGGTCCAGGGCGGAGTCTCTGTTGTTGCTCCGAGTGTCTGCTATTGCCTGCACTGCTGACATGACGTTGGCAGCAGCTCAATAAGGCTAGGGTCACATTTGCATCTGACCCTAGCCTGACAGAAGCGCTAATAACTTAACAGGCAGGCAGGCATAGTGCATAGCGTTAACGGCAGGTAACGCTGTGCGCTGCCTGCCTGTGCCTTGCTATGCTAACCTTATATAACACATACCCACCGGCTCCACTCAGCAGACCCTGATATGCACTTTTGGACAGCGCACAGGAAAACGCTGCAGCCCGCATTTCCTGTGCGCTGTCCAAAAGTGCATATCCGGGTCTGCTGAGTGGAGCCGGCAGGTGCGTGATACATAAGGTTAACATAGCAAGGCACAGGCAGGCAGCACATAGCGTTACCTGCCATCATAACGCAAATGTGACCTTAGCCTTACTGAGCTCAGCGGCGAGCGGCAAAGGAAGAAAGGAGATAGGGAGGAGAACACAAACGACCTCATACATGCTGGGTGCATTCAGACAGTGCTCCTCTGGGAAGGGAGCAATGTCAAGCAAAAGTGGAGGAGGGGCCCAAATATGCAACCGAGGAGGCATAACGCTGCGCCAAAACCTTTACCAAGGGTGCAGAGAGGAAAGGGTTAAGTTATGGCTTTAGAATGCATGGATGTTGAAATGAAAGCAAAAAGAAAAAACCTGTCTGCAGCAGGAAGATATGTCATAACAAAAATTATACATTTGTCGCAGTATTGGCTATGAAACACTAAGCGATAAATTCACAGCAATGCAACACAATGAAACCCTTATTTACTACAAGCTGCACAACTCGTCCATTTTACTTTTGTTATTCTCACAAAGGTCAGTACATTTTGATAACATGATACTCTGTATTCCCGATGCAAGCCTTTCCCACTAAAATAGTTGAGACACACATCGCCGATTGTAGCGACTCTGTACGGCGTGTAAAGAAGGAACAGAAGGTAACCTGACACCCTGCGATGTAGCTGGAATGTAGCTAAGGCGTGACCAGGCTCCGGGATACCACGCCCCTTCAGCGATCATTGGAGAAGCTCCTTTCGTTGCGATTGTTGTCGCTGCACACGGGCGGCATTTAAGAAGCTTGACAGTCACACTACGCAAAGTGATCGAGCGTCATGTATTAATCAGCCTCCTGCGCTGGCTGGCCATTTATTGGTATTATTGCTTTGTCCTATCAGGTGACGGACGTCACGTAATCCACAATTGTGCACGCTATGTGCTGTCCCTCCTGGCCCAGGTCGCCCATATTAGCTTGTTTTGCGGTGTGTAAATGTAGGTACGCTGAGCTACAGACGGCTCACTTGCGACATCCGGCGATGTAGCTAAGCGAGATGTAGGTAGCGTAGCGCACTTGTGGCGGCGTGTAAGAGTATGCATTTACCGTTTGTAACCGTTTGGCCGTGCATCGTGCATCGTGAATGCCGTTGGATAACCATCCTGTTGTGGCGGCGTGTAAATGGTACCATATGGTACCTTTACACGCCGCCACAACAGGATGGATACAACCCGCTACAGCTACAATGTAGCTTGTCGCGCCAATTTCCCGTTGTAGCGCTCTGAAACAGGACGACACAGCCGGCTACAGATTACCTCTGTATCCGTGCACTGCCATAAAATAGGCAACATCGCGATTGTACGAGCTGTATCGCGTTGTAAAAGAAGGAACAGAAGGGAACTCTGGACAACCGGCTTGTAGCTGGAATGTAAACTAAGGCGTGACCCAGGCTCCGGGATACCACCCCCTTCAGCGATCATTGGAGGAAGCTCCTTCGTTGGGATTTTTGTTGCTGCACAGGCGCGATTTTAAAATTTACAAGTCAAAATACCAATTGCCGCTGAGCGACATGTATTGTAAAATCAAATCCTCGTGGACTCTATGGTAATTGATTTTTTCTATCAGAGTACATGAAGGATGTAATCCCATTGTGCACCCTTTGTGGCCTCCTGGCCCAGTGCCTGATTTTGTTTAATATGGCAGTTGTTAGTCCTGAAGTAAATGCTCTATTTTTCTACAAAGATATTATAGCTTTTAGTTTACTACTTCTCTATCGCCTCCCTTTGGGCGGCGTGTATAGGAGGCCTTACTTTTTTAATACCGTTGTGGCCACGTTGCTTCGTTGCACGCTGAGACTTTAGCCTTGGATGTCAATCTCTGTGTGTCTGGAGGTTGTAGATATGCTTTCCTATCACTATAAATCAAGTAGACAAACAACCATCATTCTCATCCCATCTTTATACTTACACTGACTAGTCTATTTGATATTTGTATGTTCTCTCACCAAGTTCGTCATTTGGATACAACTTATGAATCTACTGTTATTCAACCACGAATCAATCCCACCTACTTCCCCCACTGAAAATTAGTTGTAGATCAACTCAAATCAAACTCACTCTACTGACTATGCACAACTCTCTCCTGCTAACACTGTACGCCCAAGTTGTCTCACTTGCTGCAGACTAATACATTGGTCTTCGCTCTCACTTTCCCTGCTAATCTTTAATGTCAATTCCTAATCTAAATGAATAGAAGCATACAAGCTTGCCAAAATTTGCTTCCCTATATCTGAAGTAATACTTCACTATCTTCCTGTAAATTTGATCATCACAAACTCTTCCGTTCTCACATTATCTTTATAAATCGCTTTTTTCTTTCTCCCATCACATACGGAAAGTCTGGGCCAACACGGTGTATCATAAGGATTTTGAGGACTGAGGAAACATACTTCAGAAAAGGTACAGACGGTGCAAGACGGAGTGGACAGCGACTGCCGATTATGACTGGCACTGCACCAGTACATATAGCACTAAAACTGTGACAGGACCATGTTTCCTCCGGATTGATGTCAATTAGCTCCGTCATCGCGGGCTCTCGCTCTGTTCGAGCTGTCATTTCATTTGTTACGAAAACACGATCTATTATTTTATGTGTCCCTGTTGCTGTACAGACCAGGATCATATCAAATGGTGCATATAAAAAAAAATACATATATAGGGATTACATGGACATTTTGTCCGATATGTATGCTGTTTGAAATATACCTCAAACCCAAAAGTCCGATGTGAAAACGGCCAAGAAAAAACCTAATCTGTGGAAAATACCCATCCCAGGTCACCTTTAAGTATATGTACATGCATGCAATGTTCCTGCAACTTTTTAGAAGGGAAATAAGCACAAATGTATTTTGTACACAGCACATATAGGCAGGTGTTAGTTTTGGACTGCAAATGTAAGGTATTCCATGAAATTTTACCTCGAAAGTTGAGTGTTCTTAATTTGGTTACCGCTTTTAAAAAAACAATCTCATTTATATGTGTCGGCACACCAGGATCAAAAATACGCTTGCTGTAAGAAAGGTTCTGATGTTTAGGATGCGAAATGTCACCGTCTAGACTCGTTAACACGTCCGCGACATGCAGAACAACTTTGCAGGACTCTGTATCAGTCTCTGCGAGTTTCCATGTGTTATCGCAGGTGTCCAATCAAACTCAAAGTCATCTTTGGTTTTGTCACAAACCCGCACAAACGGATTGCCATTGTTTCATTTGTACTGGTCACTTGACAGTCGTAGCAGGGAGAACGCTAAAATGTACAACGATTCGTTACATTCGAGCCGGAGCCCAGACTGCTACCCTTCATCTTGATTTCTTTTAGGGTTCTTCAAGACAAAGACTTGCTGACTTTTTTATGTGCATGTCTGTGATTGTTTATTCTATCAAAATTCACTGATGACATAGCAGGTGATTATAATTTTTGCCAGGGGTTGTAGCAGATTTAGGACATCCTATTTTATTCACAGATAGGTCTAAGAAGAGGACTTTTTATTGTCAGTTAAAGATAGAATGCACAATGAGGCATTTGTGCATATTAGTCAAATATACAAGCTCTCTATTGTGTTTTGTTTAAACCTTTATTTAGGACAGATTTTCAGTGTGTGGAGTTTATAACGGGGCCTGGCTTTTAGAATCTAGGTTATAATACTGTATAAAATTGCTGGGATATGAATCTGACTTTTATATAACAGCGAGCAATGCACCAGGCCTAAATGAAGACGGGATTAAAGCGGTGACTGAGATGGACATTCAATGAACGCTGCCATCATACAAGGCGTAATGCCAGGGCTGCAAATTTACTGTGGGGAGGGCCCAGAAAGCTTGGGCAATTCCCGCGACGAGCGATCAGCCCTTCATAAGCCGTTAGTGTTACTGGGTTCTAGAAAAAAAGGGGTACTACCCCCTGATTTAGTTTCTTGCATTATTAATCGAATCGTAGTCAAAGCAGAGTAAAAGTCAGCATTATCTCAGAATTTCATGAAATATATTTACTAAACTGTATCGGTGGGGATAACCAGCATACTGTGTTCTATGTATAGCCAGTAAGCTAATGTCTGTGGGCTGTGATCGACACGCACTGTATGATACCAATTTACGAGACATCCCTGTAAATTGCAGCCTGTAAAGGCCTGAAAAGATGCAGAATATAATTGAATGGCAATAAACCCAGTCTAACCGTCAGCGATGCTAGGCAAGAAAAAATGTAACCACTCACATGCTTGGGATACAAAACAGATTACTTGTCCACTGTATTTCAATTGGCTCCAAGGTAAAGTTCCTATGGGGTCAGGCCAATACGTTACTGGTGTGCTCATGCCTTGGTTTTAAAATTGGTTTTATAAAATAACCATACATAGTTTTTTTTATTAGACAAAAAAAATGGTTCATTAGCTGGCCCCCATTTTAATGTTAAAAAAATCCTCGTTTTCCGTGCGCGATGGCAAAAACGACATGTCCTCTCTGCTTATTCCCTGCATGTTTTGATCTGTAGTCAAGGGAATGAAACTGAGGAAAAACTGCTCAAAACTGCATACAATCTCTGTGCACAAGAATCATGTCTGTACAAAAAAGCAGGACTGAGAACAACTCTCAAGACCATGGATACATAGCAGCAGTCAGGTTTAGGACTGAGTTCAGCATATAAAAAAAAATTCATTTTCATCCGGAAAGCTCAAACAATATTTTCATTATCTATCATCTGTATGCAATCCGTGTAGGATCTGGTTGGTTTTTTTTTTACACAGCAGCAGTTCCTAAAAATTTACAAGACAAAATACAATGTCCTTTGCTGAAGAACGACAATGTATCTGTAAAGATCAAATCCAATACAGTGACTCTATGGAATCTGATTTTTTTCTACAGATGCATAGACATGAATGGATGAATCTCATCCGACACTTTGAAGAAACGAGTGCATGCTGTGTTTTTTTAATAAATGCAGATTTAGTCCTTGAAGTAAATGTTCTCTATTTTTTCTTAACAAGATATATAACATTTTGCGTTTCCCACTCCCACACTTCCTCCTCATCCCGCCCTCTCTCTCTTGGAGTCCCACAAGGCTCTGTCCTGGGGCCTCTACTTTTCTCCATCTATACCCTTGGCCTAGGACAACTCATACAGTCCCATGGCTTCCAGTATCACCTGTACGCTGACGACACTCAAATCTACCTCTCTGCCCCAGATGTCAACTCTCTGCTGTTCAGAATCCTGGAGTGTCTGTCAGCCATATCCTCCTCCTTCTCCTCTCACTACCTAAAACTCAATGTAGACAAAACCGAACTCATCATCTTTCCTCCATCCCATCTTTCATCTTCACCACCTGATCTATCTATTATGGAAATTGCATCATGTTCTCTCCCACCCCTCAAGTTCGCTGCCTTGGAGTAACTCTTGACTCTGCCCTATCCTTCAAACCACACATCGAAACTCTCGCCACCTCCTGTCGCCTCCAGCTCAAGAATATTTCCAGAATCTGTCCTTTCCTCAGCCCTCAATCTACTAAAATTCTTTTACACGCCCTCATCATCTCTCACCTTGACTACTGCAACATTATCCTCTGCGGCCTCCCTGCTAACACTTTTGCGCCTCTACAGTCTGTCCTCAAACTCTGCTGCCCGACTAATCCACCTCTCTCCTCGCTACTCCCCTGTTTCTCCCCTCTGCAAATCCCTTCACTGGCTCCCAATTCCCCAAGCTACTAACACTGACCTACAAAGCCATCCATAAACTGTTCTTCCCTATATCCCTGAACTAATCTCACACTATCTTCCCTCACGTAACCTTTGATCCTCCCAAGACCTCCTCCGTTCCTCCACAGTTATCCGTTCCTCACACAACCGCCTCCAAGATTTCTCCCGAATATCTCCCATCCTCTGGAATTCTGCGCCCCAACACGTCAGATTATCCACCACACTCGGATCCTTTAGACGGAACTTGAAAACCTATCTCTTCAGAAAAGGTTACAGCCTGCAATGACCGAGCTGCCGCCCCACCGCCTCCAGAGCTGCTGCCCCACCGCAGCCGGAGCTACCACCTCTCCACTACCAGATCTGCTGCAACCCGGACCTACTGTTTCCTCCCCATTGCCCTGTCGAATGTAAGCCCGCAAGAGCAGGGTCCTCTCCCCTCTGTATCAGTCTGTCATTGTTAATTTGTTTACTGTAAACCAGATCTATAATTTTATATGTAACCCCTTCTCATGTACAGCACCATGGAATTAATGGTGCTATATAAATAAATAATAATAATATAGTAGGGTTCACCACTGCATTGCGATATTATGCTGGAGACCATATATCCTCAAACCCTTGACGGGTACAAGTTCCCACTGGTGCCAACGAACAGGCCAAAGCAAAAAAAAACCTTTATCTGGGAAACACGGCACTCCCAGTCACTGGCTTAATAAAGTAGTTTATTAATGCATTCAATGTGACCCGTACAATCTTTTTAAAGAAGAGGAAGTAAAGCACAAAACTATTTTATAAAGCCAGTGACTGGGAGGGCAGGTGTTAGTTTTGGGACTGAAAATTTACAGGGTGATTCCATAATTTTTACCTCAGAGTTGAGTGATTCCATAATTTTTCCCCCTGCTTGGTCTACAAAAGTAAAGGCCCAGTCTCATGCTTCAATGTGTCGGCGAACCGACCAACGATCCGACTTGACCTAGATCACTAGAACGACGTTCAATGATCGCTTGTGAAATGTCACACGTATAAATCTCGTTAACACGATCCCGCGACAAGCAAACCATACTTGCGGTCGTTAGCTCGTCCTACATCCTTAAGTTCTCAATAGGCGAGGTCGTTAGCGACATTGTTATCGAGGTGTCACCACACCCATGCTGCAGGTTGAAAGAACGCTCATCGTTTGGTTTAAGGTCCGGTTCACAAACCTCCCATCAACGATCTGTCCGATTATCGTTGATCATTTGTACATGTCACACTGAACAACGTCGTTAGACGTTGTTAGAACGACTGAAAACTCGTACTAACGATATCGTTACCGATATCGTAGTGTGAGACGGGGCCTTAACCGTTACTGGCTAGCACATTTTTTATCTTGATTTCTTTTAGTGTTTCTTCAAGCAAGAGTTGCCATTTGAAATGACTTTAGTTTTGTGCCATGTCTGTGATCTGCTTTTTTTCTACAAAATTAAACAACTGAATGGACATCCTCCGAGCCGGTGATTCCATAATTTTTGCCAGAGGTTGTATAGTATTTGAGATATTTTCCTATTTTATTCACAGATATCTAAAGAAGTTGAGCACTCTATTTGGATCTGTCAGTTCCAAAAAGAATAAATGGAGCAATGGAGGCATCTGTGCACTATTAGTCAAAAGTGGGATACAAGCCTCCTGATTGTAGGCAACTCCTTTAAGACCCTTTAAGACCCTTGGGGGCCTATCTCTTTCAGGATCATTCCTGGGATTTTCATTGTTATTTTGGCATTGCTTCTAAATAACGCCATGGCTTTTAGGAATTTAGCTATTATATTATTTACTGTAGTGAAGAATTGTGGGAAGTAGAATCTGATTATTTCATATAACAGCGCAGCAATGTCACCAGACTAAATGCCAAGATCGGATTAAATAGAACAAGATTGCTGACTGATGACATTTCACAGTGGAAGCTGCTGAGCGAAAACAAAGCCTAATGCCAAAAAAATGAGCCCAAATCATTTACTGTGGCATAGGAAGCACCAGAAACACATATTCCCGGAAAACAGAGACAATGCCTTTCAATAAAAGCCGTATGTGCAAAGTTATATGGGAATTCTGCAAAAAAAGGGGTTTTACTTTATCTATCCCCTGATCTTAGGGCTTGCTCTTGCATATAAACGAGACGTGAGCAAAGCAAGTAAAAAAAAAAATCGCACTTAGCTCAGACATGTTATTCAATGAGAGAGAGCTGATCGGCGAGTTTTTCCTCAACTGTACTCGGCTTATGGGGAAAAAAAAAACCAGCATACTGTGTATGGCCATGTATATCACCAATGCATGTTGTGGGTGCTAGACACACAGACCATCTGTATGATATCCTTATTTACAGATACATTACCATTCTGTAACATAGAACACTGTAAATGGTCCTGTAAATGATTGCAGAATAATAATTGATGAGAAAATAAAAACACATCTAACACATGTCAGAGGATGCTAGGCAAAAAAAAAAAATTACACACTCACATGACATATGGAATACAAAACAGATTTCACTTGTCCACTGTTCTCTTAATTTTCTTCACAAGGTAAATGTTCCCTCTAAGGGTATGTGCACACAGTGCGTTTTTGTGTGGCTTCTGCCTGTGGTTTAACATTGGTTTTATGGTAATGTATGCTAATTTGTTCCTGATGGTTTTGATTCCCAGCAAAACCAATGTGTTTCACAGAAACGCTGTGCCCACACATTGGTTTTGCATGTGTCAAGAACTGTCAAATCCCTGCGTTTTTGGTGCAGATGGGAAAGAATTGACATGCTCTATTTTTCCTGCGTTTTTGCTGTAGTCAATGGAAAAAACGCAGGAAAAACGCTGCATCAAAAACGCAGTAAAAACGCACAAAAAACACGCAAAAAAGCAGGACCTAAATCAGCAAATCTCCTGGCAAAGACTCTAGGATCCTTGAAACACAGTTCAGGACTGCTCAAAAAACGTCCTGTGGGCACATACTCTTAGATCTCCATCAGAGGCCTCTCAAATCAGACCTCCTGCTTTGAACTGATGAAGAGTGAATACAATAAACCATATGTCTCCATATGGAGTGCTATTTGGCATGTTATCCTACTGTAAAGCCCTGTCCCACATAAAGAGATCGCTAACGAGATCGCTGTTACGTCACGAATTTCGTGACGCAACAGCGATACGAGGTGTAAAGACGCACCAGCAATCTCTGCACATCGTTATCGGGATCGCTGATGCGTCATTATGTGAGACTGGGCCTTAAGTCATGTGGCAAGTCTCATTAAAAAAACTGACCTTTAGGATTTCTACATCCAATAAGTGACACTAGAATTCAAATTATCTTCCTCTCTGAGGAGACTTATTTGTACCCCAATTATAGAAATACAGACACTTTCTGTAAAGTAGGATTTCCCCAATTTTCAACCCATGGTCAAGCATTACAGGAAAAAAAAATTGTTGTTACAACACTTCTCTAATATTTCTGCTGATCGCACTAGAATTGGAACTGATTGAAACCAATATCAGGAAATGGGGGCACATGATAGTAGGGAAATTACAATATAGACCAATTTCACAAGTAACAATTTAGTGAAACAGATAAGATCTACTACAAATTTAACATTTTTACGGAAACCGAAACGTCCCATACCAATTCTATTGTATGTTTAAAATCATGACACTCTGGTTTACAAATATTCTGATGCAAGGAGTAGATTCCAGAGCAAGATCCAAGTTTGTACAAACGACCTTACACCCATAGTAAATGTGCTTCTTTTGTTGATTTCTTATTTTTTGAGGCAATCCAGAATTGTAATAGCTAGTGAATTTAAACTACTATCCATTTCATCAAACAATCTGCTTGTCAACATGTCACATTGAGGTATATAGATGATATACTGTATAGTGCTTGTAAATGTAGCATGCATATTGTCAGGTCTGGCGGTTTGGATGTTGGTAAGCGTTGTAGAAGGTCTATGTTGGTCATCAGTGTTAATCACTCTCATTCCTCTGCACCCAAATGACTCCCTTGCAATTCTACACTGGCAATCAAAATTAGAGAACAAAAAACAATTTCCTTAATGTTAAGTTCAAATTGTTGTGCTATGTGCAAATATCCTAACATGAGTAAAATAGCAGTATTTTAAGCTTATTTCATAAATTTAATATATTTTAAAGCACAGAAAAAATGTAAATGAGATAAATGAAAGAACACGGACCAAATACTTGCAAGTTAATGGTGTTAATCTGGTACCTGGTGCTAATTTCCTTAATTATCTGACAAACCCTATTTAACTTTCCAGTTTGCACTTACTTTGCAAAAATGGTGTGCCGTTCCAATGTGACTGAAACCTTCTGGTGGCAGGTTGTTCAGATGAAGGCCAAAGGGGTCACCTTATGGGTCCCTTTACATGCCACCACTGAAAGGTAGCAACTGCCCGGCACTGGGGCTAATTGTGCCTGTTGCCATGAAATTGCTACGAAATGGCGGCGTGTAAATAGGGCAATTCCTCCCGGTGTCCTGCAGTTGACTCAGATACCTGTTGCTGAGCCGTGCTCAAAAACCGAAGGCAACACAAAGGCACAATTGTCATGGTAGTGTCGTCTAAACGGGGCACAGGCATGGATGTTGCGTCGCCTAGTGAGCTCCCAGGGGCGTGCCACAGCGTCATGGATACCACGCCCCATCAGCGATCATTGGTGAGGGCTACTGTGTAACCATTGGCTGTCCCTTCACAGGGCGCCATATTTAAAGAGCTATCCATTCACAGTCCACCATTGGAATGGCGTCATGTATTAGCCAGCCTTCCTGCGCAGGCTGGCCAATCATGACGCTATTGTGTTGTCCAATCAGCGTATTAGCGTCACGGAATACACAACTCTGTCACGCCTATGTACTTGCGGCGCGAAATATGTACGCCCATATTCCTTTGTGGTAGCGGCGTGTGAAGCAGCGAAGGTATTCAACAGGAAGTAAGCCGCAGGATCTGTTGGCACTTCCGGGGAACACAGATACCTTCAGTGGACAACCCAATGGCGGCATGTATATGCGGCATCAGCGATCGGTATCCACCGTTAAAAACGTGCGCGTGCACGTGTGATGGATACCTATTGCTAGGCACAGTGGCGGCGTGTAAAGGTACCTTATCAGCCATAGCAACAGAAGTTGGTTATTCCAAGTCTGTTGTTTCTAGATATTACATCTTTACAACATCACAAACTCTTTCAAGTACTCCAAGAAAGCTGATCGCCCTCGAAAGACAAATGTAAGTGAGTACAGGATAATGCGGAGCATCTCCATGGGTAATCATTTCAACACTGCAGCTGGAATGGCTCTCCAGTTCAACACTGTAAAGAGTAAGGATCTCGTCATACAGTGTTATGATGTTTCAGAGCATTTGGACTGAAAGCCAACTCTGTAGTGACCAAACCTCTCATTAGCAGAAAGAATCACCTTTAGTGAGGAGCATGTTGTGTGAACAGGTGAGAAGCGGTCCACTGTTAATTTTAGTGAAGAACGCAAGTTTAATTTATTTGTGTCTGATGGGAAACATTATGTTCGTCGACAAACTGGGGAAAGACTAAACCCAAAGTATGTAAAGAAGTCAGTGAAAGGTGGTGGAGGAAGTCTCATGGTTTGGGGAATGTTTTCTGCTGCAGGGGTTGGACCTGTCATACACATACATGGCAGAGTGAATGCAAGTGTATATCAAGACCTTCTTCAACAACATGTGGCTCCTTACTTACATTCAGCACTCAACAGCCAGAAATTTTCATGCAGGACAATGCCCCTTCTCACATGGCAAAATGGGTAAAGCAGTTCCTTGAAACAGAATACATTGAAGCAATGACATGGCCGCCCAGAGTCCTGATCTAAACCCAATAGAAAACTTCTGGAGAATCCTTGGTGACAAAGTTGTGGTCAAGAAACCCACAACAGTCACAAAACTGTGGAAGAGACTGGAAGAAGAGTGGACCAAAATCACACCAGAGCAGTGTGAGAGACTAGTGATGTTGTGTGGCCGCAGATGTGAAGTCATTTAAAGCAAAGGCCTATACACTTCATACTGATTAGTGACTATTGTAATCTTCACAAAAATTATTTTTAATCTTTCTCTGTGCTACAGTCAATGCTGTTCTCTAATTATGATCATCATGTTTTGTGTAAAATATAGGTTTTTAGTTGATAAACTTTGGTCATTTTGGAAAACACTGTTCTAGTGGCATGGTGTACCCCTTACACAAAAACATTAAAATGTAAAATGTTTATCAATGTAAATTACATTCTGTCTGAAAAAAATGAAGTGATTGTACATTGTTCTCTAATTTTGATCGCCACTGTAGGTGTACTCTGTCTCTCCATCAGCTCACCCGTCGCCCCTTACTGGCCATAAGGGTTAGGGTGTCACCTCCAGAGGGTGGAGCTATTGCAGGTATTCGTTCTGGCCTCGTATTGCCCCTTACAGACAGACTTCAATTTGTGGTATTGCTGGGAGGCGGGACACCATAGCTCCCAGTAATGATGTTGTTAAGGGGTCCCGGGATGCCATAGTGTTGTCATGTGATATGGGCCGCTATATCTCCTGGCTCAGCTATGTGATGGGAGGTTCCTTCCACTCCACTCTCCTCGCCCCCTCCTTTGCCCTTCTGGGTTGAGGGTGGAGACTGGGCGTTACCTCAGTGGTGTCAGGTGATCTGTGAGAGGGGTAATTAAACCCACCATATCCTCTAATTCAGTGCTAATTATTTTCAGTTGTGCTTGGGTGGTAAGGTTAGAAGTTCTTGTGTATTCCTTCTGCTCTGTTTTTTAGTCTCAGCTTCTTCCCCAGCCTTTCCTTATACTTTGTTTGGATCTGCCCTAAAATCAGCTGCCACCTTTTGTGCCAGCTGTAGAAGTGGATGTTGTATATTGTGGGAATGGAGAGAAGGCAAGAATACTTGAGTATTCCTTTCTAAAATGTATTAGAGAAGAACGGAGGACATTACTACTGGCGGAAGCTTAAGATGGGGGACAATATTACTGGAAGGGGACAGGTTTGGGAATATATTACACTGGGGCAAACACGCATGACTTTATAGGATCTAGAATGCTATAAGGGCCAATACATCTGACCAACATACAAGTGGGGCCTAAGTCCAAATTTGCATCAGTGCCCATTGGACTCCCTTTACGCCAATGAAGAGATGTATTCACATTTCCAATAAAATCACTGATACAAGAGTGGGATCTGAGACTCAGAGCATGTATCAGATTTTCGGATTTGAATTGGCTATTAAAGTCCATGGGATCCTTGAGATAAACATGTAAACTGGAAGATTTCAGATTTGTTTGTTTTGCATCTATGTCTCTTCTTATTGATAAAATTGAACAAAAACATGTGACCTTCCAGGGATCTTTGATATTGTCTTTGATGCAAGCACACCTATTTCATAAAAAAATAGATAAAAATAGAAGAAGAAGAAGAAGGAAATCGGCCACTGATTGGTCACGGGGCTATCAAGTCAAAACAATGTCACGTACGCTCCGAGAATGCGACTTCTGACATCCATAGAACCGCATCGGCAGCAGAAGTGAGTATAGGCTTTTTTATTTTTATGGGGGCGAACATAGGGAATGAGAAAAGGTTGTCCAAGTAGTGGACAGCCCCTTTAAGAAAAAGATGGATTTCTCTAGACTAAGACATTGGATCACAGATTTTAAGATATTTTATTCAACTATGTATGGCCTGCATGCTCATATAGATGATTTAGGAGGGTTGATCCTAGTTATTCCTTTTAAAGTCTAAGGATTTTGTATTATTGTTTGTAAAGTAGCAGCGAAGTTAAATCTTACACTGCAGAGTCTATGTGAATTTGTATATAATGTACCATATCTATTTGTGATGATTATCACAATGCAAATATGAAGAGTGCTGAAATAATGACTTTATAAAGTCAATCAGATCATGAAGAGCAAGGTGTTGTATAACAGCTTTTCTATCATTTCAACACAAGAACAAAGAATATAACAGCAAAGCTGGTGGTTAACCACAATTTGTTGTTTATTGGGATGAAAACGCTAAGCAAGCTATACTAGGCATTAAACGGAAGCATACATGAAGTCACTTAGTCACCAGCTGAAACATCAGCTTTTTCTCTTGTCACAAGATGTGACATGGTTCCTCCATTCCATACAAACACAGAGTCTACATGTAATTACAGTAAGGGGCTAGAAATAAAAAGGACCAGCAAGAAACCACAATCGTACAACATGGACCAAATAGTGGATTTTCTTCTGGTTTTCTCTTCTTTTTCAACACTAATGTCTGTGGCAAGGCTCAAGAATGAGTTTTTTGGTCATTTAAAATCACCTCTGTTGTACACCATCTTGTTTTAGGTCTACAACAGTAACATTTTTCTCAGAGTCTCCAGTTTAACGAACTTTTATTATTTTAAGGAACATTTAAAATATTTTTTGTGAGCACTATTGGATGTTCTTCAGTTTAGGTTGACTATTCTGTCAAAGCTATAGTATAAGAATCCAGTGACATACGTTGCTCATGGGTTTTCCAGGGAAAGAAAAACAACATATACCTTTAGTTCTACTTACTAGGTTCCTCTGAAAACAAAAGCTGTAGGGATTGTACAAACTCTGGTGTAAGGCCCCTTTCACATCAGCGTATTTTTCAAATCGCGGCAGATGCGGTGAAAAAAACGCATCTGCCGCGATTACCGCATACCGGCTGCACTTGCGGCGTGGTTGTGGCAAGCCCCATACAATGTATAGGCGGGCTTGCGGCAGGTGCGTTAAGTGCGGTTTTGGCACTTGCGGCAGGTGCGGCCGCAAAAAAAAACGCAGTCAGCCGCGTTTTTTTTCGCGGCCGCACCTGCCGCAAGTGCCAAAACCGCACTTAACGCACCTGCCGCAAGCCCGCCTATACATTGTATGGGGCTTGCCGCAACTGCGCCGCAACTGTGCCGCAAGTGCAGCCGGTATGCGGTAATCGCGGCAGATGCGTTTTTTTCACCGCATCTGCCGCGATTTGAAATAAACGCTGATGTGAAAGGGGCCTAAGAACAAGAAGTCTCAGAACAAGGAATCTAGAGTGACAAGGGAATCATAAACAAGGGTATGACTCTGTTTTCTTTTAAACAAATATTCTAGATTTTTTAATCAATTTGTCTCACAAACGGAAATCCTCGCTCCCCAGCGATCAGGTAAAGACGCTCCAGCGATCCCGGCAGGTCGTTATCGCTGTTGGGATCGCTGGAACGGTCGTTATGTGTGACTGGGCCTTTAAGCTAATAAGAAGCTGTAGATGTTATCACACACCTGTGTCAACAGATAAGGACAACTTGTAAATGGCCCAAGCACTGGACAAGATCAGTGTTAATTCCTATTCCAAAGAAGGGAGATGCTATTGATTGTGGAAACTATCAGACTATTGCGCTCATACCTTAGGCTGGTTTCACACTGCATATTTTTTCCTGTCCGTGGGATCCTACATTTTGTAGGACCCCATGGACAGGAACGGATCCGATTTGGCCCCCATGTTATCCTATGGGTCACGGATGACATCGGGTTTGGCCTTATTGCCATCCGATTTTTGTAGGATCCGATTCGTTCCGATTTTTTGCTGTGCCCAAAATCGGAGACTGCACCGATTTGGGACACAGCGGATCAAATTGGACCGAACCGGATCCGACATGATCCGTGGCCCATAACATGGGGGCCTAAGCACAGGTCTGAGAAATCATCGGATGGTTTCTCTGACCCAATTTTAGTGTACTGAGCATGCTCAGTACATCAAAATCGCTCCTAACCATCTAATTTCACTTCCGCAATGTATACATACATTGCGGAAGTGAAATTTAAGTGAAAGCAGGGGTTAAAAATAAAAAAAATTGATTTTCACCTGTCCTGCGATCCACTGCCGTCGGCATCTCTGGATGTACAGGACCTGGCATGACGTCACAGTCACATGACCGGTTACCGCGGTAACCGGTCATGTGACCGATTGTGCTGAGTGGGTAGCCCCGCCCAGCCGGTCCTTTCAGCTTCCGGAGATAGATGCCACACATCTATGTGAACAGGTGGGGATCGATTTTTTTTTATTTTTAACCCCTGCTTTTACTTAAATTTCACTTCCCCAATGTATATATACATTGCGGAAGTGAAATTACACCACACAGCTCATTCTGTGTCCAGATCCATGATAATCACGGACCCGGACACAGAAATAGGTCACCCCCTGTGGTGTCCGTTCCTGTCTGTGGGGTTCTAGAAAAAGTAGGATCCCACGGACAGGAAAAAATATGCAATGTGAAACCAGCCTTATGCCAACACAATACTGCTGACGATCCTACAAAGACGGTTGCACCCTTACTTTGACAAAGAGCTGCCAGAGGAACAAGCAGGATTCAGAAAAGGCAGAGGAACAAGGCATGCAATTGCTAACATGAGATAGTTCATGGAAAAGACGAAGAATACAACCAACGAGCTCTATTATTGCTTCATCGACTGCAACAAAGCCTTTAACTGTGTTAACCATCAGAAACTTTGCAATACCATAAAGGATATGGGTGTGCCGAACGATCTAATCAGCCTCTTTAGGATCCTTTACATAGAAAAAGCAGCAACAGTCTGAATGGAAAACAGTGACACAGCATGGTTCAAAGTAGAGTGAGGCGTCAAACAAGGCTGCACCTTTTCTCTTCAATATATAGAAAGAAGCTGTTTTCAGGAAGGCTGGACTTGCCGAAAACGAAAGAATCAAAACTGCTGGATGAATCGTCAACAATCTAAAATATACAGAATATGCAACACTGATAGCAACAAGCGTAGATGGAATAATAATAATAATTTATTCATTTATATAGCGCTATTAATTCCATAGTACTTTACATACATCAGTGGAATGAAGGACGTATTATGGAGTGTCAAGATGGGAAGCTTGACCATGGGACTGCTACTCAACACAAAGAAGATAAACTTTTGACTACTGCAAGGTACGACAGGAAAACATTTCAGATGGACGGTGACGAACTGGAAGTGGTAAATGATTTCAACCTACTCGGATCAATGATCACTCAAAATGAGGACACAGGAAGTCAATAGGAGAATAGTTATTGGCAAATCAACAAGTCACTGGACCAGGTGTTCAAATCAAGAAACATTTAGCTGGCGATGAGGGTATGGATCATACATAGTCTGCTCTTTTCTGTAGAAATATATGGAAGTGAAAGATGGATGATAATAAATAAACAAGACAAAAGCAGAATCAACATCTTCAAAATGTGGTGCTGGAGAAAGATGTTATAAATACCATGGCAAAAAGAACAAAACTCCATTTTGGAACAAATCAAGCCAGACATGTAATTTGAAGCAAGGATTACCAAGCTACATCATGCTTTCTTTGGACACATCATACGAAGGGACAGTTGCTGCAAGGTATGAAATGCAGCGTGAGGCTGAAAAGTGAGAAGTGCGTTGTCGCCCATTAATTTACACTGCAAGATGTGATACTCTCGCTGTTGCAGCATTGCTTTAGCTCATAAAATGATCAAGTGACTTATCTTTGATGTTGAAATCTATTTTTATTGAATACAAGTAAAAGGTTAATATAAACAGTTATGAAGCAATGAAAAACATATTTCATTATAAACAATTAGTTGCGCAAGCCCAACATCCAATAGGAAGTGCATATCTTACTAGGCAAGAATGTACGGACATATCTCTTTCAAAAAGGAGATTAAGTAAATAAACATATTTCCATATAACAAAAAAAGGAACCCTTAAAGCAGGGCTCTCAAACACGGGGCCCCTGGGCCGCATGCGGCCCACAATGCTTCTCACTGCGGCCCGGGGCACCATGAAAAGATAAGCATGCCCCGGGCCATTGTACATGGAGCCGCCGCGGTACCCGCTTTATTGTGACTTCTGGGTACCGCTCAAATAAGTGCCTTCGCGCCTGTACATTCATGCAAGCAGGCGGCCGGTGGACCATTTAGAAGCCTCCTGTGACGTCAGCTGCAGGTGTCTGATTGGTCCGCTGGCCGCCTGCTTGCATGAATGTACAGGCGCGAAGGCACTTGTTTGAGCGGTACCCGGAAGTCACAATAAAGCGGGTACCGCGGAGGCTCCATGGCCCGGGGCATCATTAAGGTGTGTATGAGTGAGTTAGAGAGAGTGTGTGTGTATGTGTGAGTGTGTGTATATGTGTAAGTGTATTTGTGT
This sequence comes from Allobates femoralis, assembly GCA_033576535.1. Lineage (NCBI taxonomy): Eukaryota > Metazoa > Chordata > Amphibia > Anura > Aromobatidae > Allobates > Allobates femoralis. Next base: position 460,863,126 of record JARQOC010000001.1, read on the forward strand.
GTATATATGAGTGAGTGTGGGAGTGAGTGTGTATGTGTGAGTGTATTTGTGTGTATATGTGTGTGTGTGTGTGTATGTGTGTGTATGTGTGTGTGAATATTTCTGAGTGAGTGTGTATATGTGTGTATATGTGTGAGTGTATGTATATTTGTATGTGAGTGTGTATATGTGTGTGGGTGTATGTGTGAGTGTGTGTATATGTGTGAGTGTATTCCCGCGCCGCCTGGGCGGCACATCGCGGCAGCTGGTGCTGGCGGCCGCCTGGTGCCACCTAATGCCAGGTGCTGGTGGCTGCCAGGTGCCGCTTAATGCCAGTGCTGGCAGCTGCCGGCTGCCACCTGGTGCTGGCGGCTGCTGGGTGCTAGCAGCCACTGAGTGCTGACGGCTGCCGCCTGGTGCTGACGGCTGCCGGGTGCTAGCAGCCGCTGGGTGCTGGTGGCCGCTTAATGCCGGGTGCTGGGAGCTGCCACCTGGTGCTCGTGGCTGCCAGGTGCTAGCGGCCGCTGGGTGCTGGCGGCTGCCAGGTGCCGCCTAATGCTGGGTGCTGGCAGCTGCCGGATGCCAACTGGTGCCGCCACCCAGGTGCTGCCGGGTGCCGCCTAATGCCAGGTGCTGGCGGCTACCGCCGGTACTGGCAGCTGCCGGGTGCCACCTGGTGCCACCTCCTGGGTGCTGACGGCTGCCAGGTGCCGCCTAATGCTGGGTGCTGGCAGCTGCCGGATGCCAACTGGTGCCGCCACCCAGGTGCTGCCGGGTGCCGCTAATGCCAGGTGCTGGCGGCTACCGCCGGGTACTGGCAGCTGCCGGGTGCCACCTGGTGCCCCTCCTGGGTGCTGACGGCTGCTGGGTGCCACCTGGTTCCGCCTCCCGAGTGCTGGCGGCTGCTGGGTGCTGGCGGCTGCCGCTTGGTGCCGGCTGCTGGGTGCAGGCTGGTGCCGCGTGCTGGCTGGTGCCGGTGCTAGCTGGTGCCGGCTGGTAAAATGATTGAAGTCATCCAAAAGTGCAACACATCCTGTAATAAACAAGCCCATCATATGGCTATATTGAAGGAAAAATAAAAAATTGTGGCTCTTGGAAGAAGGGGAGGGAAAAACAAAACAGAAAATAGCACAGAGGTGAAGGAGTTAAAGGGATACTATCAGCAGCTGGTGTAAATGGGGATTGCTTTTTGAGCTCTGCTACATGTAAGAAGTCTGCTAATGTCACAACTCCTGCACCCAGAAATCTAAGTGATACATCTTTGGAATTGGAATTATGCTGCACTCAGATGAGCTAGTAAAAACTGGTGGCAGATTCCAGGTAGAGGGCTACACCATCATATTGCATCAGTCGCAAGGGCATGGGTGCTCGGATACTCTGGGGCATCAGTCTTTCCCTGCAGTATCTAATGGAGAGAGGAGGTGCAGTCTTTGCAGGGGATGGCAGCAATATCTTCCCACAGTCTGATGCAAAGGGGGAAGGCGGGTACCTCAGCTCGAGTGACAGACAACTCAAGGTACAGTCTTATGCAAGTGGGAGGGGCCTGCACTGGCACTATTTTTGAGGCACCGCCCATGATGGGACACCCCACATATCATTAACTCCACATGTGCTACAGCATTGGCCACTTTCACAGTTTCAATGCACCACACAGCATGTAGCATTTTACACAGTTCCCAAACAGTTCAGTAGTGGGGATTAGGCACACAGCACTCCGCTTCATGGCGGTTCTTTAATCCTGTTACGTAGATGCCACTTTGTGGCGACCGCTTGGTCTGGGGTACTCGGTAGCCGGGCAGGCAGTCTGTTGGGGTCTCAAGGTGGCGATTGCCCAGCTTCATTGCCCTGACTGGACAAGTTAAAGGGGGATATTTACAGGCGAAGTAAAAGTTTTTGTTGTGATGCCATCTGAAGTTTCTGGTCAAATATGACCAGTGCTGCATATGATAATACACAGGGGATGAATGGCCTGGCAGCTAGATGGAACGCTCCCCTAAGATGGAGTGTGCCCCTGGGATGTAGTGAATGTGAAGGAGTGATGGTTGTAGTAGCTGAAGGTGCAGGGGTGCAAAGAGGTGCAGTAAAGCAAAGAATCAAATAATTTCAGCCTTTACTTTTACTGATGTTTGATGGCAGTTGAATCCAGAGGTACTGGTCAGCAGGTCCAGAGTCCGGTCAGCCTAGAAGAAGCTGAAGTCCACTCCACCAGATAGGATCAGTATGCTTCTTTCTGCGCTTTTTCGAGTCTCAGATGCCTTTGACTAATTTGTTCCTCTCTTTGTGTTCCTTTCTCGGTAGTCTCCCTCTCAGCAGGCAGTGCGAGCCTATCAAGGGTGCTGTTCTGTTTCTCACATCTCCAGGCTCTCTATACTGCTGTGCTCTTGGGTGCACACCTGTGACCAGCAGACTTGTAATTATCCTGGTCTCCAGACTTGGCTCCTGGGGCTTGCAGTCCCATGAATAGCCCAGGACTCTGGTGTCCTCTTCTTGGTCACCAATCTGGGGTGAGCTGGCAATCGCTCCAAACCAAAGAGCTCTCCACTCCTCTTGTGTCCTCTCCCTTCCTCACACTACACTACTCTGTTTGTCTCCTCCCCCAGCCAGAAGAGGCAGCCACTCCTAAAAACTGTGGTCATGCTCCCCCTTCTGGTCAGTGTGGTGCCCCACTGGTCAGTGCGCCACAGCAGGGGTACTGCACCCACAAAAGAGCGTGCAGTTATTCCTGTCACAGGGAGGAGTAAGGTTTGTAAGTGGATCCCAACCCAGCACTCCCACACTCGAGCTTAGACAATGATTGGAACCCAGTCCCTAGGGGGAGAATTAGAGGAGGAGGGAAGTCAGACAGTGGAGTTCTAGTTTGCACTAAGGAGCGTAGGAGAGGGGAGTCTCCGAGAGAGAAAAGGAGACTCCCAGAGAGGGGCCTAGAGAGAAGAGGCAGCCCAGGAACAAAAGAGGGGACCCCATATCGAAGCGCCCATACTCTGGGGGAACCCTGGTCCACCTAACGGAGTACCGGCTCTGAGGTATACGGTGCAGGGTGTTCAGCCCCTGAGCCATCTACACCGGTCTCACGGGTCAGTCCATCAACCCTGACACCCTATCTAACAAGTGCAGCCTCGCCAGGATTGCCCACCAAAAGGGTTTGAGCCCCTTCAGAGAAGAGAGAGGGAGAAGAAGGGAAACTCACACCCAACGGGCCTGGTATACAAGAGGGCTGTGACGGGGCAGGTTTTAGCAGCAGGACACGGGATTGACAAAAGAAAGCAATACTATGGGATCTGCTGAATGACCTTGCAATCCTCTGTGACTACACGACCAGCTATCTGATTATAGAGTGTTTGTGCTGTAACCTAAACTGCCATCTGAACTGGTTTACAGAGTAAAGTACCCATGTAAAGTGAAAAAGCTCCGTGTGTCTGTTCAACTGCATGCACTGCTCCACAGATCATCTCCACAACCAGCACCACCACCATCAGTGCTGATCTGCCCCGGGGACTCAGCTCCACCTGCAGGGAGCTGCTCCATCCAAGCTGCAGTATCATCTTCCCCGGAGGTCTGAAGGGCGCTGGTGCCCATCACCAGAATCTCCAGGTGGTGTCACGACAAACTTATATATATTTTTCCTCATCTCCATTCCCTACCCCTTTTCAGTTGATCACCAGGGCCACGGGTCAGGGCAGGCCACCAGTGACATCCCAACTACCGCAGGGCCCAGGTACCCGAGTTCCTATACAACCCTGGGTGATTCATCAGGAATTAGGCTTGTGTGTTGATGCGTGGTTACCTGATGTAGGGAGCTCCACTAACTAGCAGCATGATACCACCACTGATCAGGGAGGCAATACCATTGTGGCAACCGGACCATAGGAGTGACACAATATCAATGCTTTGGAAAGGTAAAAGGCAATAAAAAAGAATAAATATAGGAGGATAATGTGCATTGTTTTCTGTGACATGTTCCTCCTTTTTTGTTGCTTGAGAATATGAATACAGTAATAATTTAATTACTCCTATTTGTACACCTTTGGGTATAGTTTGGTGCACCAGCATTATGATAAAACATTTACCATGATCAAGTAAACCACTTCAAAGCCATTTAACACAAACATTTAGCTAAATTAGAATACAATGCTGTTGGTTATGCAAGGAAGTGTATTCAAATTCACAATGTAAGAATGAACACTAGATGCTGAGAGCCATGATCTTTTCATCCTATTAGTATAGAAAGTGTTGTTAGGTGAAAACAATACTTTATGTGTGCGGGAAGGGGGGGGGGGGGTTACATAGTAAATGTTCACACAAATGTCATGAAACTGTAAAGGCCCTGTCACACATAAAGAGATCGCTATTGGGTTCACTGTTGCCTCAGAAATTCGCGACGCAACAGCGCTGTCGTTCTGTGTGACACACACCAATAATCTGGCCCCTGCTGTGAGATTGTGATCGTTACACACTGCTCTGTGTCATTCCTGCGTCATTGCGCTCCCGCTGGGAACGCTACATCGTTGTGTTTGACAAAGATAATGAGCAACGATCTCAATGGAGAGAAAATTCACAGCGACCTCGGTATAATTCTGGTCGCTAGTCCGTCGTTTTATGCATCGCTGGTAAGATGCCTGTTTGACATCTTACCAGCGATGTGTAAACGACGCACCAGTGATCTCTGCACATCGTTATCGGATCGTGATCGTTGATGCGTCGTTATGTGAGACTGGGCCTTAAGGCTGGGTTACACTTGCAACGCAGCTGGAGCGCAGCGCCACCGCAAGCGCCTATGTTTATAATGGTGACGAACGGTGCTGCGCTTGACTGCACATGACCGTGCGCTCCCATTCATTTGCCCGTGTGATTTGTAATTCTCGTCCGCACCCTGAACACGACATGTCGCGTTCCTGGTGCGGACGAGAGTGCGTGATTTGAGCACAGGCATCCTCTGCGTACAAATCACACGGCAAATGAATGGGAGCGCATGGTCATGCGCAGTAAAGCGCAGCACCGTGCGTCCCCACTATAAAATAAGGGGCTTGCGGTGGCTGCGCTCACATAGGCGGTTCGCTCCGCAGAATGCTGCGGAGGGGTCCGCAAGTGTGAACCCAGCTTAAGGCTATGTGCCAGAATTTATTTTCTGCATTTCTTGGCAGGGAAAAACGTATCTTCTTGGAGGGTAAACACTGTGCAAAAAAAAAGCATTTTTTTTGCATTTTTTTGTTGCGTTATCCTTTGCGTTTTGTTCTTTTTCCTTCCCCAGACAAGAATTTCCCAGTTTCTGGAAGTAAAATCTTGCTCTGTATCCCCCAGTCAAGAATTTCACAGCTTATGGAAGGGAAAATGACAAATAATGAACATGCTGCGTCTTTTTTCTGAATCAAAAGCCTCAGGTGAAATAACCTGAAGGTGGGCACAGCACTGCAGAAATCCCATGGACGTTGCTGGGCTGTATTTTCCCGTACAGAGTTCAACAAAACCTCCAAGTAAAGACACATAAAAAAAAAAGCACCAAATACGCCAGGTTTGTACATAGCCTATATGTATGCTACTTGTTGGGCAAAAGGTAGATTACTAAAATATACTACACATCAAAAGGTTGCATATGTTGTGCACATATTTTGTTGATTTTCTGACATCCGAGTACTGTGACAATCTATGCTGACATTGATAATGGAGGAGATGGAGAAACTAATCTCTCCCTCATCTCTGCATCGGTGATCCTATTTTCACATGAGAGAATCGGCTCATGCTCGTACCAGAGTTTGAGTGTTTTAGCATATCGCGTCCAGTGCCATCGCATCGGATACTATACACTCGTGTGACCTAGCCTAAAGGTACCGTCACACACAGAGATAAATCCATGATTTCACTGCAACCAGAGATCTGTGAACAATCTCTGCACAATTATCTGTGTGTGTGACGGTACCTTAAAGGGAACCTGTCACCTGGATCTAAGCCCCTACACTATCACTACCTGTCCCTGCACCTTCCTAACTGCTCCCTATCTATCCCTCTCTGAGCTAAATCCGCCCTATAAAACTGCAGAAAAATAACTTATAACTTACAGAAGTCCCTGAGGCTGGGGACTGAGAAGGCGGCGCCAGGCTCCATTCTGCCCCTCCTCGATGCAGCAGCACACGCCCCGCTGGGCGGCATTATTCTTTCTTCATCGCCGCCTCCTCCATTTGGAATCTCCTGCCTGCTTTACACCTATCATGTTGTGGTGATGCGACCTCGATGTGTCCCCTGACTGAGACACAGCATATGGGAGATTGTATTTTCTGCTCGGTAGCAGCACACACAGGGTGAGCTGCTACTGGAGCTAAGTGCTGATTGAAATCACTGACCCCCAGGTGTGCGGGTGAATAGGAGATGATATGTGCTGCCCTGGGCTGTGGGGAGGGGGTGGAGTGTGTCAGGACAGCAGCAGGAGCTGCTGGGATTGTATGAGGTTCTACTCGGCATTGCCCCGGTGTAACAGGCCAGACTAACCCCCCCGACCAGAATATACTCGGGGTTAAAGTGGCCTAGGCCAGATTATACCCCTCCGTATACCACAGCAGCTGTAGATCAGGGCTCCAAGCAACACATGGGGGCCCGAGGCAGCACAAAGTGGCCCCAGGCAGCAGAAAGTGGCCCTACGCAACATACAGGGGCCCCAGGCAGTGCTAGGGCCCCAGGCAGTGCTAGGGGCCCCAGGCAGTGCACAGGGCCCCAGGCAGCACAAAGTGGCCCCAAGCAGCACAAAGAGGCCCCAGGCAACATACAGTGGCCCCAGGCAGTACTAGGGGCCACAAGCTACACACAGGATCCCAGGCTACACACAGGGGCCCCATGCAGCATACAAGGACTCCAGGCAGTGCACGGGGCCCCAGGCAGTGCACGGGGCCCCAGGCAGTGCACAGGCCCCAGGCAGCACAAAGTGGCCAAAGGCAGCACAAAGTGGCCCCAGGCAACATACAGGGGCCCCAGGCAGTACTAGGGGCCCCAGGCTACACACAGGGTCCCAGGCTACATACAGGGGCCCCATGCAGCATACAAGGGCCCCAGGCAGTACAAAGGGGTCCCAGGCAGCGCATGGGGGCCAGAGGCAGCACACAGGGGCCCCAGGCAGCACAAAGTGGCCCCGGGTGGCCCACTGCCTGGGGCCCCTGTATATTGCCTGTGGTCACTTTGTGCTGCCTGGGGCCCCTGTGTGCTGCCTGGGATCCTGTGTGTAGCTTGTGGCCCCTAGTACTGCCTGGGGCCCCTGTATGTTGCCTGGGGCCTCTTTGTACTGCTTGGGGCCAATTTGTGCTGCCTGGGGCCCTGTGCACTGCCTGGGGCCCCTAGCACTGCCTGGGGCCCTAGCACTGCCTGGGGCCCCTGTATGTTGCGTAGGGCCACTTTCTGCTGCCTGGGGCCACTTTGTGCTGCCTCGGGCCCCCATGTGTTGCTTGGAGCCCTGATCTACAGCTGCTGTGGTATACGGAGGGGTATAATCTGGCCTAGGCCACTTTAACCCCGAGTATATTCTGGTCGGGGGGGTTAGTCTGGCCTGTTACACCGGGGCACAGCCGAGTAGAACCTCATACAATCCCAGCAGCTCCTGCTGCTGTCCTGACACGCTCCACCCCTCCCCACAGCCCAGGGCAGCACATATCATCTCCTATTCACCCGCACACCTGGGGGTCAGTGATTTCAATCAGCACTTAGCTCCAGTAGCAGCTCACCCTGTGTGTGCTGCTACTGAGCAGAAGATACAATCTCCCATATGCTGTGTCTCAGTCAGGGGACACATCGAGGTCGCATCACCACAACATGATAGGTGTAAAGCAGGCAGGAGATTCCAAATAGAGAAGGCGGCGATGAAGAAAGAATAACGCCACCCAGCGGGGCGTGTGCTGCTGCATGGAGGAGGGGCTGAATGGAGCCTGGCGCCGCCTTCTCAGTCCCCAGCCTCAGGGACTTCTGTAAGTTATAAGTTATTTTTCTGCAGTTTTATAGGGCGGATTTAGCTCAGAGAGGGATAGATAGGGAGCAGCTAGGAAGGTGCAGGGACAGGTAGTGATAGTGTAGGGACTTAGATCCAGGTGACAGGTTCCCTTTAAGGATTCTTCACTTCTTTTTTTCAGATCTCCACAGCAGTCAATTGCAGGGATCCTTGACTGAACTTTTCTCTTGGGCTGGGTTCACATACTGAGACTAAATTGTGTCTGCAATGTGGCCTGAAGCCTCACTAAAATGGAGAATACACTTTTCAAATTGGCTGCAATTAAATTATTAAGGAGGTGTACAAAGTTTGGAAGTTATCCATTACCTATAGTATAGAGCAGGGGTCTCCAACTCCAGGCCCCGAGGGCACCAAACAGGTCGGGTTTTCAGGATTTCCTTAGTATTGCACAGGTGATAATTGAATCACCTGCACTGGTCATGATTCCAATACTAAGGAAATCCTGAAAACATGACCGGTTTGCGGCCTCCGATGCCTGGAGTTGGAGATCTTTGGTATGCGGGATATCTTCCCCAATTGTTGTACAACTGGGGAACTGACCACTTGGATCGACATCTATTCCGAAAGCAGGACTCTTGCATGAAAGGAGCATTCACACTCCTAATCCATTCATTTTCAATTACACTACTGCGCTCGCCTTGCTTCAGCATACTCGCTATGAATAAATAGAGTGGAAATGTGCATGCTCATTCTCAGCTTGACAGGGCTGAAGAACTCCCTAAGGCTCCCTAAGGTCACATTTGGGAAGGTGTATCCTTTGCAAGGATGCATTATAGGAAGCATTTTTTTCCCTTGCCATTTTTATGGCAATTTTTCAATTTTTAGCGCTACCGTTAACGCTTGCGTTCCCCATAGACTCCCATGTTAAAAAAACCGCATGCATTTTTGTAAATGCCCCCAAAAACGCTGCTTACCGCATTTTTTTGTGCTTTTGCAAAAACACCTAGCGTCAAACGTGTTGCACTTTGACAATGCGTTTTTTGCATGGGAGCCTATGGAAGCGTTAATGCTAGTGTTTTTCAAAATTTCAACATGGAAAAGATTTTAATGCTTCCATGGCTCTAATGTGACTCTAGCCTAAGGGTCCCAGCAGTCGGGCTCCCAAGATTGGGAAGCTAGATAAGGTGGGAGTAACTTGCAAACTTGGTACCAACCCCTTTAATTTCTGCAGAGGCTGCCATTGAACTACAATTTAAGGGAAAAGTCTTAATTGAGTGAATACAGATTTTGCCATTGGATTGCTGAGAGATGACAATTGGTGCTCAGTAAGTTCTATTAAGAATGATAACTCTCTTATATCAGGAGAAAATGCAGTAGAGTGTTTGTCTATGGGCCGTTTCACATCTGCGTTTGGCTGCATTGCGTTTTCATTGCGTTTTTACCGCAAAACGCAATGGAAACGCATTGCAACACACACCCATTGATTTCAATGTAAAACGCATTGCAAACGCAATTAAAAACGCATGTCATTTTCAGAAAACGCAAAACGCATGCACTGCAAAAATGCAAATGCAACCAAACGCAACCCCCCTTAGATCTGAACTGGGCCTATCTCTAGCTCTTTCCTCATCCCCGCTAAAGAATGTTTAAAGCACTGATTGTCATCTACTATCTCAGAAATGGGAAAATCTTCCTTCACTGCTGATAGCCTGCAGCGTTCACATTTTGTTGACGCAGAACAGGACATAATGTGAATGCTGTATCTGACTGGCACCGCTCACGCAACACCAATGCTGGAGGTGGATCCCCACAGAGGCAGCGCTGTGTATGAAGAAGTGGTCCTGACCTGGGAGATATCAATTTTTTACTTACTTCATCCCATTCATCCACAACTGGACAACCATTGAAAACTAAAGAAACAAAACGCATTTTAAAGATGATTTTTACTCACTCTTTTTCCATTGACTCTCCATATCAGGTTCACTTTATAACCCAGCAGAGCTCCATTGGCAGCACTGAGAGGAGGCTGCGTCCACGTGACTTTAAGGGAGTATGAGCCGTTCACAATCACTGTGATGTTCTGAGGAGCAGAGGATGGAGCTAAAAACAAAATTCCACATTATTAAATAGAAAACTTTACATCTTAACAGTAAAGTGATAGTAATCTGTGTCATTTCACATCCTGCATTTCAGGAATCAAAGCCTTGTCCGAACTCAGGCAATTTTAATAAAAGGAAAATGAATCATTTTTATGTTTATTGTCAATTTTATAACTTTTGATTTAGAACTTTGACAATTGCAGCTCGTTTTACTTCCAGACATGTTGTCATTTTTGTTAAATATCTGCAACAACAAATCAGAAAATTGACAATAGGAAAGGCTGCCATACCGGTTCATCTCCAAATAGGTTTCTAGCTGTCATCAATTGCTGAAAAGCTAGTTTAAATCTATCATTTTGATATGTTCTTCCCTCATAAAGAGAAGCGATCATCAGTAAATTAACTATTGTTTAGATTAGGTTTCGTCTTAAATGTAATTTTTTAATATTTTGGGCATTTCTTACATATCACAATTTATATTAAAAATAAAAAGTATAACTCTTGCAATTTTCACACTGGCCACTGGGGCTATTTTTTTAGACTCTAACTTCCTATTATTTCAGGAAACAATACATGTATATAGCCAAAGTAGGCAGACTCTGTGGCCCTGCTTGTTAAATTGAAGTGTCTAATGAACTGTGCAAAAATCATTGTTAGTGATGAGTGAGTACCATAATATTCATAATCGCTATACTCCTTACAAGTACTTTGTAATAATCATGTATTTGTTCCGAATAGCGAGTACAATGTAAGTCAATGGGAAATGAAAGTAATTTTCTGCTGGAGTAGGGTCTGGGGGCCTGAGGAAAAGGCTGAAATGGGTGGAAAAGTGATGAAACAGAGGAAACAGAATGGAAAGAGCCTGGAGAATATGCCTGCATGCATTTCTGACTCACATATGGTGTTTGGGAATAACTTTGTCGCAGTATTACACGACTGTTAAGGGCCTGTTTTACACTTCAATGGTTGAACAATCTGATCAACAATCTGACTTGACCTAGATTGCTTAAACGTTGTTCAATGGTCGCTAGTGAAGTGTCACATGTACAAATATCTTTAACGACGCAGCAACGATTCCGCGACAAGCAAACGATACTTGCGGTCGTTTGATCGCTTATGTCCTTCTCTTCTCAATAGCCGAGGTCGTTAACGACATCGTTATCAAGGTGTCACATACAACTATGCTACAGGTTGGACGAACGCTCATCGTTTGGTTTTTGGTCTGGTTCAAAAACCTCTGATGAACGATCTGCCCAATTATCGTTGATCGGATGTACATGTCACACTGAATGATGTCATTACGACGTCATTTGAATGACTGAAAACCCGTGACGTTTCAAGATATCGTTAATGATATCGTAGCGTGAAACAGACCCTTTACAGATACACAAGAACAATTACCAAACCTCACCTAAATCACACATAACAAGCCAAAAAGGTTCAGAAACTGTTTCCTGCCTAAGCACTAGTATATAAGGCTAACTAAGCCAAAGAAACAAAAAAAATATTGCTTTTAGTGTCTGTTCACACTGCTGTTGTGGCTTTTTTGTTTCGCCTTTTATAATTGGGAAAGCCCTGACTCATACATTTTGAAGGTTCCTCTTTCATACATCATTTTTAGTTAGCTATTTGTGGTGCCCCTGCTAACCGGTCACCATGAGATGGCGCAGCAGTGGGGATTGGTATGTCGGTCACCCCACACACACACCCAACACATGCCCCGATCCCAAGTCTAAGTTACTCTATGTCTAGCAACAGGATTGCGGGAGGAGCCGGGTGGAGGGTGGTATGTTAGGGAAGAACCCGGTAAGGGATGGGAACAACACAATGCTCACTGAAAGCCCGTGACCGCTGGACCGTAGCTAGTGTGCGGAATAGACTGAAGAGGCCCGAAAGGAACATGAGAGGGAGTGTCGCAGATGAGCCGTCCCAGCTGCTAAGACCACACCGTGTGCGCTTGAGAAGTGGCAGACTGATTCCGTGAGCCGGTAGCAGGAGGCTGCCTGAGGATACTTTGCACTACACCTACACTACCTACGCGGTAGCCCTGGGGACCAGCCCTACCCGTGGAGGGCACAACATCTCTGCTGCAACCCCCATCATCCCCAGAGGTCTCGACTGCAGCGCTGGCTACCTTTAGCCGCAAACCACGGGTCGCGTCACGATGATTCTTTAAAAAACGGTTTGTATTTTTACTCCTCTTTTTTATTGACTCGCCCGGGACCACGGAATCGGGTCATGACACTGTGACATCCGGCAGCCCCAGACGACAACAAGAGGGCCCGGTTGCCAGTATCCCAAGGCCCCGTTGGGCGACACATATTCTCCAACACTTTACAAGGCCAGCTACAATGTACCAGTAGTTATGTTGATCTTTACCTTCAGAGGCCTCTGGTGGCCCTGTAAGATGCGTTTTAGAGGGACCACTCTTACTTAGACTTACTCCCTCCTTCATTGACACTGTGATAGTGGAATATGTGTTCCATAGCAGTTTACAATGTGCTCATTGTAGCATTGGGCTTCACCCTCCTCCTCCACCTCCATGACATTTTGCGGTTGTAAATTCAAATATTCAGAGGGCCTGCAGTAGGCAGGAAGCCTAAGTTTCGTGAGGGCCCAGTGGCACTCTATAACATACGTTTTGGAGGGACAGATCTTAATTAGCTATTTGGGCAGTCCCTCCCCCATTGGCACTGTGATAGTGGAATACATATTCCATAGCAGTTTTCAATGTGTCCATTGTAGTGTTGAGCTTCACCCTCCTCCTTCTCCATGACATTTTACGGCCCAAATTCAAATGTTCAGAGGGCCTGCAGTAGGCAGGAAACCTGAGCTTGTAGGAAGCAGTAGGAAATGTTTGGACTACTGCTTTGCGTTGAGCACTAACCGCCTTTTTAAGTGTAGTAATGTGGATAGCAGAAGGCAGCCTGTTTCCACAAAAACAACTGGGAAAATGGACTGGTGCATGCTTGGTAGCAGGCAGCAGGACATTTTGGACTACTGCTTTGTGGAGGGCACTAATTGCCTTTTTGTAATGTGGACATCAGAAGGCAGGTTGTCACCCCAAAAACAGCAGGGAAAACCGACTTTTTTGTGTATCTTCAGCTCTGAAAAGAGCTATATTTCAGTGGTATTATGGAGCTACTGAGAATCTCCTTTGCACTGTCCCTGCTGGAGTATCCCTCCCTCCCTTTACTCTTACTCTGTTCTTTGTCTTCAGCTCTCAAAAGAGCTATTATTTTGGTGGCATTATGAAGCTGCTGAGCGCTCCTTTACACTGTTCCAGCTCGAGTATCTCTCCCTCCCTACTCCAAGCTGATGTAGTATACACTAGAGGTAGCCTTCAAAAAGGTTTTAGTTTTATTAAGAGGCCTAAACACTCCTCGTAGCAGTTGAGCAATCTCTTCCTATGCTTCTCCAATGCTGACTCTGGATGCAATGTGTGCAAAATGGCGACAGTAGGGCTTAAATAGACCCTATGGGCAGCCAGCCAATCACAGTAATGCCACAGATAGTAATGCCACAACCAAGATGTCTGCGGCATTACTGTGAAGAAGCCTAGCATGTTTAGTGGCTTAAAAAAAGGCACCAAAACTGCAGAGCGGGACATCCGAATACTCACAGGCGAGTACACAAATACTCGCATAATAACGAATAACGTGAATACTGTACTATATGTGCGAATAGCGAATAGTAACGAATACACTCGCCCATCACTAGTGATTGTAAAAGAGATGCAGCAGGGTCAGCTGTGATATCACCTAATCTGATTTGTGAATCCTGTGTTATCAACTGTGTATAGAGAAGGAAAGCCTCCCAACAACATTATTCTTATGACACTGCCACCTCCATCAGGGATGACCTCAGCATGTGGAAGAAGATGCTTTGTCATACTGTATTTAGGAGGCTATGTGCAGGCTCACACTGTATATAGGGCACTATGTGAGAGTTCACACTGTCTATAGGGAGCTAGGTGAAGTTTACACTGTATATAGGGAGCTAGGTGGGGGCTCATACTGTATACAAGGGGCTAATGAAGGCTCATATTGTATATGGAGAGGCTATGTGGGGACTAACACTGTATATAGAAGGTTATATCATGGCTCATACTTGTATAGAGGGGCTAAGATGGCTCCCACTGTACAGTGGGTACGGAAAGTATTCAGATCCCTTTAAATTTTCCAATCTTTGTTTTATTGCAGCCATTTGGTAAATTCAAAACGTTCTTCCACCATTGTGTATTGAAACATGACAAAAAGATGACACTGGCTGTTAGTCCAATAGATCATATTCCATCCAGTACCTCTAATCATGATGCTGCCCTATCCCGTAAAGAGACATACTGGATATATAAAATGAACTCTGTATATCTTTGAGGGCTAAATAATATGTCTGATTTGTTTAAATAGTCTTTGATACATTGTATCCATTAGTAGCAGGATGTTTGCTACTAAGTATCTCTATGTTTTCTGCGGTGCTGAAATGTTGTGATTAATAGCATAGGGTGCATTGCTGTGCTCCCTGTTCTTGGCTTTGGGGTGAAACCTGGTGTTCTGGATACTATGGTCAGTCGGTGCTCAAGTGGATTGATCCTGCTGAGGTTGGTGGGGGTTCCTTGGGAGTGAGCAATGCACGTTTGGATCGCTCCAGCAACGGCGCTTCATATTAACTCTGTGTCTGATGGAGGCTGAATTTTCGGCTCTCCTTCCTCGTTCCACATTGATATCGTGGATTTGTAGTGACTAGGAGCCAGAATAAGTGTCATGGTCTCTGATGTAGACAATACTTACTGATCATAGTGATGTGAATTGCTCTGGATGTTCTCCCAAATTGAGATAATATGCAACAAACTGAACAAACCTCTAAAACCAAGGATGATTTCTTTGGCAAATAAGTACATGACCAGAAAACAATACTTTATTCCATTTATTTTAATAGATGGATTTTATGTTCTTTTTATTTCTATTTTGCATACTGTGGTTCCAAATATCCCTGAGTTTTGGATATATTAACTTGTCGAAGGATATGGGTCAATTCTATATAGATTTGAGGAGGGTTTCTGTCCCAATACTTTTAATGTTTATTTGTTACTAGATGGTGGCCCGATTCTAAAGAATCGGGTAGTCTAGAATCTATATATAGTTTATTTAGTAATAGGGGAGTGCTGTGAAATTAATTATGTGTATACAGGCGGCTCAGCGGTCAGCAGAGTATACGGTGGCTCAGCGGTCAGCAGTGAGTGCGGTGGCTCAGCGGTCAGCAGTGAGTGCGGTGGCTCAGCGGTCAGCAGTGAGTGCGGTGGCTCAGCGGTCAGCAGTGAGTGCGGTGGCACAGGCTGGGGGTCAGAGGAGAGCGGAGGCTGGGGGGGGGTCAGAGGAAAGCGGAGGCTGGGGGGGGGTCAGAGGAGAGCGGAGGCTGGGGGGGGTCAGAGGAGAGCGGAGGCTGGGGGGGGGTCAGAGGAGAGCGGAGCTGGGGGGGTCAGAGGAGAGCGGAGGCTGGGGGGGGGGTCAGAGGAGAGCGGAGGCTGGGGGGGTCAGAGGAGAGCGGAGGCTGGGGGGTCGAGGGAGCGGAGGCTGGGGGGGTCAGAGGAGAGCGGAGGCTGGGGGGGTCAGAGGAGAGCGGAGGCTGGGGGGGTCAGAGGAGAGCGGAGGCTGGGGGGTCAGAGGAGAGAGGCTGAGAGGACAGAGGCTGGGGGGGTAGAGGAGAGCGGAAGGCTGGGGGGTGAGAGGAGGCAGAGGAGAGGCTGGGGGGTGAGAGGAGGCAGAGGAGAGGCTGGGGGGTCAGAGGAGGCAGAGGAGAGGCTGGGGGGTGGAGGAGCAGAGGAGAGGGTGGGGGTGAGAGGAGGCAGAGGAGAGGCTGGGGGGTGAGAGGAGGCAGAGGAGAGGCTGGGGGGTCAGAGGAGGCAGAGGAGAGGCTGGGGGGTGAGAGGAGGCAGAGGAGAGGCTGGGGGGTCAGAGGAGGCAGAGGAGAGGCTGGGGGGTCAGAGGAGGCAGAGGAGAGGCTGGGGGGTCAGAGGAGGCAGAGGAGAGGCTGGGGGGTCAGAGGAGGCAGAGGAGAGGCTGGGGGGTCAGAGGAGGCAGAGGAGAGGCTGGGGGGTCAGAGGAGGCAGAGGAGAGGCTGGGGGGTCAGAGGAGGCAGAGGAGAGGCTGGGGTCAGAGAGCAGAGGAGAGGCTGGGGCAGAGGAGGCAGAGGAGAGGCTGGGGGGTCAGAGGAGGCAGAGGAGAGGCTGGGGGGTCAGAGGAGGCAGAGGAGAGGCTGGGGGGTCAGAGGGAGGCAGAGGAGAGGCTGGGGGGTCAGAGGATGCAGAGGGGCAGAGAGCAGAGGAGAGGCTGGGGGGTCAGAGGAGAGAGGAGAGGCTGGGGGGTCAGAGGAGGCAGAGGAGAGGCTGGGGGGTCAGAGGAGGCAGAGTAGAGGCTGGGGGGTCAGAGGAGGCAGAGGAGAGGCTGGGGGGTCAGAGGAGGCAGAGGCCATCCCTATATCTCTGTCCCCTGAGGCTGCAGCAGGGTTGTAAGCGATGCTGCTCCAGCCTGTGTCAGAGGAGCAGTGTCAGGCAGAGCGGACTGAATGGAGTCTATGGTACCTGGAGGTCGGGCTGTAACTAACTGTTCCTCCGTTCTCCTCCATCGCTGTGTCCGTCCTCCATGTCTCCGGGGTCTGATGAGGGGAATCTCCTGCGTCACAGGGGTCTGAGCGGGCTTCAGCAGCAGTGGTGGCTGCCATCTTGGCAGGAGTCTTCCCCTGTGTCTGGGGGCCCGTGCTTCTGAGGAAGTGGGATATATCGCGCGGCTGGTGACGCCGCACCACAGGATTCCGAAGCGGGCTGTGTTCCCTTTCTTTTAGGCGCCAAAGAGGGATCCCTGTTCGCAGCGGCTCGCTTGTGAGCGCGCTCAGCGCTCGTGGGTCTGCTGCTTCCGCTTCCGGTGTTTGACACAGGAGGGAGGCCATCACGGAAGCGGAAGCGGATTTTGGGCGGAAGTGGCCTTCGGGTTTTATATAATAGATAGTAAAGTGAGCATCCTCCCATAGTGGAGCAAGGCGGCGTGATAGCTGCCAATTAATCATTTGGATTATCCTGAGAAACAAGTATGAGACACATTTTAGATTATAGCTGTTTATTGATTTTATTGGATACATTTTAGCTTTATTATGTGATTGAGTACTTAGGCCAGACGTTTTAGGCCATATGGGATTGTGTAGATAGTTAGTATATGTCTAGGCTGAATTCTAATTCTAACTTTGTACCTTATCTTCCTCTAAACACAATTTCAGAGAAATTTTTTTATTGTGCTTTTGAGTTTCCATGCATCTTAAACTACATACAATGGGCTTCCAATAGCAATAACCAAAACTGTACCAGGAAAAAAAACAAGGGTACAGTAGGCTTAGTTTGGGCACTATATGAATAGGTGATTGTCTTTTGCCATTGCAAGAAGTTACAAGCTGAATCGTAATGACACTCACCTCCTTCTGTTGTTTTAGCCACAATCCAAGAACTTGGTAAGGACCATCCGACTTCATTCATGCAGGAAACAGTAATGTTGTACAAGGAGAATGGATTGAGACCATTTATGGCATATGTATGAGGAGGTAATGATATATTGTAGAGCAATGGAAAGCTGGAATTTTTGCTTACGTCCTTCACCTGTAATGATACAGTGTTTTACTTTATGTTTTCTGCATACTACAAACAGCTGTGAAAATAAGACCAGATTTATTACGGTAGATTTCCCCTTTGTAGCTTGCCAAATCTTACACTAGGTTCACAACATTTTCTACTACAATACAATACCAAATATCAGTGAGTGGTGTTTATGTAAGTAATAATTGCATCTGTAAGATTGTTATCTCAGTAAGGCTATGTTCACACGTGCATATGATGTGCATTTTTTTGTGGACAAAACATAGTCCCATATAGTTTCATTGATCCATAGACACATCTTTATTAAAATGCCTTCACGACCTTTGATGAACGTGTTCGTCAAAGATCATGCCCCCGCTACCACGCCACACATCTTTCCTGGCAGATTATGGCTGTTTTATTATTATTAATATTATTATTATTATTATTATTAATAATAAATATTTATAGAGTGCCATTAGATTCCATGGCGCTTTACATTTGTAAGGGCAAATGAAGACAAGAACGTAAAATGACGACAATTGAATCATACAGGTACAATAGGGCAGAGGATCCTGTCCACGAGGGCTCAGTCTATAGGGGATGGGAGGGGAGACAGCAGGAAGGGGAGAGGTGAGGGTGAGGTGGTGCAGTAGATAAGTCTCAGTGTGGGCTGTAGACTTGAAGGAAGAGGTGGGTCTTGAGGTTTTCTTGAAGGTTCCCAGAATAGGGGAGTGTCTGATGTTGTGGGGGAGAGAGTTCCAAACTATGGTGGACGAACGAGCAAAGTCATGTACGCGGTTGTGTGAGGAGGAAATGCGAGGGGAGAATAGAAAAAGCTGTCAGCTGTGACAGGCAGTATAGAAATCCATCCTGTGCCTGCCCTGAACTTTCAAAAAAAAGTAGGATCCGAAGGTTTCCTTCAATAGGGAACCCTTTAGAGAGCTACCCAAGTCTGCACCAATGAGATACACCCTAAGGAAAGCTATGTGAAAAAGACAAAAGTCCATGATTGCGACATTAACAGAAAACAGCCACAAAACTCATAGTCAGAGCACCAGGTGACAAAGGAGCAACATTTTACAGAGAGGATATTGGGTTTCCAACTTGGAAATTTAAAGGGGATTGGAATACCCCCTCTGTGCCCAAGACTCTGTGCTTTCCGTGCCCAAGTCGCAAGACTTCCTGGACGCCATATTGGATCCAGTTGCCCGGGGGTGGGGACATGTCGACTGAGGATCCAGGCGGCGGAGAAGACGCAGGGCCGGTGGTAAGTATAGCGTAGTGTGTGTGTGTGTGTGTGTGTGCGCTCACCACTCTGCCCACAGCACTGCGCTCACCACTCTGCCCACGGCGCTGCGCTCACCACTCTGCCCATGGCGCTGCGATCACCAGTCTGCCCACGGCGCTGCACTCACCACTCTGCCCACGGCCCAGCGCTCACCACTCTGCCCACGGCCCAGCGCTCACCACTCCGCCCACGGGGCTGCGCTCACCACTTCAGCCACGGCGCTGCGCTGACCACTCCGCCCACGGTGCTGCGCTCACCACTCCGCCCATGGTGCTGCGCTCACCACTCCGCCCACGGCGCTGCGCTCACCACTCCACCCACGGCGCTGCGCTCACCACTCTGCCCACGGCACTGCGCTCATATATATATATATACACTATATTGTAACAAGAGACTGTATCTCAACAGAACTATAGTAACTGGTTCAAACCAAATTTGATTGCTAAACTGTAATCAAAATAAGGAAATGAAAGTATTACTGATAAGAGCAATACGTGAAATGCTTATTGGTTTGATCTTTCTGCCAGGTGACTGAACCAAATTGTAGCCCTGTATTCGGCATTATAGGCTGGATGTGGCTGGGTTTTACGATAGAAATGACATTTGAAGTAGATGTGCACCATACACATTAGACCAATGCCAAACAATGAAGGTATTTATAACATGATCGACAAAGTAGAGGTTCACTTTAACCATAAGTGTACACATAGCTCAATAGGGTTAAAGCTTAAGCACAATGTCAGGGGGTTTATATGGAGTCTAAGGTATGATTCTTTGGATTTTTGTACGTTAGTTATAAAGTTCCAATATTGTGCTTCTAGCCGGACTCAGGATGCATTCCCTCGGGTCTTTTACTCTGTTTAATTGTTTCCTTAGTATTTTTAACTTTCCATTGTTAAAAAATAGAACAAAATGTCATGACCTTTGGTATGATCCAAAGAATATTTTTTAGTAAAGGAGTGGTTAAAGTAAAATTGTTCTGAGCCAGTCAAATACTGTAGGCAAACAGTCAAAGCAGCTAAAACAATGTTCACCAATTTCTGCAGACTCTTCTAACAGATAATGTTACAGACTCTTGGTGCTATGTGCACAGTAGAGCCCGGCAGAGGCGAGTCTGACATGTCTGCTGGCATACACTGATTCCACAAATAGAAAGGCAGGAGCGAGAAACAAATATTTGGGGGAAAGCATTGTGTCACGATTCCTCCATGCAGTGTGTCTCGGATGCAATAAGTTATTGCAGTGTTTGGTATCTGGTGTGCTGAGTTGTCAGTAGTCGATTGACAGCACAGGCTTCCATTCTGGTTCTGGGAGGTGTTGTGTGATTCAGGTGTTCCATCTTCCCTGTGATTGCTCTGCTACTTTACTAAGCAACCTCTCCTAGAATCTTGCCAGTCGTAAATTCAATGTGTTCTATGTGAAGTGCTTTTTGGCCTGCACTCCTGTGGCTGTCTTGCTCTTTTCTTTATTATCTGACTCACCCTGTTGCTTGATTTTGATTGTTTTTGTCTGATCTCTGTACTTGTGATCTGCTGGTATTTTGACCCCTGGACTGTGACCTGAACACACCTCAATTTACTCCCGAATCCTCTTTGTGTTCTCCTGGAAACCTGACTCTGGACCATTGCATGACTTCATCTCTGTCTACTCCCTGAATACAACGAGCACTCCTGCAACCTGTCCCTGGATTTCCTAACTTCCCTGCTGTCTATACTACCTGTAAGTAGTGACTGTCACACCCTAGCGTTTAGTAGTGACAAGCGTCACACATTGGTCTTAAGAAATAAAGTTTGAAGTAACAAAGTTTTTTTTCAATATTTTTGCAATATTTCACTGTGTACTTTTTTTAACCTCTTATGTACTAAACAATTTAAAACCATGAGCCAGCATTTTTTTATTTTTAAGATTTCCATTTTTGCATTTCAATCAACCATAAGTTTTCCCTCACCATTCTAGTTGTATTGCAAATTAGCATTTTTCCCCATAAAAAGTATTTTAGGGTACATATACATTTTATTAATTTCCTTTTTTTGGTGGTGGAGTGGATGAATACAAAAGTTTTTCTGTGCTTTTGTTTACTTTGTTGTTGGTCTTTTACCACTGTTTACTGGTTAGAAAAAAAAGATTGTTTTTATGCCATAGGTTTTTACAAATAGAGTGATACTAACTACCGTATATACTCGATATAAGCCGAGTTTTTCAGCCCAAAAATTGGGCTGAAAAGTCCCCCCTCGGCTTATACGTGAGTCACTGTATACAACTGTATACAGTATACAGTCACCCCCCCATCAGTATACAGGCCCCCCCCCTTATTGCCCCAATCCTGTAAAAGAATACGTTAGTATACTTATCCCTGCCGCTGTCCCGCTGCTGCTGTCCGCCGCTGCCATCGCGCTCCTCCGTCTTCATCCGGCTTCCTCCGGTGGGCGCAGGCAATGACGTCATTGTCTGCGCGCCAGAGGAGGAAGCCGAAGACGCTGGATGAAGCCGAAGGAGCGCGATGGCGGCGGCGGGACAGCGGCAGCGGAACAGCGGCAGGGATAAGTATAGTAATCTATTCTTTTACAGGATTGGGGCAGTAAGGGGGGGAGCCTGTATACTGATGGGGGGGCCTGTATATACCACTGGGGCTGCTGCTGTATACTACCATGGGGCTGTCTGTATACTACCACTGGGGCTGTATTATATACCCTGGGGCTGCTGTGATATACCACTGGGGCTGCTGTATTACCTCTGGGCTTCTGTATACTACCACTGGGGCTGGCTGCTGTATATACCACTGTGGGCTGCTGTTATACCTTGCTGGGCTGCTTATACTACACTGGGGTGCGTGCTGTATATACCACTGGGTCTGCTGCTGTATACACTAAACTGGGGCTTCATGTATATAATTTGGCTGCTGATACTACCACTGGGGCTGCTGCTGTATATACCACTGGGGCTGCTGCTGTATACTACCACTGGGGAGGCTGCTGTATACCACACTGCTGGGGCTGTATACTTGTGCTGGGGTCCACCCTCGGCTTATACACGAGTCAATAGGTTTTCCCAGGTTTTGGGGGCAAAAGTAGGGGTGTCGGCTTATACACGGGTCGGCTTATACACGAGTATATACGGTAAGTATTTTCAATAAATGTAGTAATTTTCTAAAATGTTTAATGGAAAAAAGGTCATTTTGGTGTCATTGCTTTTCAAGTCTCATAGGGTTTTTCTGTCTACTTATCTATATGAAGGTTAGTCTTCTTGGTGGGGGTTGGTTATAGTTTTTTTTTCTTACCCATTTGGGATAAATCAAAGTTATTGATAGGAAATGATGAATAATTATTTTTCGTGCCTTTTTACAATCTGCATTTGCATTATACATTATAATAAATGTGAGGATGGACAGAGAGATCAGAAGAAGAGAAGAGCGGAGCCGATAAATTTGAGGTTCTGGGGTTTCAGATGGACTTTTTATAAAGTTTTGTACTGGAGCCAAGCTTGACCTGAACTTCATTTCAAGCCACTGATTATGGGCGGAGAGAAGAACTGCCCATACAGCCAGCCTATAAACATAGCACATCTGGGGAGGGATGCGGGTTTTTGTCTTTTTTTTTTGTTTGTTTTTAGTATATACTACATGCAATAATACTGATTTTACCTGCAGTTCAAATACTGCAAGCAGCTCGCACTCGGCTCCAGTGATTTGCACACCCCATGCACACCCGAACTCTGAACTCGAATACTGATTTTTTTTTTTTTTATAAAGTCTGTGTTTGATACTTTCGGTTCCCTCACCCCTAATCAGAAGGATCAAAACTGTGTTCTTTTTTTAAAGATACTGTGATCACTGTCATTATCACATTGGCCATACGATCGAAAACCAAGGTTATTGGCTCAATTGTGCCCTGATGACCAAAGTGACACAACAGTACTGAGCATAGGGGCTGGAGCTCACGTAGTTCTGTAATCTTCTAAACCAGCACAATCAAAGGCACTGAAGCAGAAGTCTCTTGCATCTAATAACCTGCATAGAAGAAACATATTTGCTGTTGCACAGTTGTGCCTTGTGATATCATCTTATTTTAGCCAGGATAATACATTTTGATAGGACTGAAGATGGACAGAGCTGAAAATAGGTATCCTCATAGTAGAGAAAGATGCTTTAATTCTGTCTTGTAATAAAAAGGAATTGTGATTATTATTAAAGGAGACCACAAGAAAACCATGGACAACATAAAGTAGCATGTGGTTTAGCACTGAATAAAAGCTAAGTTGGTCTACTATTCACTGTAATCCTTCTCTACTCCCCTCTTATTGCTTCTTCCCACAACAGCATACAAGATTGTTCCCGTGCTTCCCCCATACTCTGCAACTCTCTGCCCCAACATATCAGACTCTCGCCTACCGTGGAAACCTTCAAAAGGAACCTGAAGATCCACCTCTTCCAACAAGTCTACAACCTGCAGTGACCCTCAGTCCACCAAACCCCTGCACTAGCAGCTCTATCCTCTCCTACTGTATCCTCACCCATCCCTTGTAGACTGTGAGCCCTCACAAGCAAGGTCCTCTCTCCTTGTGTACTTACACTACCGTTCAAACGTTTGGGGTCATTTAGAAATTTCCTTATTTTTGAAAGAAAAGAACATTTTTTTCAATGAATCTAACATTAAATGAATAAGAAATAAACTCTATACATTGTTAATGTGGTAAATGACTATTCTAGTTGTAAATGTCTGTTTTTTTAATGCAATATCTACATAGGTTTATAGAGGCCCATTTCCAACAACCACCACTCCAGTGGTTTTAATGGTACATTGTGTTTGCTAACTGTGTAAGAAGGCTAATGGATGTTTAGAAAACCCTTGTACAAGTATGTTAGCACAGCTGAAAACGGTTTGGCTAATTAGAGAAGCTATAAAATTGACCTTACTTTGAGCTAGTTGAGAATCTGGAGCATTGTATTTGTTTGTTCTATGAAACTCTCAAAATGGCCAGAATAAAAGAATTTTCATGTGAAACTTGACAGTCTGTTCTTGTTCTAAGAAATGAAGACTATTCCATGCGAGAAATTGCCAAGAAACTGAAGATTTCTTACAACGGTGTGTACTACTCCATGCAGAGGAGAAACAGGCTCTAACCAGAGTAGAAAGAGAAGTGGGAGGCCCCTCTGCACAACTGAGCAACAAGACAAGTACATTAGAGTCTCTAGTTTGAGAAATCAACGCCTCACAGCTCCTCAACTAGCGGCTTCATTAAATAGTTCCCGCAAAACGCCAGTGTCAACGTCTACAGTGAAGAGGTGACTCTGGGATGCTGGCCTTCAGGGCAGAGAGTTAAAGAAAAAGCCAAGTACTCACCGATTTTCTGGTTATTATATAATCCAAACTTTTTCCAAGCATATATCAAAGAGGATTAATTTCTAAAATATAACTTTTATTTGATTTTGTTAAAAAGAAACCTATAGTTCCTGTGATGCGGTTTATGCAATCCAAACCTTACCAAGGGGATCTAGGGGGGTGGGAACGCTGTCCCTATACTCTCCCTAGCTCACCCTGCCTTGCAATGGAGTTTTAGACACGTAAAATTCTTGCTGGTGTCCCCATACCACGGCGACTGCCCCTCCTAACCCTGATTGCACACTAGGGTGAGGGGTTATGGGTCTCACGATTTCACACTAACCTAAAGACCTATTTGTCTCGTATATGTGTCATGGAAGTGCAAAAAGAAGTCCTACTAGCAGAGTCCGGGTCAATCCCCGTTACTCAGTGGAAAAAGCCACATAGGACGTGTTTGTACAAAAAAATCTGTTTCTTGTGATAGGGACCCCCTCTATCACAGGGTGTGTGTATAGAGGCATGTTAGTGTGGTGACCTATTTTCCAATACCAACAATGGTTGGCAATAAACCAAATCTCAGATGAGATATATGTCACACTTTACCTATAACCAACACACACCCATAAGATATGTACATAAAAACACTGTCAGAGACCAAAACCTGGCCCAGACCATAGCATGTAGGACATATAAGACACACAACCGTGCCACTGAGGGCACCTGTAAGGCAGGGGTGTAGTACCCAATGTAGCTAGCCACTAGTCACTTAGCTTAGCATGATGATGCCGCGTCCTTCACTCTACGCGTTTCCCCCACCGTAGTTCTCGTCGGCAAGTTCCTCAGGAGTGATCCTCCGCAGCACCGGGCACCGGTCTGTGCCCTGGGTCGCCCAGGTTGAAGGAGATGATGATCCTCCTTCTCCCCTTCAGTATGGTAAATGGCGGCCCAAACGTGCCTGAATCCCTGCCTTTTATACACTCCTTACCTGTGATGATTAATTAGGGGCGGAGTCAGCGGGTCACCACGCCGACCCCCTCATTATGTCTGATTACCATAACCTGTGGTGTTGCTGGCCAATGAACAAATGTTCGCACCTCTCAATCTTCCCCCATGGTAATCAGACATAATGAGGGGTCGGCGTGGTGACCCGCTGACTCCGCCCCCTAATTAATCATCATAGGTAAGGAGTGTATAAAAGGCAGGGATTCAGGCACGTGTGCGCCGCCATTTACCATACTGAAGGGGAGAAGGAGGATCATCATCTCCTTCAACCTGGGCGACCCAGGGCACAGACCGGTGCCCGGTGCTGCGGAGGATCACTCCTGAGGAACCCGCCGACGAGAACTACGGTGGGGGAAACGCGTAGAGTGAAGGACGCGGCATCATCATGATAAGCTAAGTGACTAGTGGCTAGCTACATTGGGTACTACACCCCTGCCTTACAGGTGCCCTCAGTGGCACGGTTGTGTGTCTTATATGTCCTACATGCTATGGTCTGGGCCAGGTTTTGATCTCTGACAGTGTTTTTATGTACATATCTTATGGGTGTGTGTTGGTTATAGGTAAAGTGTGACATATATCTCATCTGAGATTTGGTTTATTGCCAACCATCGTTGGTATTGGAAAATAGGTCACCACACTAACACGCCTCTATACACACACCCTGTGATAGAGGGGGTCCCTATCACAAGAAAACAGATTTTTTTTGTACAAACACGTCCTATGTGGCTTTTTCCACTGAGTAACGGGGATTGACCCGGACTCTGCTAGTAGGACTTCTTTTTGCACTTCCATGACACATATACGAGACAAATAGGTCTTTAGGTTAGTGTGAAATTGTGAGACCCATAACCCCTCACCCTAGTGTGCAATCAGGGTTAGGAGGGGCAGTCGCCGTGGTATGGGGACACCAGCAAGAATTTTACGTGTCTAAAACTCCATTGCAAGGCAGGGTGAGATAGGGAGAGTATAGGGACAGCGTTCCCCACCCCCTAGATCCCCTTGGTAAGGTTTGGATTGCATAAACCGCATCACAGGAACTATAGGTTTCTTTTTAACAAAATCAAATAAAAGTTATATTTTAGAAATTAATCTTCTTTGATATATGCTTAGAAAAAGCCAAGTAGCCTGAGACTGGCTAATAAAAGGAAAAAGATTAACATGGGCAAAAGAACACAGACATTGGACAGAGGAAGATTGGAAAAAAGTTTTATGGACAGACGAATCAAAGTTTGAGGTGTTTGGATCACACAGAACTTTTGTGAGATGCAGAATAACTGAAAATATGCTGGAAGAGGCCTGAGGCCATCTATCAAGCATGGTGGAGGTAATGTGATGGTCTGGGGTTGCTTTGGTGCTGAGATTTGTACAAGGTAAAGGGATTTTGAATAAGGAAGGCTATCACTCCATTTTGCAACACCATGCTATACCTGTGGACAGCGCTTGATTGGAGCCAATTTCATCCTACAACAAAACAATGACCCAAAGCACACCTCCAAATTATGCATGAACTATTTAGGGAAGAAGCAGGCTACTAGTATTCTATCTAAAATGGAGGGCCAGCACAGTCACCAGATCTCAACCCCACTGAACTGTTGTGGGAGCAGCTTGACAGCTTGACCGTACGATACGCAAAAAATGCCCATCAAGCCAATCCAACTTGTGGGAGGAGCTTCAGGAAGCATGGGGTGAAATTTCTCAAGATTACCTCAGCAAATTAACAGCTAGAAAGCCAACGATCTGCAATGCTGTAATTGCTGCAAAGGGAGCATTCTATGACGAAAGCAAAATTTGAAGTAAAAAAATATTATTTCAAATAAAAATCTCTATTTCTAACCTTGTCAATGTCTGGACTATATTTTCTATTCATCTTGCAACTCATTTGATAAATAAAAGTATGAATTTTCATGGAAAACACAAAATTGTCTGGGTGACCCCAAACTTTTGAACAGCAGTGTATGTGTGCCTTGTATTGTTGTACCTGTCTATTCATGCCCCTTTTTCACATGTAAAGCGCCATGGAATAAATGGCGCTATAATAATAAATAATAACAATAATCATGCAGTATTCTCAATATTGTTACAGTAGGATTGTAGGAATGATGATCACCAGGTGAAATCACAATGTATTTCAGTGCATACAAATATTTTGCCATTTGGCAGTCAGCTTTATTCCAATTATTGGCTATTTTGGGTCAGGTTATACTAACTCGAATACCATAATTGATTACACTGGGACATTGTGCGCAATAAAGAGATTGAATCTGACATCTTGACTGATAAATAATGTGTCACAGCTTTAAGAATACATAACATGACACTACAATCCCACAAAACCGAGAACACCCATCCTGTTACCAGCAGCGAATGCAGGAAGCGCCTTCTTTTATCCCACTTCCTGAACTACAATGAAGCAAATGAAAACTATCTTAAAACTTTTCATTTTCACATTAACAATAAAACTAAACTTAACCAACAAAGGAATCTTAATTTATAGAATTTTGGAAGTCAGGTTAAATCGATCAAGACATATCAAATCTGAGGGTAATCTTGAATGTTATCTATCTATATATACTAAGAAACAATACCAGCCTTCAGAGTTGAATCACTTTATTTTTTATGCAGAATTTCACCTTGAAAACTAATTGAACAATTGCAACAAATTTCCTCTTAACTTGTTATTTTAATTTCTGACTAATAGGAAGTGGCAGAAAAACACAGTTTCTGTTAGCACCTGTTCTAACACATCAATGTCCTAGTCTACAGTAAGCTTAAAACCTTCTCTTACCTATATCTGGATGGTAGAAGGTATTGAATGTGTAAAGGAAGTGGCAGAAATGTAAAAAGGGTTGTCAGATAATTATTTGCTAAGTGTGAGAAAAAGAAAAACGTGCTTAAAGGGCACCTGTCACCTAGTTTATGCCCCCAAACCTATCACTACCTGTCCCTGAAGCTTCCTACTACATCCCTAATCATCATTTTCTGACCTAAATGTGAGGTAAAAATGTGGAAAAAAAGGTGATTTATAACTTACATTTTCCCCCTGTTCTGAGGGCATTCCTAGATGTGTGGGCGACGGGTGCGCGGTCTCTCCGGCTCCATGCTTCCCCCTCATTGCGTGGTATCATGTGTTGGTGGGTGTGATAATTAATTCAAAAGTCTGGTCGCGATTTCAAATCGATGGGCCTCCATATTCCAGGTATGACACCGCGGTGGGGTCATTTCCGGTCCCATGCCACTGCAGTGAGCATTCTGAAGCTGACCCGAACATCTGATAATCCCCAACAATGCAGCGGACCGTAATGACATGACTGAGGCGTCATACCAGGAATACGAATTTGAAATCGGGACCATGCTTCTGAATGAATTATCACACCCACCAAGGTGTGATACCATGGAGCGAGGGGGAAGAATAGACCTGGAGAGACCACCCACCCGTCTAGGAATGCCCACAGAATGGGGGAAAATGTAAGTTATAAATCACTTTTTTTTCCACATTTATACTTCACATTTAGGTCAGACGGATGATTAGGGATGTAGTATGAAGCTGCAGGGACAGGTACTGATAGGTTTGGGGGCATAAACTAGGTGACAGGTTCCCTTTAAAATCTCACATAGGACTCCATTCCTGCAAGGAAAGTTTTGCTAAAATGCAATCTTCAAGCCCCT
This sequence comes from Allobates femoralis, assembly GCA_033576535.1. NCBI lineage: Eukaryota > Metazoa > Chordata > Amphibia > Anura > Aromobatidae > Allobates > Allobates femoralis. The sequence continues at coordinate 460,892,020 of JARQOC010000001.1, forward strand.
GTCCAACACTGGCAATCGAAGCAGGACACATTTTCACTGATTTACGTCACATGATGGGAAACAGCACTCCTGATTGGTCATTAAGTTTTGTTAGAGGTAAATGTGAAACCAGTCTATCTAAACCAGACACCTTCATTTTGCAAGAAATCTTAAACATTTTACTCATATTTACCTGTATACTGCAGAGGGTGATGGGAGAATACCCATCAAAACCAAAGATCCAGGAAAGCCAGATGCTATGTGATGACCTGCTCAAAGCCTTAACATTAAAAGGTGGAGAAGGAATCCCTGGAAGAGATCAAACAATTACATTTATGTAAGTTCTAACAGAAGATATAGCACAGCTCAATGGTTTTTAAAGTGTATCTGATAAATTCTATTGATCAGTGTGCGGGAAGTTTTAAGACCCTCATTGATCTCTTAAAACAATGGGGAAATAAATTCAGCTCATGTTTGAGCACACAAGTAGATGAGTCAACAGATTTTCTATTGAGCTTGTACATTGTTCTCCACAGGCTCGAGATAAACTGGAATATTCTGCTCTTGGTTGGATTGATTGTTGGGGGTTGTAGGTCCTCTATTGATCAAAAGAGCCTAACAAGGGCATAAAGAAGCAAAAACTGATCACCACTTCCAAAAATAATAATGCAAATGTGAACAGCTGCAACTGTTATTAATTTAGTAAATACTTGGTAGGCCCACAACATTTCATATGTTAAAGAGGACCTGTCACCCCCCTGGTGCTATGCTAACTGAATACAGTACTGAATGCAGTGTGTCTGCTGCATTCAGGGAAGGGGTCCCCCATGTCTCTAGCCCCCTGTAAGTTGTAAAAGAGACTTTATAAAGTTTATGGATAAGGAGTCCAGAGGGACTTACTCAGTAATGAGTCATCGCTGTTGTATGGTGTCCTCCCCACCTCCAGCCCTCTCTGTGCCACCTCCAGCCCTCTCTTGTTCAGAATCCTTTATGTCTCCCTTCCACAAAGCGAGCAATGGGAGTGAGTGGTCCCAGCAGCTGAAATGCCTCCTGCCAGTGATGTCAGCGCCAGAGCCCGCCCTGCACCAGATTATGTATGTTATGCAGGGCGGGCTCCGGTGCTGACGTCAACAGCTAAACAAGGGAGGGCTGGAGGTGGACCAGAGAAGGCTGGAGGTGGGGAGGACACCAGCAGCAGCGATGACACAAACAGAAGGATGAACAAGAGAGGGCTGGAGGCAGGGATGATACCATACAACAGCGATAACTCATTACTGAGTAAGTCCCTCTGGACTCCTTATCCATAAACTTTATAAAGTCTTTTTTACAACTTACAGGGGGGGGCTAGAGACATGGGGGACCCTTCCCTGAATGCAGTAGACACGCTGCATTCAGTTTTGCATTCAGTTAGCATAGCACCAGGGGGGTGACAGATCCTCTTTAAGATAACGTAAAAGTACCAATCTGGGGTTGTTTTATTTATTTCACCACCGTATAGGTATCAATTAATTCATGTTCCCTGTGTGTAGCAAAATATTTGCCGGCTGCCATCTTCTTCTGTTTCCTGCACTGCTGCAGTCCTCTTTTGTGTTTATCGATATAAGATATATCCGCTCCAGCATGCTTCATAAAAAAGGTGGCCCTGGTTGGGTGTATAAATTTCTGCTACAGAGGCGAGGCACCTTTGCAGGCCACATTGTGCCAATGGATTCGTCTGACCAGCACCAGATGTTAAGCAGTTCATTGAGGGACACTCAATGAGAGTTTTAAAAAAGAGTACTTTACTCAACAACAGTTTGATGAGAACTATTTACATTAACATTGATCATTTCTGTACACAGTCTCCTTACCTTTTTCACTTCACCTGTTCCAGCCTCTACTAGTTTTACTTCTTTCACTACAACCCAGCCTAGCTCTTCAATACACTCAGTGAAAATAATTTTCTCCTCTCACTGTTCCACATGTTATTCTCTTCTTAAAGGGAATGTTTTGCCAATATGGCTGCAGTTAGTTTCAAGATTTCTGATGCTTAGGGAACTCCCACCTGGGACACTCACTTTGTCTCATGTTCCATCCCATTCTGGCACATTACCTTTTACAGTTATAAAGTCTGGGCCACCCTGGTAGGCAATTGCTTTGTCCTACGGTCAGTCCTCTGATCACTCCATAACTTGGTCACTCTCTTTCTTCTCAGTATTCTGAATCTCACTATCTACATCCTTGGTCTCCACTCACACTAACAACACCCAAGTCATGCAGCTTGTCTCCAGCTGGTCCTTAGGTCTGTCTCTCTCACACACTGGGCCCTATCTGATGTTATAACAGGAAATAGTCACTGTCCTTGTACTAAAGGCAATCCCACTCTGGGCTACTCATAAACATTAACTGTTTCTTGCCCTCTTGTTGGCAACATACAATCACCGTCTACCTCTGCTGCAATTCACATTTTGAATTATATACCATAACAATAATGTGTGACATAATGGGATTTAAATCTTATAACAACGATAATGGTGTCTTCAAGGGGGAACGCGACAATATGTCCACCTCCTTACAGTACTTTAAGATACACACTAAATAAACCATATAATTCATCATATCATGACCAGGACAGTTTTTCTATCTATACAATACGCTTTTAGGATCATCTTTGAATTCTATTTTTAAAGTGAGGATCAGCTAACAAATCTGAATTTATCTCAAATATATGTTGTGTTCACTACTGCATATTGCAAGTGTTCTCTTATATGGCCTTGAACTTATTTCTGGGAACATTATTATTATTATTATTATTATTATTATTATTTTTACACGAATGAAATGACTAAGCCTTATTGGCATTTTCTGCCCTTGGTTCAGAGTTCAGTGTAGTGCACTGCCAAATAAACCTTACCCTCTGATGGTTTGCACCAAGCTTTATTTTTTCACAATACTAGAATTAATTTTCACACAAATTTTTTTTCTGCAAAGTGAAATGTGTGGTAAATTTGAGATAAAATCTCCAAACACGGTCATCTGTAATACATATAATGACTTTTCAAGGAGTTTTAAATGGATTAATGTCTACATGACAGTACAACAACCTGTGTATTAAAGGGGTTGTCCCTTATATGGTTGCAGAGGTCTAAAATAACAAATGGAGCTGTAACTCACTCTCCCCAGGTCTCCCCCATTTCCCCACTGCTTCTGTCTGTGTTCATAGGCTGCAGCGGTGAAGTCATGACTACAGTACATATAACTACAACAGCGAATCACTAGGCTCAGCAATTGGTGCTGTTTATATCAGCAGAGCTGCTAAGCCCAGTGATTGGCTGTAGCTTTCCAAATGCTGTAGTTATGACATCACCACTGTAACCAATCAACAAAGACCAGAGCAGTGGAGGAGAGGCAGTGCTAGATCAGAGGAAGAGGAGTTATTTTTATTTATTGTAGCCCTATGGAGCTATAACATTTTAACTTTATAAATGCCTGTAAATGCTGCAGCGTTTCAGACAAAAACATGCTTTTCATAGCTGCCGGGGACTGAGCCGCACTGTGTACATACTGGCTATTAACCTCATAACGACAGCTTTACGTCTACAGACGTCAGAAAAAAAGGGTACTTATGCCTAGCCGACGTCTGTAGACGTCAGGCAGGAAAAAGCCCTGTAGCGCCGCCCCTGTAGCTAAAATCTCTAGGGTGTCAGCGTACCGATTGTGACTGAGACCCTAGTGATTAAGAATTAGCTGCATTTTTACCAGCACCAGTAATGTGATGACCGGTAAGCACCGTTTACCGATTATCACATTACAAAAAGTGAAAGTGCTTGTAAAAAATGCTTTCACTTTGATCCGACATGAAAACGCATGTCGGATCAAAGTGATCCACTAACCCCTAAGGCCCCCAAGACCGAGGTGCCGGAGATCACCTCCCCCCCACACCTCCATCCCCCCCGGTCCATGCAAAAATGGTGACGGTGCGCTGCCTCCCCTGCATCTCCATGCGGTCTGACATGTCATACATATCAGGCCGCATGGAAATAACCTCCTCTGATGCTGCCTATTGCCCCTCCGGGGTCCCACCGGCCTCCGGACACTCCCCGCTCCCTCCCCCGGTGCCCGGTGTCCAGAACCCCTTTGGAAGCCCACATGCCGGCCCCGCCGCCTCTAAACTCCACTTGATGTGACCAAACATCACATCGGATGGAGTTTGCAGCCCCCCCTCACCACTCTTACCTACCAATGATCCTGATTCCGGTCCCGGGGTCCTCCGGTCCTGGGGGCTTCTCCTGCTGGCTGCTGCTGTCTTCTGCGGCGCGCGCCTCCTCTGTGCACACCCTGGTGTGCACGCACGCGCGCGCCGCTATTAACTCCTTGTGTGCGGCCCAGGGAATGACAGGTCATGAACTCAGTGAGTTCATGACCTATCTGAATCCTCGGGTCACAAGGGGTTAACTGTGCTCTTCATGGTGGTCACTACTTCAGATCACCATCAGTGGTGATTTATCAGGATCCTGATAGATCACCACTGATGGTGATCTGATGTGGAGACCACCATGAAGAGCACAGTTAACCCCTTGTTAACTGTGCTCTTCATGGTGATCTCCACATCAGATCATCATCAGTGGTGATCCCAGGATCCCTATGGGATCCCAGGATCCTGATAGATCACCACTGATGGTGATCTGATGTGGAGACCACCATGAAGAGCACAGTTAGCCTCTTGTTACCTGTGCTCTTCATGGTGGTCTCCACATCAGATCACCATCAGTGGTGATCCCAGGATCCCTATGGGATCCCAGGATCCTGATAGATCACCACTGATGGTGATCTGATGTGGAGACCGCCATGAAGAGCACAATTAACCCCTTGTGACCCGAGGACTCTGATAGGTCATGAACTCCTGGCAATGAACCTGCTTTTATAGCATATGGGGGATGCCCCATATGCTATAAAACTGAGAATCGTCGCGGGACCTCCCACTGGACTACGTCGGACCTTCCCACTGGACTACGTCGGATGTCAAAGAATAATAAAGATGGAGTCCAAGTAGTGTTTGTGTTTTTTTTGTAATAAAAATATTTTTCTCTGTCTTGTGTCTTCTTTACAAATTACAAGAGATTCCTAATGGTCCGGTCTAATATTGGCCAGATGTTATGAATCTCGGGCTTAGTGCCAGCTGCCAAAAAGCTGGCATTAACCCCTTATTACCCGGTCTGCTACCGCTTCTATGAATGCGCCATTTTCTGGGGCGGCTGTGGGCTGCAATTCTGTGGACCCAGAAAGCTTGGGCCTCCCTATGCTGAGGATTCCAGCCCCCAGCTGCCTAGTTGTACCTGGCTGGACCAAAAATATGGCGAAGCCCACGCAATTTTTTTTTTTTATTATTTCATGAAATAATTTTAAAAAAAAAGGGCTTCCCTATATTTTTGGTTTCCAGCCAGGTAAAACTAGGCAGAAGGGGTTGATGGCAGCCCGTAGCTGCCTGCTGTACCTGGCTGGACCAAAAATATGGTGAAGCCCCATGTTTTTTTTTTTTAATTTATTAAAGAAATACTAAAAAAAATGCAGGGGAGGAGACGACCAGGACACGGTGTCTCCGTATCTTGTGCACATGCTCTAAAAGTGAGAAATTGTGTGAAAAAAATAAAATGTTCAACATGACATTATCAAATTCTGTGAAGTAGCTGTAGGTTCCAAAAGCTCACTATACCCCTAGATATAATCCTTGAGGTGTCTAGTTTCCAAAATGGGGTGACTTGTTCGGGAGCTCCAATGTTTAGGCACAAAGGGGCTCCCCATATGCGGCCTGTGTGCCTAAACATTGGAGCTCCCCCACAAGTGACCACATTTTGGAAACTAGACCCCCAAGGAACATATCTAGATGCATAGTGAGCACTTTCAACCCCCAAGTGCTTCACAAATTAGTCTGTAAAAAGGAAAAAAAAGAAGATTTTTGTGAAAAAAAGTACTTTTTCATTTTTAAGGATCAGTTTGTGAAGCACCTGGGGGTTCAAAGTGCTCACTATGCATCTAAATAAGTTCCTTGGGGGGTCTAGTTTCCAAAATGTGGTCACTTGTGGGGGAGCTCCAATGTTTAGGCACACAGGGGCTCTCCATATGCAACATGGTGTCCGCTGACAATTGGAGCCAATTTTCCATTCAAATTGTTAGCGGACACCATGTCACATATGGAGAGCCCCTGTGTGCCTAAACATTGGAGCTCCCCCACAAGTGACCACATTTTGGAAACTAGACCCCCCAAGGAACTTATCTAGATGCATAGTGAGCACTTTAAACCCCCAGGTGCTTCACAAATTGATCCGTAAAAATGAAAAAGAACTTTTTTTTCACAAACATTTTCTTTTGTCCTCAATTTTTTCATTTTCACATGAGCAACAGGATAAAACGCATCCTAAAATTTGTTGGCCAATTTCTCCTGAGTACACCGATACCTCATATGTGGTCATAAACCACTGTTTGGGCATACAGCAGGGCTCAGAAGGGAAGGAGCACAATTTCACTTTTTGAATGGTAAATTAGCTCCAAAAGTCAAATTGCGCTCCTTCCCTTCTGAGCCCTGCCGTGCAGCCAAACAGTGGTTTATGACCACATATGAGGTATCGGTGTACTCAGGAGAAATTGCCCAACAAATTTTAGGATGCATTCTATCCTGTTGCCCATGTGAAAATGAAAACATTGAGGCTAAGAGAACATTTTTGTTGGAAAAATTAAAATGTCCATTTTTTGTTTCCACTTTGCTTTAGTTGCTGTGAAGCACCTGAAGGGTTAATAATTTTTTTAAATGTAGTTTTGAGTAGCTTGAGGGGTGTAGTTTTCGGAATGGTGTCACTTTTGGGTGTTTTCTGTCATGTACACCCCTCAAAAGGACTTCAAATGTGATGTGGTCACTAAAAAAAATGGTTTTGTAAATTTTTCTGGAAAAATGAAAAATTCCTGATGAACTTTGAACCCTTATAACGTCCTAATCCCAAATTTTTTTTTTCCAAAATTGTGCAGATGTAAAGTAGACATGTGGGAAATGTTATTTATTAACTATTTTGTGTCACATAACGCTCCGGTTCAACAGAATAAAAATTACAAATTTGAAATTTGTCACATTTTCAAAATTTTTGCCAATTTTTTTATATTTTCACAAATAAACACAAAAATTATCGACCTAAATTTACCACTAACATGAAGCCCAATATGTCACGAAAAGAACAATCTCAGAATCACTAGGATCCAATGAAGCGTTCCGGAGATATTACCTCATAAAGGGACACTGGTCAGAATTACAAAAAATGGTTTGGTCATTAAGGTGGAAATTGGCTCAGTCACTAAGGGGTTAAAATGTGTCTTTCTCTGAAACCTCGCAGCATTTCAGAGCAAAACATACCTGGTTGTGATCATACAGTCAGTGTCTGATGCATGCTGCTTATGGTTTGGGCATTATATATCAGCTGATAGGTTCCCTTTAATGAATCTAGATTTATAAGTAGTTGTTAGGAAAATCCTATCCCCTATCTACAATAGTCAAAATTATTATTATTATTATTATTATTCATTATTATAGCGCCATTTATTCCATGGCACTTTACATGTGAAAAGGGGTATACATAGACAAATACAATATTCATGAACAATACAAGGCACACTCAGGTACAGGAGGAGAGAGGACCAGGCCCGTGAGGGCTTACAGTCTACAAGGGATGGGTGATACACCAGGAAAAGGTAGGGCAGGACATGGAGTGGTTTAGTGGACTGATGCTCACTGCAGGTTCTAGGCTTGTTGAAAGAGGTGGGTCTTCAGGTTCCTTTTGAAGGTTTCCACAGTAGGTGAGAGTCTGATGTGTTGGGGCCGAGAGTTCCAGAATATAGGAGTATATATCAAAAAATGGCGACAAAAGGGCATTTTTTTTTTACAAATTTCTGAATTTTTTTCATCACTTAAATACGGTAATAAAAAAATATGATACATGTTTGGTATCTATGAATTCGTACTGCCCAGGGGAATCATACTATCAGGTCAGTTTTACCATACAGGGAGCATGGCAAATAAAAGAAACCAAACACATTGTGAAATTTCACCTTTTTGCAATTTTACTGCACTTGGAATTTTTTTTCCCATTTTCCAGTGCACTATATGGTAAAATAAATGATATCATTCAAAAGTACAACTCATACTGCAAAAACAAGCCTATCATACAGGTATATTGAAGGAAAAATAAAAAAGTTATGGCTCTAGGAAGAAGGGGGGGTGATGATGAAAACAAAAACGGAAAATCGCCCAGGGTGAAAGGGATAATAAACACTGTTATATGTGACAACTCATCATAAGCATTAACAAGTCCTGTTTAGTGACAGAATACAAGCAATGAGAGACAGTGACTTTTAGTAAATGGGAACCAACGAACATATTCAGGCAATGGAAGATTAAACTCAGAGCCCAATATTAGAATATTGATTTCTTGATTACTTTCTTTTTTAACTTTATGATTTTAGAGAGAGGACAAATACTCTGATTTTTACGCAAAATAAATCATAACCTGGCATCTTGAGTACCTTCAAGTTATCACTTCATTTCCTTATTCTACACCAAAAACGTAGAAAAAATATCTTTGTCTTAAAAAACATTTGAATGTCCTGCCTTCTGACATAAAAGAAAAAGGAACCAAACTTGTCATTAACCTTAACATCCGATTACACAATATTTTGCTGATGACCATATCTTGAGCTATATTCACTAACACGTAGGCTTCAAAGCTGAATTCCTTCAACAGTCTTTACTATCTAAACACCTATACTGAGTTGTCTTTGGTAATGTGCATTCTGCAAATAGACACCTTAAATGTATGTCCATGTAAAGTTTGCACTGAGCAGAAAAAAATCTGTATTGGATTTGTCCAAAATAATGTGACAAAATTAGCAAATAAATCTCTGTAAATTACGGCCGATTTTGCTGCCGATTTGCAGTGAAAACTCAAAGGGTGAAAAGGGTGAACTCGACTGACAATCAACAACATAAACTGAAAAACCGGTCAACTTCCACTGAAATTTAGCAAATTCACATTTTGTTGTTCTTCTAAGGCCGGGTTCACACCACGGCCTGATCAGGTCCAGGGCTGTCGGGTCTAAACTGGACAGCCCCGGACCTGATTTTGACATAATACAGCCCGGACCGGGGCGATCCTTCACCATAGACTCCCATGTTAGGGAGCACCGGATCGCCCCAGATCCAGGAGGATCCGATTTGGGCAGATTTTCACCCCGGACACACAAAAACGTTGCGTGCAACGTTTTTGTGACCGGGAGCATAATCCGAATTCACCCAGATCCTCCCGGACAGATGGAAACCGGATGGCACATAGTAGCCATCCGGTTCCATCCGGCCCCATACGGCTGTATTATGTCAAAATAGGGTCCGGGGCTGTCAGGTTTACACCAGACAGCCCCGGATCGGATCAGGCCGTTGGTGTGAACCCGGCCTAAGAAAGGAGTGGAGAACTCCAGGCCTCAAGGGCAACCAACAAGTCATGTTTTCAGGATTTCCTTAGTATTGCCCAGGTGATAATATACGGTAATCACCTGCACTGGTAATGATTCCAACCCCTGTACAATGCTAAGAAAATATTAAAAACATAAACTGTTGTTGGCCCTTGAGTTCCCTACCTCTACTCTAAGGCTATAAGCCAGATAAATCAAAACTTTTTGCAATTTTTGTTGCTTTAAAATTTTTGCCCAGCTCTTATCACTTATCAAATTCATGACCAGCAACCGAATTCACCACACCACAAATATTACTTCAGTGAGAATTTGAGAAAGACTTGTGATAAGGCGCAAGCCACTTGTCCGACACTCCTGGTTCACCATGAGGTGTACACAACAGTAGCATCTGATAATTGCACATCTCATCAAGACCGGTGTGTACTTAACGCACACTGTTTTTTTGATGAGGTAAAAAATGTTTATACCATGTTAGCCAGTAGATAGAAAAATACTAGAATTTGCAAGTCCTCAGTGGTTGATACCTTTTAATGGCTAACTGAAAAGATGGTAATTGAAGCAAGCTTTCAGGAACTATGGTCCCTTCATCAAGATGATAATGACACAAATTCTGAAGACACATACATATATACATAAGCAGAGTTGTATTTACTGCATTATATCACTCTGCTTATGTATATATGTATGTGTCTTCAGAATTTGTGTCATTATTAAGCATGATTAAGGGGCCATAGTGTCCCTAAAGCTTGCTTCACTTACCATCTGTTCAGTTAGCCATTAAAAGGTATCAACCACTGAGGACTCTCAGATTCTAATATTTTATTGTTTTTTTGAGACATTCAAGACCAATGAGCATTTTTTTAAATAGCTTCATAAAAAACCTTCTGTGGGAAGATTTTGGAGGTGACTCATTTAATGAATAATCTCCCTAAACAATTTTGAAGTGTTTTTGAAGAATTTTTGTTTTTGATGGTTTGCGTATTGCAGCCTTTTGGTTGGACAGTGTCTAGTTTGAAATGGATTCTATCAGAAGTCGCAACACAAAGTGTCATGCAATTTCTTTTATTCTACCAAATTTGAAAAACCTGAAGTGTAAAAAAAATGCTCAAAACATGCATATGAATAATAATGCTGCATGTTTTAGTGCACCAAAAACCATAGTGTGAACAGGAAAAACACTGTGTACAATGCATATTTTCATGTGTTGTTAAAGAGGACCTTTCACCCCTGGTGCTTTCAAAAGTGACAGCACCACTGAATGCAGCGTGTCTGCTGCATTCAAAGAAGCTGTGTACTAAGGCTCTACCCTCCCTGTACCCCAAAAAAACACTTTGCAAACTTTACAATTAAGAGGTCCCTTGGGTCAGATCTGATTAAGAGGTCTTTGCCACTGGCACAATCCTCGCTGCCTCATCCTTGTGTGTTCCGCCCCCTCTATGTGTCTGACGCCGCCTCCTCTTCTTTTGAAGAAGAGGAGGCGGCTGCAGACACATAGAGGGAACGAAACACACAAGGATGAGGCAGGAAGGATTGTGCCAGCAGTGAGGACCTCTTAATCAGACCCGACCCAGGGGACCTCTTAACTGTAAAGTTTGCAAAGTGTTTTTTTTCAGGGTACAGGGAGGGTAGAGCCTTAGTACTCAGCTTCTCTGAATACAGCAGATTCACTGCATTCAGTGTTGCTGTCACTTTTGAAAGCACCAGAGGGGTGACAGGTCCTCTTTAAGTGCATTTTTACTTGTGTTTCTTCCATTCATTTGAATATGTACAAATTGATGTAAAAACATTGGAAAAAAAACTAACGTGCAATTGTTTAAAATTATCGTAATCGTTGCTCAAAAAACGCAAGGAAATATACCTTAGCGTGAATAAGATTTTAGAAATCTCATATAGTGTATTTTTCACTTTATAATATGCACTAGATTATTAGACATATCCCAAATTTGGTGAAGGAAAAGAGAAGAAAAACAATTTTTAATGTTAAATGGGGTCAGTCTTATAGTGCCAGTGTCCGTCTTATAATCACTATATATTTTCTCCATCCTGGCATACATAGTCCCCACGGCTGACACATTGCCCTCAAGGCGGCCACATAGCCCCTATGATGGTACATAACCCCCAATGGCTGCCAAATAACCCCCTAAGGCTGCCACTTAACCCCCATGATACTACATAGCCCCCCACAGCTGCCACATAGCCCCAACAGCAGCCACATAACACCCCAAAGCAGCCATATAACCCCCATGATGGTACATATTTCCTACTGCTGTCACATAGCCATCATGATGGTACATAGCCCCCCACAGCTGCCACATATCCCCCCAAGGCTGCCACATAGCCGCCCCAAGGCTGCCACATAGCCCCCCAAGGCTGCCACATAGCCCCCCCAAGGCTGCCACATAGCCCTTCAAGGCTGCCACATAGCCCCCCAAGGCTGCCACAAAGCCCCCATGGCTGCCACACAGTTAAAAAAAAATAAACCATCATACTCACCTCTCTCCATCGTTCCCCGCAGCTGGCGCCATCTCTTCGCCTGTCTGTGACGGCATCCAGTCATGTGAGCAGCACACAGTGATGACGTCACTGGCTGTGCTGCTCACATGACCACATACCGGCACAGACAGATGGAGGGATGAAGCAGGCTGCAGGGCACGATGGAGAGAGGTAAGTTATCGCTGGGCTAGTCACTGCCTCCCACGCAATGAAAGAGTGGGAGGCAGTGACTATCCACATAGGTTGTACACTGCTGCAGCCACTGATCCTACAGGCCCACTCAATAGATTAGTGTAATATGCGCTGCTCCCCACGCCGGTGATGGACAGGGGATGCACTGCATATTGCATGAGCCTAATGAGCGGGGGCACGTGACCACGGCCTGTAGCTGCAGCCCCTCCAGCCACAGGACACGGCTCCAGAGCAGCTCCCCTCCCCCACAGTGGATTTGGATTATATAACACCCCCAACTTCCCCCCAAATTTTGGGAAAACAAAAGTGTGTCTTATTGCTTAAAAATACGGTGTTTGGCTGCTACTGTAAAATGCTGCATATTTGCCACATGAAAAGAACCCTACAAAAGTGCTATGGATAAATAAAAGCTAAGGAGTGTTTTGGCTGCATTTTCAGGAAAAAACAAGCAGAAACTGAAAATTTTTTTGAGGTGTTTTGAGATTTGGAGAGTTTCCACTCAGCATGTCCGTAAGTCCTATACAAATGCTTTAGAAAAGAATGCAATCATGTCACAAGCGTGCCAGATCCCAGACCTAAAATCCTCACTGCGTCTGAATTGTGTCAACAAAATCTAACAACAGATACTGAAAAGAGTATTCTGATGCCAAAAGAACTTTCACCGCATTATAGGACCTCAGCTGAGGTGTTATGGTAGTTAGATGACAAACTTGTCAACAGTGGCGTAACTAGAGTCCGAAGGGCCCCGTTGCAAAATTTGGACCTGGGCCCCCCCTTCCCCCCCGCGCCCACATTGGTCATATGTATGGGCCCCATGTAACATTTTAAACCCTATGAAGAGTCACAAATTCACCCCTCTCCCCTTCATTATGTATTAATGTCCCTCATCCTGCAATTTATGGTCCTCCTCCTGGAATGTGCACTTAAGGGAACCTGTCACCATGAAAATACATTCTAACCTGCAGGAAGCATGTTGTAGAGCAGGAGGAGGAGAGAAGATTGATATATAGTTTTGTGAGAAAATATTCAGTATAATCTGTGTTTTCATTATTTAAAATTCTGCACTTCCTGGGATTTTTGGTCCAGAGGCAGGCCTATCATTGATTGACAGCTGTCTTTATAGAAGTTTGCATACAAATAAAGGTGTCAATCAGTGATACGACCATCCACTGGACCAAAAATCCCAAAAAGTGCAGAATATTAAATAATGAAATCACAGGTTATACTGAATCTTTTCTCACAAAACTATATATCAATCTACTCTACTCCTCCTGCGCTATAACATGGTGCCTGAAGATTAGAATGCATTTTCATGGTGACAGGTTCCCTTTAAATAAACACAAGGAAATGTTATTTTCCACTGCACAGTTTAGGGGGAATCATCCTATTATACATATGGCCTATTTCCAAGACTGTAGTGTTCACCAAGTGAAGATCAGCAAGACTATCAGAAAGTCAGCTAGAAACTGAACAATACCAGCACTGTCCATGAACTGCGAGGCTAACAGTCGTGTCGCTTTCCAATAAAAGAGCTGCAATCTGATAACAGAGCTCCAGCAGACAGTGACGGTAATAATGTCATCTGTAGACTTTCTGGATACTGGCACCAGATTTTTCCCATCTAGTCCATCAGGAGCATAATGTAGGGGCAGAGAGCCTTCCAGCAATGTGTCACTTACTGGACTGTTTGCTGCAGTTTTTATACAATCTTAGCTTTACCAGAAGGATATTATGTTTAAAGGAATAGTAAACCTTCTGCCACGTAGCCCTCCATATTCATAAGCCCAGTGTAACTCTGCCCCCACCATTGATTGGTAAAATTCTGCCCATTCACACAGAACGCTGCCAAGAAGCGGTATTGGCCGGATTCTAAAGAACTCAGCATTCGGAATACTAGTAGACTGGTAAAACAATGATTTCATCAAATCTGCAGCAAGAAGTCCAGTAAGTGATATATCACTGGAATCAGGGTCTCTGCTCCCACATAATGCTGCTATTAGATGGGTTATCAAAAACCTGGTGATGGATTTCATATAAAGGGCTTACTATATCGATGGAGATAACTGGCCATTTTAGAAGTCAGGGCTAGATTTCTGTCTTAAATCATGCCATTAAAGTGCAGTCACTTTTGAAGAATTTATCGGGCGTCCATATTCACACACTAGCGCTGCTATGCCCACTTCAGTAGATGCAGCCAGGAATCGAATGAAGATGGCAAAATATGTCAAATCTTTTAGTTGTGCAAAAATCAGGTGAATTTGGTGAAAACACTGATGCACCAGGGCCAAAATATTTTATTTTTATTTTTTTACCCAGCACAAAAATCAGCTGCTATTATTCTTCTCATGCCATAATGAGAATGCCAAGTATCACTTCCTCTAGGCCATAGTGGACATGACAGCCAACGTCGGAAGGAAACATGATTCATTCAATCCTAAAAACAGAATTTTAATTACCGTATATACTCGTGTATAAGCCGACCCGTGTATAAGCCGACCCCCCTACTTTTGCCCCAAAAATCTGGAAAAACCTATTGACTCGTGTATAAGCCGAGGGTGGACCTCAGCACAGGTATACAGCCCCCAGCAGTGTGGTATACAGGCCACCCCAGTGGTAGTACATAGGAGCCCCAGCAGCCCCAGTGGTAGTACATGGGAGCCCCAGCAGCCCCAGTGGTAGTATACAGGAAGCCCCAGCAGTATACAGGCAGCCCCAGCAGTATACAGGAAGCCCCAGCAGTATACAGGCAGCCCCAGCAGTATACAGGCAGCCCCAGCAGTATACAGGCAGCCCCAGCAGTATACAGGCAGCCCCAGCAGTATACAGGCAGCCCCAGCAGTATACAGGCAGCCCCAGCAGTATACAGGCAGCCCCAGCAGTGTATACAGCCCCAGTGGTAGTATATTGCAGCCCCCGCGGTAGTATACAGCAGCCCCCGTAATCCAGGGCCCCCCCAGCCTCTCTCCGGTCACCTGGAAAGGAAACTATACTTATCAGTGTCCGCTGTCCGTGCCCGCTCGCATCTGCCGACATCGCGCTCCTCCATCTTCATGCGGCGTCTTCCTGTTTCCTGTGCGCGTCGCAAGGAATGACGTCATTGCTGCGACGAGCACAGAAACAGGAAGACGCCGCATGAAGATGGAGGATCGCGATCTCGGCAGATGCGAGCGGGCGCGGACAGCGGACACTGATAAGTATAGTTTCCTTTCCAGGTGACCGGAGAGAGGCTGGGGGGGCCCTGGATTACGGGGGCTGCTGTATACCGATGTATACATCGGTATGTACCGATGTATACATCGGTATACAGCACTGACTCGCGTATAAGCCGAGGGGGGTACTTTTCAGCCCAATTTTTGGGCTGAAAAACTCGGCTTATACGCGAGTATATACGGTAAGTAACTTAAAGGGGCTTTCCCACAAAGTTAATTCTAAAGTTAATTTTTAGCAATAGATTTTGGAATAATAATAATTTTCACAATTGGATGTGTTTAAAAAAATTGTTCCTGTGCTGAGATAATCTTATAAATGCTATATACTGTGTAATGGCTGAGTCTGGCTGTGTAGTAACAAGGTCTGATCATACCACAGCTACTGGGTAGGGGAGGAAGCAAAAGAGACATCCTCCCTGGTCCAGGAGATGTGGTGACCATTTCCCTGTACGGTCAGCTGCATCCATTACACAGCACATAGCATGGACACATATATAAGATTATCTCAGCACAGGAGATGTGGTATGATCAGACCATGTCCCTGTACAGTCAGACACATCCATTACACAGTACATAGCAGGGACACATATATAAGATTATCTCAGCACAGGAGCTGTTGTATGATCAGACCATGTCTCTGTATGATCAGACCATATCCTGTACGGTCAAATACATCCATTACACAGTACATAGCAGGGGCACATATATAAGATTATCTCAGCACAGGAGATGTGGTATGATCAGACCATGTCCCTGTACGGTCAGACACATCCATTACACAGCACATAGCAGGGACACATATATAAGATTATCTCAGCACAGGAGATGTGATATGATCAGACCATGTCCTGTACGGTCAGACACAGCCATTACACAATACATAGCAGGGACACATATATAAGATTATCTCAGCACAGGAGATGTGGTATGATCAGACAATGTCCCTGTACAGTCAGACACATCCATTACACAGTACATAGCAGTGGCACATATATACGATTATCTCAGCAAAGAAGATGTGGTATGATCAGACCATGTCCTGTATGGTCAGACACATCCATTAAACAGTACATAGCAGGGGCACATATATAAGGTTATCTCAGCACAGGAGATGTGGTATGATCAGACCATGTACCTGTACGGTCAGACACATCCATTACACAGTACATAGCAGGGACGCATATATAAGATTATCTCAGCACAGGAGATGTGGTATGATCAGATCATCATTTCCCGATACGGTCAACACATCCATTACTCAGTACATAGCAGGGACACATATATATAATAATCTCAGTACAGGAGATGTGGTATGATCAAACCATGTCCGTGTATGGTCAGACACATCCATTACACAGCACATAGCAGGGACAAATATATAGTAATCTCAGTACAGGAGATATGGTATGATCAGCCATGTCCCTGTACGGTCAGACACATCCATTACACAATACATAGCAGGGACACATATATATAATAATCTCAGCACAGGAGATGTGGTATGATCAGATCATCATTTCCCGATACGGTCAACACATCCATTACTCAGTACATAGCAGGGACACATATATATAATAATCTCAGTACAGGAGATGTGGTATGATCAGCCATGTCCCTGTATGGTCAGACACATCCATTACACAGTACATAGCAGGGACACATATATATGATTATCTCAGCACAGGAGATGTGGTATGATCAGACCATGTCCCTGTATGGTCAGACACATCCATTACACAGTACATAGCAGGGACACATATATATAATAATCTCAGTACAGGAGATGTGGTATGATCAGCCATGTCCCTGTACGGTCAGACACATCCATTACACAATACATAGCAGGGACACATATATAAGATTATCTCAGCACAGGAGATGTGGTATGATCAGACCATGTCCCTGTATGGTCAGACATGACCATTACACAGCACATAGCAGGGACACATATATAAGATTATCTCAGCACAGGAACACATCCAGTGTCAGACGGGAGTGTCTAGGGCCCACAGGAGAGATTTATTCCACAGGTCCCACCCTACTCTACATAGACATTTTACTTGTTCATGCTCCAGCCTCATGTACATGGGACACAAAACAGTGTGGAAAACAGTGTGCGCCTCTTAATGAATTTGGCACATTTTTCGGCTTACGTGGAGCATCAAAAAGAAAGTTTACTACTATCAGGGAATGTTTCAATTCTGTTGTATTCACACCACATTTGAGGATTAAATTATGTTGAATTTCTTGGCTGCACATGCGTGGGTCCCCTTTCCATGAAGATTTGCTCTCTTTAAAAAAAAAAAGTCCCCCCTTTCCCACATATAGCTTATATAACCTAGTCTCCTCTACCCCACATATAGCATAAAATAACATATATAACCTAGTCCTGCCTCCACCACATATAGCATATATAGTGTAGTCTCACCTCCCCCACATATAGCATTTACAGCCAAGTCTTCTCTCTCACATATAACCTACATAGCCTAGTCTCCCCTCACCACATAAAGCTTATATAGCCTACTCCCCCCTCCTCCACATATAACAGATATAGCCTGGTCCCCCCTCCCCACATATGGCTTATATAGCCTAGGACTCTTCCTCCACATATAGAATATATTGCCTAGGTCCCCTTCACCACATATAGCATATATAGCCTGGTTCCCCCTCCACCACATATAGCCTATATAGCCTAGTCCCCCTCCTTCACATATAGCCTATATAGTTTAGTCCCCCATTCCCCACATACAGCATGTCAAATCTAGTCCCCTTTCCACAGCATATAGTATATATAACCTAGACCCCTTACCCTTCATATAGCATATATAGCCACGTCTCTCCAGCTCCACATATAGCATAAATAGCCTAGTCCCCCCTCTCCCCCACATATAGCCAAGTCCTTACTTTCCCAAAATTGATGCATATAGATTCAATTTTCCATTACACATATCAATTTTGCATAAAATACTATTATAAAATGAAAACTACTTCTCCCATCAGTCTCATGAGCTCCAGGAAGGAGTCTTGTCAATGGTAACAGCAGCAGAAGAAAGATTAGAGGAGAGGAGATCTGGGAAGCTGCTGCAATCAACCAGCACCAATTACATCACAGCCTCACCAAGCCCCTACCCTGAGGTGTGCAGAGTGTGAATGAGAGTGTGGAGTGTGCAGAATGTGGAGTGTGCAGAATGTGGAGTGAGCAGAATGTAGAGTGCGGAGTGACAGAGTGCAGAGTGAGCAGAGTGTGGAGTGAGCAGAGTGCAGAGTCAGCAAGTGCAGAGTGCGGAGTGCGAGAGTGCGGGTGAGAGTGTGCAGGCAGTGAACTAAGAGTGTGGAGTGTGCAGATTGCGGAGTGAGCAGAATGTAGAGTGCGGAGTGAGCAGAGTGCAGAGAGCAGAGTGCGGAGTGAGCAGAGTGCAGAGTTAGCAGAGTGCAGAGTGCGGAGTGAGCAGAGTGCATGGTGAGTAGAGTGCGGAGTGTGGAGAGTGCAGAGTGAGCAGAGTGCGGAGAGTGCAGAGTGAGCAAAGTGCGGAGTGCGGAGAGTGCAGAGTGAGCAGAGTGCGGAGTGCGGAGAGTGCAGAGTGAGCAGAGTGCGGAGTGAGCAGAATGTAAGTGAGCAGAGTGAGCAGAGTGCAGTGAGCAGAGTGCGGAGTGAGCAGAGTGCACAGCAGTCTCATCACAGCAATAGAGGAGGACGGGACAATGAACTGGTCAGATGGGCACTTTTGTAACAAAGGTATCATCTATCTCAATTTTTCACTGCCCTGCTAATCTGCCTCCATAATGGCACACTCCCTCCTCCTGCTGTGATCATGCTAGGTCTGGAGTCAGACACATACCTGTGCAGAAGAGGTGTTACTGTCATTGGCACCTATCCAGACAGGTTTCAGCCTGACACCTAGCAGGAGCACAGCAGGATGAGGGAGTGTGTTGCTTTGGATGTAGATTATCTGAGCCGCGAATAGCTGTCCTAGGGTAGGAGGAGGATGAGCCTTCCATCTCTTGTCAATGTGGTCCCTGCAGCAGGGTCCACCAGGGATTCCCCGATTACCTAGTGGGCCATGTGGAGCCTGAACACATCCAATTGTGGAAGTTATTGTTATTCCAAGATCTATTGATGAAAAGGAACTTTGAAATTGTATTTTTCATAAGAAAACCCCTTAACTTCCAAATAATATAGAAGCCATACATGTGGTCCAATTTTTTTTAGCCCTTATGAACAATATAATAATAATATAATAAATACAAATAATAAATGAATTTTTCTAGCCTGCAATTGAAAAGTAGTGGGCTGCTCAGCATGGTTCTTATTATAATGCTTGTGCCATATTGATTACTGTCCAGGGCCAAAGACCTGACCCGGAAAAGAGCCTCCATGGCCTCTGATGTTATTGATTGCTAAACCTAGCCGAACCCTTAACATTCCCTTTATGGTCTTGGCACGAGATTGCAGTCACAAGAGACAAGTGGTCAATTTTGTTGAAGGGGGTAAAGTCTAAATTGAAGTAAATCCACTGTAATCTTCACTCTGGCTTTTGGAAATTTCCTACATCCGACTGGATCCCTTGAGAAAGCAGATATGAAGATAAAAAGCAAAGGACATAATTCCTCATACATCTCAAAATCATACCTTTAATATTAACATTAATGTTATTGGAGGCAGTCAGTCCTTTCTTGTTGTGTGCTTCACAACTGTATATTGCGGTTTGATCCAAGCCTGTTGTAAAATATACAAAAATGTAAATATAGCCCTGAAATTAATAATTTTTTGATATGGAGAAACTGTTAGATCACATTTTAATTACACTGAAGATAATTCATACATAAGAAAATAACAGGTACATTAAAGCATAGATCCAGTGTGGATATCATCATCATCATCATCATCATCACCATGAAAAAAAAGTGCTTTTAATGTTATAATAATAAATAGAAAGAACACTAATAGGTCATGTTATGTTTCCTAGCCATGTACAGATATAGTTAGCTACACATTCATCATCCAATTTTATTTGCTTTATTGCAAATTCAACCCTATGTAGTCCATATGATTAGAGATGAGCGAACCCAGACTTTACAGCTTTTAAATGGTGGCTAGGGGGCTGGGAGGCTGTAAAATAAAGCAAAACAGTGAAAGCAGCAGCAGTATTATACTTGCAAGGGCCATACGCTTATAACATCACGTCTTGGTATGCTCATTAACCTCTAGTTTGTTCACTGGACTCTGCTTCCAACAGCCAATCACAAAGGCCCACTCTCTGTGACAGCATCTATGAGTGGCTGTTGCACCCCCTCCAATTGTACCGATGTCTGTGATTGATTGACATTGCAAGGAACCTGCTGCTGTATGGTGTAAAAATAAATAAATCATTTAAAAAATTTGCAAAGGGGTCCCCTGTTTTTTGACTCTCAGTGCAGATAAAGCAGACAGCTATGGGCTTCCACCCTCATCTGCCTGGTTTGGCTGGCAATCAAAAATACAGTGCAGCCCATTATTTATTTATTTAAATAAATAATTTAAAAAAATGCATGGGCTCCATCCTATTTTTGATTTCTAGCCAAGGTAAAACCCTGGCAGCTGGGGGTGGTATTCTTATCATTGTAAGGCCCATAGTTATTGGGCCCCCCAGAGTACAGAATAGCAAACCACAGTCACCTCAGGAATTAGCACATTCATTAGAAGCGCCAATTCCTGGCGCTTTACCTAGCTCTTCCTGATGCCCTGGAACGGTGGCATAGTGGTGATAGAAGGGGTTAATGACAGCTGAGTATTGACAACTGTCATTAAAGAGGACCTGTCACCCTCCTGGTGCTATGCTAACTGAATGCAGCACTGTATGCAGCATGTCTTCTGCATTCAGGGAAGGGGTCCCCCATGTCTCTAGCACCCCTTTAAGTTGTAGAAAAGACTTTATAAAGTATACAAATAAGAAATCCGGAGGTACTTACTCAGTAATGAGTCATTGCTATTGCTGGTGTCCTCCCCGCCTCCAGCCTTCTCTTGTTCAGCCTCCTGTGTGTGTCATCGCTGAAGGCTGGAGGCAGGGACGACACCAGCAACAGTGATGACTCATACAGGAGGCTGAACAAGATAGGGCTGGAGGTTGCACAGAGAAGGCGGGAGGCCACCAGCAATAGTGATGACTCATTACTGAGTAAGTCCCTCCGGACTCCTTATGTGTACACTTTATAAAGTCTTTTTAACAGCTTACAGGGGGCTAGACACATAGTGGACCCCCTCCCTGAATGCAGCGGACACGCTGCATTCAGTGCTGCATTCAGTTAGCATCCCAGGGGGATGACAGGTCCTCTTAAGCCCTAGATTGATAATGTTCAGGCTTCTATGAGACCCACCCATTATCAATCCTGTGAGTAAAAAGTTAAATACACACAGAAAAATCCTTTATTTTTACTTTTACAGCCCCCCAAGCCGAACAGTAATGGTACCTTTACACGCCGCCACAACAGGATGGATACCAACGGCAACTTCACGTGCACGAGCACAGCCGAACGGTTACCAACGGGAACCGCACCCTCTTTACACGCCGCCACAAGGTGCGCTACGCCACGCTACATCTATAGCTAGCTACATCGCCGGGTGTCGCAAGTAGCCATCTGTAGCTCAATTACACACCGCTATAACCAGCTACTATGGGCGGACCTGGTGCAGCAGGGACAGCACATAGGCGTGCCACAATTGAGAGTACGAGCCGTCCGTACGCTGATAGGACAAAGCAATAACATCCTGATTGGCCAGGCATCGCAGGAGGCTGAGTAATACAGCACGCTCGAGCGATTGTGTAGTGTGACTCGTCAGCTCCTTAAATATGCCTCCCTATGCAGCGACTACCAATCGTCATGCAGCAGCTTCCACCAATGATCGCACATGGGGCGCGGTAACACGGAGCCAGGGTCACGCCTTAGCTACATTGCAGGCTGTCCCGAGTTCCCTTCCGTAACGTCTTTACACGCTGATACAGCTCGCTACAATCGGCGATGTAGCCATATGTTTATGGGCAGTGCACGGATACAGAGGTATCTGTAGCCGGCTGTGTCGTCCCGTCTTCACACGCCGCTACTACGGGCGATATTGGCGCGACAAGCTACATTTGTAGCCTGTAGCGGGTTGTATCCATCCTGTTGTGGCGGCGTGTAAAGGTACCATAACACGGACAGTTCATGGACTAAGAATGCAGAAGACCTCAAAGAATTTGATTTCTTTGAAACGGAGAGACAGACCTAACAGAGGAGGAGACTAGAGATGAATGCTTCTCAAAAGCGAAGCATATTGGATTCCTATGATAGGAACCTCACATCCTACAGGTTTCAACAAACTGACTTAATTTTGCACTATTACTGAACAATTATGGTATGAAAATGTAATAGTATTTCAATTATGGTTTTGTATTATAGTTCTTTTGTAGTTTTGTTTTTATCCTTTTGTTATCATGTAATTAAGGGCGTGTACACATGTAGGGAATTTAAATCTGTTTAACGCCGTGAACTTCCAGGTGTAATTAAGAGGCGCACAGCTTTGAAACGCGTAACCTTTATCATTGATTTTTTTTCCTTGTTCATTTTCCCCGTGTTCATTGTTTTTAAATTGATGGAATAAAGTTTTGCCTCTTTTAATAGCGCTGGTGTCACGATCTCCACTCCACGCTGTCCTTGTCTGCTATGTTACTATTGTGTGAAAGCTGTCAGTCTGTTTTAGTTTTGCTGGGTCTGTGATGCATTAATCTGTGTTCATTTCCTTTGATTAGTCCTGCATGCAGTGTCAATCGTACACTTGTTGCTTTATGTGTTAGACTGATCTCTCTATGCTCTGTGCCTGACCCAACCTTACTTTATTGCCTTCCCTTGACTTTGACCATTTGCCTGCACAGTGTCATCCATCGCTTTACTGTGCAGACGCAGTTCTTTCATTTCTGCTGAGGGCAGAGCAAGGTACTGTAATCCTCATGTGCGAGGAAAGACCAAAGAGTCCCAGGTGCTTGCGGACTATAATACTGTGCTCTGCCCTCAGTAGAGTAGCGACAAGTGCTTCTGTGCAGGAGCATGATGGAGGACACTGTGTGGATGATGGAGGATATGGCATCAACATGAAACAGGGAAGGAGGATGGTGATGGAAAAGGAGAGGAAGCATTGGATCAAGACCAGAAATTCACATTAGACCAAACAGCGCCATCTGCAAGCATAATAAAAACTATTTTTTTGCCTTCCAGAGCAGATTGGGTAACCATAAGTACAGCGTTCTAGTATGCTGCAACAGAGGAATTACATTTGTTGGCCTTACTTTACATGGGAAAAACTTTTTGACAGTATCCCTTTAAACACCCTGTAAAAATTCTCGAGTTCCACTGATTCTGCTTCTCACTTTTAATTTTGCGCTATGTCCCAGTATGTGAAATTTCTGCTTCCAGGCCAACTGAACATTTCTTCAAAGACTTCTTTGAGAGCAAGTGTTTTCACCAATCATACATCTGCAGCTTGTTTAGCTGTCTAACAGTCTCAGTCACTCCCAAGATGTGATTGGCCGCCTCTGGAAGAGTAGGGTTAAAAATCATACCAAGAGAAGACTGAAGGAACACCTACAAGCAGAGATTTGAAATACTGCGCTCTAAAAGCAATAAATATATATATCTTTGAATTGTGATGCAAGACACCCCAAAATAATGCTCCATAACCTATACGATGACAAGCATCTCAATAAACAAGGGGTCAGCCATCTAGCCAAAAGCTGAAAGACATAGTTCTAAACAGACCTTCGCAACCACAAGCAAGATGCCTACCAAACAGATGGCAACCCACAGTGATCCTCAGTAAGGGTCCACAGAGAGGTAAGAAGTACTGGAGATCATAAGCCCCAAAATGGCAACAAAAAACAGAAAGCAGCAACATGGCAGAAATAAGGACATTGCTCAACATATTGTGCAGCAAACTCATGGGACACCCCTAAATCATGCCACCTAAATCCACCACTTGAACCGTTATGTCCTATGAAAATCTTTATTATAAGGTAAATCGAATATACATGACATCCTTAATTATCAGCAACTGGAACATTCAAGGATTGAATGCTTCAGATTTTGGGTTCAAGATAAATGACCCAGATTTCAAACTAAGGCTAAAGAACATTGACATCCAGATCCTTCTGGAAACATGGGCCTGAGCAGATGACAAATCTCTGGCACCCATGGGATACAGGGAATTATGTGTCTGCACCAAGAAAAACAAGAACACCAAACAGGGACGCTACTCAGGGGGCATACTACTATGGTACAAGAAGGAGTTTAAAGAGCACAAGAAGGCAATGAAAAGAGAAGACAGCCATATCTGGATAAGGATAAGAAGCTCCATCCTCACCTTTCAGCAGGACATCTACCTCTGTGTAGCTTACATCCCTCCATCAGAATCCCCATACCTTAAGTCAGACATCTACGAGGTCCTACAGAAGGAGGCAGCCCAATTCCAGTCCAAGGGTAAGGTTCTCATCTGTGGAGACCTCAATACCAGGACAGGTACAGAAAAGGACTATCTGTCATCAGACAGAAACACATACATGCTGGGAGATGAGTCCTTCCACACATTTAGTAGTGATATGTTATAAGAAATGACACAGAGCAAAAGTATTGAACATGCTTACTTCTCATTTATTTAAGTACTTCTTACAAAAGCCTTTGTTGGGAATGACTGCTTCAAGACACTTCCTGTATGGAAAAACTAGTTGCATGCATTGCTCAGGTTTGATTTGATCCAATTCTTCCACACACTCTTAATTCTGAAGGTTCAGTGAGCTCCTTTTATGAACTCTGAGCTTTAGTTCTTTCCATAAATGTTTTATTTGTGTCAGGTCAGGTGATTCGGCTGGGCCATTCTAGCAGCTTTCATTTTCTCTGACACAAACAGAGTTTCCTTGGCTGTGTGTTTAGTAGGAACATTGTCTTGCAGATACCGTATGTCCACTCTCATTTCATCTTCATCATCCTGGTAGATGGCAACAGATTTTTATCAAGAATGTCTCAGTACACTTGTCCATTCATCCTTTCTTCAATAATATGAAGCTTGTGCCATATGCTGAAAAGCTGCCCCACACCATGTTGTCCCACCTCCGAACTTCACTGTTGGTATGGTGTTTTTCGGGTGATATGCAGGTCTTTTTGGCATCCAAACATGGTGTGTATCTTGACATCAAGAGAGTTCAATTTTGACCTCATCTGACCAGGCTATATCCTCCCTGTATCTCACAGGCTTGTCTAAATGTTGTCGAGCAAACTTTAAACTCGCTGGAACATACTTTTTGTCCAGCAATGAAGTTTGACGAGGTGAGCATGCATACAAGCCATGGAGGCTGATGCACTAAACGTATGCTTTCTTTGAAACAATTGTACCTGTAGGTCTTTCTGTAGCTTTTCACAAGTTGTCCTTGGCTCTTGGACAACTATTCTGATCATTCTTTTCACTCTTCTGTCAAACATTTTGCAGGGAGCACCTGGTTTTAGCTGGTTTAGAGTTAAATTATGCTCTTTCTGCTGTCAGATTATCACCCCAACAGTACTCATTGTGCCCTTCAGTAGTGTGGAAATTCTTCTGTAACCAATGCCATCAGTATGTTTTACAGCAACAAGATTCCAAAGGACTTCAGACAGATTGCTGGTTTTACCTATCATGTGATGTTTCTTGTGTATTACCTTGGTAATGAGACATCTTTTGTATAGGCCATATGTTGAACCAACTGATGTTTTAAAATACGTGGCAGAATTGCTTTCTAATTATTGACAGATTTCAGCTGGTGTCTGAATTTCCACGGTTTTTTTTTTGCATCCCTCTTTCTTCACGTGTCCAAAACTTTTTCCCTGTGTCATTTTTCATCCTTACACATAATTTGTGGATATCTATGGATTCATTTCTTTGCCTGTGTGAATTGGATGGGTTGTACTCGTATCAATACGTTTTCCCAGTTTTATGTGGTAAAATTAGGGGCCTTGGCTTATATTCGGCTTGACTTATACTTGAGTATATATGATACTTAGAAAATGTAAATACTTATTTCACTAGCTATATATCACATGTAAAGACCATGCTAAATGGACAAAGCACCAGTAAATAAATAAAGTTGCTAAACCATTAAGAAGAATCCTAAAATCACTAGTTATGCTTGGTTATTTCACTAAATTATGAAAAATAAATAGAAAATCCTCCAGACAATAGAATACTATTATTATGCTGCACAGGATTCCAAAAATAACAATTTCCAGTCAATGTGTCTTGTTATGTGCCGTAAATGCAATCAGATTTTCTAATAAGCTTAAATAAGAAATCCTTGAAAATCGTGTGTCGGATAAGGATTAGTTATGAAGGTGGAAAGTATAATCACATGAGGGGAGTGCACATTGAGGGTTAAAGAGTGACTGAAAAGCTCAAGGATAATCTAGACATTTTTGTCACCAAAGCAAGTTTGCTACATAACTCAGGCTGGAGTATTATAAAGTATGCCCATGATGAAGACAGACGTTTTGTGAACAAAACTGTTTTTCAAGGTTAATTCAGTATGTCGGAATTAAAAGCAACTGTACAGGATTGGAGGAACATGTCTGCTTTTTATATATCTACTGGTTGTATAATATTGCACATCAGCCCTTTTTAAAAGATCTGAGCTGCAATATCATGCAGGGCTTTTGCAATAAAGCAGCCTTGCTATTTGAAAATCCCTTCAACATTTAAATGTAAAATGACGTAAATGTACATCATTGTTGGCGTGTCAAACTGTGGAGAGAGCTGTATTACATTGGGAAGAGCTTGTAAGCACTGCACATGTTTGGCTCGGCAATAGACTGCAATGGTGGTCAGTCTCCTATATTAGTATTCCCAAACTCCAGTCCTCAAGTACCACACCCGAACAGATCATATGTTCAGGATTTCCTTTGCATTGGTAAAGTGAGACAGGCAATTCCATCACCTGTGCAATACTAAGGAGTTCCTGAAAATGTGATCTTTTGATGGGCCTTAAGTACTAAGGTTGGGGTTCAATGCCCTCGATCGAGGGTGAGGAACTCCAGGCCTCGAGGGCTGCCAACAGTGCAGATTTCCAGGATTACCTTAGCATTGCACGGTGATTGGAATCATCACCAGTGCAGGTGATTCAATTATCACCTGTGCAACGCAAAAGAAATCCTGAAAACCTGCACAGTTGACAGCCCTAGAGGCCTGGAGATCCCTACCCCTGATCTAGATAATGAGTTGTAAAGACACAAAGTACATTTTGAAATACATTTCCTGGCAATTACAACATTCTTCTTTATGGGCATCTGTCAGTAGAATCAACCCTTCTAAGGCTGCTTTTGCATCAGCGGTAATCGCTGATCGCGGCAGTTGCGGTGAAAAAAACGCAACTGCCGCGATTACCGCATAACGGACGCACTTGCGGTTCACCAGTGGCAAGCACCATGGAATATCTGTGGGGCGTGCGGTAAGTGTGCGGCAGGTGCGGCAAGTGCGGTTTCGGCACTTGCGGCAGATGTGGCTGCGAGAAAACAGCGGCTGACCGTGTTTTTTTCGCAGCCACATCTGTGGCAAGTGCCAAAACCGCAACTGTACCACACTTGCCGCAAGCCCCATAGACATTGCATGGGGCTTGCCGCAGGTGAACCGCAAGTGCGGTCGTTATGCGGTAATCGCAGCAGTTTCGTTTTTTTCACCGCAACTGCCGCGATCAGCGATTACCGCTGATGTGAAAGGGGTCTTAGCCATTTGGACAAACAGGTCATAGAAAAGTGAACCAAAGGATTTTGTGATATTTGTAATCCCATTAAAGGCCACTTTACACACACCAACTTATCTGTCCAACTTCTGAACAACTTACTGGCTGCAGTGAAATCATGGACACATTGCTCCATTTTGTTGCTGTGTACAAATGAAACAATGTGTCCATGATTTCACTGCAACCAGTACGTTGGTCAGAAGTTGGACAGATAAGTTGGTGTGTGTAAAGTGGCCATAATGGTTCGTAAAAAATCCATGTTTTTTGAATATGTACATGAGCTGAAAAGCTCTCTGTTCCAGAACCGGATCTTCACTAAACTCTGCCTCCAGAGGTTCTTTCTGCTCTTTTGGATATTAAGAAAAATGTGGATTTCTCAGGATCCATTCATGGGATGACAAATGTCAAGGTATCATTTGATTCAACTTCCTATGACCTACATGTCTATAGACTGCTTAGGTAAGTTGATTTTATAGACAGATATCCTAGATATCCTTTCATTTTAGACTTACCTGATACATGAAGTACAGCTGGTGACATGTCAGCAATTTCATTGAGCCGTGTACTATTTTGATACCAGAAAATCTCCACAGGTTCAGGGGGTCCGACAGCCTCACAGGTGAGATTAAATGGTGTGTTTCTAGTGACATTCAATGTCTGTGGTTGTCGAATGAAATGAGGAAGGCCTAAATAAAAAGCAAATTAATGACATGAGTACAACTCTGTTTCTAATAAGAATTACACACAATGGAATAGGTATAATAATAATATATCTCACTGAACTTTCATTTAGAAAAATTAAATTTAGAAAACTGCATGGTGGCTACAGTGAAATATGGCGGTGGCAGTGTCCTTATGTAAGGCTGCATGAGTTGTGTGGGTGTCGGGGAGCTAATTTCATTGTTGGTTTCATGGATTCACAGATTCACTGGTCTAGATTGAAAGGGAAATTGCTACCACCACTCCATGCCCTTTGTAGACATACACTTTTCCAATAAGACAATGATCCAAAACACATCCAGTTAACTTCTGAAGTAGAACAGGGGTGAGAGTGATTCTGTGGCATCAAGTGTAGTAATTTTTGCATCGATTTAGGATGCTTTCACAACAGCGGTAATCGCTGATCGCGGCAGTTGCAGTGAAAAAACCGCAACTTCCGCGATTACCACATAACGGCCGCACTTGCGGTTCACCTGCGGCAAACCCCATGCAATGTCTATGGGGCTTGCGGCAGGAGCAGTATAGTTGCAGTTTCGGCACTAGCGGCAGATGTGGCCGCGAAAAATACGCGGTCAGCCGCAGTTTTCTCGCGGCCACATCTGCCACAAGTACCGAAACCGCACTTGCCGCACCTGCCACACACTTACACAAAGCCCCATAGACATTGCATGGGGCTTGCCGCAGGTGAACCGCAAGTGCGGCCGTTATGCGGTAATCGAGGCAGTTGCAGTTTTTTAACTGTAACTGCCGTGATCTGCGATTACGCTGATGTTAAAGGGGCCAAATTTGAGTAAAAATGAATAATTTGTAAAGTTCTATTATTAATCTTATCTTAATTGTATGGATTAAAAAAATGTTCTATGAAACTGTCCATTCAACATCTTTGATGTTGAGTCTTGCTCCAGGAAATATTGACTGAATCTTACTGTTCAAAGGGGGGTGAATTCATTTATGCCAAGCAACAGATATATAACACATATATAATATATATATTATATATATACTAGCTGTAGTACCCGGCTACGCCCGGGTTAATAAATAACTGCTGTTAGCTATAACAAAAATAGAATTTGAATATGTCATATTAATGACCTGTAGGAAAATAGAAGCTGAGCTGTGATTGATTGCTATAGGCAGCGTAATAAATCTCCCGCCAACAGTAAACCCTCCCCCTGGCCGGGCAGTATATGTTACCTCACACATACACATAATAGACAGCTCATGTGACTGACATCTGCCTTAATTCCCTATATGGCACATGTGTTGCACATTAACTGTTTTTAATCAGATGTTTATGTTTGGAAAATAAAGATAGCACACGTATGAGGCGAGTTGTGTGAGGTGATTTGTGCACATCTGTGTCTGTCTGTGTGGTGTGTGTGTCCCTGGGGTGTGTATGTGTGTGTCCCTGTGGGGGGGTTCTGTGTGGTGTGTGTCTCTTTGTGGTGTGTGTGTGTGTGTGTGCCCCTGTGGGGTGAGTGTATGTGCCCCTATAGGGTGTGCATGTGTGTGTCCCTGTGGGGGGGTCTGTGTGGTGTGTGTCTCTGTTGTGTGTGTCTCTTTGTGGTGTGTGTGTGTCCCTGTGGGGTGAGTGCATGTGTGCCTATAGGGTGTGTATTTGTGTGTGTCCCTGTGGGGGGGTCTGTGTGGTGTGTGTGTGTGTGTGTGTGTGTGTTATCTGCGTTGTGTGTGTCTCTTTATGGTGTGTGTGTGTGTGTCCCTGTGGGGGGGTCTGTGTGGGGTGTGTGTGTCTCTCTGTTGTGTGTGTCTCTTTGTGGTGTGTGTGTGTCCTTGAGGGGTGAGTGCATGTGTCCCTATAGGGTGTGTATGTGTGTGTGTCCCTGTGGGAGGGTCTGTGTGGTGTGTGTGTGTCTCTTTGTGGTGTATGTGTCCCTGTGGGGTGAGTGCATGTGTCCCTATAGGGTGGCTATGTGTGTGTGTCCCTGTGGGGGGGGTCTGTGTGGTGTGTGTGTCTGTGTTATGTGTGTATCTTTGTGGTGTGTGTGTGTCCCTGTGGGGTGAGTGCATGTGTTGCTATAGAGTGTGTGTGTGTCCCCTTGGCGGTGTGTGTCTCTGTGTCAGGTGTGTGTCCCTGTGGGGTGAATGCATGTGTCCCTATAGGGTGGCTATGTGTGTGTGTCCCTGTGGGGGGGGTCTGTGTGGTGTGTGTGTCTCTGTGTTGTGTGTGTCTCGTTGTGGTGTGTGTGTTTATTCGGGTGCGTGGTGAGTATCCAATGTTGGGGCTGTACTATACACATGCTGTTACTCTTTGTGTGCGTGTGGTGTGTATACATTTCCCCGTGTGTGGTGAATATCTCATGTTGGGGCCCCACCTTAGTGAATATATGCTGGTATATGCTGTTAGTCTTTGGTGCTATCTTTAAGCCCCTCTCATTCACAGCTGTCAACTGGTAACTGTCACTTTTTCCCCATTATGTAGATAGGGCCAAAATTGTTTGGTGAACTGGAACGTGCAGGGTTAAAATTTCGCCTCACAGCATAGCCTATGACGCTCCCAGGGTCCAGATGTGTGACTGTGCAAAATTTTGTCTCTATAGCTGACAGCTGTCGATTTTCCTCCCACACGTTTCCATTCACTTTTTCCCCATTATGTAGATAGGGGCAAAATTGTTTGGTGAACTGGAACGCGCAGGGTTAAAATTTCGCCTCACAACATAGCCTATGACACTCCCGGGGTCCAGACGTGTGACTGTGCAAATTTTTGTGGCTGTAGCTGGCAGCTGTTGATTTTCCTCCAACACTTTTCCATTCACTATTTCCCCATTATGTAGATAGGGGCAAAATTGTTTGGTGAACTGGAACGCGCAGGGTTAAAATTTCACCTCACAACATAGCCTATGACGCTCCCGGGGTCCAGACGTGTGACTGTGCAAATTTTTGTGGCCGTAGTTGCGACGGTGTAGATGCCAATCCCGGATATACACACATACACACACACACACACACACACACATACACACATTCAGCTTTATATATTAGATATATATATTTATACATGCATACATACTGGTTTAACAGACAGCACCTCCTATAAGCTTTTTGGCACAGGTGCAAGTCTACACAACCTGATCATATAGATAAAAAAAATTGTAGCAGCACACTGTCAGTGCCAATACATGCATTCCAAAGGTTTTAAGTCATGTTATTAGATGTCATTTCTTGAGAAAAAATAAAACTAAAAAGTTTATTAAAAAAAAATTCAGATGGAAATTTAAAAAAAAAATACTTATCTTAAAATAAGGTTCTTAGCACAAGTATTGGTCAATATATGCCTACCCATCTATATCTATCAAACTATCTATCTATCTATCTATCTATCTATCTATCTATCTATCTATGTAATATAATATAATGAATATATATATTTTGTGTTTTTCTGTGGGCTTCTTTGTAATATGTACAAGTGGAAGTGTGTTCCCTCCCTGTGAGTGAGACATTGCATCTACATAGTTTCCTAGAACAGGTGCGTGTAGGTTGGGCCTTGTCCCTCCTGTCCTGATGTCACTTGTACAAGGTAAGGTTTTAATACTAGAGTAGGACCATTCCTATGGGCACACCTTGTTGAGGTGGGATGGCTTTTAGGTTCTTTGATCAAAGACATCCTGAAATACAAGATATGATGTAGCGGTCTTTTAGGAGTGCTCGGGCAATGGGCATAAATTCATTGTATACTACCGCCGATTCATAGATGATTTGATAATTCTATGGATGGGGATGGAGGATGAGGCCTCTAAATTCATTATGGAATTTAATAAGAATAACTGGTGTCTGTCCTTTACTGCGTCAATTTCCTCACATGCCCTCTAGTATTTGGACCTAGTGGTACAGTTTGATGACTCGGGGAGTGTGTTCACATCAATGTTCTTCAAACCAGTTGACGTGAATAGCTATTTGAGATTCGATAGTGGACACCTCCCCAGATGGGTCACGAACGTCCCGTATGGCCAATACTGGAGGGTGAGGAAAAGCTGTACCAGGGATGCTGACTTCATCCAGGAGTCTTAAGAACCTTAAGAAACGGTTCCTTGAGAAGGGTTACCCAAGAAATTATTGCAGGACGCATTTGGGAGAACAAAAAACCTTACTCAATAGTCTTGTGTAATGAGGATAACCACCAAAGATCGTGTCAAAATAAGAACGCCTTGGTTGGCAAAATGGAGTCTGGTCACCACTTATTGTCAATTAAGAGTCACTATCCAAAATTTAGTAAAAAAAATGTGGTTTCTTCTAAAAAAGGATCCCATACTCTCTGAACACCTTCCGCAGATGCCTATCATTATTTATAGGAAAAACAAAAGTTTACGCAACCTGGAAGCACCATGCAATACAAGTTTGAAAGCTAAAAAAATCCTTGCCACTGTAGATAATGGTGAACATGGTTGGTACCCTTGCAAAGTACCCAAATGCTTGTGTTGTCAGGTCATCTCGAATGGAGCCAAAATCGATCACATCTAGGTCTCTAAATATGACCTTTTCTATCAAACATAAAGTAACATGCCAAACGTCGTATGTGATCTACGTGCTGGTGTATGATCGTCTGAACGCTTTAATTAGAAAGGAAAGCTTTTGGATATACAAGATGGGTACCCTGGCCCTAGATGGACACAACCTGGCCATTGATAATGTGGCCAAGCGGTAATAGATGGTTTTATATGAGAGAAGGAATTTTATCACTATAATTAAAATTACTGAG
This sequence comes from Allobates femoralis, assembly GCA_033576535.1. NCBI lineage: Eukaryota > Metazoa > Chordata > Amphibia > Anura > Aromobatidae > Allobates > Allobates femoralis. The sequence continues at coordinate 460,925,574 of JARQOC010000001.1, forward strand.
AGGGCCAAAATATTATTATTATTATAATTTTTATAATTTTTTATTATATTTTAGGTATTTTTAAGTATTTTATTCCTGTTATGTATGAATTTTAACTAATCCATGGTTAGTTTAATGTTGTTTAGATTTTATAGGATTATTTTGTCTTTTATGGGATTATTTTGTAGTTCATTTCAATAATAGTGCGTTTTTAATGGTTTATTATGCTTGTAAGGAATTGCAAACTAAGAGTTAATGTTTCAATAATGATGGTCCAATCACAATGGACCAGCCCCTTATATGTCATTTCCTTATGTATACCCTTTACAATACCTGATGAAGACAGGCACCCTGTCGAAATGAGTAGTGGGAAGTAAAGGGTGATAAAGGTTTGTAAATATGCTCATCTGAGTGTTTCAATTTATGCCCATTGCCCCAGCACTCCTTAAAGACCGCTACATCATATCTTGTATTCCTTTGTTTCCTTGCTGAGGGACTGGCAGCAGGAGCAGCTCCGGGCTCTTTAATATCCTGATTACCGCAAACAGCGCAACAGGACCTGCGGTGACGTCACTCAAACCCCTGATCACATTATCGGACCCGGAAGTGGAACGAGAGAGACCGCCTGCTGGCAGAGAGGAAACGCTAGAGTCGCTTCAAGGATCCTGCGACCAAGCGCCTGTTACTGGTGTTCAGCAGAGGTACACAACCCTGTAAGGTGAGCGGCCCCTAGGCCCCCTCTTACAGATTCTTAACATACCACTAGGTGCTTCACAAATATGCCTCCCCTTCTTCTTTTCTTTTACAAAGACATATTGAAAGGGAATTATGATTGTGAGCTCCAATTGGGATAATGATGATACTCTTTGTAAAACGCTACGGAATATGTGCAATACAGTCAATGCATAATAAATAGTGTTAACCCAGTGCCCTATATTATTTAACCCCTTCACCCCTGGGTGATTTTTTGTTTTTTTATTTTAGTTTCATTCCTCCCCTCTTATAAGAGGCATAACTTTGTTATTTTCTCAGCAATATAGACATATCAGGGCTTGTTTTTGTTGGACAAGTTGTACTTTTGAATGACATAATTAATTTTACCATATAGTGTAAAAACGAAAAAAAAAATTCCAAGTGCGGTGAAATTGAAAATAAAGTGGAATTCTACATTTTTTTTTACTTTTTTTATGTACCATGTTCACAATATGGTAAAACAGACTTGGCAGTAGAATTCCCCAGATCAGAAGGAGTTTGAAGATATCAAACATGTATAGTTTTTTTTTATTATTTAAGTGGTGGAAAAAAATTTAGAAATTTGTCAGAAAAAAAATTGTGCATTTGTTGTTATTTTCCAAGACCCACCAATGATATGGTTAGTCTTTAGCAAAAACAGCCCTTTTTTTTTGCTAAAGACTAACCATATCATTGGTTGGCCAGTGATGAATTGACCTTGCCACCACAGTTGTAGGACTTTGAACTAAGGGTCGGGTTGGACCTTGGACATAGGGACGATATATATATATATGTATACCACTTGACTCCACACAGAGTATATCGCAGTACACACGGTATTAATGTTTGAAACTCCTTTGGAAACGGTTTGTGTTCAGGGGTATTCATTCTTTGAACCGTTCTAAGACCTGATACATTAGTATATTGTCATCCAACCTTACGGACCCCACCCAAAGCACCACAACCGCGGGCAGTTGTGTGTTTAGTGTTTGTCTAGGGGGGTGGGTATTTTATTGTATCATTCACTTCACTGTATCACTAGTCCACACCGGATTTTTATAAAATTTATACCTAATAAAGAATTTATACAAATCAAAAGTTATTCTCCTTTATTATATTATAGCATAACTTGGATAACTATAAACCATATAAATCGGTGATACATTTATTTTCCAAGACCCACAAGATTCTAATTTATCAGGATCTGGGGCTGTGTGAGGGCTTATTTTTTGCGCTCTGAGCTGATGGTTTAGTCATACCATTTTGTAGGTGCCATGTTTTTACCGCCAGTCATTGCAATTTTTTTTAATTGTTGCAGCGACCAAAAAATAACGTAATTCTGGCGTTATAGATTTTTTTTTCCATTATGCACTTTACCAATCTGAATAATTTATGTTATGTTTTGATATGGCAGCATTCAGAAATACCTGACCTATCAAATACAGTGTTGGCCAAAAGTATTGACACCCCTGCAATTCTGTCAGATAATACTCAGTTTCTTCCTGAAAATGATTGCAATCACAAATTCTTTGGTATTATTATCTTCATTTAATTTGTCTTCAATGAAAAAACACAAAAGAGAATGAAGCAAAAAGCAAAACATTGATCATTTCACACAAAACTCCAAAAATGGGCCAGACAAAAGTATTGGCACCCTCAGCCTAATACTTGGTTGCACAACCTTTAGGCAAAATAACTGGGATCAACCGCTTCCGTTAACCATCAATGAGTTTCTTACAATGCTCTGCTGGAATTTTAGACCATTAATTTGTCTTCAAAGAAAAAAACACAAAAAGAATTGTCCTAAAGCCAAATTGGATATAGTTCCACACCAAACATAAAAAGGGGGTGGACAAAAGTATTGGCACTGTTAGAAAAATCATGTGATGCTTCTCTAATTTGTGTAATTAACAGCACCTGTAACTTACCTGTGGCACCTAACAGGTGCTGGCAATAACTAAATCACACTTGCAGCCAGTTGACATAGATTAAAGTTGACTCAACCTCTGTCCTGTGTCCTTGTATGTACCACATTGAGCATGGAGAAAAGAAAGAAGACCAAAGAACTATCTGAGGACTTGAGAAACCAAATTGTGAGTAAGCATAAGCAATCTCAAGGCTACAAGTCCATCTTCAAAGACCTGAATGTTCCTGTGTCTTCCGTGTTCAGTGTCATTAAGAAGGTTACAACCCATGGCACTGTGGCTAACCTCCCTAGATGTGGACGGAAAAGAAAAATTGACAAGAGATTTCAACGCAAGATTGTGCGGATGGTGGATAAAGAACCTCGACTAACATCCAAACAAGTTCAAGCTGCCCTGCAGTGCGAGGGTACAACAGTGTCAACCCGTACTATCCGTCAGCGTCTAAATGAAAAAGGACTGTATGGTAGGAGACCCAGGAAGACCCCACTTCTTACCCCGAGACATAGAAAAGCCAGGCTGGAGTGTGCCAAAACTTACCTGAGAAAGCCTAAAACGATTTAGAAGAATGTTCTCTCTTTTTGGGCAAAGGCATCAATATAGAGTTTACAGGAGAAAAAAAGAGGCATTCAAAGAAAAGAACACAGTCCCTACAGTCAAACATGGTAGAGGTTCCCTGATGTTTTGGGGTTGCTTTGCTGCCTCTGGCACTGGACTGCTTGACCGTGTGCATGGCATTATGAAGTCTGAAGACTACCAACAAATTTTGCAGCATAATGTAGGGCCCAGTGTGAGAAAGCTGGGTCTCCCTCAGAGGTCATGGGTCTTCCAGCAGGACAATGACCCAAAACACACTTCAAAAAGCACTAGAAAATGGTTTGAGAGAAAGCACTGGAGACTTCTAAGGTGGCCAGCAATGAGTCCAGACCTGAATCCCATAGAACACCTGTGGAGAGATCTAAAAATGGCAGTTTGGAGAAGGCACCCATCAAATATCAGGGACCTGGAGCAGTTTGCCAAAGAAGAATGGTCTAAAATTCCAGCAGAGCATTGTAAGAAACTCACTGATGGTTACCGGAAGCGGTTGATCGCAGTTATTTTGGCTAAAGGTTGTGCAACCAAGTATTAGGCTGAGGGTGCCAATACTTTTGTCTGGCTTATTTTTGGAGTTTTGTGTGAAATGATCAATGTTTTGCTTTTTGCTTCATTCTCTTTTGTGTTTTTTCATTGAAGACAAATTAAATGAAGATAATAACACCAAAGAATTTGTGATTGCAATCATTTTCAGGAAGAAACTGAGTATTATGTGACAGAATTGCAGCGGTGTCAATACTTTTGGCCAACACTGTATGTGTTTTTTTTATTATTGTTTTATTTTCAATGGGGTGAAAGAGGGGTAATTATTTTTCTTATTATTATTAAACTCTTTTTTTTTATTTTTTTTTTTACTTTTTATTGTATTAACTAGTCTTCTTAAGAGACTTTAGGCTGCCACTGTTCGATTGTTTTTGCTGTACAGAGCCGGAAAGCTGAAATCGGAAGCACTGGCACGCCTAGGTGTAACTACGACTGTCAGCGCACAACAGGTCCACCACTGGGCATATCATGTGAAAATCCCCCTTGTTCTCAGACGTTTGATTGGCTGCAGCTTGTCTAAAGATGGTTGCTGCCAGATTGTTCCACCCCAGCGCAATTGGTGGAGCGGGAGATAATGGACCGGTTCACACACTTCCTCTCAATACCGATACATACGGTATATGCAGGGCCGGTTTTAGGCAAAGTGGGGCCCTAGGCAAAAGGTTAAAGTGGGCCCCAAATGCTCAGGCCACTTTCACATCTAACGCTTTGCTGCATTTTGCTCAATTTGCATTTCCATGAGTTTTTACCGCAAAAACGCATCAAAACGCATGCGTTTTTGTTCCCATTGATTTTAATGGAAACACATGCAAAAACGCATGTAAAAACGCATGTGCGTTTTCAAAAACAGAAAATGCATGCGTTTTTGCCAACGCTGCCCAAAACATCGGGGAAGACGTTTTGTGCTGCGTTCGTAAAAATGCATGCGTTTTGCGTTTTTGAAAACGCACATGCGTTTTTACATGCGTTTTTACATGCGTTTTGCATGCGTTTTTACATGCGTTCCCATTGAAATCAATGGGGGAAAAAACGCTAGCGTTTTTAATGCGTTTTTAGCGGTAAAAACGGCTAGAAAGGCAAATTTAGCAAAACGCACACCAACCTTAGATGTGGAACAGGCCGTAGTTATATGGTAAGAGTGACTTCATAAGTTGATTATCTAGGTCAGAATAAGAACATACTGAACATCATTTTTATTTCAATCATAAAAAAAAAACCAGAAATTTGTAAAAAAAAAAAATATTTTTTTTTAATTTCCGAGACCCATGATGTTTTAATTTTTGAAGATACATAGATATGTGAGGGCTTACTTTATGTGCCCTGAGCTGACATTTTTACTGATACCATTTTGAGTCAGATACAACATTTTGATCGCCTTTTATTGCATTTTATTGTAACAACGTGGTGGCCCAAAAACATAATTCTGGCGTTTTTATTTTTTTCCCATTACGCCATTTACCAATTGGATTAATTTACTTCATATATTGATAGCTTAGATTCTTACGAACGCAGCGATACCAAATATGTGTATTTTTACATTTTTTTCACTGTTTTATTGCTATTTTCAGTTCAGCTCCTTTGGGGGCCCCTAAGAGAGTGGGGGCCCTAGGCAACTGCCCAGTCTGCCTCCCCCTAACGCCGGCCCTGGGTATATGGGTTGCCTAGGTAGATCCCAAAATGCGACCTACAGTGAGAGTTGAAGCTCGTAGTAAAGTCAAGACACCATGTGAAGCTGGCAGGAACGAAGGATAGTACTGCAAATCTTAAATAGCATTAGTCTTTTTTATAGTGCAAACACACTTTTGGAGCCCCCTAAGTTCCAGGACCTGGATGCAATTGCAACCCCTGCACCTATTGTAGTTATGCCCCTAGATCTCACCAGTCCCACACTGCTTGCTTCCAGGGCTGCTTATTAAGCTTCATAAATATTCACTGCACTGCACTGCAACGTCCAATCATAGATGCTCACTCTCTGTGACAGCATCTGTGATTGGCTGTTGCACTCAAGACTGCGTCCCCATAATCTGTACCGGTGTTTGTGCTTGGTTGCCATATAACTTTGTTTATGGCAACCAACCTGATATCATAGTAAGGGCCACGTCACACACACAGATATCTGTGCAGATATTGTTCGCAGATCTCTGGTTGAAGTGAAATCATGGAGACATTGTTCCATTTGTATACGGCCACAAAATGGAACAATATGTCCATGATGTCACTTCAACCAGAGATCAGCAAACAATATCTGCACAGATATCTGTGTGTGTGACGTGGCCCTAAGGAATATAAATAAATAAATCATGAAAAAAACTATGCATTGGGCTCCACCATATTTTTCTTTCTCAGCACAGATAAAGTGGATAGCTGCAGGCTGCAGCGGATAGCAGCAAGCTGAGTACCATATATTGTGACACAACCCAAATTTTTTAAATTAAATAATTTTAAAAACGAAGGGGTCCCCCAAATGTACACTCAGCAAAGATAAAGCGCACAGTTTGGAATTGTTATTCTCACTCTTGGGAGGCGCATAGCTATTGCCTGAGAGCTGCAGGCCTGTCAAAGATTGTGGGGCGCAGTCTAAGTGCAACAGCAAATCACAGACATTGTCGCACAGTGAGTGTCTGTGATAGGCCGTTGTAGTTCAGTGCAGTGAATATTCATCAAGCTTAATGAGTGACCCCAAAAGGAAGCAGCGGGAGACTGGTAAGCTCTATCTACCTTTCTTCTAGTGAAACCCGCATACTCAGTAGGCATACCGGATCTGGTTTTATCGGTTCCGACATGATCCAGTAAAACCGAATTTTGTACCAAGTGTTAATTAAATTTCAGTAAGCGTGTTCAATACTTTTTTCCTGTTTCATTTCTTATTATTATGCATAACTTAATTTATGTAAAATCTATTGTTTGGTTTCTTTGCCTGTGTGGATTGGATAGGATGTTACCAATAGCTAGTCATGTTAATAGCACTTTTAGAAATATATTTACTTATAAAATTGATGACATGTTCAATAGTTATTTCACCCGCTGTATATATACATTTACGTAGATGGGCGAGATATTATTCAGGCAACAAATGTTTAGTGCCAGAGATGTCAGCCTGGGATAGCTTTTCACAGGGTGGTGCACAAAACTGCACAAGCAGCAAGTCACAAGCAAAAATAAGAGTGGCCTTTTGAACGCAATGGCATTTACCACCCATGGTTACATAGCCAAGATACCGCAGACTCCCTTAAAGGGAGCCTGCCAGCTAACTTATGCCCCCAAACCTCTCACTATCTGTCTCTGCACCTTCTTAAGACATCCCTAAGCCTCCCTGTCTGATCTAATACTGTACTGTAATCGCTGACAAAAATCATTTTATAACTTATAAGTTCCCATGGTAATTAGGGTGGTGTCTGCATAGTGCAGAGACTCTGGGCGTTTGAAATCTGCATCTTCGTGGCATGACGCCGTAGTGCATCATTTCCGGTCCTGTGTACTGTGGAGGAGTATTGGGTGTACTGGCCGGCTTCAGAGCATGCACACTGTGCATTCTGAAACCATCGAGTACACCCAATTACTCACCCACAATGCGGAGGACAGATAATGATGCAGACAGAGCATCATACCAGGAAGCAGCCCAAACATTGGGTGTGGTCTGGAAATGAGGTTATCATGCCCACCAGGGTGTGATAATCCCAGAGGAAGGGGTGGAAAGTGAAACCAAAGGGAATATCTACAGTGTCTGCACTCAGCAGACACCACCCTAATTGCCATAGTAATTTGTAAGTTAGAAAATGATTTTTCTCAGTGAGTACAGCACAGTATTAGAGCAGACAGGGATGCTTAGGAATGTACTAGGAAGCTGTAGGGACAGGTATTGGTAGGTTTGGGGGTATAAACTAGCTGACAGGTTTCCTTTACAGGGGAACTCCGGGGATATAAAAAAAAATGTTTTACTGTCCCTGCCCTCCTACATGATTAAGCTGAGCTGGGCACTACAGTTCTAGGAGCTATAGATTACTTATAAATCTATAAAATCATATCTGCTCCTCAGCACTCACCCTCCCCTTAGGGAACAGAGAAATTCAGTGTAGCTTCTGCAGAGAGGAGGAGATGTGTCAGAGGCGTGAACCCTGGGGGCTCCAGGATCATCTTACATTTTTGTCCCCTCACATTTCTGTATGGGCAAGAGGTGTAGCAGGGGGCCCCATGGTCACACTTCAATCCTGTCCACTGAAACTTTCTATGGATCGTCACTCTCTCCTCAGTCACAGCAAAGCATCCAGACATCTCTGCAGCATCTGTTAGACATGGTATAAACCGCAAGGTTCCATTATCAGGGTGCAGTATGTATTGTGACCATGGGGTTGGTGGCCATGTCACTGTCACACCCATGCCCATACAGAAGCGTGAGGGGACAGGAATGTAAGATGATCCTGGAGCCCTCAGGGTCCACGCCCCTGACACACCTCCTACTCTCTGCTGTAGCATCACTGAATTTCCCTGTCCCTTAAAGGAGTTGTGAGTAATGAGGAGCAGATATGATTTTATTGATTCGTAAGCAATCTATAGATCTTGGAACTGTAGTGCTCAGCTCAGAATCATCATGTAGGAGGGCAGGGACAGTACAATTTTTTAACAGGTGCAAAATACAGATGAAAAAAGAAACAGTCTCAACCTACCAGTTCATGAAGTGGTTGATTTCCCAGTAGTATTACAATTGCCCGCAGAGGAAGCTTGCAATAGGAAACAAGTCACAAAAATATAGTACACAGTGCCCAGCTAACAGCATATTACATGTCCCTAATATTAGATTAGGCAATGCTGCCCCACACTCTATCAGTAGATAACACAAGGACAGGTCCCTAGTTTATAAAGTCACCATGGAGAGGCCTGGCTGCATCCTGTAAAAATATATTATATTTTTTTAGCACATATACTGTAACTATGAGAAATTGGTTACGATAATATTTTGGCCAAAATATGAAAGCTTGTAACTTGTGCCCTAATGCAAATCTCGACTGTGTGCAATTCTATTACTGGGCAGTCACCTCCTTCATGAACTGGTTGGTTTACAATGGTCGTTTCATCAGTATTCTACACCTGTGTTATCTCCTTTATTAAGGCGGTCTGCTGTATCCTGTTTGTGCATTTATTTCTGTCACCTTGACTGGCAGATACCATTGACTCTTTACCAGGTTTATAATTGATATATTTGGGGTTTTTTAATTCCTTTGATTTCTCTGGCTATATTTTTGAGTTCACTGTTAACCTAATGATACAAATGATTTATTTATAGAAACACCTAATTTAATTCAGACTCCAGACCAAAGCTCCCAGTTCACATGTCATTCATCAATCTAATCACTACAAAGCCAAAATAGTGATCACATGAAAATACAAATCATTTACAATTCTATTCTCTTACAATGTGTCACAAGGTTAAGGGTGTCACCTCCATTAAAGTGGAGCACACAATGGCCAGGTCAGCACATCCAATCATGTTCTATTTCAATCGTGGTACCGCAAATTACAGCATGCCCATTTATTATGGGCAAGGTATTTTGGGAATTTTAGTTCTACAGCTAAAACCAAACAAGATCAAGATTGGTTTTAAAAGCACAATTCTATTAATTACTAGTTACACATGTCATATGCAGCATGATGGATATTAACAGTATATGGAAACCCACACCAAGGGGGTTGAAAAATTAGAACCTTCACTATGGACGCTGCCTCCTTGCACAGCGTCCACAGCATCTTTCACCCACACTCCTTGCACCTCATATGTTTTCTTATTAAATGTCTGCAGTGCCATCCTGCCTTAGCGATGTTGTATTGAGGTTTGCTGACAGTAGGGCAAGAAGTATTTAATGTTTAGGCCCAGTTCAGAGTAGAAGGGGATTGAATACAGGGTCAATGACTGTTTCCTGTTAAAATATCAGATAGGACCCAGCGTGTGACAAAAAGACTTAAGGTCTGATTGGACAACAAGGGAGAGAGAGATACAGCGAAATATGACTTTCCAGGACTGTACTATGGTGCTAGTGAAGAGAGTGTGTCTGGAAATGCTCTGTGTCAATGAAACATATGAGAAGACATGAGCCCACTATCTTATGTACACAGTTGATACCAAATTGATGTTGAGTAAATTCACATTTTTGGAAAAAATTGATTGTCTTTCTCGATGGACCGGATAACATCTGGTAATGGCCAACCAAAGCCATCGGCATCATGTGACCTGCAAAGGCGTATTGCCTCTTTAGTGAAAGCACACTCTTCCAACCCAGACTACCTCTGTCATGTAGCGTGCTGGGGTGTAGAAAACGCAGATCATCTTGCCCATGACCACCACCCTGCACCACAATACATTTTTATATGGGCAAAAGGGACTTTTGGGCCCCTATAGACTTCTGGGCTCTGATTTGATTGCAACTCCTGCCCCTGGTAGTCAATGCCCCTGGCAGGCTCTGCAGCTTAGCTCCTACTCAAGAGAACAGAAACTACAGATGCTTAGCTGCCGTACCTAGGTAAAGCCACTATGCATTAAACAAAGTCTGGCTTTTCCGCTCTATTCAACATTTACTTGCCATACCTTATGGGCTGAAAACAGCTGGACTCTGAAAGTCCCTGGTATCAATCTAACATTAATGACATAATCTAAGATTAGCTCATCAATATGGTCTGGCAAACCATTTACATATGCATCTGTTTATGCAGAAGCCCTGTATTCTGCCACCGATATATGTGGGTGAGATGTGTCTGAGGGATGTGATCACGATCTCTATATAAACAATGGCGGATAGCGTTACTCACTAATCGGTGCTCCTAGGTCTTACCAGCTACATGGATGTCCAGAAGGATGATGCAGTGATAAGTTAACAGTCTTTATTTACAATACCTTGAATAGATGAGATGCCAGGGAAGATGAAAGGATGAAGATGAGGCAGGAGTTAGCACTGTAGATTAGAGCTGTTATAGAAGCACCAGATTACAGGTAACAAGAGAATCCTTCCTCCAGTCCTGAGCATGAGGTCAGAATGGTGGAGAAGGAACAAAGGCAGGAAGAGAACATTCCGAAGGAGGAGTTACAGACAGAAAAGAATTATGGGAGGTAAGACATGCAGTGGATGCACAATGACCAGTAGATGGCAGCAAGGATAGCAGATGCATAGATTATACAATTAAGCACAACATTACAAATGTCCATGTATGGCTGAAAGTCATAGATAAACTGGGAACAGCACACTCCCCGTCTGAAATCCTTGGATTTCACTAAATAAACAGTTCCGAATTTGGGATATTTACCGGAATGTGCGAAGGAATACCTCAACCTGTAAGATAAAAGAAACAATGTATGCATGCAACAATAACCAAAAATAGAACAAGGTAGACTAATGTCTGTAACAAGTTCCTGAAGTAGTCCAAAGGATGACCCATCTTCAGATTGGAGAAGCCGCGCTAGGCCAAACTGTCTCCAACCCAATTGTAATCCAAAGGCTAAGTTACTAGGAAGAGTTCCTTTGGTTGGACGGAATTAATCCTCAACCGGTATGAGCAGGATAATCTGCTGCACATTGCGTATCACAAACAGTTCGCTCGAAGCGATGTCTTCTGCAGAGAGAGGCTTATGGCAGATATGCCAACCACGGCAGTGTTACCGTCCTTACTGCGATAGCATTGTACGATGTGGACTAACCTTGCAATGGCGCGAACCAACCTCGTCCATCTTGAGAACCGCTCAAATCGCCCACAGTCCAAGCCAACCTTCTCCTTGGATCTGGTGATGAAGGTGTTGACATCAGGACGAATCTCTGGGTCGACATCTGGATCCTGAATGCTGAAGTTGTCTTCAACAGCGATCTCTTCGCACTGGTTGTGAAGGAACTTTGGTCCAGTTAACCAAGAAGAGTTTGCGAAAGCACCAACGGACATTGGTCTGGTAGCAAGGTCCGCAGGGTTCAGATGGGATGGAATGTGCTGCCATTGCTGCGGTTTAGAGGATCTCCTTATCCTTTCAACGCGGTTACTGACGTAGACATAAAAGCGTTTCGTCTGGTTGTATATGTAGCCCAGAACTACCTTACTGTCTGTGTAGAATCTTGTGTCATCCACGTGAATAGCCAGTTCGCTTTGTATGAAGTCTGCAATTTCTACGGCTAGTACAGCCCCACAGAGCTCGAGTCTGGGTATGGTGTGCTCGGGTTTAGGTTTGGCCTTCCCAAACAGAAATCCCACATGGGCTTCATCGTTAGAGTCCGTAACCTTCAAATAAGCAACGGCTGCAATAGCTTCAGTGGAGGCATCAGCAAATACATGAATCTCTTTCCTACGACTCGTAGAAAGGGATGTCGGGATGTAACAACGTGGTATGTCGACCTTATCCAAGGCACAAAGAGATTCTCTCCACGACTTCCACCTTAACTGTTTGTCCGCAGGGAGTGGTACATCCCAGTCCTTGATGGATTCTGAGAGTTGTCTCAGCAGAAGCTTGCCTTGTATAGTCAGGGGTGTGACAAATCCAAGTGGACCATATAGACTGTTCACCACCGACAGAACCCGACTCTTAGTAAATGGTTTTTCAGCACCATTAACCTGAAAGTTGAAGGAGTCCTTTAACAAGTTCCACCTCAAGCCCAGACTCCTTTGTATTGGTGGATTGTCGGAGCCTAGGTTCAAGTCCCTGAATTCTGTGGCATGATCATTAGGGTGAAAGGCCTTCACGACGACAGCACTATTGGAGGCAATTTTATGCAACCTTAAATGAGCTTTAGACAGCATACCTTGTGTCCGTTTAAGCAGATCTATGGCTTCTTCTGTTGTGGGCAGGGATTTAAGTCCGTCGTCCACATAGAAGTCTTTTTCAACGAACTGTTGGGCATCCTTCCCGAACTCTGCTTCGCCATCGGAAGCAGTCCTACGTAGGCCGAACGTAGCGACTGCGGGAGAAGGACTGTTTCCGAACACATGCACCTTCATGCGGTATTCGACCATTTCCTTGTTGGTGTCGTTGTCTCGGTACCATAGGAAACGGAGATAATTTCTGCGGTCTTGTCGTACGATGAAACAATGGAACATTTGTTCGATGTCAGCGGTAATGGCGACCGGTTCCTTCCTGAATCTCATGAGCACTCCCACTAGGTTATTAGTCAAGTTGGGACCAGTGAGGAGAACGTCATTCAGGGATACACCATCGTGTTTGGCGCTTGAATCAAACACCACTCTGATTTGTTTCGGCTTTCTTGGGTGATATACTCCAAAGGAAGGTAGATACCAGCATTCTTCATCAGCTTGCAATGGTGGAGCTGGCTCTGCGTGGTCATTGCGAAATATTTTGTCCATAAAGGCTATGAAATGTTCCTTCATTTCGGGCTTGTTATTTAATGCTCTCTGCAATGAGATGAACCTAGAGAAGGCCTGTTCTCGATTGTTAGGAAGCTTGGTCCTTGTAGTCTTGAAGGGTAAGGGAGCAACCCAGCGGCCAGATTCATTTTTGAAGAATCCAATGTCCATGATTTTAAGAAACTCCTTGTCTTCTATGGATAAGGCGACCTTGTTGTCATCCTTTGATGTGTGAAACACTGTCCTCCCTAAGCCGTCGCTGTAGGGGGTGGGAATGATGTCAGGTTCCTGGATGCATTCTGAGAACCTTTCTTTTATTTTGTAGTGATGAGGGCATGGCTTAAAGTGAGTTGCGCGACCATTTTGTAGCACATACGTTTTGCAGGTGTTTACTTCGGATGCCTCGTGACTTCTTTCCAGACATACGTCGCCGACGATTACCCAACCTAGATCGAGTCTTTGGGCATATGGAGCATCATCTGGGCCGTTGCATTGTTGGCGCACCTTGTGGACCTTCAGAATGTCCCTTCCGAGTAGAATTAGGATTTCAGCATTCGTGTCCAAAGGAGGAATTTCATTAGCTAGGTGCCTCAAGTGGCGATGATGAAGGGCGGCTTCCGGAGTGGGAATCTCCTCCCTGTTATCAGGTATCTGGTCACATTCAATTAATGTAGGCAAGGGTATATGCACGTTTCCTTTGACTGAAGAGATTATGTACCCAGAGGCTCTCCTACCAGAAGTCTCGACCCGACCAGAGCAGGTATTGAGGGTATATGGGGTCGTTTGTCCCTTTATGTTGAAGATCTCAAAGAGTTTGGGCCTTGCTAGAGACCGGTTACTTTGTTCATCTATTATGGCATACATTTTGGAGGCCTTGTCAGGTTGTCCTTCTGGATAGACCTTAACCAGACATACCTTGGCACAGCATTTAGGTCCAGTCCCTTTTCCACAAACCTGAATGCATGAGGAGGTAACGGCAGTTGCAGTTGGGTTAGGAAGGTCCTGTGGCTCCCCGCCATGCTTTTGAGCAGGGTCAGATGTGGAAGGTTGTGGGTTGTGTGGAGCTGGCATGGGATGCATAGACGCAACGTGTTTGTCACTACTGCATTCAGTGCACTTAATGACGGCCTTGCAGTCCTTAGCGCGGTGGTCTGAAGAGGCGCAACACTTATAACAAATCCCAAGCTCCTTGAGGGTATCTTTACGCTCCTGCAAAGTCTTTGCCCTGAATCCACGGCATTCCTTTAGTGGGTGAGGCCTTTTGTGGATAGGGCACATACGGTTATTGTCCATAACTGTAGGTGTAACATAATTTGTTTTAGTGGAGGCTGGATCAATAGGTGGAACGTCGGTCTTTCTCACAGACACTGTGTTCCTTGACTCTCTTCGTTTGGTGATGTTGTCATACCGTGTAGAAGATGATGATGCTGGTGGAGTAGGTTCAGTGAAGTCGAAGCTGGGGTCGTTCTTCTTCCGAGCTTGGTCACTGATGAACATGGAGAAATGCGAAAAGGGGGGAAAGGACACATTATGCTGCCTTTTATACCGTGAGCCGTGGTCTGCCCATTTATCTTGCATGCCGTGTGGTAACTTGGACACTATTGGATTAACACCATGAGCAGTATCTAGGTAGCTCAGTCCTGAAAGACGTGGGTCTAATTTTGCCAATTCTATTTCCTTTAGTAGGTCGCTCAGATCTTGAAGTTTTCTATTGTCCTTGTTTGTTATCCTTGGGAAGGTTTGCAGTCTCTTGAATAAGGCACATTCTATGGCTTCTGAGCTGCCGTAGGTTTCTTCCAGTCTCTCCCAGGCTGCAATAAGGCCTGCATCTGAATAGTCCACATGAACTGCCCTTATTGTCTTGATGCGCTCTGCTGATTCCGGCCTAACCAGTTAACAAGCAAATCCAGTTGTTCCTTCCCAGTGAGGTTAAGATCTTGGATCACTGCTTGAAAAGTCGATTTCCAGGCTCTATAATTCTCGGCACGATCATCAAACTTAGAGAGACTGATGTTTATTAATTCCCGGCGAATCATGTATCTGGCGAAGTCAGACATGTCCGATCTCCCGGCCATTGCTGCAGGATGAACTTGTGATATCCGTGGGGGATGTAAGTTCTCTGGCTTATATGACTGAGACAAATCAGGACAAAATGATGCGACATAAGGGTTAAGCTGCGGTTTAGTCTCTATTGGTTCCGCTGGCTGCGGCCTAAATCGTGAATTAGTGCCGGAAGTTACCTTGTCAGCAGTAGGTGGTGACATCTCTTGGCTTGTCGGTGCATCCGTGTTAGAAAATGGAGGTGGTGCTGGTGCAGATGTTAAATGTCGTAGCACGTAGTCAGTAGTGCGTTCAACTGAGTCCTCCATTTCTCCTGGAATAAGACAGTCCGAAATATGATCTTGTCCCAGTGCTTGTTCAAGAACCTTCAGTTTAGCAAAGGCTGTTGCTTCTTCCTTTTCTGCTTTGAGTATTTTTAATTTCCTTTGAGCTTCCATCTCATTTTTCTGAGTTTCTAGTTCCACTTCAGCCTCCTTCTTAGCAAAGGAGCTTTTTACTCTAGCTTCCTCTGCAGCCACACGGATCTCCAGTAACTTGTGGGACAATATCGACTTCCTGGAGTGAGATGATCTGGAAGACCGAGACGTGAGTTTGGTCGACGTTGTACGATATGACCTAGCCTCTTGGAGGTAAGCGATGCGGAGCTCTGCCTTATCCTGAGCGTCTCGCACTAATGAGGCCCTTTCTTGGAGGAGAGCTTCCCTTTCATCTTGTTCTGCTGGGTCATGTTCCATGTCATAGGTACTCAAGAACGTGAGGTACTTTGCAGACAGTCTCTGATAGCAATCATAGGCGGCAGATAAACGATTCAATGTGGCGGTTAACTTTGCGGCATCACTGTTAGAGCGTGGAAGAGCTGCTAAATAGTGATTGACTTTGCCCCATAAATGTTCTATGTTATCATGGAACTCGTCTCTAGTGGTTTCAAGGTTCTCTCTGACCTTTTGTGTCGGCTTGGTTACACGTTTGGATCGTACGTCCTGCTGTGCAGTATGTGTGGACTCTGTTCCTGCAGCATCATGGTGCGCTTCACTTGCCAATGGGTCCGCGGTGCTTTTCGTGGACATGCTTTAGCTGGGATGGCGGCAGTGAAGACTTGCTAGCAGACAATGTATATGCATACGGACACTGAAGGCTTAGGTCTCTTGTTACTATTTTGCCACCGATATATGTGGGTGAGATGTGTCTGAGGGATGTGATCACGATCTCTATATAAACAATGGCGGATAGCGTTACTCACTAATCGGTGCTCCTAGGTCTTACCAGCTACATGGATGTCCAGAAGGATGATGCAGTGATAAGTTAACAGTCTTTATTTACAATACCTTGAATAGATGAGATGCCAGGGAAGATGAAAGGATGAAGATGAGGCAGGAGTTAGCACTGTAGATTAGAGCTGTTATAGAAGCACCAGATTACAGGTAACAAGAGAATCCTTCCTCCAGTCCTGAGCATGAGGTCAGAATGGTGGAGAAGGAACAAAGGCAGGAAGAGAACATTCCGAAGGAGGAGTTACAGACAGAAAAGAATTATGGGAGGTAAGACATGCAGTGGATGCACAATGACCAGTAGATGGCAGCAAGGATAGCAGATGCATAGATTATACAATTAAGCACAACATTACAAATGTCCATGTATGGCTGAAAGTCATAGATAAACTGGGAACAGCACACCCTGAGTGATCAGAAAATGTTTGCATAAGAATATATTAATTAATATTTCACATCTTAAATTTCTTACCTTCCACTTGAATGTAGATACGATCTGATACTATTTCTTCATCCTTGATTGTTAACTTGCATGTATATGTGCCATTATCAGACCTCTGTACACCTGTAATGCTTAATCCAAAAAGTAAAAAATAGTATTAAAATGAAAAAATAGTGATCTTGTACTATTGGAAAAAAATGAATAATGGTTGTATGAACTAGGCAAGATTGAAAGCAATATTTCTGCAGCCTTTAGGGTTGTCACATACCTTTAATCATAAAGCAATTAAAAGAGTGGCCAGCTCTAGACATGAATGAAGTTAAAGGGATTGTTCACTACTACTGGACAACCCTTTTATCAAAGTCCTTTATGTGCCCTGGAACTTTTCCATCTATTGGAACTGTGAATTAGTGGCCACTGATGGGCTGCAACACTCACGTGACATAATGTTACAAGATTACTGGGGAACACAATACTCAGAGCAGAGCTGGTCTGGGACGTAAGCAGACTTTTCTTTATTCTACTGGGTACCTTAGGGACATTAAATAGAGGTTGTCCAGTAGTGGAAAACCCCATTAAATGCTACAAAATGATGATAGTCTGCTACCATTGGATGGCACAAGCGTTACTAACCAGTAAGTATTTTGATATTTCCATGAACATGCCAATTGTAACATTCCTCAATTCCAAACTGTTGTAATATAGCTATACAGTCATTATCCAAATATAAGACGATACCATGGGCCTAATAAAGAAGTATAATCAAATCAATATTTGTAAGCCATACCTGCATAAAGAAAATTTAGTGGTCATCACACCATCATGGATTTCAAAAGACTGAACAGAGATGCGATCCGAATGGGAGATCAATTGTCCATTCTTCCACCATGTTATCTGTTCTCCACTCTCCAGATCAGGTACTTCTATGGAACAATTGAACTTGACATCTTTGTGCTCAGAGAGAACAATAATTGGCACAGTAGGGTTAAATTTGATGCGTTGGGAAGGCAGAGTTAACTGAAGGTTTGGAGTTGGACTTGCTCCAATGTCTTCTAGAAGACGCAGAGTAGGTTTGTTATCTTTATCTTCTGGCAGTAATGTAGGTAGATGGAGTCCTGCACTGTCTCCCAATATGAAGCTATCTGTAGAATCAAATGACATATATAAATAAGGAGAATACTTGTGAGAGTCTGCATGTCTAATGTGCTAACACTAAGGAACAACATTTATTATAATAAAAAATACAAACATCAGAATATTAAAGTCATACGGATATTCAAAAGCCCGATCATTCCAGAGACTCTCCAATAATTGTATCATTTTCCTGTTAATTTGTTGGTTGATTCCCCATTACTCATGTAGTAGCTTCATATGAAAGAAACCTTTGTTCCCAAATAAAATATTTGATATTTCTGGTAAGGACCACTCACTTTTTAATAAAAATATACAAAGTGTTAACACATCAACCTCGTTTTTGGATATCATCATTACATTACAATGTATTTTTCTCCTGTAACTTTGTAGTGAAGTATTGACTTATCAAAAAGCAGTGTAACCTAAGCCATAGATGTCATACACATGGTATCAGCCTGTGAAGTGTATCACGGAGTAGTGAAAATCCATATACCGTATACTCGTACCAGGACACTGTATTAGAGTACAGTTCTGCAATATATCAGTTAAAATAGTATGAAGTGATTTTTTTGTTGTTGAATGTTATAGGAATATAATGAAAAATAAAACATTTTTATGCCTCTGTATGAAATTAGAAGCATGTGGGGTAAAATATGGCCCCATATAGTTGCTGTATTAGGGCACCCTGAACCGTCTAAAAATTGTGACATGGTCTTGTGCATGAACAGGGCTTTTAAAGAAAACTTGTCAGCATGACTTTGTAATGTAATGTAAAGCCATGGGTGTAATTGTGGTGTAATTCTGATTAAATTGATACCTTTGGTGAAGAAATCTACTTTGTTGTTGTTCTTTAATCACCATTTGAAGTTTTCTGCTAATTAGATTTCAGTGCACTGGGGCCTGACTGTACACTAGTCTTCTCCTTCCTGTCTGATTCCTCAGCTCCTCTATCTACCTCTGATGACAGATCATTGCTAAGATATCAAACATAGGAGGCAGGTAATTCACAGACTGGAGGCAGGCAGTGGAGCTGGGGAATCAAAGACAGGGAGGAGAAGGTCCAGTGAACAGTTGAGTACTGTTCTTTGAAGTAGCTTTATTTAATAGTACTGTCCAGTTAGAAAAAGAAGCTTTAAATGTATTTTTAATCTAGAAATATATAACTAAAGCCCCCGTCACACTAAGCGAGATCGCTAGCGAGATTGTTGCTAAGTCACAAGTTTGGTGATGCAACAGCGACCTCACCAGCAATCTCACTATGTTTGACACTTAGCAGCGACCAGGCCCCTGCTGGGAGATCGCTGGTCATGTCAGAGTAGCCTGGGCCTTTTTTTGATCATTGGGGTCCCGCTGGGCAGCGTGCATCAGTGTGTTTGACAGGGACAACGACCAACGACCTCACTACTACAGGTCTGAGAAACAGGGTCCCAACGACCTCCGTGTCATTCCGGACCATTGTTGCGTCGCTGGTGAGATCTGACTGTTTCACATCTCATCAGCGACCCCAAAGTGACGCACCAGCGATCCCTACAGGTTGTATCGCTGTCGGGATCGCTGGTGCATCGCCAAGTGTGATGGTACCCTTACTGATATACTGATACAGTTTCAAAGGTACTGGGATTTTGAGCTGACAACCTCAGCACTGGGTGCTGACACCTAAACGTCTGCATTGACTTAGTGACAGGAGAACATATCTTAATTGGCTAGTAACCAGTGCTACTTGTAATATGTACAAAGAGGGCAGGCTAACTGGCTCATTTCAACTGCCAAACCAGTCCTCTTCTCTGTCTATACACTAACTGTTATGAAGAAGACGATGGCTAAGGCTGCCTTCACACTTGCAGATGGATCTGCAGCGTTTTGCAGATGCATCTGCAAGTGTGAGCATGCTGACCGCGGCCCCTATGTTTATAATAGGGCGCACGCGGTGTGAAAGCTCTCATTCACTCCTATATGTGTACTGTCAGCAGGCGTATGCCTGCTTACAGATCACACTCTCCCGCCCGCAGCATGGACGCTACATCTCGCGTCCACAGTGCGGACGGGAGTGTGTGATCTGTCAGCAGGCATACGCCTGCTGACAGTACACATATAGGAGTGAATGAGAGCTTTCACACCGCGTGCGCCCTATTATAAACATAGGGGCCGCGGTCAGCATGCTCACACTTGCAGATGCATCTGCAAAACGCTGCAGATCCATCTGCAAGTGTGAAGCCAGCCTAAGGCCCTTTCACGTCAGCGTTTTCGCTGAATTGCAGCAGATCTGGCAGATTTACCACCTCTGCTGCATAATGTTTGCACAGGATCTTCTCTCTTCCTGTACTTGTGTGTCCCTTGTGTTGCTCATAATTACTGTACTTGTCTTTATATGCCCCTTTGCACATGTAAAGTACCTTGGATTAAATGACGCTATAATAATAAATAATAATTAATTTGGAGAATGCAAATGGCTTTATTCAATGAGTTTCAAGGTGTATTTCTCACCAAACAGCTAAGGCCCCTTTCACTTCAGCGTTTTCGCTGAATTGCGGCAGATCTGGCAGATGTAACGCATCTGCCGCGTAACGGTCACACTTGTGGCAAGCCCCATTCATTCTCTATAGGGCTTGCGGTCAGGTGTGGCACCTGCGGGTTCGCCTGATCTGGCACTTGGAACAAATAAAAAAAATGCAGCTACCAGCATTTTTTTTCCTGCGCCATAAGTACCGGATCTGGCAAACCGCACTTGCCGCACCTGACCGCAAGCCCCATAGAGAATGAATGGGGCTTGCCACAAGTGTGACCGTTACGCGGCAGATGCGTTACATCTGCCAGATCTGCCGCAATTCAGCGAAAACGCTGAAGTGAAAGGGGCCTTAGCTGTTTGGTGAGAAATACACCTTGAAACTCATTGAATAAAGCCATTTGCATTCTCCAAATTAATTATTATTTATTATTATAGCGTCATTTAATCCAAGGTACTTTACATGTGCAAAGGGGCATATAAAGACAAGTACAGTAATTATGAGCAACACAAGGGACACACAAGTACAGGAAGAGAGAAGATCCTGCTGCAAGGGCTCACAATCTACATTGGATGGGTAAGGATACACTAGAATAGGGTAGAGCTGGGTTGTGGATGGGTTTGTATGTCATGGTTTGGGTTTTCAAATGGAGTCTCTGGGCAATGGGAAACCTGTGAAGGGTTTGGCAGAGAGGAGAGGCTGGGGAATAGCCTACAGACAGGTGAATTAGTCGGGCAATAGAGTTTAGGATAGATTGGAGAGATGCAAGGTTGGAGGCCAGAGAGTAGAAGGTTGCAGTAATCGAGGCAGGAGATGATCAGGGCTTGCACAAGTGTTTTTGCAGTCTCTTGGTCAAGGAATGTACGGATCCAGGAAATATTTTTGAGCTGGGAGTCAGCAGGAGGTGGCAAGGGCTAGGATATGTGGCTTAAAAGAGAGTGCGAATTTAGTGATATATGTTGGATTGTACAGCAGCACAGTTAGATTCCTCATATATCCTCCATTAATTTTACTATCAGCCTGTGGATACTGCTGCAGCTAAGGTGAGCACTTTCACTTCAGCTTACCTGTCACCATTTTTATCAGACTCTATTGTGCTTTTTATCCCACAGTTATTCATTTGCTGAACTGAGGTTGGCACTGTCAGAGTGAGATGTAAAAGTGAAGGCCCCCATAGTAGTTGATCTACAAGCAGAGATTTAACATAACGCTCTCCAAAAGCAACAAATGTGTAATGTGTATATCTCTGCTAGAATCAGTGGAGCTCAGGGATATTTAAAAAGGTATCTAACTCAATATTATGGGAAGAGTGACAGATCATCTGGAAATTAGTTTTTAGCCCTTCACAAAAAGTGCAGATGATATGCAGATACAGGAAATACTCTTGTGGAGAGCACAAGCCAAATGTTCCTGGGACTCAGCGTCAAGTCCAAGATTGGAACACCCTTAGTAAATAAACTATTTTACTGACAATTTAATTCCTTTAATAGTGTAATTAATGCAGAACACACAGTATACATGTTTTATATTTAAAACTCTATAACTGTTGAAAAATAAGGTAATCAAAACTCAAAATAATTAATCCAAGTGCTTTCACACTGGCCTTTTTGACAAAATGCAGCAGATGCGGCAGATTTACCGCATCTGCTGCCTAACGACCGCACTTGTGGCACGCTTGCGTTGTCTATTGGGCTTGCGGTAAGATGCGGCAAGTGCGGTTGCGGCAGATGCGGCAGTTGGGGCTGCGGAAAAAAATGCTGCTAACCGCGTTTTTTTTTGCAGCCGCAACTGCCGCAATTGCTGCAACCGCACTTGCCGCATCTTACCGCAAGCCCCATAGACAATGCATGGAGCTTGCCGCAAGTGTGCAGCAAGTGCGGCCATTAGGCGGCACTTGTGGCAGATGCGTTTTTTTGTCCGGATCTGCCGAATCCAGGCACAAACGCCTATGTGACAGGGGCCTTAGACTGTCTTCTAGAAATATAGAAAATAATGTATTGTATAACTTGGCGACTTGCTCTGAGTTCTATTTTACATAAACACACCATGTGTTGCAAACAGCAATGTAAGGCTATGTGCATACACAGCAGCATTTTACACCATGGCATACAGTTTTCCCCAAACATTAGAACTATTCTGTGTTTATATTTCTTTTAAACATTTTATATGAGGTATTCTGTCTTTTCAAGTCATGAAAACTGGTCCTTAAAATCTGCCACAAAACTCAATACAATGCAAGCAAAAAATCCAATTGTAAGATATTCTACCATAAGATATTGTCAGACATTTTTGTGAAAACATTTCAATATTATTAACAAAGACAGATATTTTCTATTAGCTTTCAGTTAAATTAATGCCATTGTGTTGACTTTAGTGACTCAGCAATTATCAGTGAAAGATGAGTCAAAAGGAACATTTTATGGTTTCATTAATTTTCATGCAGCCACTGATGTTGAAATCATTCTTATGAAAATAGGAGAACTTATCAGTGACTGCATAAAGAAAGAAAAAAGTTTCTTGAAGGCCAAAGGTGCCTTCATACTGCTCGACAAAACGAGATTAGCACAGGAGAATAAAAGAGTAATTTGAGTACATGAACTGAAACTGCAGGGTCAGATCCACCCTTTGGTAAGCACAGTCTGGAGGCTACCCTTCCTCTTTTAGAATATGTTCACACTGAGTGTTTTTCAGGAGTGTTTGCAATAGAAATTCTACAAAAACCATAAGGATCTAAAACCATGAAACTCCTGAAAAAATACCCATAGAGAAACATGAAAAATATATGATTCATAAACAGGAATGAGTGAACACCAGCTATAAAGTTTGGGGCCCATACTGGACACCTAGTGTCTTGTGCTCAAACACGTACTTCTCACGGAAATCTGTGGTTGAGTTCGGATGCTGTTCATATGCTGAATAAAGTTTGCTGAAAGCTATTCTGCTGTGGGTACTTCTGCAGCCATCACAACCATGCAGAGCAGAGTATGGCTGTGATTATTACCCTACCACATCATGATTTGGTGACATTATGCTTGGCACACACTGTCCTCTACAAGTTGACAAATGCAGAATCAGTCCCCCTCCTACATATTGTACACTTTCACCCTTTAATTGAGCACTAAAGGGTGTTTTTAGCCTTGTTTAATTAATAAATAGATTTAAAAACCCAGCATGGGGTCCACTCATTTTTGATAAACAGTCAAGGAAAAGCAGGAAGCTGTTGGCTGCAGCCCGCAGCTGTCTGCTTTAGCTTGGCTCATTCTCAAAAGTAGGGGGCGCTGAGTCCCCCATATTTTTGAAAACCAGTCAAGGTGAAGCAGACAGCTGCAGATTGGCATTACCAGGCTGGAATGTCCCATGATTATTCTGTCCTTCCCAGCCTAAATACAGTTGTGGACAAAAGTATTGACACCCCTGCAATTCTGTCAGATAATACTCAGTTTCTTCCTGAAAATGATTGCAATAATTAATTCTTTGGTATTATTATCTTCATTTAATTTGTCTTCAATGAAAAAACACAAAAAGAATTGTCCTAAAGTTGGATATAATTCCACACCAAACATAAAAAAGTGGGTGGACAAAAGTATTAGCACCGTTAGAAAAATCATGTGATGCGTCTCTAATTTGTGTATTTAACAGCACCTGTAACTTACCTGTGGCACCTAACAGGTGTTGGCAATAACTAAATCAAACTTGCAGCCATTTGACATGGATTAATGTTGACTCAACCTCTGTCCTGTGTCCTTGTGTGTACCACATTGAGCATGGGGAAAAGAAAGAAGACCAAAGAACTGTCTGAGGACTTGAGATACCAAATTGTGAGGAAGCATGAGCAATCTCAAGGCTACAAGTCCATCTCCAAAGACCTGAATGTTCCTGTGTCTACCATGCGCAGTTGTCATCAAGACATTTAAAGCCCATGGCACTGTGGCTAACCTCTCTAGATGTGGACGGAAAAGAAAAATTGACGAGCGATTTCAATGCAAGCTTGTGCAGATGGTGGATAAAGAACCTCAACTAACATCCAAACAAGTTCTAGCTGCCTGCAGTCCGAGGGTACAACAGTGTCAACCCGTACTATCCATCGGCGTCTGAATGAAAAGGGATTGTATGGTAGGATACCCAGGAAGACCCCACTTCTTACCCTGAGACATAAAAAAGCCAGGCTGGAGTTTCCCAAAACTTACCTGAGAAAGCCTACAACGTTTTGGAAGAATGTTATCTGGTCAGATGAGACAAAAGTAGAGCTTTTTGGGCAAAGGCTTCAACATAGAGTTTACAGGAGAAAAAAAGAGGCATTCAAAGAAAAGAACACGGTCCCTACAGTCAAACATGGCAGAGGTTCCCTGATGTTTTGGGGTTGCTTTGCTGCCACTGTACTGCTTGACCGTGTGCATGGCATTATGAAGTCTGAAGACTACCAACAAATTTTGCAGCATGATGTAGGGCCCAGTGTGAAAAAGCTGGGTCTCCCTCAGAGGTCATGGGTCTTCCAGCAGGACAATGACCCAAAACACACTTCAAAAAGCACTAGAAAATGGTTTGAGAGAAAGCACTGGAGACTTCTAAGGTGGCCAGCAATGAGTCCAGACCTGAATCACATAGAACACCTGTGGAGAGATATAAAAATGGCCGTTTGGAGAAGGCAACCTTCAAATATCAGGGACCTGGAGCAGTTTGCCAAAGAAGAATGGTCTAAAATTCCAGCAGAGCATTGTAAAAAACTCATTGATGGTTACCGGAAGCGGTTGATCGCAGTTATTTTGGCTAAAGGTTGTGCAACCAAGTATTAGGCTGAGGGTGCCAATACTTTTGTCTGGCCCATTTTTGGAGTTGTGTGTGAAATGATCAATGTTTTGCTTTTTGCTTCATTCTCTTTTGTGTTTTTTCATTTAAGACAAATTAAATGAAGATAATACCAAAGAATTTGTGATTGCAATCATTTTCAGGAAGAAACTGAATATTATCTGACAGAATTGCAGGGGTGTCAATACTTTTGTCCACAACTGTATATCAGCCCACAACCATCCCAGAAGTGGCACATCCAGATGCAAATGACTTATGGAGCATAATTCTGAGAATGAAGCTCCATAGGATTTGATGGACATCGTGGCACATTACACCACTGGATTACATCAGAATCTCAAGGATTTTTTTAAAATAATAAATTGGTGAAGGAAGGAGTGTGGGAATCTTTATTCAAATAAACAATTTTTTAAAGTGTGTGTTTTTTTTTACCAAGTTTGTAATGGGGATATCTGATAGACGTCTCTCTATTATTAACTCTTGTACCAGATGCCAAATGTCAAATAACAGCTGACATTAACCCCAAAAATATTACTCTGATTATTACCAAACCATGGCAATCGAGAATAGCTGGGGCGAAGCACCAGAATTGCCGCACCTAATGGATACACCACTTCTGTGGGATACTATTTTTAGGCTGGGAAGCGCCAAATAACCAGGAGCCGTCTGAGCATAATATTTTCAGCCCATAGCTGTGTACTTTACCTTGGCTGGTTATCAAAAATATGAGGGACCCCAAGCAGTTTATTTATTTATTCCCTATCCACATTTGTTTGTTGGGAAATTGTCCTGCTCTTACCCCCATTTCACATCCTTTTGCAGTGGCCTAGCCCTTACTACAACCATTATACAGCAAAAAAGTTCAAGTTCCCAATGATTTCTATTGGGCTCTCGGTCCAGGGTCATCTCAAAGGTACTGAACTGAGCTTTTAACTAAAGTTTGGCCAAACATCCATGGGTCTGCTCATCCGTACTCATAAAAAAACATCTGAAACCTAAATAAAAGTGCAACACAAAGAGCCCGGTAAGTGATATACAGTGCCTAAATTAGTATTCCATTTATTCACATTAGCCTCTTCCGCTGCATCTTGGTGACTGCTCTGCCACAGATTTGTGTAAAACCCTAGATCTGTTTCCCTAGTTTGGAATTACTTGGAACCCAATAATGAGAATGTAAAAAGAGAAAAGCAATGATGGCTGTCACTTTAAAGAGGACCTGTCACCCCCCTGCTGCATAGCAAAGTAAATGCAGCACTGAATGCAGCATGTGTGCTGCATTCTGGGAAAGGGTCCCCCATTGCTCTAGCCCCCCTGTACCCCGGGAAATACACCTTAGAAAGCTTACAGATAACTAGTCTAATGGGTGGGATCTTATTACCAGCTCCCCGGAACTGGCACAGTCCTCCAGCCTCCTCTGTATATGTTCCTCCCCCTCTATGTGAATGCTGCCGCCTCCTGTTCTGCCCTCCACTTCTCCTGCGTTGTCAATCACAGTGCTGCACAGAGCGGCATTGTGTGACATCAGCGGCAGAGCCCGCCCTGCTTTATGCTTTATTCAAACAGCAGGCGGGAATCTGGCGCCAGATACTCAGTGCATGCACAGTTATATGTTAGCCAGAATAACTGCCCCATATTAAAGAGGATTTTTGGCACTTACATCTATTATCCATTCTGTTGAGCTGAGAGGAGTTCCATAAAACTGAAGCCTAACTTCATTATTTCTTGCTTCTCAACACGGTAAAACATTTTTTTGTAACAAAGTAAATAATTGTGGGTCAGGAATTTTTCATTGACACTAATGGCTGACACAAAGAAAACTGAAATAATAAAAAGAACATCAGAAGTAACAAATTGTGGAACAAAGAATCTTACTGGTTTCTATAAAGTCAAATGGTAACAAGCCACCAGACGTTCAACTTCAGGACATCAAGGAAAGTCCACATGTTCACTAGATCTAAATGACTACACTGGCAATCAACATTAGAGAACAATGTATGATCACTTGATTTTTTCAGACAGAATGTAATCTACATTGATAAACATTTGAAGGTTTTTGTGTAAGGGTACACCATGCCACTAGAACAGTGTTTTCCAAAATAACCAAAGTTTATCAACTTAAAACCTATATTTTACACAAAACGTGATGATCCTAATTAGAGAACAGCAATGACTGTAGCACAGAGATAGATTAAAACTAAATTGTGTGAAGGTTACAACAGTCACCAATCAGTAGGAAGTGTACAGGCCTTTGCTATGTACAGGCCTTTGCTTTGAATGACTTCAGCACATCTGCGGCCACTGGATATCACCAGTCTCTCACACTGCTCTGGTGTGATTTTGGTCCACTCTTCTTCAGTCTCTTCCACAGTTCTGTTACTGTTGTGGGTTACTTGAACATAACTTTGTCACCAAGGATTTTCCAGCGGTTTTCTATTGGGGTTAGATCAGGACTCTGGGCAGCCAATTCATTGTTGCAGTGTTTTTTGTTTCAAGGAACTGGTTTACAAGGAGCATTGTCCTGCATGAAAATTACTGGCTGATTGAGTGCTGAATATAAGTAAGGAACCACATGCTCTTGAAGAAGGTTCTGATACACACTTGCATTCACTCTGCCGTGTAGCTGTATGAGAGGTCCAACCCCTCCATCAGAAAACATTCCCTAAACCATGACACTTTCTCCACCACCTTTCACTGACTTCTTTACACACTTTGGGTTCAGTCTTTCCCCAGTTTGTCGATGAACATAATGTTTCTCATCAGACCCAAATAAATTAAACTTGCTTTCATCTCTAAAATGAACTGAGGACCACTTCTCTGTCCACAGAACATGCTTCTCATCAAAGGTGAGTCTAGCCTTTTGATTCTTTCTGCTCCTGTGAGGTTTGGCCACTGCAGAGTGGGCTTTCAGTCCAAATGCTCTTAAACGTTGTGACACTGTATAACGAGACAAATCCTTACCCAGTTCAGTGCTGAATTGGCAAGCTATTCCAGCTGCAGTATTGAAATGATTACCCATGGAGATTCTCTGCATTATCCTTTTCTCTCTTGCATTTGCAACCAGCCTTCTTAGGGGGATTGAAAGAGTTTGTGATGTTGTAAAGATGTAATTTTCTAGAAATCAGACTTGGAACAACCAACATTCTGTTGCTATGGCTGATAGGGTGACCCCTTTTGACCTTCATCTGGACAACCTGCTGCCAGAGAGTTTCAGTCACTTTAAAATAGCACATTATTTGTGCAAAGTGAGGGCAAACTGTAAAATTAAGATGCCAGTTAAATAGGATTTGTCAGATAATTTAGGAAATTAGCATCATGTGCCAGATTAATATCAATAACATGCAGGTATCTGAAAGTATTCTAATTTTGATCAGTGCTCTTTTTCGTTTATCTCAATTACATTTTTATTCTGTGTTGTTGAAAACAACAATTGTACAAGTAAGAGCAATTTTTCAAATTGATCTCATGATAAAAAAATCATTTTGTATTAAATTATCTTTAAAGTGAAGTTTCATTTAAAGGGAACACATAACTTGATTCTTGCTGCCGAAACCACGGGCAACATAAATTAAAGCCTGGTTATATTATTGTAGAGAGGCATATTTGGTTTCAATACTCCAGTGTTTCAGAGAAAGTATTGTTACAAGTTCCATTCAGAGCCCGACAGCCAGAGTAGAGAGCAGTCCAGCATATCCCCTAGCCACAGTTTCACAGCAAAGCTCCAGGTGATTGCAAGCTCATGGTGCTGGAATAAACTCTTCTCTGGTTATACTATCCAGGCAGATCTTCTAAGTATACTGTCATGGAAAAAAATATTATAAATCCATGAGATATCTCTCTTACAAGGGACATCTATCCACATGTTACGATACCTGCACGTAGTACATCTAGGACTCTATTGAATGTTGCTGTTACATTGGTGTGCTGAGTTGTCAGTATGTTTATACTTAGAGTTATTCTCCATGCTGGTTCTGGGTATGATTGGATTACTTAGGTGTTTCCACCTCCAAGTGATTGCTTTGCTACTTAACTGAGCAAGATTCCCAAGAATGCTGCCAGCCGTACAATTTGTTTGAAGTGAAGTGTAGCCTGTATTCCTGTGTCTACTCTGATCTCTGTTATTTGACCCAGACTGTTGTTTGATTACTATTTTGCCTGTTCTCTGTATCCATTCTCTTTCTTCTGGTATTTGGAACCCTTGACAGTTACCTGTTTAAGCCCTGTTTAATTCCTGCATCCTCACCATGCTCTCCTGGAACACCTCACCTTGGACGGTTATATGACCAAGTCTCTGTCTACTCCTGGTATACTGCAAACACTCCGGGAACTGACTCCGGATTACCTGACTGCCCTGTTGCCTCTATTTCTGTAGTAGTGACTATGTCACATCTGTAGAAATAAAGAAAAATGGCATTCACCAGATCTTGCCTTATAAAATCCTCTTTATTTCATCTTCTTAAAATTACATGCAATCTTGGTCTACTAGGCCTTGCTCCCACCTAGCCAGAATCCTACTCCACACTGATGAGGGGCAACACCCCGAAACAGCTGTATGTGGATGGATACTTGGCCTTGGTATTCCCTTGTCATATCTGTAAACTTGTAAAAGAGTTGGATATTGACTTAAAGGGCCACTTCATATGGTGGTTATGGTGTTCTCCGCAAGGAGCCACCCCTTGGCTGGGTCCTTCCCTGGAGGGATATATGGCTAGTTCTGTGTTTGAGACTCCTAACAGAGGCTCCACAGACTCTATTTGCATATTATATTTCCCAGGGGGCAATGTGCCTAGGAATTCACTGTGTTTGAGCGCTTTAGCCAGCTGCCCGCAGTGTTTTCTTGGACTGGTCTCCCTGAGATCAGTGAATACTTTGCAATCTTGGTCTACTAGGCCTTGCTCCCACCTAGCCAGAATCCTACTCCACACTGATGAGGGGCAACACCCCGAAACAGCTGTATGTGGATGGATACTTGGCCTTGGTATTCCCTTGTCATATCTGTAAACTTGTAAAAGAGTTGGATATTGACTTAAAGGGCCACTTCATATGGTGGTTATGGTGTTCTCCGCAAGGAGCCACCCCTTGGCTGGGTCCTTCCCTGGAGGGATATATGGCTAGTTCTGTGTTTGAGACTCCTAACAGAGGCTCCACAGACTCTATTTGCATATTCATATTTCCCAGGGGGCAATGTGCCTAGGAATTCACTGTGTTTGAGCGCTTTAGCCAGCTGCCCGCAGTGTTTTCTTGGACTGGTCTCCCTGAGATCAGTGAATACTTTGCAATCTTGGTCTACTAGGCCTTGCTCCCACCTAGCCAGAATCCTACTCCACACTGATGAGGGGCAACACCCCGAAACAGCTGTATGTGGATGGATACTTGGCCTTGGTATTCCCTTGTCATATCTGTAAACTTGTAAAAGAGTTGGATATTGACTTAAAGGGCCACTTCATATGGTGGTTATGGTGTTCTCCGCAAGGAGCCACCCTTGGCTGGGTCCTTCCCTGGAGGGATATATGGCTAGTTCTGTGTTTGAGACTCCTAACAGAGGCTCCACAGACTCTATTTGCATATTCATATTTCCCAGGGGGCAATGTGCCTAGGAATTCACTGTGTTTGAGCGCTTTAGCCAGCTGCCCGCAGTGTTTTCTTGGACTGGTCTCCCTGAGATCAGTGAATACTTTGCAATCTTGGTCTACTAGGCCTTGCTCCCACCTAGCCAGAATCCTACTCCACACTGATGAGGGGCAACACCCCGAAACAGCTGTATGTGGATGGATACTTGGCCTTGGTATTCCCTTGTCATATCTGTAAACTTGTAAAAGAGTTGGATATTGACTTAAAGGGCCACTTCATATGGTGGTTATGGTGTTCTCCGCAAGGAGCCACCCCTTGGCTGGGTCCTTCCCTGGAGGGATATATGGCTAGTTCTGTGTTTGAGACTCCTAACAGAGGCTCCACAGACTCTATTTGCATATTCATATTTCCCAGGGGGCAATGTGCCTAGGAATTCACTGTGTTTGAGCGCTTTAGCCAGCTGCCCGCAGTGTTTTCTTGGACTGGTCTCCCTGAGATCAGTGAATACTTTGCAATCTTGGTCTACTAGGCCTTGCTCCCACCTAGCCAGAATCCTACTCCACACTGATGAGGGGCAACACCCCGAAACAGCTGTATGTGGATGGATACTTGGCCTTGGTATTCCCTTGTCATATCTGTAAACTTGTAAAAGAGTTGGATATTGACTTAAAGGGACACTTCATATGGTGGTTATGGTGTTCTCCGCAAGGAGCCACCCCTTGGCTGGGTCCTTCCCTGGAGGGATATATGGCTAGTTCTGTGTTTGAGACTCCTAACAGAGGCTCCACAGACTCTATTTGCATATTCATATTTCCCAGGGGGCAATGTGCCTAGGAATTCACTGTGTTTGAGCGCTTTAGCCCGCAGTGTTTTCTTGGACTGGTCTCCCTGAGATCAGTGAATACTTTGCAATCATGTTTCCAATCTATGAACAGGTAAAATGAGGATAGGAAATATGACAGTAAAATCTCCCACCTGGTACTTTCAAGGACCAGAGATAGCTTGGAAGCTATAATTTCATAACTTTCTGAAGGTCTGAGCACATCTCACAAACAGCTCCTACATGAGATCATCAAGGATTGGTTACATGAGGTAATAAAAGACAGCTACCACATTTAAGCTTTTTGATCAGACCATCGAGGGTACAGCTATGCTGCAGTTCTGTCCGTTTGCCTTCTAAGAACCCCTCCCTCCCTATGCTTGGAAGCCATAGTTGTGGCACAGGAGTAGTACGTTTCTTTTATTATTTCGTTTTTTTTTTAAGTAATTGTCTATATTATATTGTATCTTTTTGTAAAATCTTGTATAATTTTGTAAACACTGCCTTTTCTTTCAGATCAAAAATATAACATTTAATAGCTTCATTCCTCCTGCTCTATGAACCATCATTCTGAAAAAGCCTTACGTTACCTGTAAGGCTACTTTCACATCAACGGTTTTCAGCATTTGCGGCACAAGTGCAAAACTGCAAGTGCCACACAGTCCGCAAGTCCCATTAGGTCGAACTCAGTCTTGTCGCAAGGGTTCCGGCTTCCGGCAAATTAGGCAAAACTGCCTGATCTGCCGCAAATGCTGAAAACCACTGATGTGAAAGTAGCCTAACAGGTGTCCAGTTAGCCTATAAACGACAGGTTGTGACAGCAAGTTTTCTTGGCTTATTGTGAAGCTGGAAGTTGCTGTACTGAGCTATATAAATTCCATGCGTTGGAATTGGTGATATATATATACACACACACACAAAACCGCGAGCACCCAAATTAGCGGCCTAATAGTTGAACAGCCGCAGCCTCATTTATTATCATTGGCCAATTTTTGTGATAGAGGGCAACAAAGGGCTGTGACAAATACTTTCTCAAAAAAAAACTGGAATGCATCAGAGAAAAATATACTTGGTTGCATATAGGCAGGATTTGATTCATGATGCCTGCAGTTTGAGCAGCATGAAGCAAGTGATAGGTTCCAGTGGCATAACTTCAGGCCCTTGGGGCTCCGATGCGAATGCTCCAAAGGGGCTCCCAATTATTGCAAATCTTTAATAGTATTAGTGATGAGCCCAGGGCTAGGGGTACTCGGACACCTGGACTGATGGCTTCTTGGATGGGGGATCACGGGTGGCCAGCGTCCCGGTTCTGTGCCCTGGTTATCATTTGTTAGATGGTGGGGAGTGAATATTTACAAGGGAACGTGATGCCACCTGTGGATCCCGGTAATATGGGTACCGGCGCTGCAAGCCGGCCGCTGAGGTGATGGTGGGTGCAGTAGAGAGTGGTCCAGCACCCCACAGGAGGAGCTTTTACCTCAGGGCAGCAGGGATGGAGGATGATGAGGGAGATGAGGGGAGTAGTGGTTTCAGATGTTCTTACCCCTCTGGTAAGATGCTGGTGTTGGTGCTGCAGCCCTCCGGGTACCGACGAGAAGAATCACAGAGCCTTATTTCAACTCCAACTTCTGTTTACTGGGTACCGGCTGATGGTAAACGTTACGCGGTACAGTCCGGTTTACTGGGTGTCTGTTGCCAGTTCAAAGTCCCCCTTATGGAGTCTCTAGATGTTCTTTCTCTGTCTTTTGGGGTCTAATTGACTCTTCTCTGTCTCTACCACCTTCACAGCGATCTCCCGTCAGTCCTACGGTCTGTAACTAGCCGATCAGGTTGGTCCCTTACCGGTATGGATGGGAGCAGCAGGAGCGCACAATTTCTCCCGCCACTGGAATTCGGTCCGCAACCT
The DNA here is from genome assembly GCA_033576535.1 of Allobates femoralis. Classification (NCBI taxonomy): domain Eukaryota; kingdom Metazoa; phylum Chordata; class Amphibia; order Anura; family Aromobatidae; genus Allobates; species Allobates femoralis. The sequence continues at coordinate 460,959,177 of JARQOC010000001.1, forward strand.
CAAGTGTTCTCAACTGGTTTCAGTCCTGAGGGGTGAGATGTCCTTGTGGTGCTAATGGCAACCCGATTACTATGGGCTCATAGCTCGTCGGTCTGCGGTCAGAGGTGAACTGCTGACCACCTCGGCTTCCCGTGTTGCCGGTGTTTCCCCCAACGTGACCAGCCAGCTCCAACCAGTCCTGGTCCATTGCCTTCTGTCCTGGGTCCCCAGTTATAGATGGGGATCGCTCCTGTCAGCGGTACAGTCAGGCCTGTCCGCGGTACTGTCAGGCCTGTCCTTCCTGACTGCCTTCCCAGCACTCTCTGAGGTAAACTGTCACTCACTCTCACTACTCTAACCTAGGCTCCTCCCCCTTTTTGGGACCTACTAACTTACCAGTCCTCCCCCTCTTTCTACTTTAGGTGGCCTAGTCTTAGGTGTGTGCGTGTAAAAACAGACTCCATAGGTTAAACCCTGAACTGCCAACTTACAGAGATACCACATTTGTTGTTAAAGTGCAATACCTCCCTGTGACGCCTAGCCAGAGGGGTGCCACACAAGTCTTTTTCTATGGGCCAAAGGGACTTTTTAGGTCTCCCTAGGCTGCAGGGCCCGGGTGCGATTGCAACCTCTGCACCTGTTGTAGTTACGCCCCTGATAGGTTCCCTTTAACAATTATTGTGGACGAGCATTCCTAGGAACACTCATTACACAATAATCTTACAGTCAAAACAGTCTGCGTCGATCACCCAACACCCAATCAAAACGTTTATTCAGCGGGTGAAATGAACTTTTGGTTTTCATAAAAGATAATCTTTCCCAGCAGTGCATTGTACTATGTAAATAGGACCTTGCTGTCAAGAACAATGGCAGTCTATTAGACATTATTCACTGCTCAACTGAAGTGGAGCAGACTTGTGTGAAAAGACTGTAAAATGATCTCTGAACGGCAGACATGTAGCCAGTTGATGGTCATTTAAAGTTTCCTGTTGCACAATGTACATGGACCATAAGAATCGGTTTATCGGTTTATGTAATCAGCAGTCCCCTTTTCTTATCAGAATGACTCTATTTACGTGTTCCTCAGAAATAAGCAAACTCCAAAGAGGTTTTCCAGCCACATAAATTGTTGTTTGTATGAAGTGGACCTGTCATTTAATGAAACTTCATAATATAATTTAATTAGAATAGCTGTGACAATGCCCAAAATTCAACAAGTTCCATATAGTGTCATCACATGACTAAAGATACATTGAACACACTTCCCCGTACGAGTGGGCGATCAAGTGACAGGATGTTTATGATTTGCATATTTGCAGTCACATGCCGACTGCATGTAGAGGAGAGGCTTGTCGGAAGGTAATTGCAAGTATGCAGATCACATCACAGTCCATTCACAATAAGAATACTGGAGAATCCTGACAGTGAGTGTATTGCATATGGTCACTGTGGTGAATCGGCCACCGAACCTGGCAGCTCCACAGCGCCTCCTGTTAAACCCAGATCAGTCAGAGAACTGCCTGAGGATAAAGAAGGGCCACAGCTGCCCTGTCAGTGCTGGTTTACTAAGGCACCTCAGTGAGTGTGGTATACGCCTTCTAGTCCGCAGCCAGAAGCACATATAATATCCTCCCACCCTGTCACTGATAGAGGCCCTGGATAAACCCCAAGCACAAATGCTGACACCAGCTCCTGGTTTTAATATAAGTCCGGTCCGTGGTCGGGCTTATATTGGGTCAGGAACCAACCCAGGTAGCGTTAAATGAGCACACGGACGTGGGAATATTTGATCAAGACTAAAAGAGCAACTCAAGATTAAATTTATATATTTATATTCACCTTAATGGTACACTAGATATATTTACAGTTATTATTAAGATGTTACAAATACTACAGTCAGTTATGCAAATAAAAAGATAGATGGAATACACAGAATTACATACACATGTAATCAGTTACCTTAATGCTGATGGTATCACAAGGGCGGCGTGATGCCAATCTGTTCCTGCGGTATTCTCTGGCTTTGGTGGAATAATGCCTCTTCAGAAGAAATACAATATGGAGATGGGGCAGCTGATTTTTATACATTATGGGCTGACCCCTGTCTCCACCCATCTGACACCTCTGGGCTGTCTCACAATTCCAACCCCTCTGAGTGGAGATATAGGTATCCAAAACTTATTATCTGCCCTAGCCTTGTCTGTGAGCATCCCCGACAGAAGACAATGCTTTCATATTTTCAGTTATGATTTTATCTTCGTCTGGATATGAAACATGGCTATTCTGAGAGCATCCTACTAGCCAATATCACGTTTAGATGCCTTACGGTCATCACACACATATGTAAAACGATGTGCGGTGACCGTCTGAATGTCGCGATCACATATCTATGCTTGCCATGTTTATAGACAGCACGGCTCATGAGATATTAATGTTATATTCACGACTCCGGTCAGTCTGGGTTGAAGAATGGATTTCCTTCCCACTGGCATTACAGGTAAATTGGATGTCACTTCTCTGCAAATCCCAGCAGGAGTCTTACTTTACCTGGCTGCCTCTAGGAGCTCTATTGTATGGCCTGTTGGATGGCATCTTCATGCTAATTAATCTACTACTTGCCAGAGATAGATTGCCTCTGGCTACCAAGGGTGGGGGCTTATCTCTTTATGAGTGAGATGTGTCTTATCTGAACAGACAACTATTGCTTTCTGGAACCAAAGTGGAATCTGAGGAATATGGCAATATTCCTTACAAATATTGCTTAATCATCACAGTCACACTTTGGCAAACTGCAATCACATTGACGCAGATGTTTCTTCTTAAACCAGAAAAAAACACTTTAAAATCCCAAAAAGTGCCTGTATTTTAAGGGCCTGTCACACGCGTCAATGTCGTCAGCGAAATGATCGCTGACGACATTGACGGCTGATCGCTGGTGAGCTGTCACACAGGCAGACTCACCAGCGATCAATTGACCAGAAACATCGTGGAAACGATTTAAATATCGTTTCCACGATGTCTTGCTCCCGCTGCCAGCCTGCTGGAAGCGGGAGCAGGCTGGTCTCCAAGGTAAACTGCGGGTATCTAGGCAGCGCGCGCTGCCTAGATACCCGACGTGTACCTTAGTTACCAGCCTCCTCCGCTCACCGGCTGGTATCTAAGGTACACAGCGGGTAACTAGGGTCCCTAGTTACCCGCTGTGTACCTTGGATACCAGCCGGTGAGCGGAGGAGGCTGGTAACTAAGGTACACGTCGGGTATCTAGGCAGCGCGCGCTGCCTAGATACCCGCAGTTTACCTTAGTTACCAGCTCCCAGCGCTTGTGAGAGGCGCTGGGAGCTGGAATATTGCTACTCCCGGTGTCACACGCAGCGATGCTGCGTGTCCACCAGGAGACAATCGCCAGGTTTTAGGACTGATTCTGAAATCTGGCGATCATCAACCAGCGATTTATCGCTGGTTGATGCAGTATGTCACACGCGTCAATATCGCTGCAACGTCACGTGCAGCCTATATCGTGCAGGCGATATTGACGCGTGTGACAGGCCCTTTAGAAATCAAGTCCATGATATGTCCAGATACAGAAACAATGTAGCTGTTGTAGTAATGATGAACCAATAAAAATGGATTCTGATAAAGTTTTATAAAACAATGAGTTAAAGGGCTTAAAGCAAAGAGAATTTATCAGCAGCATCAGCTCTAAAAGTAATCTGCCTAACAATTCTACACAATGGAGGCCTTCATCATTGTAATCAGGGAGAGAACTTTCAAAGCCGTTTTAAAAGACCCGGCATCAAGTGTTAAAAGTACAATGGTAGCAATTCTAAAAGTGATTCAGCTTTGCATTATGGACATGTGAGCGCGGATGCTCCATTTTCACGTTTCATTTTGCATTGTAAAAGGAAATGAACAAACTAATTAAACTGGTTAAGGAGAACAGAGTACCCCCCTTTTAACAAATAATAATCCAAAAATAAAGGTTGTTGAATATGTGATCCATTGTATGTTACTTGTAGCAAAAAACCCTCTATTGCCCAATACAAGACAAAGAAGGGGCTACAAGAATTGTAAAATATTTTAAGTACATCATATTTTCAATCTGAACCATGTGACCATTTTCCCTCTACATTAGGAGTAAAGTAAGGACAACTAATTAATCTGCTATTGCAACCAGTCAACAGTCAAAAGATGAATCAAAGCAATTATGTAGGTTGTAACATGTATGGAGCCATCCACAGACTTTGATATTAAAATTTGAATTATCAAGAATATACAAATCTCATTTATATATAACACTCATGATTATCATATGACGGTCAAACCAACAAGATGGGAGTAAATAGAAATAAACCCTAACACCAAAGTTCCTCGAATACAACTGAAGCCATGTATTTAGGAGCTCATGGAGACATAACCAGCGATCACAGACGGAAATATTTTCACTGGTTTGGACCTTTGAACCTCCTTGTAAAGAGTCTGGGGAAAAAAACAATCTTAAGATTGGCAAGGTTTCAGTCATTTGCTTCAAGTGTATTAACTCCTTCCTGGCTGCAATAGCCAAGTTTTCAATATATTTTTCTTACTGGATGTCCAATTATATATTTTTTTGATTGGCATAGCATATTAGGACTTTTGAGGATGGGGGGGCTGTAGTAGTGGGGGAAGTTGTGATTTTATATGCAACCATATTCCAAGTTTAATTTTTACTATGCTATTTAGTGTCTTAGAAATGACCGGGGGTGACTGTAAACGTCCACAACTCCCCCGCTGCCCAGGAGACTATCAGCTTTCACTTAACCCTTTTGTGGCACAGACATCTATTTAAAGAGGACCTGTCACCAAACCAGGCATGGTGATCTAATTACAGCACTGAATGCAGCATGTCTGCTGCATCCAGGCAAGGGGTCCCCCAGCCCTTGAGCCCCCCTGTACCCCGAGATAATACACTTAGAAAACTTACATCCTGCAGCCATAAAGGAGGTGGCCAGAGGCTGGAGCCAAAGGGCAGATTCACACCCCCTGCATATTTAATCTGCCCACCGCTGCCTCCCTGATGCCAATCACTGTCTCCCTCGTCTGCAGCATAACACAGAGCTTATTTTAGAAATGGCCGTTTAGCCCTGCCCCCTGCGGTGACGTCACCGTTTATACCCACCCTGCTCTATGGTTAACATATAGCAGGGCGGAGAAAGGTGGTGATGTCAGAGCAGGAGGTCGGCTGCCCCGCCTCCTGCAGTGATATCACCGCTTATACCCTACGTTCACCCGCGGCTATCCTCAGGTCCACAGATACTGCATCCAGGACCCTGTGTCTCTAGATCGCCTGCACACACTCTTACTATGCCTGACAGACAGCTCTATGCGCTAACTACATAGAATGTGAGCTGCCAGTCAAGAACGAAGAAGATGGGGTTTGGCAGGGAATAGAGAAGGGAAGGCAGAGGCTTAAGAAGTGCTTTGATACTCTAGAATATTTAAACCTCATTTGACATGAATAAAAATAGTTATTTTGTTAAGTCAGTGTAAAATAGACTACTTGAATAAAAGCGTAGATGACATTATCTTGCTGTATTAACAGTTTGGACAGTGGATCATACTGACAAGATTCCTTTTAAGGAGAAGCTATCATCAAGGCAAAATTGGAAAATGTTTGCTTATTTTAAATAAATAGGTTAAATGTGCTACAAATTCACTCAAATCAATCATTTGTAGCACGATTTGCCAATTTAGATATAGTGGAACCTTGGATTACAACCATAATTTGTTCTGGGAATGTGCTTGTAATCCAAATAATTTGTATAGCAAAGCAAATTTTCCCATAAGAAATAATTGAAATGTAGATAATTTGTTCCACAACCCAAAAATATCTACTGTATTCATATAAAATTATTACAGTTTTTTAATTACCGTATATACTCGCGTATAAGCCGAGTTTTTCAGCCCAAAAATTGGGCTGAAAAGTTACCCCCTCGGCTTATACGCGAGTCACTATACGGGTGCCCTCCCCCCCCCATCAGTATACAGGCCCCCCATCAGTATACAGGCTTCCCCCATGGTCCGGAAACCTGTAAAGGAAGATGATTATACTTATCGCTGTCCCGGTGCCGTCCCCGCTCTGCATCGCGATCCTCCATCTGCATCGCGATCCTCCATCTTCCGGCTTCCTGTCGGCGCCGACAATGACGTCATTCGGCGCAGAACAAAGGAAGTCGGAAGCCGGTGAATGAAGATGGAGGATCGCGATGCAGAGCGGGGACGGCAGCCGGACAGCGATAAGTATAATCATCTTCCTTTACAGGTTTCCGGACCATGGGGGGGGCCTGTATACTGATGGGGGCCTGTATATACCCTGGGGCTGCAGCTGTATGTACCCTGGGGCTGCTGCTGTATATACCCTGGGGCTGCTGCTGTATATACCATGGGGCTGCTGCTGTATATACCATGGGTGGGGCCTGTATACTGATGGGGGGCCTGTATACTGATGGGGGCCTGTATATACCCTGGGGCTGCTGTTGTATATATTATGGGGCTGCTGCTGTATATACCATGGGGCTGCTGCTGTATATACCATGGGGCTGCTTCTGTATATACCATGGGGGGCCTGTATACTGATGGGGGCCTGTATATACCCTGGGGCTGATGCTGTATATATTATGGGGCTGCTGCTGTATATACCATGGGGGGGGCATGTATACTGATGGGGGGCCTGTATACTGATGGGGCCAGTATATACCCTAGGGTTGCTGCTGTATATACCATGGGGCTGCTGCTGTATATACCATGGGGCTGCTGCTGTATATACCATGAGGGGGGGCCTGTATACTGATGGGGGGCCTGTATACTGATGGGGGCCTGTATATACCCTGGGGCTGCTGCTGTATATACCATGGGGCTGCTGCTGTATATACCATGGGGCTGCTGCTGTATATACCCTGGGGCTGCTGCTGTATATACCATGGGGCTGCTGCTGTATATACCCTGGGGCTGCTGCTTTATATACCCTGGGAAGGCTGCTGTAACACTGCTGGGGCCTGTATATACCACTGGGAGGCTGCTGTATACCATACTGCTGGGGGCTGTATACTACCACTGGGGAGGCCTGTATACCATCGGGGGGGCCTGTATACCACACTGCTGGGGGCTGTATACCTGTGCTGGGGTCCTCCCTCGGCTTATACACGAGTCAATAGTTTTTCCCAGATTTTGGGGGCAAAAGTAGGGGGTCGGCTTATACACGGGTCGGCTTATACACGAGTATATACGGTAATTGTAATTCTGTGGTATGTACAGTATACATACAGTATATATGTAAAATGTATAGGAATTCAATCAGTTACATGATAAAGTTGGTTTTGTAGAAGCTTCTCACATGTACAGTATCAAGTATGGAGGCTCCATGTTCAGAGTACGGTGAACACGCAAAGGCTGGAGCCCAGGAGGCGGGGCAGCCGGCCTCCTGCTGTGACATCATCGCCTTTCCCCGCCCTGCTCCATGTTAACCATGAAGCAGGGCGGGTATAAGCGGTGATGTCACAGCAGGGGGCGGGGCAAAGCGGCCAGCACTGCAATAAGCTCTGTGTACTATGCAGCAGACGAGGGAGACAATGATTGGCATCAGGGAGGTGGCGGTGGGTGGATTAACCACACGGGGGGGTGAAACTGCCCTTTGGCTCCAGCCACAAGCCACCTCCTATTTGGCTCCACTATGTAAGTTTTCAAAGTGTATTATCTTGGGGTACAGGGCGGCTCAAGGGATGGGGGACCCCTTGCCTGGATGCAGCAGACATGCTGCATTCAGTGCTGTAATTAGATCACCATGTATGGTTGGTGACAGGTCCTCTTTAAGTCTCGGCTGAACCGATGTCATTCACACTATGCTGGTGAGTAAACGTTTCATCTAGTACTTTTAATCTGGTTGAGGTTTTTCCTACATACATTTAACAATTTATATATTTATTTTCTTTGGATTTAGCAACTTTCTGCAGCTTTATGAACATAGGGGTAGAAATGCCATTATATTTGTATATAAATATTTTCTTATTTTATACATACTGCCTTTATTACATTGTTATTTGTTTTGCTTTTTCACCATACAGTTCCAAGGATATTGGTATCTTTATTTAGTGCTAATTTTATAGTCTTTACCAAAGGGATTAAGCTCATATGGTAATAATGCTGAACAAACATCCCCATCCACAGCGAATCCTGTAGGCAACTTCCCTTGGTAAAGACCTTAAAAAGTAGCACTAAACCAAAAGGAACCTTATAAAAAACAGAATGCTAGGGAATAAATTAGGAGCAACAGTTGGCCACTTCTGACATGGTGACAGATGCTCTTTATCCCCCCTCCGCCATTCCAGTTACGTCCTATTGCGGCTCCCTGAGTTTAATATGGGTTCACAAGCTGAACCCGCATTTATCCCAAAAGATGATTACTGTGATAATCAGCCATCTCAAGGTACCTTTACACAATATCACCCGCAATATCGCTCAAAAGTCATGTGTTCATCATTGCAGTTGATATCGCAAGTGCGTCGTGCCGTGCAACTGAACGATTCAACTACGATAAGTCGCTTGGACGGAGTTGCCAGCTTTTTAAACATGTTCAAAAACCAGACGATGTCGCTCAAGCGATCTGCTAGCATCCCTCTGTCTGACACGGCAATAACGATGTTGCGAGCGATTTCCCTTATTCACTACATTGATAAGTATCGCTCGCTGGGTTGTGCATAAACAGCAAGCGAAAGTTGCTTGCAAAATCAGAGGTGCGTCGCCTACGATATCGCTACGTGTGACATCTCCAAAGCGATCTTGGCAAAATGACAAAAACGTGCGCGCTCCTGTGATATCGCAGCCGACATCGCTGCAACGTCGTGTTGTGTAACGGTACCTTAACAAACACTTGGTGACTGGAGCTGCCGACCTGTTAAATGCCGCTGTCAATCTCTGACAACAGCATTTACAGTGCACCTGCAAAGGGGGGGGGGCAGGTCTAACAGCCCATAAGCACGCATGTGAAGTGATTATGGGGCACCGACGGTTCCCATGACAAAAGGTAGTCAGCTGAAGATCTCCAAGCCAATCCTGATGCTTCTCCTCTGACCGCCAGCTTCTTACAGGTGTTCATGAGTTACTGTGATTTGTGCTATTCATAGAAGTACTGTCGTATTGCTGTGTATAATGCAAGCAATCAGAAAAGATTCAAGTCCCCTAATGGGACTAACAAATACAGTGAAAAGTAAAATAAAAAAAAATTAAAAAATAAATATATTAAAGTTCAGATCACACACTGAAATTAAAAAAATAAAACAAAAAGAACATATACAGTATGTTGTATTCATATGTTCATGAAGAATGACTTCTCAAAATATAAAGAATATTTATACCGTGTTAGCCAGTAGATAGAAAAATATATTGCAATCTGAGAGTCCTCAGTGGTTGATACCTTTTAATGGCTAACTGAAAAGATGGTAAACATAGCAAGCTTTCGAGACGACTCAGGTCTCTTCTTCAGGCTGATAATGACACAAATTCTGAAGACACATACATTTATACATAAGCAATAGAGAAGAAAAAAAAAAAAAAATGGGGAAAGAAGAGAACAGAAAAAAAAAAAATGGCAAAACAGTGTTATATGCTCTGGTGGATATGACAGGTGACGCAAAGCAGAGTCGGGTAGGGAGGGTTGGAGGAGCAGGGACAGAGAAAGCAGATTTCTAAGATCTCAGTAGTTGATACTTAAGCTACTTTCACATAACGATTTGAAGGGAGCCGATGCTGTCCGATATAAATCGGACAGCATCGGCTCCCTTCTGATGCCTGGAATCGGGTGCCAAATAGGCACCCGATTCCGGCATAAAATCGTTCCCTGCGGGGTGAAGAAAAAAAAAAAAAAAAAATGTTATTCTCACCTTCCCCCGAGCCCCCGCCGTCTTCCGCCATCTTCTTGGAGGCTCCCGGTGGCTCCCACAGGCTGCCGGTGTCAGCAGAGGGCTTCCTCTGCCTTATAGGACCTGCGGTGATGTCACAGTCACGTGACCGCGGGTTCACCATGGTAACCCGCGGTCACATGACTGTGACATCACCGCAGGTCCTATACAGCAGAGGAAGCCCTCTGCTGACACCGGCAGCCTGTGGGAGCCACCGGGAGCCTCCAAGAAGATGGCGGAAGACGGCGGGGACTCGGGGGGAGGTGAGAATAACATTTTTTTTTTTTTTAACCCTTGTGCTCCCAGTTAGGAGCAGTTTTGCTGTACTGAGCATGCTCAGTACAGTAAAACGGGGTCCGAGGAGACATCAGATGTTTCCTCGGACCCTTCTCCATAGGGCCCCATGTTATAGGGATCGGACCTAATCGGATGTGCACTAAATGCCATTCGATTTGGTCCGATCCGATTCTGTCAGATTTTATTTTCGGTGCAAAAATCGGAGCAAGCTCCGATTTTTGCACCGATAATAAAATCGGACAGAATCGGATCGGACCAAATCGGATGGCATTTAGTGCACATCCGATTAGGTCCGATGCCCATAGGGCTGCATGGGGCCAAATTCGGATCCGATGCTGTCCGATTTTCATCGGACAGCATCGGATTTAGAAAAATCGTAATGTGAAACCACCCTTAGTCTGCTCTCCACAACTTAACTAAGTATTTTCAGGTCTCCATGGGTTACTAACCATCTACCTAATACATTGGTTCCGCTTATCTGCTTTCTCTGTCCCTGCTCCTCCACCCCTCCCTACCCGACTCTGCTTTGCGTCACCTGTCATATCCACCAGAGCATATAACACTGTTTTGCCATTTTTTTTTTTTCTCTTCTTTCCCTTTTTTTTTTTTTTTTTTTCTCTATTGCTTATGTATAAATGTATGTGTCTTCAGAATTTGTGTCATTATCAGCCTGAAGAAGAGACCTGAGTCGTCTCGAAAGCTTGCTATGTTTACCATCTTTTCAGTTAGCCATTAAAAGGTATCAACCACTGAGGACTCTCAGATTGCAATATATTTTTCTCAAAATATAACATTAATTAACCCAAGCTGTAAACTCTGGTGAGAAAAAAAAAAAATCTAAATAGTGGATTTTTGGCCTCCACAACACGACAAAAAAAAACACATTAAGAGTCGATTGTGTCTATCCCGAAATGGTAAGAATAGACGTCAACTTGGAGCACAAAACACAGCCCCATCGACTGAAAACATCATGAGACTTAGAAAAAAAAGGAACTGTGTATTTGGCATCCCCATGATTGCACTGACCTGGAGTGTCATATTATTAGGTCATTTTTACTGTATTATGAACACTGTAAATAAAAAAATACAAATTGTGCAATTTTGAAGCACTTGGATTTCTTTCCCGCTTTCCGGTACGTCACACGATAGAATAATTGGAGTCACAACATGTGATAGTAAAAGTGGTTGCACAGGAGTCCGGCAGAGTTTGGCTGCTGTTGGCTTGTGGCATCTTGGCTATGTGACCACAATTAGTAGCATATGTCATGGCTTAGCCTATGATGAGTGGATAGAAGTTCTTAGCCCTGATACATAACAGCATAACTTACTTTACAACTGGGAGTTCTCCAGTACCTTCCATATAAACACTTCCATGTGTCTCAGGCTCAGCCTGTATCTGCTACCAGAACATCTGGAATAAATCAAGCAATCTATACAACATGTTGCTCTCCTGAAGTTGAGGACATTGAAATCTATGGCCAGCAAGGTGATGCTGTGATTTGTAGTACTTCCCACAAATATTATTATTATTTATTTATATAGCGCCATTATATTCCATGGCGCTTTACATGCTAAAAGGGCAGACTAGGACAAGTAACATAGTAACAATACAAGTAACAATAAATGTGGACAATTCGGTCATACAGATACAAGAGGGGAGAAATCCTGTCCGCAAGGGCTCACAGTCTCCGAGATATTACAGATCATCCATCTCAATATGAGTAATAATATTGCCAGCTGTTCCCCTTACCTCTTCCATAAAACAGTGGGTCCATCAGCAGGATGAGAAGGTGCCTCCACAATGATGGCTTCATCTCTGCTAGGAATCCAGTGACACCAGCAGACAATCCTGGCTTTACTGAGGCTCAGCCCAGGAGATCAGTGATACCACATTGCAAAACATCTCAGATAGGGATGGTTCAATGGGCTCTTATTGCTGACCATAAAACAACAGGTTCTGCAGAACTATTACACAACTGGAGTCAGCACAGCAAAGTCTATAGGTGAGTTCCAGTCTTCTGCAAGTCCCATAGGTGATGACTGGGTATTTAAAGTGGATTTCTCATTAGAATGCTTTTTTAACTCTTTTCTTCCCAAGTCACAGGAGATTGAGGCTGCAGAAATGCGAAGCAGAACTGTCACAAGACTTATCCCACAGGTTGCAGGCTGCTGATGCTGCAGACAGTGCTGGATCCCTGCTGGGTGCCCTGCTGGATCCCTGCTGGGTCCTTCTAGGCCAGTGCCTGCTGCTGTGTGTATATGGGTCCAGACCTGGGTCCAGTGCTGCAGAATGAGTGAGCAGAGCCGGTGACGTGCCACTGCAGCCTCCTCTCCTTATTACTGAGGCTGCATACCAACTCCAGAGCCTGAGGAGGAGTTTGCACATGGGGGAGGGCTGAACTGGGAAATTGAGCACTTTTCTTGTGTTTATTTTCTTTGCTGATGTTACAATTGTCTGAAGAGTCTCAGTCACTGTATCCAGCTGCTTGTAGTAACATTACTGCGACATCCTGATTACTATTGAATTTTCAACAACATTAAATTCAATCTATTGTTAAGTAATGATGGATTCTACCCCCTCCAAACCCTTTGTAGTCACCCCCCCTCCTTCACACCAGCTTGTCTGAAGCTGGAATGTAACAGACAAACTTTCACTGCTCAGAACCAGGAGGAAAGTGGAGAAAATGACCCCAAATGTGAGAAGCCTAAAAAGAATCAAGAGGAGAAACAAAAGGTACAAAGACTTCAGAAAAGCTCCAACACATCCATTTCAGTTTAAACACGATCTATTAGTGCTACAATGTAATAAGCATGATATTTACTTTATAAATCCAGATAATCAGCAAAAAGAAAAACACATTCAGACAATAAAGTTCGATCCAAAAATTGGAACAATACACAAAAGTAATAATAGTCTGTCCTCCTGTACCTGTGTGTGCCTTGTATTGTTCATGATTATTGTACTTGTGTATGTATGCCCAGTGGTGTAACAACTGTGGTCACAGTGGTCGCAAGTGCGACCGATCCCGGAGGTACAGGGGCCCTGAGGTATAGGGGTCCGGAGGTACAGAGCCCGGCGCCCGCTGACCCCTGCGACTGTTTTACATGGATGTGCGTACCTGAGAACTCACATCAATGTCGCTGCATGGCGCTCTGCCCAGCCGTTCCCCAGGCGGCTGATCACGGCCGCCGGAGGACTGGCAGGCACTGTAACTTTAACCCCTTCAGGACCCAGCCTATTTTGACCCTAAAGACCTTGGCATTTTTTGCAATTCTGACCAGTGTCCCTTTATGAGGTAATAACTCTGGAAAGCTTCAAGGGATCCTAGCAATTATGAGATTGTTTTTTCGTGACATATGGGGCTTTATGCTAGTATTAAATTTAGGTCGATCGTTTTTGCGTTTATTTGTGAAAAAAGCAAAAATATGGCAAAAATTTAGAAAATTTCACAATTTTTTAATTTTTAATTTTTTTTCTGCTAAACCAGAGAGTTATGTGGCATAAAATAGTTATTAAATAACATTTACCACATGTCTACTTCACATCAGCACAATTTTGGAAAAAAAAATTGTTAGGAAGTTATAAGGGTTCAAAGTTCATCAGCAATTTTTCATTATTCAACCAAAATTTACAAAACTATTTTTTTTAGTGACCACATCACATTTGAAGTCTCTTTGAGGGGTGTACATGACAGAAAACACCCAAAAGTGACACCATTCCAAAAACTGCACCCCTCAGGCTACTCAAAACTGCATTCAAGAAGATTATTAACCCTTCAGGTGCTTCACAGAAACTAAAGCAAAGTGGAAACAAAAAATGGATATTTTAATTTTTTTTATCAAAAATATTCTTTTAGTCTCAATTCTTTCATTTTTTCATGGGCAACAGGATAAAATGGATCTTAAAATGTGTTGTGCAATTTCTCCCGAGTATATCGATATCTTATATGTGGTCATAAACCACTGTTTGGGTGCACGGCAGGGCTCAGAAGGGAAGGAGCGCAATTTGAATTTTGGAGCTAATTTTACATTCAAAAAGTGAAATGGCGCTCCTTCTCTTCTGAGCCATGCCGTGCGCCCAAACAGTGGTTTATGACCGCATATGAGGTATCGATGTACTCAGAATTTGCCCAACAAATTTTAGGATGAATTTTATCCTGTTGCCCATGTGAAAACGAAAAAATTTAGGCTAAAAGAAAATTTATGTGAAAAAAAGTACTTTTTCATTTTCACAGATCAATTTATAAAGCACCTGGCAGTTCGAAATGCTCACCACGCATCTAGATAAGTTCTCTGGGGGCTCTAGTTTCCAAAATGGGGTCACTTGTGGGGGAGCTCTAATGTTTAGGCACACAGGGGCTCTCCAAACGCGACATGGTTATCCGCTAACAATTTGAGCTGATTTTCCATTCAAATTGTTAGCGCACACCATGTTGCATTTGGAGAGCGCCTGTGTGCCTAAACATTGGAGCTCCCCCACAAGTGACCCCATTTTGGAAACTAGACTTCCCCCAGGGAACTTATCTAGATGGGTGGTAAGCATTTTGAACGCCCCTGTGCTTCACAAATTAATCTGTAAAAATGTAAAAAGAAAATTTTTGTGCAAATAAAAGTACTTTTTCATTTTTACGGATTAATTTGTGAAGCACCTGGGGGTTCAAAATGCTCACCACCCATCTAGATAAGTTCCCTGGGGGCTCTAGTTTCCAAAATGGGGTCACTTGTGAGGGAGCTCTAATGTTTAGGCACACAGGGGCTCTCCAAACGCAACATGGTGTCCGCGTTTGGAGAGCCCCTGTGTGCCTAAACATTGGAGCTCCCCCACAAGTGACCCCATTTTGGAAACTAGACCCCCAGAGGAACTTATCTAGATGCATAGTGAGCACTTTGAACCCCCAAGTGCTTCACAAATTGGTCCGTAAAAATGAAAAAGTACTTTTTTTCCACAAAAAAATTATTTTTTCATTTTTGCGGATCAATTTGTGAAGCACCTGGGAGTTCAAAGTGCTCACTATGCATCTAGATACGTTCCTTGGGGTGGTCTAGTTTCCAAAATGGGGTCACTTGTGGGGGAGCTCTAATGTTTAGTCACACAGCGGCTCTCCATACGCAATATGGTGTCCGCTAACAATTCCAATTGTTAGCGGACACCATGTCACGTATGGAGAGCCCCTGTGTGCCTAAACATTAGAGCTCCCCCACAAGTGATCCCATTTTGGAAACTAGACCCCCAAGGAATGTATCTAGATGCATAGTGAGCACTTTGAACCCCCAGGTGCTTCACAAATTGATCTGTAAAAATGAAAAAAATCAATTTTTTGTGGAAAAAAAAAGTACTTTTTTATTTTTATGGATCAATTTGTGAAGCACTTGGGGGTTCAAAGTTCTCACTATGCATCTAGATATGTTCCTTGGGGGATCTAGTTTCCAAAATAGGGTCACTTTTGGGGGAACTTCAATGTTTAGGCACACAGGGGCTTTCCATACGCGACATGGTGTCCGCTAATAATTGGAGTTAATTTTTCATTCAACTTGTTAGCGGACACCATGTAGCATATGGAGTGCTCCTGTGTGCCACCAGCACAAGGGCAACTGGAAGAGTTGGGGTACAGCACCAGAAAATGGCGCCTCTAATGTGCTATTTTCTGGGGTGGCTGTGGGTTGCAATTTGCAGTGTGGGGGGCCACAACATTTGGGTCTCTCCACGATGAGGATTGCAGCCCCCCAACTACCAAGTTGTACCTGGCTGGCAACCAAAAATAAGGCAAAGCTCCTTGTCATTTTATTGCTAGAAGTAATAAAAAAAAAATGATGTGGGGCTTCGCCATATTTTTGGTCCAGCCAGGTACAACTTGGCAGCTACGGATTGCCAGCAACCCCCAGCTGCCTCGTTGTACCTGGCTGGCAACCAAAAATACAGCGAAGCCCATTTTTTTTTTCTAGAATTAACTCTAGAAAAAAAAATGGCGTGGGGTTCCGCCATATTTTTGGTCCAGCCAGGTACAACTAGGCAGCTACGAATTGCCAACAACCCCCAGCTGCCTCATTGTACCTGGCTGGCAACCAAAAATATAGCCTTTTTTTTTCTTTTTTCTAGAACTAATTTTAGAAAAAAAAATAACGTGCAGCCCCGCCATATTTTTGGTCCAGCCAGGTACAACTAGGCAGCTGGGGGCTGGAATCCTCAGCATGGAGAGGCCCAAGCGTTCTGGGCCCCCCATTCTGCGAATTGCAGCCCGCAGCCGCCCCAGAAAATGGCGCATTCGTTGAAGCGCCATTTTCTGGCGCTGTACCCAGACTCATCCAGTTGCCCTGGTGCCGGTGGCAAACTGGGTAATAAAGGGATTAATGCCAGCTTTTTATTGGCAGCTGGCACTAAGTCCGAGATTCATAATATAGGGCCAATGTTAGACCCGACCATTAGGAATCTCTAGTAAATAGTAAAAAAATACCACAGAGAAAAAATCTTTTTATTTGAAAAAAAACACAAACAAAATTCGGACTCCATCCTTATTATAAAGATCTGACGTAGTCCACAACGAAGGTCCCATGACGTTCTATCGCCTCTGACGTAGTTCACAATGAAGGTCCCACGACGTTCAATCGCCTCCAACATAGTCCACAACGAAGGTCCCACGCCGTTCAATTGCCTCCGACATAGTCCACAACGAAGGTCCCATGACGCTGGATCGCCTCTGCTGTCAGATCGCTACTCTGCAGCCCACTCCGCCAGCTTGGGGATCGAGCTGCAGAAAGCGATCTGACAGCCCAAGGGCAGTGACCGACTATGTGTATCACTGCGCCCAGGCTGTCAGATCATTTTCTGCAGCTCGATCTCCATGCAGGGGGATCGGGTGCAGAGCAGCAATCTGACAGCCCGGGACATTGACCCACTATGTGCATGACTGCGCCCAGGGCTGTCAGATCATTTTCTGCAGCTCGATGTCCCTACATGGGGATCGGGATGCAGAGCAGCGATCTAGAGCCCGGGCGCAGTGAACTGCTATGTGCATCACTGTGTATGGGCTGTCAGATCATTTACGCAGCTCTGATGCCCCTGCATGGGGATTTGGACTGCAGAGCAGCGATCTAAGAGCCCGGGTGCAGTGACCACTATGTGCATCACTGCTGTCGGGCTGTCAGAACATTTTCTGCAGCTCGATGCCCCTGCATGGGGATCGGACTGCAGAGCAGCAATCTAAAAGCCGGACGCAGTGACCACTATGTGCATCACTGCGTCCGGGCTGTCAGATACATTTCCTGCAGCTCGATGCCCCTGCATGGGGATCGGACTGCAGAGCAGCGATCTAAGAACCCGAGCGCAGTGACTGCTATGTACATCACTGTGTCTGGGCTGTCAGATCACTTTACGCAGCTCGATGCCCCTGCATGGAGATCGGACTGCAGAGCCGCGATCTAAGAGCCCGAGTGCAGTGACCCGCTATGTCATCATTGTGTCCGGGCTGTCAGATCACTTTCCGCAGCTCGGTGCCCCTGCAGTGGGGATCGGACTGCAGAGCCGCGATCTAAGAACCCGAGGCAGTGACCCATTGTGCATCACTGGTCCGGGCTGTCAGATCACTTTCCGCAGCTGATGCCCCTGCATGCGGATCAGACTGCAATGAAGGGATCTGATGGCCCTGGGACAGTGGTCCATCATGTGATCACTGTGGATCACTGTGCTGGAGCTGTCAGATCACTTTCTGCAGCTTGATCCTGAGGATCAAGCGCAGAAAGTGATCTGACAGCTCCAGCACAGTGATCCACAGTGATCACATGATGGATCACTATCCTAGGGCCATCAGATCCCTTCCTGCAGGAGCAGGAAGCGGCGGAGGGCGGGACGGGCGCACAGGAGGACCGGCAGAGGAGGAGCAGGACCGCAGCGGCGACAGCAGGGCAGCACGGACGCCGGAGAGGTGAGTGGGAGAGGCGATCGTCACTCCGGTGATCGGGGGGGCAGGAAGGAGGAAGCAGGGGCAGGAAGGAGAAGCGGGGGGCAGAAGATGAAGGGGGGCAGGAAGAGAAGCGGGGGGGTAGAAAGGAGAAGTGGTGGGGCAGGAAGGAGGAAGCGGGGCAGGAAGGAGAAGCGGGGGGCAGAAGATGAAGGGGGCAGGAGATGAAGCGGGGGGGTAGAAAGGAGAAGTGGGGACAGGGGGGAGTCAGTGGCTGACAGGGGCGGAGATCGGAGGACAGGGAGAGACGCGGCAGGCAGGGAAACCTTACAGGCGCAGTGAT
The DNA here is from genome assembly GCA_033576535.1 of Allobates femoralis. Taxonomy (NCBI): domain Eukaryota; kingdom Metazoa; phylum Chordata; class Amphibia; order Anura; family Aromobatidae; genus Allobates; species Allobates femoralis. Next base: position 460,977,620 of record JARQOC010000001.1, read on the forward strand.
TTTTGCTTTCACTTTCAAGCGCCAATCACCGTGCCTGTAGCCTCGGGGGGGCAAAGCGACCCTCGGGGTGTAGTACATGTCCCCATGTACCTGCAGGTCGAGTGACAGGTCAGTGACACCCTCACTCGATCCTGCAGGAGCGCGATCATTGCGTGGCCCACCCCCTGGGCCATAGGTCGGGAACGCACCGACTTTCATGGCCCAAACGGTGGGTCCAAGGGTCGGGGAGGGGTTAAAATTCCCGCGGCCACTGTGTGCTGCACTGTAATGAGGTCATGTGACCTCATCACAGACAGGACGCAGCTGCCGGCGGGAGCGCTGAGTGTGAGCTCCATTCAGGAGCAGAAGAGCCTCTCACAGCTTCTGGAGAGGGAGAGAGGGGAGGTGGGGGGAGTGTGTGTGGGGGGGAGGGCTGTAGAGGGGCAGTTTGTGTGTGTGTGTGTTTGTGTGTGTGTGGGGGGAGGGGCTGTACAGGGAGCAGTGTGACAGGGTGTGGGGGAGGGCTGTACAGTGAGCAGTGTGTCTGTTGGGGGCTGTACAGGGGGCAGTGTGTCTGTTGGGAAGGGGGGCTGTACAGGGGGCAGTGTGACTGGGTGTGGGGGGGCTGTACAGTGGGCAGTGTGTGTGTGTGGGGGGCCTGTACAGGGTGCAGTGTGACTGGGTGAGTGGGGCAGGTTGTAATCTCTCTGTTGGAGTCCCACAAGGCTCTATCCTGGGGCTTCTACTTTTCTCCATCTATACCCTTGGCCTAGGATAACTCATACAGTCCCATGGCTTCCAGTATCACCTGTACGCTGACGATAGTCAAATCTACCTCTCTGGCCCTGATGTCAATTCTCTGCTCTTCAGAATCCCAGAGTGTCTGTCAGCCATATCCTCCTTCTTCTTCTCTCGCTGCCTAAAACTCAACGTAGACAAAACCGAACTCATCATCTTTCCTCCATCTCATCTTTCAACTTCACCACCTGATATATCTGTTATGGTAAATGACATCATGCTCTCTCCCACCCCTCAAATTCGCTGCTTGGAGTAACTCTCGACTCTGCCCTGTCCTTCAAACCACACATCGAAACTCTCGCCACCTCCTGTCGCCTCCAGCTCAAGAATATTTCCAGAATCCGTCCTTTCCTCAGCCCTCAATCTACTAAAATTCTTTTACATGCCCTCATCATCTCTCGCCTTGACTACTGCAACATTCTCCTCTGCGGCCTCCCTGCTAACACTCTTGCACCTCTTCAGTCTGTCCTCAACTCTGCTGCCCGACTAATCCACCTCTCTCCTCGCTAATCCCCTGTTTCTCCCCTCTGCAAATCCCTCCACTGGCTCCTAATTCCCAAACAAATCCAGTTCAAGCTACTAAAAGTGACCTACAAAGCCATCCATAAACTGTCTCCTCCCTATATCTCTGAACTAATCTCACACTATCTTCCCAGTGTGTCAGTGTGGGGAGGATGTATGCTATATGGAGGGCTATGAGGCTGCATTATTGCGTTATACTATATGAAGGGGTGTGACGCTGCATTATATTATCTGGAGGGCTGTGACACTGCATTATATTATATGAAGGGCTGTGAGGCTGCATTAAACTATATGGAGAGCTGTGAGGCTGCATTATACTATATGGAGGGCTGTGAGGCTGCATTTTACTATAATGGAGGACCATATATACCAGGATAAGAGCATATTCCAGGAGGAGGATGAAATATAGCAGGATTAGGGACATTGCTACATATTGAAGGGGAGAGGGGTCAATTCGTGAGTCTTTATAGGATTTAGAATGTTACATGGGGCCCATACATCTGACCAATGTGGGCGTGCAGGGGAAGGCGGAGGCCAGGTCCAAATTTTGCACCGGAGCCCTTCGAACTCTAGTTACGCCACTGTGTATGCCCCTTTTCACATGTAAAGTGTCATGGAATAAATTATGCTATAATAAAAATAATAATAGCAATGTACCGTAAAAAATGGTAATATGCCTTTACACTATATAAGGCAAGAAGTCAGGGCTGTGGACACAAACAGTCAGAAGCCAGTGAAAGCGGAGTAGATTCAAAGTGTACCAGAGAGAGATTATATGCATTTAACACAGACAGTTAGAAGCCAGGGAAAGCTGGGTTAATTCAAAGCATCCCAGAGAGAAATTATATGCACTTCACACAGACAGTCAGAAGCCAGGGAAAGATGGGCAGATTCAGAGCGTAACAGGGAGTGATTATATGCATGTAACACAGACAGTCAGAAGCCAGGGAAAGATGGGCAGATTCAGAGCGTAACAGGGAGTGATTATATGCATTTAACACAGACAGTCAGAAGCCAGGGAAAGATGGGCAGATTCAAAGTGTACCAGAGAGAGGTTATATGCATTGCACACAGTCAGAAGCCAGGGAAAGCTGAGTAGATTTGAAGCATACCAGAGAGAGGTTATATGCAGTTAATACAGACAGTCAGAAGCCAGGGAAATTTGGGTAGATTCAAAGCGTACCTCCACTAGAGCCGCTCACCTGACCGCGAAGAGGCTCCGGAGGAGCGAACGATCATAGTGTACAAAGACGGGGTAGTGCTATTATTTTAAACACACCCCTTTAAATTAATTATTCAAAAACACAGACTGAAAAACATGCCGGTCATGACTGCTGAGTCTGTTGGTTTTCTAAGAATCTACTGCACCAACTGGTAAATTGTTTGACTGGTGGTAATATAATTTATACCTAAAACAGTGAAGAATCTGTTAGTCATATTGGACTGCTATTATTTTGAACACTACTGAAGAAAGCTATAAGGATTTTTCAGGTATTAACCAAATAAATAAATAGGGTGCCCCCCACTTTTAATAACCAGCAAAGGTAAAGCAGACAGCAGTGGGCTGGTCTTAGCAGGCTGGGAAGGTCCATGGTTATTTGGCCCTTCCCAGCCTAAAAACACCAGCCTGTAGTGCCCCAGAAGTGGAGTATTACATAAGATGTGGCAATTCTGGTGCTCCACCTCAGCTCTTCCCGATTGCCCTGCTGCGGTAAAGGTTTTTGGGATTGTTGTCAATCGTGTAGTTTCAGCTGGCATCAAGCCCTGGTGTTAGTAATGGAGAGGCATCTATCTAATCTAGCTATCATCTTTGAATATCAATTAACACATAAAAACATTAATTTCAGTCTTCTCTTTTTTTTCTGATAGGTGTCACACGAATTTCACATGGATGATACATGTACCGTAGACACGGGTGGCACATGGATGACACATACACACAGATGGTCAAAGCAAAACGTGCCACATGTGAATTTGTTAATACATTTTTTTCCACGGATGTGTGTGAAAGGGATCTTAAGGAGTTTAATAACGCCATAATATTAACACTTCGCTAATTAAAGATGTGGCAATAATAATGCAATGTTGTTTGAGGAAAAGTGTTTTTTTTTTTCTAATTCTTTTATTTTTAGACATTTTCTTAAGCATTTTTTTATCCATGCAGTGGATTTTATTATACCTTTCAATACATCTGTTACAGTGATATACAAACAATTGGACGCTGCCTCTGGTTACATGTACTTAGTATATGAAAGTACATTCGGCTGCAGTTCTGCTTTTAAGTTTTCCATGTACCGTATTTTTCGGATTATAAGACGCACTTTTGTTCCCCCAAAGTTTGGGGGAAAGTGGGGAGTGCGTCTTATAATCCGAATGCACTAGTTTACAGACCGGTGAGTAAAGCAATCCACTCACCTGATCCAGTTGTGTCACCCACAACTGGTTTGAAGGCTTGATAGGAATAATATCCTGATGGCTGCTGCTGGACCTCCACCGAACCACTCACACGTGGAAAAGCATCAAGATACTTGGGGAAAAAAAAGGTGTACAGCGGTCCGCGCTGCCAGGGTGACTCACATCAAAGAATACACTGGTAGATGAAGAGTTAATCAGATCCTTCTTTATTCTCCAACGCGTTTCGGTGCCCTCTTGGCACCTTCATCAGGGATACCTCCACCCCACCAAACAGCTCCTATATATAGCAGCATTCATAACCATGATTAGTAGGTGTTGCCACAGGTATGACGTCAAAAACGTCATCAAAACAGGGAGGACCCAGGGTTTTGGCGCAATTATTACAAAAACCTCACAATTTACATACAATCATGAATACAACATATCACAGGCAATCTAAAAAATCCGTTTAGAAAGACCATTAAAAAACTAAACGAAATTCTAAGCGGAAACGTCTGCAAAATCACTTAGAAATGTATGCTGAAGGATGGAAAAAAAATAATAAGACCTATCCTCCTGGGGGATAGAACTCATGAGCGCAAATGTTCACTAATGTGTGTGTTCTCCAGTGTCTTGTGCCACCTTCAGCTTACAGAAGAAGCATTAGAATTGTATTACTAAGATGTGCCATAAATTAATGCAATTGTGTTCGTTCTTTTTGTTTTTAGATAAAAATGAAGACAGAGAAAAAATGAAGAATAAAATGAACTCTGAATAAAAACATTGCTAGTAAATTTTATTAGTTAAAAAGAAAGTATATATTTTATTCTATGTGATGTTTGGATAAAGCAGTATTTAAAACTGTGTTTGAAGAATAAGAAGTAATAAAAATTAATAAAAAATTAATAAAAACTTTCATAGTGTTCATATACTCTGATGGTTACTTTCTTAGACATGGATTGTATATATAAAATGTCTGGGCTGGATGATAAAAAGAAAAAGGATTGTCCTTACATGTGTCTGTGGAGCACCAGATAAATGACTGGAGTGTCAGTGAGAGACTGCCGAGTTCTATCCTACCCCAGGTGAAAGCCTCATGACAATAAAAACATTTTGGGAAAGAAAAAGGAAAAAACAAGACATGTGGGACCACTTAAAATGTCCATATACAACATCATATAAAACAAACATTCAGAAAATGGTAATTTCTTACTAAGTATCTGGTGTAATATTCAAAAGCAACCACAAGATGGCACTTATCTGGACTTTTAAACTTGGATTATTTATATTTATTTTTTAAACTTGGACTGTTTTTGTAGTTATATATATTAAAAAACCAGCTGAAATAATGCACCATGCACTTTTATATGATCCAACACTTAGTTTTTTTATATATACTTTTTATTTTCCCCTCACACATAATCACTATTTATTCTTGCACTATAATAGACACTACATACACGAACTGAGCAATCTCTTTTCCATTCATTCACTTTAGTCTGCCCCTATTGGCAGAAAAATAGGTCTGCAGGGTACCAGTGTTTCACTCGCATCACCTCGGTAACAGGCTCCAGATAAGTGCCATCTTGTGGTTGCTTTTGAATATTACACCAGATACTTAGTAAGAAATGACCATTTTCTGAATGTTTGTTTTATATGATGTTGTATATGGACATTTTAAGTGGTCCCACATGCCTTGTTTTTTCCTTTTTCTTTCCCAAAATGTTTTTATTGTCATGAGGCTTTCACCTGGGGTAGGATAGAACTCGGCAGTCTCTCACTGACACTCCAGTCATTTATCTGGTGCTCCACAGACACATGTAAGGACAATCCTTTTTCTTTTTATCATCCAGCCCAGACATTTTATATATACAACCCATGTCTAAGAAAGTAACCATCAGAGTATATGAACACTATGAAATTTCTTATTAATTTTTTATCAATTTTTATTACTTCTTATTCTTCAAACAGTTTTAAATACTGCTTTATCCAAACATCACATAGTATATATTCTTTTATTCTTTCTTTTTAACTAATAAAATTTACTAGCAATGTTTTTAGTCAGAGTTCATTTTATTCTTCATTTTTTCCCGTCTTCGTTTTTATCTAAAAACAAAAAGAACGAACACAATTGCATTAATTTATGGCACATCTTAGTAATACAATTCTAATGCTTCTTCTGTAAGCTGAAGGTGGCACAAGACACTAGAGAACACACACATTAGTGAACATTTGAGCTCATGAGTTCTATCCCCCAGGAGGATAGGTCTTATTATTTTTTTTCCATCCTTCAGCATACATTTCTAAGTGATTTTGCAGACGTTTCCGCTTAGAATTTCGTTTAGTTTTTTAATGGTCTTTCTAAACGGATTTTTTAGATTGCCTGTGATATGTTGTATTCATGATTGTATGTAAATTGTGAGGTTTTTGTAATAATTGCCCCAAAACCCTGGGTCCTCCCTGTTTTGATGACGTTTTTGACGTCATACCTGTGACAACACCTACTAATCATGGTTATGAATGCTGCTATATATAGGAGCTGTTTGGTGGGGTGGAGGTATCCCTGATGAAGGTGCCAAGAGGGCACCGAAACGCGTTGGAGAATAAAGAAGGATCTGATTAACTCTTCATCTACCAGTGTATTCTTTGATGTGAGTCACCCTGGCAGCGCGGACCGCTGTACACCTTTTTTTCCCAAGTATCTTGTGCTGCCTGACTGCTGTGGTGTTGGACTGCTGACTGTAATGTCAGTCTGGGCATCTGTCGTGTTTCAATTTTTTTTTTCCTTTTCTTTTTTTAGAGTTTTTTAAACAATTTTAATATTATCTGTTCGGGTATCTTTAGTGTTTCACTTGACTGCTGCCTGCTTTTCAAAGCTGTCCTCCAGTGAAGACCTGAATCCTTCCCAGAGTGGACATGACACTGCTGAAGTAATCACCTTTGTTATACTGCTTGATATGTATAGACAGTCAATAGGACCGATGTGCTAAAGTAATGTATTTTATTTACAGGACACTTCAAGTGTGGAAGAGCAGGAGGAGTCAAGTAGACAGGAATCATCCCAGGGTCGTTGAGCTCCAGTTCGTGTTGGCAAAACACGTGGTGTCAGTAGTCTGTCCGTTATCACAGCTGTAAAGCTTTTGTGTTCACAGTTTATAATCTTTACATTTTTTTGGAAGGGTTCTCAATTTATTTTTGGTTATTTTGTTGTTTTCTTATTTATAGGTTCCACAATGGGAGAGAGGCAATCTGTACATTGATGGGGAGAAGCTGGTTGCTCTTGTTGAAGGACGAGTACCGTTGTGGGACCCACGTGATCGTCAAAATTCCGACTCGGCGTTGACTCGACGGCTCTGGGAAGAAGTGGCCAAATCGATGGTGGCTGATTGGGACAAGTCCACAAAACAACCCCCTGGAAGTTCGTAGGGAAGTATTGGTATGTGCTTTGCAGCTGCAGTGAACCTGTAAATGTTGGTGCATTATTAAAAATTTTTTTTTTTCACAGTCCATAAAGTATGTATCTGTTAGCATTCCATGAGGGATGACTTCAATAAGGACCTCAGAGAGGAGATGCAAGTTCGAAGTGGTGCTGCTCCACAGCTGAGGAAATACAAACACAATTGCCTCATGTCGTTCCTGAGGCCTGTGTTTGCTCATCGAGCATGAGTATCGTTCTGGTTTATTACTGTAAACTGTGCATGCGCATGTCTAATGTTTTTAGTCCTGCAGGTCAGAAAAGTGCTAACAAAATAGTAATTGTTTTTAACCCCACAGAACCTGGAGCCTGCATCAATCTCTGTTGGAGCGGCCCCTCGTCACCCAGCGACCCAGTAGTACGGCTTGTCCCAAGCATCCACCAGCAAAGAAGCAACCTGTCAGGCTTCATAGGCTGGGGGCAGGCAGCCAGTCGACCAGGTTTTCCCTTATCCCAGCCCTCTGCCACTGCTTTTGTTGGGCTATCTCGGCATCGGCAGAGGGCCTGGGATAGTTGAGTCATGCCCGAATTTATAAAGGGAAACTGTGAGGTCAAAAATCCACATGTAACTGATATCATTTCCTTTTCTTTTCAAAATTCTTTTTATTAAGAAGAAAATGAACATTACAAGGTATATTACATATAGGATACAAGCCTTACTTTCGTTACCAAAAAAGATGTGTTTAAATGGACTGTTTTGGGAAATGAATCATAACTTCCGCTCTGACATTCCAGGCTTGATTAATAAGCATTGGGTTAAGGAAATTGTTCCCAATAACAAGTACAAACAGTAGATATAGTTAACAAGAAAGAAATAATCAAAGATGGAAGAGAGTAGGAGTATACATAGTAGAAGTGGAGGTAGTTGGAAATGGTATGGGGGAGGGGTAAAAGGAGAAGGGAGGTAGGCACAAGCAAGTGCGTATTATCAGGTTCGGAGAATTCGTTTATGTAGTCAGAGTTGAGGATCTATAGTTAACCCATGGTTGCCAGACATCCAAGAAGGTGGCTTGTGAGTGGTTACCCACATGATAAAGTAAATGTATCTTATCCTGCAGGTGTAATACCAGTGGTTTTCCAGTGGACCGGTATTAATAGTTTAGCCACATTAAGAATATGTTGGGCCAAGTGTGATGCTTTTTTATATTCTGGCCAGATCAAAAAGTTCAGTAAAGCTGTCTCTGGTTTTAGTTTCAAATCTTTCTGTAACACAGCGCCAATAAGGTTCTCAACTTGCTGCCAGAATTCAACGATGACGGGACATTGCCACCAAATATGAAGGTAGTTGCGAGGGCCCGCTCCACATCTCCAGCACCAGATGGAAGGATCTTCACTCCAGCCAGAGCTCCATATTGGCGTGTGATACCATCTTGTAATTATTTTAAAGGTGTTTTCTTGTGCTCGGACACACTGGGACGGGCCATGGGAGTACTTATATATGTGGAGAATCTGGGACGGTGTGAATTCATAACCCCTCAGCTCTTTACCACAAAAGCGGAAAAAGAAAGTGAGGAAGAAAGTAGTCCCAAACTCACCTTGCCCCTCACCTCCCACCATGTCTTTACCTTCCAATCTGTCTCTCCTTTTCACTGTGTCTCTCCTTTCCAATGTGTCTCTCCTTTCTAATCTGTCTCTCCTTTCTAATCTGTCTCTCCTTTTCACTGTGTCTCTCCTTTCTAATCTGTCTCTCCTTTCTAATCTGTCTCTCCTTTTCACTGTGTCTCTCCTTTCTAATCTGTCTCTCCCTTCCAATTTCTCGCTCCCTTCCCACTTATGTTTAACTGTCAATGAACTGTCAACACACTTACTGTCTACTACCTTATCATCAACTCCCAACCCATCGTCTAATCCCAATGTGTCATCCACTCCCTTTTTTAGCCCCATGAAAGACCCACAACCTTTACATATATATATATATATAATTTTTTTATTTTTTTTTTTTTTAATCAAGATTGTCAGTTGCTTGCACAATTCCTGTGTTTTCTTTGTGTCTTTGTGTGTATTGTACTGTTAACATGATTGTTGCCTGACAATGTGTAACAGGTGTGTGTGGCGCCCCGCTATGAGTGTGTCACAGGAGGGTACTGCACCCCTGACTAGGTGCCGTATTCTCCGTCTCAGTGGTGAATAGGATAATCCTGAGGCTCCATCTACCACATCCAGCACCTAGAGGCAGAGGACCAATTAGATGCCCGCTTCCTGGGTAACCGGTCCTGGTGGGAGGAGAGTTAGGTATATAGCAGTGGGGAAGAGAAGCAAGGAGTTAGAATAATGGAGAGACAAGAACAAGGTGAAGTCAAGTCGTGACAGCAGAGACAACTAACAGGGAGGGCACCGAGCACTGGTGACCCAGAAGAGAAAGGGAGAAAGAGAGCGGGTGATAGTAGACCCGAGCCCAGTCCACAACCCGGAGTACCGGCTCCGAGGTGGTTCAGACGTTTTAACCCTGCACCACAGAACCCGGAGTGGTTGAAGTCTTTAAAGGAGCACAATACACAACCTACCATCACCGCAGCTATACCAGGGGGTACCCACCATTGAGGATCAGGGACCTAACGAGAGTCAGGGCCAAGGCTCGGGACCCAACAGAGGATCTTCAGTACCCTGGCAAGGTATATTAAAGCAGCGAAGAGAGGGGGACAGTCAGGATAGAGAAGGACACCTGTGGAGCCTCAGAGGGACACTATTCACCGCAGGGACCACCCGGTCTGTTACGTGGCATTGAGAACCGTTATACCTGTCAGCCATTGAAGAACTAAGTAAACACCCGTACAGAAGAGCAACGTGTCTGAGCTTTATTTCGGGACTTTCATTAATCACTTTGCCTTCCAGAAACAACTGAGCTGCCCTATTCCTCTATTGCAGCTCTCACCTCTGGGGACTCCGCTCGTCCTGTAGGGAGTGGTCCCATCTTGCTGCCGCCCATCAACCCGGAGGCCCTAGCGGCGCCAGTGCCATCACCGGACCCCTACAGGTGGCATCACGAATTAACAACTTTACCTCCTTTTTATTATTTTGTTTTCACCCTTTTTACTGACCACCGAGCCCACAGCCTCGGGCACCGGAACCGTGACTAACAGCCAGCGCCTGAGGCCTGAGCACCCGGCCCACGGTGAGTCATGTGCATCTTGAAGTGTAGCTGTATGACACAGGTGCTCATTTGGTACATGCGGTTACTAATTCCAAGTTGTTGACGCTTACAACCGCTGGGCAATAGTAATGGTATGCACCGAATGTGCACCATTAGCGTACTGCAATACCTCAAGTTCTCTGAACAACCCAACATAAACCCAATCAGGACCGGTCTTAGCCTGTATGGTGCCCTGTGTGGAATATACAATGTGCAGCTATATAGTTTCTTTATAATAACCTACCAGACAGGCCAGACATTTACTAAAGGAGACCAACTCCTTTAATGTCAATTAATTATGCAATCCCTACTTAAACCCCTAGTTTGCCCCTGTAAAAATAAATAAGCCCATACTCACCTCCGATGCGGCCGCAGTTCAAGCGATTTAAGAAGTTGCATTCCCATCGCACATGTACATGAGCCCTTCTTCCTGCCCTCGGACATGTGACAAGGATGTGAGCTCTGTGCTAACTTCCTGCTCAAGTATCTGAAGGAAGGGTGAAGGAAACCATCACTGATTGGTCGCAGGGCCTGTGTGCCATTACAAAGACATTTGGGCCCTGGGATCGCAACTTCTGACATTGCTGGAATCATGGCCGTACCGGTGGTGAGTATAGGCTTATTTCTTTTTCTAGGTCAAACAAAGGGAATGAGAAGGGGTTGTACAAATGGTGGATAACCCATTTCAGGATTGGAGTGGGGTATCATTTTATTACAAAGGGTGTATGTGATTATGCGCCATTTTACAACACTGGGTTCATGTGAATAAACCACTATGTATGTGATTCATACACACAACACCCCTTGCATTAAAATGATGCCCCTCAACTCCAGGAAAATATTAATATACCTTTGATGGTAACAATAGCACATATTTTTTATTAAAAAAATAAAAAAACAAAACCTCTAGGGCCTGTACCCGTGATCAGGATCAGCAGTGTTCCGGCCACTGTGTATTTTTACTGCATCCAAAATACTGCGTTGTACAGTACAAGCGCAGTGGATGGGATTAATTAATCCAGTGCCTACTGTGCTTCTATTTTACGCAGTGTAAACTGACATGTGTCTGCAGCTTCCTGAGCCACAGCATGTCAATTTATGCTTGCGGAGAAGCTAGTGTTCTGAACAGGAGAACATAGCAAGAAGATGCAGCGCCAAGAACCTTCATCATGACACAGACACTACGTTCTCCCACTTAGAGAACCAGCGTCTCCACAGAAATAAATTGACATACGTGGCTCTGGAAGCCATGCCGCAGGTCAGTTTGCACTGTGTAAAATAGAAGCACAGTAGATATGGGGTTAATTAATCCCATCCACTGTGCTTGTACTGTACAGTGAAGCTGACCCACCCCAGGGCCGTCGGGTACCGGTCCCGGGAGGTTGCACTGGAAGATGTCACGGGTGGCTTGCCAGAGTCCGTGGCCCTGGTGGTCGCTGAAAAATGGCAAAAAGGGGAAAATAAAAGAAAGTTTTGTGACGCCACCTACGGTACCCGGTAATGATACCGGCGCTGCTCTCAGACCTCCAGGGACAGTGATGCTGCAGCTAGATGAAAACGCTCCCCGTAGGTGGAGCGGGGTCCCTGAGGCAGTGATGTAGAATAGGGATTTTGCACAGGGAGGTGGCTCTGCAGGCTGGCTGCTGACACAGTCTATATGTTGGGCAGGATCACGGGCCGTAAGAACTGACACGCACACACTGGAAGTTGTTTCCGAACCTTTTTACTGATGTTGTTGCAAGGTAATGTCCAGGGTACACTCCAGGTGGTCGAGAAGCACTTCAGGATGTCCACACCGGTGACTTGTGAGGCTTCCTTGTGTGTGTGCTTAAGTCCTGGCCTGTCTGGAACCTGGCCTGACCTCCCCTGTCTCTCTCACTTGTATTGCAGGCGGTGAGAACCTTCTGTTGGGTGCCGCTATCTCTCCTGCTGTTCCTTACTCTCGTGGTTGCTGTGCACAAGTATCCCAGAAGACTGAAGTCTCCTTGGTTGACCAGTGTTTTCTGCTGGGCTAAGTAATCCCTAGTAGACTCTGACTCCAGTATCCGGGTTGCTTCCTGGTGTGAAACGGTATGGTTCCTCTGCCCCCACTCTGTTCCTCGCCTTGCCTCTGACCCTCTCTTTTGGACCCCTGCACTGGCTAGGCTTCCCTCTGGTAAGGGCCTAGTGCGGCACCATTCACCAGGATGTCTTCACAGTACTGCTCCATACTGAACTACCTAACTCCTCCCCCGGGTCTGAATTTATAGGGGACCTTGCCTCAAGGCGGCAAGTAGATCTCCCCCTTCAGGTCTGGGGTGGAAGGTGTTGCATGTGTAGGGTACCTGATGTGGAAATCCCTCTGTGCACTAGGCGGTCTTGTGGCTACCCATATCGCAGGGTGCCACACAGTAGTTTGGACATAGCAAAAATACACTGCAACACTACTAATCCTAATTGTGAGCAAGTACTCTTATGGTACCTTTACACGCAGCCACAGGAAGGTAGAAACCGCCAGGCATCGGACACAATTGTGCCTGTTGCCATGAAAACACCACGAATTTTGCAGATACCTGAATTACACGCAGCCACTTCGGGTGTTTTCATGGCAACAGGCACAATTGTGTCCGATGCTGGCGGTGTCTACCTTCCTGTGGCTGCATGTAAAGGTACCATATGACTATGTTCCCACAATCAGTGTGTGTTCGCTGCATCCATAATGCTAAGTTGTTCAGTACACGCACAGTGGATGGGATTAATTAACCCCATTTGCACTGTGCTTCTTTCCTCCACAGAATTAACTGACATGTGGGGCAGCTTTCCGCCGCATGTCAATTTGGCGCTACTGAGTCAGAGGCGATCTCGCCAGGTGAATGCAGGGAAAGGTTGCTGTGCCCTGAACAATGACTGTCGGGACGGGCATCTGCCTTCACCAGTGGAGATCACTGGCTTCTCCACAGGACGCATATCTCCGGATCATGGGAACATACTCTTAGGGTCTGTTCCCACAATCAGTATTAGCAGCATTTTGGAAGCAGTGTATTTTCGCCTGGTCCAAAACCCTGCATAGTTCCTGCAAAACACTAATGTCTCTGCAACAGGAATGACGCTGCGTCCAGGACACAACGTCTCATGATCGTGGGCACGGGCTCTAAGAGTAACTTAACCCTAAACTAAGCCAGTAACAGTACCCACAATAAGCCTGGCTGCCATCTCTGCTCTATATAGCCCTATACAAATGGCTACCTGCAATAAACTACACCTACGGTCACAAAGAGGCATGATCTCCTCTCTGGTGTTGAGGTCTGGCAGTGTGTGAGATAAGGTGTATCCGCAGTGAGGGTCGGACTGAGACTTAAAAGCAGCCCTGATAAACAAAAAACAGGACGACGTGCCGCTTGACCCGCGCTGCTGTCAAAGACCACCAGAAGTCGGGATATCTGGGATAAGGTTGTTTGCTTTCATTCCAGGGACAAACCTGAAGGAGGGAGCCCGGTAGTAGCTCCGAAACGCGTCGGAATGAAAGCAACACCTTACCCCAGATATCCCGACTTCTGGTGGTCTTTGACAGCAGCGCGGGTCAAGCGGCACGTCGTCCTGTTTTTTGTTTATCTTCACCGCGGATTCTGTGGAGGTGCAGGCCGTGCAGCAGCTGTAATTTCCTGAGCTATCATACTTGGTTGTGGGTTGGCACAACTACATCAGGTGAGCAGATTTCATTTGATTTATTTTCACCCTTTGTCCGAAGGATAAGACCCTATTGCACATCTCATATTTTCAGATTAAAAGCAGCCAGGCACACAAACTCTACCAGCCCACATTTAACATCATCCTCTTCTCCAACACACTCATCACAGTGAAATTGTGGCTTAGGCTAGGGTCACACTGGCGTCGTGGATGCGTTTTTTCAATGCATTTTTCACACTTGTCTTTTGTGAAAAGCGCATGGAAAAACGCATCCATAGACTCTAATGCAAAAAACGCATGGACAAAGTGCCATGCGTTTGTTGGATGCATTTTTTTTGGCTCAGCACCAAAAAATGCATCATGCTGCATTTTTTGGTGCGTAGTTGAAATCACGTGCGTTTTTGTAACATGGGGCCCTATGGGAAACGCATGCGTTTTTGAATGGTACCATGCGTTTTTGCATGCGTTTTTGCTTGCGTTTTTTAATGCTGCTCCAGACCTAACAGCAAAAACGCAGCCCAAAAACCCAGGCTGTCTAAAACAACCTTAAAAAACGCAGCCAAGTGTGACCCTAGCCTTACTTGGGTTGACTGACTTTGCTATATTTGGTCCTTCCATTTATTTACTACTCCCTTAACCAGGTACAGTAAAAAACAGCAATGAAAATGTATATTACATTGGGTACCAGTACATTTTCATAACCTCATATTTGTTGTCTGTGCAACCACAAGATCAGTGTCAGGAGCTGAGGGGTATTAGTTAGGGCTCATGCAGAGATCTGATTTTCTCATGTACAAGATAAACAGATTTTGATCCTAGTTTGGTTTGAACATCAGTTTTTCTTATATGTGGAGGAAAATACATTCTCCTTCTCCATTCTGTCTGTCTGTGACAATCAGACTGTACAAATGGAATCAAAATGAGGTCCGATTTTTTTTCACAAATCCACACACACTTGATTTGTCGATTTTCAAACAACCCGTGGATTAAAGTCACTCGCGTCTCTGTGATTTTCCACAAACCACGTGGTCTGCCAAAAATCACAGGCATGTGAACGGCCCCATAGACTATCACAGGTACGAGTAATAACTGTGAAAACCATGGATATGATACGTGTGAAAAAATGGACTTTTGAATGAGCCCCATGCCTGCTGATACCTTAAAAGGGATTTTTCCATGGACAAAGTTGATTTCAATCAATAGATCTTGGAATAATAATAGTTTCCACAATTGGACGTGTTTAAGAAAAATTTTCTTGCGCTGAGATAATGTTAAATGCGTCCCTGCTATGTACTGTGTAATGGATGTGTCTGGCCGTACAGGGACATGGTCTGATCATACCACATCTCCTGTGCTGAGATAATCATATATATGAGTTCTTGCTATTATGTGATGTACGACTGGTGATCATAATTCTGTCTAATCAAGTTGCTTACTGACTGTACAGGGACATGGTCTGATCATACACATCTCCTGTGCTGAGATAATCATATATATGAGTTCTTGCTATGTACTGTGTAAATGTGCTGAGTAACATGGTCTGATCATACCACACTCCTGTGCGGATAATCTTATAAGTGTCCTCATGTACTGCTGATTTAGGCATGGTTGACTACACATCTCCTGTGCTGAGATAATCTATATAATGAGTCCTTGCTATGTACTGTGTAATGAATGTGTCTGACCGTACAGGGACATGGTCTGATATACCATAGCTCCTGTGCGGAGGTAATCTTATACAGTGCCTACAAGTAGTATCAACCCCTGCAGATTTAGCTGGTTGACACATGCGGAATTAACTTGGCATTGTGACATTTGGACTGTAGATCAGCCTGGAAGTGGGAAATGCAGTGCCACAAAAAAATTTTTTTTTTTATTTTTTTTTTTTAAAGCGTTAAACGTTAATTCAGAGGTCATTTATTATTCAACCCCTCAAACACACCAGCATTCTGTTTGGTCCCCCTAAAGTATTAAGAAGTAGTTCAGGCACAAATAACAATGAGCTTCACATGTGTGGATTAATTATCTCTTTTGCCAGCCTTTTCTGACTATTTAAGACCTCCCAAACTTGTGAACAGCACTCATACATGGTCAACATGGGAAAGACAAAGGAGCATTCCAGGCCATCATAGACAAGATCGTGGAGGGTCACAGGCTGGCAAGGGGTACAAAACCCTTTCCAAGGAGTTGGGCCTACCTGTCCACTGTTGGGAGCATCATCCGGAAGGAAGGCTTATGGAACTACTGTTAGCCTTCCACGGCCTGGACAGCCTTGAAGTTTCCTCCCGTGCCAAGGCCAGGCTTGTCCGAAGAGTCAAGGCTAACCCAAGGACAACAAGGAAGGAGCTCCGGAAGATCTCATGGCAGTGGGGACATTGGTTTCAGTCAATACCATAAGTAACGTACTCCACCGCAATGGTCTCTGTTCCAGATGAGCCGTAAGGTTCCTTTACTTTCAAAGCGGCATGTCAAGGCTCGTCTACAGTTTGCTCATGATCACTTGGAGGACTCTGAGACAGACTGGTTCAAGGTTCTATGGTCTGATGAGACCAAGATCGAGATCTTTGGTGCCAACCACACACGTGACGTTTGGAGACTGGATGGCACTGCATACGACCCCAAGAATACCATCCCTACAGTCAAGCATGGTGGTGGCAGCATCATGCTGTGGGGCTGTTTCTCAGCCAAGGGGCCTGGCCATCTGGTCCGCATCCATGGGAAGATGGATAGCACGGCCTACCTGGAGATTTTGGCCAAGAACCTCCGCTCCTCCATTAAGGATCTTAAGATGGGTCGTAATTTCATCTTCCAACAAGACAACGACCCAAAGCACACAGCCAAGAAAACCAAGGCCTGGTTCAAGAGGGAAAAAATCAAGGTGTTGGAGTGGCCTAGTCAGTCTCCTGACCTTAACCCAATTGAAAACTTGTGGAAGGAGCTCAAGATTAAAGTCCACATGAGACACCCAAAGAACCTAGATAACTTGGAGAAGATCTGCATGGAGTAGTGGGCCAAGATAACTCCAGAGACCTGTGCCGGCCTGATCAGGTCTTATAAAAGACGATTATTAGCTGTAATTGCAAACAAGGGTTATTCCACAAAATATTAAACCTAGGGGTTGAATAATAATTGACCCACACTTTTATGTTTAAAATTTATAAAAATTCAACTGAGCAACATAACTTTTTGGTTTGTAAGATTTATGCTTCTGTTAATAAATCCTACTCTCATTTGCAGTTTGAAGGCTCTAACTTATTGGCATCTTATCAAACCAGCTAAATCTGCAGGGGGTTGAATACTACTTGTAGGCACTGTATATGTGTCCCTGCTATGTACTGTGTAATGGATGTGTCTGACCATACAGGGACATGGTCTGATCATACCACATCTCCTGTGCTGAGATAATCTTAAATACAGTTGTGGCCAAAAGTATTGACACCCCTGCAATTCTGTCAGATAATACTCAGTTTCTTCCTGAAAATGATTGCAATCACAAATTCTTTGGTATTATTATCTTCATTTAATTTGTCGTCAATGAAAAAAACACAAAAAGAATTGTCCTAAAGTCAAATTGGATATAATTCCACACCAAACATAAAAAAGGGGGTGGACAAAAGTATTGGCACCCTTAGAAAAATCATGTGATGCTTCTCTAATTTGTGTAATTAACAGCACCTGTAACTTACCTGTGGCACCTAACAGGTGTTGGCAATAACTAAATCACACTTGCAGCCATTTGACATGGATTAAAGTTGACTCAACCTCTGCCCTGTGTCCTTGTGTGTACCACATTGAGCATGGAGAAAAGGAAGAAGACCAAAGAACTGTCTGAAGACTTGAGAAACCAAATTGTGAGGAAGCATGAGCAATCTCAAGGCTACAAGTCCATCTCCAAAGACCTGAATGTTCCTGTGTCTACCGTGCGCAGTGTCATCAAGAAGTTTAAAGCCCATGGCACTGTGGCTAACCTCCCTAGATGTGGAAGGAAAAGAAAAATTGACGAGAGATTTCAACGCAAGATTGTGCGGATGGTGGATAAAGAACCTCGACTAATATCCAAACAAGTTCAAGCTGCCCTGCAGTCCGAGGATACAACAGTGTCAACCCGTACTATCCGTCGGTGTCTGAATGAAAAAGGACTGTATGGTAGGAGACCCAGGAAGACCCCACTTCTTACCCCGAGACATAAAAAAGCCAGGCTGGAGTTTGACAAAACCTCCCTGAGAAAGCCTAAAACATTTTGGAAGAACGTTCTCTGGTCAGATGAGACAAAAGTAGAGCTTTTTGGGCAAAGGCATCAACATACAGTAATGGCCAAAAGTTTTGAGAATGATACAAATATTAATTTTAACAAAGTCTACTGCTTCAGTTTTTTTAATGGCAATTTGCATATACTCCAGAATGTCATAAAGAGTGATCAGCTTAACAGCATTTACTTGCAAAGTCAATATTTGCCTAGAAAATGAACTTTAACCCACAAAACACATTTCAACATCATTGCAGTCCTGCCTTAAAAGGAGCAGCTAACATCGTTTTAGTGATTATTCCATTAACACAGGTGTGGGTGTTGATGAGGACAGGGCTGGCGATCAATCAGTCATGATTAAGTAAGAATGACACCACTGGACACTTTAAAAGGAGGCTGGTGCTTGGTATCTTTGTTTCTCTTCAGTTAACCATGGTTATCTCTAAAGAAACACGTGCAGCCATCATTGCACTGCACAAAAATGGCCTAACAGGGAAGAGTATCGCAGCTACAAAGATTGCACCTCAGTCAACAATCTATCGCATCATCAAGAACTTCAAGGAGAGAGCTTCCATTGTTGTCAAAAAGGCTCCAGGGCACCCAAGAAAGACCAGCAAGCGCCAGGACCGTATCTTAAAACTGTTTCAGCTGCGGGATCGGACTACCAGCAGTGCCGAGCTTGCTCCGGAATGGCAGCAGGCTGGTGTGAGTGCTTCTGCACGCACTGTGAGACTGCGGAGACTCTTTGAGCAAGGCCTGGTTTCAAGGAGGGCAGCAAAGAAGCCACTTCTCTCCAGAAAAAACATCAGGGACCGACTGATATTCTGCAAAAGGTACAGGGAGTGGACTGCTGAGGACTGGGGGAAGGTACAGGGAGTGGACTGCTGAGGACTGGGGGAAGGTACAGGGAGTGGACTGCTGAGGACTGGGGTAAAGTCATTTTCTCTGATGAATCCCCTCTTCGATTGTTTGGGACATCTGGAAAACAGCTTATTCGGAGAAGAAGAGGTGAGCGATACCACCAGTCTTGTCTCATGCCAACTGTAAAGCATCCTGAAACCATTCATGTGTGGGGTTGCTTCTCAGCCAATCACAGTCTTGCCTAAAAACACAGCCATGAATAAAGAATAGTACCAGAATGTCCTCCAAGAGCAACTTCTCCCAACCGTCCAAGAGCAGTTTGGTGCCCAACAATGCCTTTTCCAGCATGATGGAGCACCTTGCCATAAAGCAAAGGTGATAACTAAATGGCTCAGGGAACAAAACATAGAGATTTTGGGTCCATGGCCTGGAAACTCCCCAGATCTTAATCCCATTGAGAACTTGTGGTCAATCATCAAGAGACGGGTGGACAAACAAAAACCAACAAATTCTGCCAAAATGCAAGCATTGATTTTGCAAGAATGGACGGCTATCAGTCAGGATTTGGTCCAGAGGTTGATTGAGCGCAGCCAGGGAGAATTGCAGAGGTCCTGAAGAAGAAGGGTCAACACTGCAAATATTGACTTGCTGCATTAACTCCTAACTGTCAATATAACCTTTTGGAACTCATAATATGATTGCAATTATAATTCTGTATGTGATAGAAACATCAGACAAACACAAATAAAAACCAGAGGGCAGCAGATCACGTGAAAATATCATTTTGGTGTCATTCTCAAAACTTTTGGCCATGACTGTAGAGTTTACAGGAGAAAAAAAGAGACATTCAAAGAAAAGAACACGGTCCCTACAGTCAAACATGGCGGAGGTTCCCTGATGTTTTGGGGTTGCTTTGCTGCCTCTGGCACTGGACTGCTTGACCGTGTGCATGGCATAATGAAGTCTGAAGACTACCAACACATTGTGCAGCATAATGTAGGGCCCAGTGTGAGAAAGCTGGGTCTCCCTCAGAGGTCATGGGTCTTCCAGCAGGACAATGACCCCAAACACACTTCAAAAAGCACTAGAAAATGGTTTGAGAGAAAGCACTGGAGACTTCTAAGGTGGCCAGCAATGAGTCCACACCTGAATCCCACAGAACACCTGTGGAGAGATCTAAAAATGGCAGTTTGGAGAAGGCACCCTTCAAATATCAGGGACCTGGAGCAGTTTGCCAAAGAAGAATGGTCTAAAATTCCAGCAGAGCATTGTAAGAAACTCATTGATGGTCACCGGAAGCGGTTGATCGCAGTTATTTTGGCTAAAGGTTGTGCAACCAAGTATTAGGCTGAGGGTGCCAATACTTTTGTCCGGCCCATTTTTGGAGTTTTGTGTGAAATGATCAATGTTTTGCTTTTTGCTTCATTCTCTTTAGTGTTTTTTCATTTAAGACAAAATTAAATAAAGATAATAATACCAAAGAATTTGTGATTGCAATCATTTTCAGGAAGAAACTGAGTATTATCTGACAGAATTGCAGGGGTGTCAATACTTTTGGCCAACACTGTATAAGGGACACTTTATAAAACGTTTTCACCAGAATTTTTTGTTAAAACTGTTTGAAATGTGGCAAAATTGACGTTGTGCAAAAATAATGATATTTGTGTCATTTTAATCAGTATTCTGGTGCTTTCCACTGCTTATACAGAGAGGGATTGGCCGCGCCCGCTCTGCAGAGTTAATAAAAATTACTCCAAAAAAGTTCTGATACTTAAAACATTTGGACAGAAATGTGCGGCAGAGCGAGTCTAGTGGTGGCCACGACGGGTTATAATGAGGGCGATCTGGGACTCCAAGAGGTTCTCTACAGTGAATGTTTGGAGACGTATTAGGCTGTGTTCACACACTGCGTTTTTTCCTGTGTTTTTTTCTGCAGCAAAACAGCAGAAAAAAACTGAATGTTCTGTTAGTGAATAAAGATTTCTTTACAGGAGAAAACCTGCATTTTTTACGTGTTTTTGCTGCATTTTTTCTGCGTTTTTGCCTGTAGAACGAGACAAAAATTCAGAGAAGAATTGACATGATCAAAAGCCAAGCTTCAGTCAGGAGAAAGAAACAAATGTGTGCGCCTGACTTTTCCAGACTCTCATAGGTTTTGCTGGGAATGAAAAATGCAGGTTTAGATTAGCATGGATGAGCATAACCCTAAGACTGGAGGCACATGGAGCGTGTTTGATGCATGACAGTAATGCGAGTGTGATGCGTGTTTTGGGTGAGTATGGCCGGCTGTATGCATATAAGTGTGCTGCGAGTGTGAGGTGCGTGTGTGCTGCGTGTGATTGTGATGCTGTCTGCGGTCCTGAAGCAAACTTCAGGACCCTGGACAGCATTTACCGGCATATTCAAACTCCACAGCTGTCAAAGCCGCAGAGTATGAATGTGCCGCTTTCCCGGTACACTAATCAATCTCCTTGCACCACTGTGTCAGCGGTGCAAGATGATTATTATAAACCCAGCTGCTGGGCACCTCTTTGTAATTGCCGGGGTTAAACTGCATATGCAGCATCTATGCGGCATATCAGCACAGATGCTGCATATGCGGCTATTAACCCAGTGAATGAAGGGTTAATGTGTGTATACTATGTTGGCATCATGTCTTCAGGGAGTGTCCACACTCCCTAGAGACGTGGTGCCTTAAAGGGAACCAACCACCTCAGATGACCTCTATAAGCGGTTAATACATGTCCCTGGAGGCTACCTACATCATTGCAGCTATCTTTTTGCTAAGAAAATTGATAACTGCAAACCGAAATAAACAGTTAGTAAACTTACATGACTCCAGTACGAGAGGGCGTCTCCCTTTGGCTCCAGAACGAGAGGGCTGTGTCTCCAGCAGCTTGAGTGACTTTCCTCCCCCTCCCTCTCACTTTGCAGCTTGTCACTGAGGGGCGTTATATTATGTTATTGTGGGCGGGCACGCAAGCCAGCTCCCGTCCGTGCACGTCATCGCAGGGAGTGAAGATGCTAGTGCACGTGACCCTGTCTCCCTGCGATGACGTGCACGGACGGGAGCTGGCTTGCGTGCCCGCCCACAATAACATAATATAACGCCCCTCAGTGACAAGCTGCAAAGTGAGAGGGAGGGGGAGGAAAGCCACTCAGCCTGCATAAGACACAGCCCTCTCGTTCTGGAGCCAAAGGGAGACGCCCTCTCGTACTGGAGTCATGTAAGTTTACTAACTGTTTATTTCGGTTTGCAGTTATCAATTTTCTTAGCAAAAAGATAGCTGCAATGATGTAGGTAGCCTCCAGGGACATGTATTAACCGCTTATAGAGGTCATCTGAGGTGGTTGGTTCCCTTTAAGGAAGCACGGTTCTTAAACGTTGCACAAACTATAAATTAACTATATACATTTCAAACACACTTGCTGACCTTAGGCAAAATCTTCTATAAATACTGCTGCTGGGGGTGGAGTTAGTCAGAGTGTGCAGACGCTAGGAGAGCTGCGAAGATGTCCTGGTGATCGGTGCTGCGATTAGGCCCGAGCCAGTGACCCGGAGTGGTCCTTCTACGTCCCGCAAGCCTAAGTGGGACTGAAGGCAAGGGGCTTAGGACAGAAAAGGGAGCGAGGAACTTGAGGAGTTCGTCCCAGGAGAAACACCGGATATTGGGGATCCGCACCTGTGGCACACTATAGGACCACAGAAAACTCCGTCGCACCGTGGAGGCCTCGGCTACTCGGTATCCTCTGTGTGTCATTAGAGGTAATCAGACACAGCAAGGCAAAGCCGCAGTGGTCAGGAGAAGGTATCCCGGAGACCACACAGTAGGAGAGGAAGACACTACAGTCAGGAAGAGAGAGGAGGCAAGTCAGGCTGCAAGCAGGCTGTGCTTCAGACGAATACCACAGAGCAGAGGAGGCCTTATACCCACTTGCTGTGGGGACCCACTGTGCAACCTGTCCACCCATCAGTGCTCTGGATCGTTTTACCTGCTTAACAACAGTAAAAGGTAAAAAAGACTTTCCTGCATGTGTGTATCCTTCTTTTCCACTCCCAGTATCCTCCATAAACTGTTCCAACTCTCCCTATACAATCCCAGTTCCACTCCAACCTGTCCCTCCTCATTACGCTGCCCCCGATGTCCAGTCCTGCCTGCGGAGGACTACACCATCTCAGCCACAATACCACCGACCTCCGGCGGACTATGGCGGCGCTGGTGCTACTTCACCAGAAACTGCAGGTGGCGTCACGGCAACTAACTTTGTAAATAATCCCTTGTACATAATCCCCTTTTCAAAAGAACCGTCCCCGGGACACGGGATCAGGCGCGGCCGCCATTCCCCGTGACACAGCAGTTGACCCTTTGCCGCCTGACACCCGAGTACCCCACACCCTGGGGCAACACATACTTTTTCTGGTGTCACGAACAGGATCCCGTGCCTGGTATTACCGTGTACTGTGTACCATGATATTGACTGTATTGAGTGACTGTTTAAACTACGCCGCCATTACTGCGCCAAAGAGCGGGAAGAAAGGGGGCGTGCCAGCCTGTAGAGCGCAAAACTGAAACCCGCCCCTCGCTCAGCCAAGCATTCCCGAGTGCCGCGGCCTAGTCCGGAAACTCCCGAACTGTTTAACTCCTTAAGGACTGGCTGTAATTCACTAGGGGGGCCTCCAACATGTCGGCCTCCTCCAGCGATGACGACTGTGCGTACGTTGATCCCCAGAATTACACCGGACGATCAATGGCTGCCTCCGGTAGCATTGCCAGCATCTCCGGCGCCCCGGGTGCAGTCGCCCTGATAATGCCAATGTCACTCCCATACATCCCAGGGGCCAAGTGGTTGCCCCAGTACAATGGACACCCCGATACATTGGATGAGTTTAAACGAAAAATCAACAGCGTCCTAGATCTGTATGCGATGACCGGTCAACAACGCGCTGCTGTGGTACTCGGACAGTTAACCGGTGCAGCAGAGAAAGAAAGTGCGTCTTGGTCTGTCGCGGATCGCAAGTCCGCCTTTGCTATATTCAATGAACTAAGAGCTACCTTTGAGGAGTGCAATGAGGCTGATATACGCATGCGCTTCCATCTCTGCTACCAGAGGCCGGGAGATGACATAAGAGCTTATGCCTGGCATCTGGAAGAAGCATTGCGTGCCCTTATACATGTCAGCCCCGCTAGTGCAGCTGATGAAAATAAACTCCTCATTGAATTCAATTCACTCGGGGACTGCTATCCCCTGAGGACAGTAAAAATGTACGTTGGTGGTCATTGAGCAATCCTGAAGCTAACTCCAACACCCTGAAAGAGATGGCCATCAAAGGGTTAAAGCCGGTAGAGACCCATGAAGCTGCAAGTAAACGGTGGTGCAGTGGTGAGGTGCAGGCTACTTCCAAACCATTACCCCTGTCTGCAGCCACGCACAATGTGCAATCTGCTCAGCCTGACAAATATGATGCCCTGAGAGCTGAGATGCGTGCTGAGATGCGCCAGATGAACAAGAACATCTCTAAACTAATGGACGCTATGAAGTTACAGCAAAGCCAACAGCCAGCACCAAGACCTCAACCCAAGCCTCAGCCGCTGATTCAACTTGCCGACAGCCCAGAGGATGTATCCTGGATGCAAGGGAAGCAAGCCACAGCGTACTGAGGGAGGACCACCGAACGCTACAGCTCCACTGGGGAGCCCATCTGTCGCCGCTGTAACCATACCGGTCACCTCGCCAGGAGCTATCCTTTAAACGGGCAGTCCCTGGGGGCCGGGGCTGAACCTCAGGACTAGATCAACAGGGCCCAGCCACCTGGTACAAGACCTTCATCGAACAGAGGCCGTTTCTGTCCATTGTACTGGATGGCATCCCGACACCTGCTCTACTGGACACCGGGTCACAGGTGACCACCATCCCCTATATCCTTTATAAGAAGTATTGGGCTGATGCAGAACTGAAACGGCCTAAAATAGACCTTACCCTTAGTGCATCAAATGGTGAACCGTTCACTGTGATGGGGTTAGAGAAGTGCCCCTAAAGGTGGGAGGGTGGAGTTGCAAAACCAAGGGATCCTTGTAGTGGCAGAAGTCAGCAATGCAAATGATCCTTATATTATACTGGGTACAAATGTTGTTAGCAATTGCATGGAGGAAGTTTTATCTTTGCTTCAACAGATTGCAGACACTGTCAGACTGGTCAGAGGAAGGTCCTCCAGCGTGAGATCAGAGCCATCCTGCACCATCAACAGGTAACAATTACAGGTGGTGAAATAGGTACTGCACGGGTGACAGACGCGTTGCCTATTGTGATACCCCCAATGAGTGAAATGATAATTTGATGTCGAGCAGCTATAGGTCTGAGAGGACAGGACTATCAAGCGTTAGTGGAGCCCGTTAGCACAGAGCACAGACCTACACTGTTGACAGCCAGGGGTGGTCGACGTACACAAAGGGAGAGAACCTGTTCGCATCTTAAATTGTGGCAGTGAAGAGGTTAAATTACCCAGGTATACCACCGTTGCTAAATTGTACACAGTCAGTAACAACGAGATCCAAAGAGTGCGACCCAAACCCCATGAAAAAGGGGCAAAACCTGATCAAACCATTGGGCCACTGGAGGACTGGTGCCAGCAGCTCCATGTCGGAACTGACACCTCCTGTGTATGAAAAGCAAGGTGTTTACCAGGTAGTTCAAGAATTCGAACAAGTCTTTAGTAAGCATCCACTTGATTTTGGTAGGATAAAAGGGGTACAACATCACATCCCCACAGGTACACATCCACCAATCAAAGAGTGGTACAGGCCTATTCCACCTGCACATTATCAAAAAGCCAAAGAAATGCTACAGGACATGAAAGACGCAGGGGTTATACGAGATAGCAGTAGTCCATGGTCAGCTCCATTAGTCCTAGTCAGGAAAAAGGATGGCAGTATGAGAATGTGTGTAGACTGTAGGCAAATAAACCGCATAACACACAAAGATGCTTACCCGTTACCTCGTATAGAGGAATCCTTAGCTGGGTTGAAGTCTGCCAACTACTTCTCTACCTTAGATCTCACTAGTGGGTATTGGCAGGTGTCCGTAGCCGAGGAAGACAGAGAGAAGACGGCATTCGCAACACCTATGTGAATTTAACAGTATGCCCTTTGGACTATGCAATGCACCCGGAACCTTCCAGCGATTAATGGTTAAGTTGCCTGGGGCATAAAAACTTTGAGACGGTACTGCTCTACCTGGATGATGTGATCATGTACTCCAAGACCTACGGAGAACACGTTACTCATCTAGCAGAGGTGTTTGAAGCTCTGGCTAAGTACGGGATGAAGCTAAAACCATCAAAATGCCACCTGTTAAAGCCAAGAGTGCAGTACCTGGGACACATAGTCAGTGCCGAAGGCGTGGCTTCTGATCCAGACAAGGTGACAGCAATCAAAGAATGATCAGAACCCAAGACCATCAAGGAAGTACGTCAATTCCTGGGTTTGGTGGGCTACTATCGGAGGTTCATCAAGGAGTACACCAAGAAGGCTGCTTCCCTGCAAGACCTCCTAGTAGGCCAACCCACGAAGGGCAAGCCCAAGGATTCTCCGTGGAGATGGGGTAAGAAACAAGAGGAAGCATTCCAGACGATGAAGGAAGCCCTGACAGGAGAAGAAATCCTTGCTTACCCGGACTACAACCTGCCATTCCTGTTGTATACAGACGCCAGCAATGTGGGACTCGGAGCCGTCCTTTCCCAAAAGCAAGACGGTAAGGAGAGGGAAATTGCCTACGCCAGCAGGAAGCTGCGACCCACAGAGAGGAACCCAGAAAACTACAGTTCCTTCAAGCTGGAGTTTCTGGCCTTGTCTGGGCCGTCAAGAGTCACTACCTGGCCTCTAGCAAATTTACAGCTTACACGGATAACAATCCACTCACCCACCTGGAAACTGCAAAGTTGGGAGCCATGGAACAGAGATGGATGGCCAGACTCTCCAACTACCAATTCACCATCAAGTACCGGGCTGGACACCAGAACGGAAACGTGGATGCTTTATCCAGGATGCCACACTTATCGAAAGAGGGTGTAGACCAAGATCAGCTGGAAGAAGTGGAGTTACCTGCCTTCCATCATGTAAGAGTAACCCAATGCTAGCAGACCCGTCAAGATCTCTCTACAAGAACAGTAAACCCTTTACCCCACTTCGACTGGAGGGAGGCGCAAGACTATGACCCGGCTGTCAGTCTAATCAAGCAACTGATAACCCAAGAGTTGGCGAAGCTGCCTGCAAACCCCTGTCTGATGCCAAACATCTGTGGAATGAACAAGGTAAACAGTTCCAATACCAAGATAAGTTGTGCCAGCGGTATATAAATCCAAGAACTCATGAGATGGCTTGGCAGATCATCGTGCAAAATCAGAAGTCCCCGTGGTCCTGAACGCTTACCACAACCAAACTGGTCACTTCGGATGGAAGAAGCTGGAGATGCTGCTGAAGGATAGGTTCTTTTGGGTCGGCATGCAGTCATCCATTGAAAAATGGTGTAAGAAATTGTAAATCCTGTAGCCTGAGAAGAAAGGACGTGCAGAGCCAGAAAGCCCAGCTTCATCCCATTGTAACCAAACAGCCTTTGGAAATAGTCGCCTTGGACCATGTAAAACTGACAAGTAGATCCAGCTATACCTACGCATTGACCATGGTAGACATTACTCAAGATTCTTAATGGTTGCCCCTGTAAAAGACTTGACAGCTGCAACAGCTGCAAAAACCTTCCAAAAGTCTTCTGTAGACCATTGGGATATCCAGAGCATATCTTAACAGATCAAGGATCAGCCTTCGAAGCGGAGATATTTCAAGAGTTTTGCAAGATGTATGAGTGCAAAAAGATCAGAACACCCCATATCATCCCCAAACTAACGGATCTGTGAGAAAATGAATCACATCATCATTGACATGTTAAAGATCCTACCGTTAGAAGAGAAAAACCAATGGCCGGAAAAACTACCTGACTTGGTTGATATGTATAACCACATTCCAGTAAGTTCTACCAACTGTACACCAGCCTACCTAATGAGAGCTCGTACAGGAAAATTACCCGTAGACTTGGAACTGGAGTAGTAGATCCTGAAGCAGATCATGCCATTGCAAATTGGAAAATCCATCGCCAAGAACAGTACAAAAAGGTTCAAGAAACTGTCGAAAATAACCTGGAGAAATCCCATGCAAAACAGGAAAGGGACTATAACAAACATGCTCCAGAAAGATCTCATACCACTTGGAAGTATGGTCCTAAAAAGAAGAAGAACTCGCCATAAATTAGATGATCGGTGGGAACTGAACCCTATGTACTAATAAAGTCAGGAAATGATATCGACACAACATGCGTCATTAGCAAAGACGGTGGAAGAACCAGACAAACCGTGTCCAGACATCTCATTAAAAAGTGTCCTCCAAATTGGGAAGATCAAGACCTCTTCAATCAGCCCATTCAAGAGTCTAACCAACCCCAGAACTAAGCCCATATCCAGAACCAAAGAAGAAAGTCATCCCTACCATCTTGGAGAATTTCCAGAAGATTGGCCTTAACAAGACGGAGCTATCATTGTGCCAATACTAAATTTCTACCAGCCTACTAAAGAGATACCCAGAATCAGGAGAACTACCCGTTGCTAGGAATCTGAAAATGCTGCAATCGGTACACCTGCTAGCCCTATAGTGAGATTAAGGCAACGCAGAAGCTTACCTGAAACACCTGCACCAAGCTCAACACTAGACACATCACCTGAGACAGTGACACCTGTAGTGCGGAAGTCAAACAGATGAACACAAGGTCAACCTCCATTTAGGTTCAGAGAGTGGGTATAAAACAAGGCAGAGCACACTAAGAAAACATGTAAATAAGTAAACTGTACAAAAGAAAATTTAAATAGTAGTGTACAGAAGGGTGGAGGAACTGGCCTAGCCCCAAGCACATTAAGTTAGGAACAGAAAGTGCCTGGGGTGGGGAGGTACCAGGTCTCCTAAGCTGAGACACCCATAGGGACAAATGTTTATTGTTAAAATGTGAACTTTGAAAGACTTTTCCCCTTTTTATTACCTGGAGCGTACAGAAATGGACTGTAAAGACTCTTTGAACTTTTCCCTTTGAACTTTTTTTCCCTTCTGAACTTTTACAATTTTAATGGACTCAGTTACTGGTCTAATTTAGCCACAAACTTTAAAAAGCCTGCGGTGGATGGACTAGCACTGTTTGACTTACCTGTTTTTCTGTTTTTCAAAATTTTTCAGTGTCTTTTTGTAAATTTTTCTACTTTCAACTATGTAAATATGTTACATGTTTTATTGTTAAATTGTTATTTCTTTGTTTAAAAACAAAAATTGCTCAGTCCAGGAGTACTGATGTTACCTACGAGGGTATGTGGCGCCCTGCTCACGCAGGTAGATCACAAGGCACTCTAAACTATTTACACGGAATGTTCATATCATTCACTGTCCATGATATCAATGACTTTTCAGTTAGTTCAATAATAAAACACAAAGGACAAACAGGGGAAAAGGCTATTCATTCATTCAGGGATGGGATGGAGTCAAGAAGGAACACATCACATTCAAACTTACAGTTCTTGGTGAATTCGGGTTTATCATTGCAGGTGTTTCTGTAACAGCTACAGTTCTGAGGGCTAGACTCCGCACTCTTATGACATACGGGCCCCTCTCTCCAGGCACAATTATATAGGAGATCCATTCTCCTACTTCCACTTCCCTGTTCGGGTGGTGTTCAGGAAGGTACTCTTCAACGTCTCTTCTATTAATGAAAATGTCTCTCTCTGCTCCCGGTTCCCGGGCAAAAGCATACCCTTTCTCCGGTTTGATCTTTACTATTTGGCACTCGACGGCGCGGGGATTGGTTAACAGTTGAATCCCGCCGGGCAGCTGCTTTTGTACTGATAGTGCGGGCAATCAGTTCACTTTTCTGGACTTTTCTTTTTGCCTCTTCTTTTCCCATTGTTGGATACACTTATTCAAATATTGGTCCCAGGTCAGCACCTCCACTGGGCCCACTTCAGAACCGGGGTCTCCACAAAGCCCATTAAATCCTCCTCTTGTCCGCTGCGCTCCCCACCAACAGTGAAGCTGCTCCCCGCTCACCTTCATGGACGCGGGGGCCAGGATCAGTGGCTCTGGTAGTGGCAGGCATCCTTCCCCCAGGGCTCCAAGAGGGTCTGAGACGTTAGCTGCACTCTGGGGCACAACTTCAGACTGCGGGGGGCATTCCGATGGCTGTATATCTACTAGCTTCTCCATCATACGACTCTCCCTGCTACGGGTGACATAGGGATCATGGGCCCAGCTGGGCTGCACGTCCATGAGCTGCTGAGACTGGTCACAGCTCAACTGAATCTGGGTTCTCGGTTCAGCATAAACCTGGGTTGGCTGGGGGGGCAACAGCCTTAGTACACCCCGCGGGTGTCTTGGACCCTCGGGATCCATTCCGCCGCCTGCTGCCATGGTCTCTTGGTCACCGGGTGTCTCTCCCTTCCTGAGCTCCTCCACTACCAACTCTTGTGGGCCCGTCGGGATCAACTAGGTTCTTCCAGTCAAACCATCCAGCCTGGCATCCTGTTCTTCTGTCCGGATGTCTCGTAATGGCTGCCGCACTCCATCCTGTTGCTCGTCCCGCCTTCTTTGGGCGTTCTCTTCAGCTCCCGCCATATCATCATTGGTAGCCACAGTTTGGAGCGGAGGTTCTTCCTTCAGATTGATGGCTGTCTCTCTCCGAGTTAAGGGGAGCCAGGGCGGACCTTTCTTTTCCCGCTCTGCACTGGATCGGCCCACGACGGGGGGTCTTGGCACGCCTCCTTCTCTGCACATGGCCTCAGGCTCCTATGGTCGCCATTAAGCACAGATTTAACGGAACAGTCCAAATTGCGGGTTTTAGGCACACGGAGTCCGGTTCTGTTGGACCGGAATCCATCCTGTTCGTGACGCCAAGTTGTGGAGCCCACTGGGACGGGTACTCGGTACCGGACCAGGGTATCACGGGGGTATCACGGCGGTCTTGGTCCGGACCGTGACCCGAGCCCACAAGTAAAGGGTTGGGGGTATTTACAGGGATAATCATGATGCCACCCACGGGTTGTGGTCAATGGAGACCACCACTGCTGCTTGCTTCTGCCAGGAGGATGGATGTGCTGCAGCCGGATGGATGAGCCCGCCGTGGGTCGGGCTACTCCTGACAGAGTATATAACAGTTTAACATGCAAGGAAGCAAGCACTGGAGACGCTAGCAGGCTTCATCGGGTTTTACTTGAATTCTTCACAATTTTCTCAGTACAGTTCACAGTTCACACACAGTTTACTCTTCCAGTCATATCCCCTCTTTCTGACTCCTTTCAGGCTCTTCTTTCTCTAGTTCCTGTGTGCCGTATGACAGGCAGCATGGGTTCTTTCACTGTGACCCTATCACCGGGTTTAGTGTTTTTGAGCCCTTGAACGCTGCTGTGTCTAATAGCACTGAGTTAGGAAATCAGACATGGAATCTGCATCTATCCGCTGGGATGTCTGTGATCTGGGCTTAAAACTCCACTCACCTCAGAGCCAGCGCTCTGGTATTGGCCTAGCCTCCAGTGTCCCTGCTGCACTAGGGAGCCACCAGGCTCTTTCCTACCCATGTGACTTCTGCACCAAAAGGGATTCTCTACTTCAAAGTCTTTCCCTGACAATGCTGCCGTTTTCCTCTCTGGCCCAGCTGTACTGGCCTAGTCATGGTCTTTACTGCTCGGCACCCACTGGCCTACTACTTACTACTTCCTGGTTTTTCCCTTTTATCCCAGTGCTGTCACCTTGACTACATCCCACCCATTTCCCTCTAAACCCTACCACCCCTAGCCCACCTAGAGTCCCAGGCTCCGGGATGGGTGCTGTGCTGTGTTCTGTGGGTGTGTTTTGGGGTGCTTTTGTGTATAAGCTGACTACCCTCTGCTTGACTGCAGTTCCCTCTTGTGGCCACCCTGGACCTTGTCAAATTGAAATTGGAAGACATGGAAAATAGATCTAGAAGGAGGAATATCCATATTAAAGGACCCCCAGAATCACACACTATCCTAAAGGATACAGATATGTTCCTATTCAAGGTACTACCACAAATGGATCCTGCACTACTTCATATAACAAGGATCCACAGGGCACTTGGACATGCATGTTCGCAGGGCAGCTCAAGAGATGTAATACTAAAACTTCATCATGAAGACGTCAGAGATCAGATCCTATTTGAAGCAAGGGACAAAAAACCCTTACCAGGACTACCAAGCTTAGTCTATCTATATGCAGATCTTTCACCTTAACCTTGTATAGAAGATGGGTTTTACGCCTCATAACGCTAGCCTTGTAGGTGGCATTTGTCAATATAGCTGAGGTTCCCATTTTCCCTCCTCTTCACATATAATGACAGTTTTATAAGATTCACATTCTTGAAGAAGGCCAAAAAGGGCTAGAAAAGGCGGCATTCAACCATGCACTCAACCACCGATGCTACAACGACCACCCTGTCCAGTCAGGGAATGATAGGACGCTGGTAGACAGAGAAAAACCCAAACTTAAACTTTAAAGTGACGAGTCAGTCTGTATCTATACTAATGTGGTATTATCATGCTTGTCTCTATTTTTTTTTCTCCTAACACGTGGTACATCCATGTGCAAAAAGGTAATCCCTAGTTACTCACCCCACAGGAAGGGATATTATATGTAAAAAGTTTAAAATGATTGTTCTCCTTATTCCTGTTTTTTGCCTTTAAACTATAAATTGTAATATATAGGTCGTCCCCCCCAGCAATGTGGGGCCCCTCATCACCAGTTTGATGAGGAGGAATACCAATTGTTTTTGATTTACCTTGCTACTTCATTTCTGCTCTTTCTATTTTCTCTCGCTAACCCCCTCATCCCTTCCTATTCC
Source organism: Allobates femoralis (assembly GCA_033576535.1). NCBI lineage: Eukaryota > Metazoa > Chordata > Amphibia > Anura > Aromobatidae > Allobates > Allobates femoralis. The sequence goes on from JARQOC010000001.1 coordinate 461,010,623, forward strand.
CAAAAACCAAATTAGAACACATCTCAACTCAGTCCAGAGAAGGTATACCTCAATCCATATCCTACTCCAGTGGTCAAGCTAAAATGATCACCAAGGTATATTGCCAGTACAAAACACAAGGGTTACAACATGTGTAAGGTACTTTCTCAAAATGTGTGTGGCTTTAATTCACTTTGTAAACGTAAGAAGGCCTTTCTTGATTATGCAACGCTCGTCCCAGACATAATATGTCTATAAGTAACACATTCTTCCAGCATTTCTAGTCCCAGGCATATCTACCCATCATAATCAAGATTGTATATGGTATTGCATTCACAAAAGAAAAGAGGTGTAGCCTTATTCATTAAGAACACATTCCCACTCCAAGTTTCAGACTCATACGCTGTCCCTGAAGGGAACTTTCTAATATTAATTTGTACACTACAGGGCCTAAAAATTTGCATAATTAACAGCTACTTAATTGCCACACGACAACTGCGTACCTTCAGAAATATCTAAACTGGCCATGTACAATTTCCAACACTTGATATGGGGTGGAGATTTCAGTTTGCTGGACCCTAACCTAGACAGTACAGCCATCAAAAGAGGAGTTATTTCTAAATCTTGAATATGCAAATAAAGTCTGTGGAGCCTCGTTTAGGAGTCTCAACACAGGACTAGCCAGATCTTCCTCTAGTGAAGGACCTAGCCATGATAACCACCATATTAAGTGGCCCTTTGAGTCAATATCCAGCTCTTTACAAGCTTAAAGATATGACAAGGGAATACCAAGGCCAGGTATCCATCCACAGACAGCTGTTTCGGGGTGTTGCCCCTCATCAGTGTGAAGTAGGATTCTGGCTAGGTGGGAGCCATGCCTAGTAGACCAACAAAACTAAGTAATCACTGATCTCAGGGAGACCAGTTCAAGAAAACACTGCGGGCAGCCGGCTAAAGCGCTCAACACAGTGAATTCCTAGGCCCATTGCCCCCTGGGAATTTTGAATATGCAAATAGAGTCTGTGGAGCCTTGTTTAGGAGTCTCAACACAGGACTAGCCAGATCTTCCTCTAGTGGCTAGGTCCTTCACTAGAGGAAGATCTGGCTAGTCCTGTGTTGAGACTCCTAAACGAGACTCCACAGACTCTATTTGAATATTCAAAATTCCCAGGGGGCAATGGGCCTAGGAATTCACTGTGTTGAGCGCTTTAGCCGGCTGCCCGCAGTGTTTTCTTGAACTGGTCTCCCTGAGATCAGTGAATACTTTGTTTTATTTCTAAATCTGACAGAGAGAGACTGAATTGCCTAGTGAGAAACCATCAACTTGTCAATACATGAAGGGAACAAAATGGAACTAATAGAGGCTATACTTCTCTCCTGTGCACAAAACTTACTCTAGGATTGATCTAGTGATCACTAATACAGCCTCTCTTCCAGCAATACCATACTCTCGGCTCGTGTTGTCATCATGGTCTGATCACGATGTGGTCCTCACAGTTGCTCAAATTTGACTTAACAACTTCCTGACTTTTCAAACGGAGACTAAATGAAACCCTCCTTACAAACCCACTAGTCAGAGAACAAATTAAAAAAAGATATAGACAAATATTCCTCAAACAATTGTATCAACAATAAACTGTGGAAAAGAAAAATGCAATAATGTCTTACCCAGGGAGAGGAATGATCAGAAGGGACGCAGTATAGCGCTCACCTTGTATGGTTGTGACCCACAACCAAATTAAAGCGTTCGAGGCAGCAACTGCAGGAACCACATGCACCAAGGCAAGTCCATTATGCAAGTCGATTATACAAGTCGATTATGCTAGGAAAAATTGTATCAAATCTGCGCTGCAGGTACATAATTGAGTTCAAAGCGTATGTTTGTGTACATTTACTGATGCAGAAGCAGGATTATGCTTCGAAACGCATAGCATAAACCACCATATGCTACAACGATCACTTTGAACCTAATTATTTGGCAGCAGTGCGGATTTAATACACTTTTTGCTGATATCAAACAATTGTATGGCAAATGCAACTCCAGTATATGTCTGCTTGGCACACAAAAAAGTAATCACAGGTACACTTATTAAATTAGCTTCCTCGATGAGGCGTGTCCAGCTGCTGATGGCGACGGACGCATCCTAACTGAGCTCCTCACTCAGAGCCACTGTAAACGGCATTTCCCGGCATTTCCCGACCCCTCTGGACCTCCAGCGGCTTCCCACACGCAGCGGACCTTCTCTGGACGACCCCCAGCATGCCGCGGGCTTCCTCCCGAAAACGGCCCACAGAAAACAAGGTAACTGCGTACTTTGAGCCGGGCAGACAGCGCGACTCCCCTCACAACATGGCGCCGGAGCGCCCGCCTCCTTCCTCCCCGGCTGCACAGCGATCCCCTCATAACATGGAGGTTATAGGGGGAGAGGAGAATGATGATAGAGGGCCGGTCACCCAGGGAGCTATTAAGGCACTATTGGCAGCACAGAGACTTTCCATTCTTGAAGATATGAAGGGGCTCGTGGGCACCCTGAGGGAGGACATGGGAGTGCTGGCTGGGAGAACAGAGCATTTGGAATCAAAGATGGCAGACTTTGCCTCCGCACACAACAGCCTTGCTGACAGCCACGCTGGGCTGGACAGAGAGGTGGGGATGGTGTCCTCAACTATATGTCACCTGGAGGACCAGCTTAGAAAAAATAACCTAAAGCTGCGGGGCATACCAGAAGAGGGAGATGCGACAGAAGTGGCCAAGGCTTTTCTGATTGCGGCCCTCCCTGAGTCTCCCCAAGACCACCTGGATATCGAGAAAGCCTTCCGGATCCCTAAGCCGGCGAGGCTCCCTCCTGAGGTGCCGAGAGATATCTTAGTGTCCCTGCTGAGATCTGGGATCAGAGATCGGCTGCTGGGGCGCATGAGGAATGGCCCCCCCCTGCCGGAGCCCTTCTCGGGGGTCCAAGTGTACCCTGACCTGTCCCCAGGGACTCTGGCCCGCAGGAGGGACTTCGCTTCTAGCTGCAAGATTTTGAGAGAAAACGGAATTTTCTACAGTTGGGGCTCCCCTGCGGCTGTTAACTTTAAGCATAAAGGAAAGAGGCACTCGTTCCCTTCCCCCACTGCATTGAGGAACACCCTCAAATCATGGGGACTGATCACACCGAGTGCTCGTCCCTCCCCGCGACGTGACTCTAACAAGAATGCAGGAGAAGACTCGGCGGCAGCTGAGGCCCCATGAGGGTCCAAACCTGGAAAATTAACTTCCCAGTGGCTCTGGATGACTTGCTCTTTTTCGTTCGGGATTTCTTTTACCTCTAGACCACCTTCCCAATCCCTCTTGAACTTTGTGGATTGGTGGGTGACCGAGCCGGACGTGGCCTGACTCCGAGTCTCTCGGGGTGGGCGCATGCCGGACATTGGAACAACCTATAAGACTTGAGGTGATCAGGGGATTTATTCCCCCCCCCCTAATTTACTTCTCTCTTGGCCCGAGGGGTCAAGGGAGATAGGTGGAGTTTACATACTCGTTACTTATTGTGAGTCGTGTATAGTTTGACTGTGATTTTGTGATTCTCTCCTACCCCAGTCCCTTCCCCCCCCTTGTTATCTAACCCGTTCGCATCTATCCCCTCTTTGGCCCTCCGGGTGTCGGGGACTCGGTACTCTCCCAACACTCACCTTCCCCCCCCTCTGCTCTCCCCCCCATCTTCCCTCTCTCTCTCTTTCCTCTCCCCCCCACTACCCCACTCCCTTCTCTCTCTTTACCCCCCTTCTTTTCCTTTCTTTTCCTTTCGCCACCTTTTGCCAACCTTTGAGTCGCTCTGGTTTAGTGGGTATCTGCCCCCCCCCTACGCTAGGGAGCGGCTACCATGAATCTTAAACTGCTGTCCCTCAACACTAAAGGGCTAAACTCCCCAGCCAAACGTTCCTTCCTTTGGAAGGAGATTAAAACGTCAGAGGCAGATATTGTGTGTATCCAGGAGACTCACCTGTTGGTGGGCGACACTCACAGACTCCGACATGCCTCTTTCCCCCATGTATTTCACGCATGTCACGTAGCAAAGAAAGCAGGGGTGAGCATCCTAGTAAAGGGCTCCGTACAGTTTCAACTATTGGATTGTACTATAGATCCTGCAGGGAGGTATTTAATATTGAAATGTGAAATCGCGGGTGAAACCTATACCTTGGCGAATGTATACGCCCCAAATACAGGACAACTAAAATTTGTGAAATCCCTTCTGGGAAAACTTAGAGAAGTTTCCCTAGGTAAACTTATCATCTGTGGAGACTTTAACGTAATAATGGAGAGCCGTCTGGACTCCTCCTCCCCCACCTCTCGGGGGGAAGGACTCTAGGTTCCATGTGCCGGGAGCACCGCATCCACGATATATGGAGATACCAGCATGCCGAGGAGAGGGATTATTCCTTCTTCTCGCATGTACATGGATCCTACTCTCGTATTGATCTTTTCCTGGTGAACGACGCCGCCCTGGGAGCCTGCCGGTCCTCAGAGGTGGGGGTCATCACCTGGTCAGATCACGCACCCATAACATTGGAGATTTCGGTGGGATCGGGAGGCGGTGCTCCCCGTCGCTGGAGGTTAAATGCAGGCATCTTAGCGGACTCCCGAGTGGTTGGAGAGCTTGATGCTAAAATACAGGATTACTTCTCCTTGAACGATGGCGGGGAGGTCACGGATGATACGCTGTGGTACGCCCACAAGGCGGTCATCCGGGGCCTTCTCCTTCAAAAAGCCTCCCAGATAAAGAAACACCGAGAACAACTGAGACGGGATTGGACAGAGGAGATAGGTGTATTGGAGACAACCCACAAAAAGAACCCGTCCTCTTCTTTGCTGTCCCGGATCCTAGCCCTTCGCACTAAACTGAGAGCTCTTCTCCTCCAGCAATACGAGAAGTCATTGCGGAAGTTGAAAACAAAATATTATGCGATGGGGGACAGAGCGGGAGCCTTGTTGGCTCGTCGTTTAAAAAAGAGGGATGCTAAAACGATGATTTCCTCAATGAAACGCTCGGATGGGAGAGTGGTCAGGGATCCGTCCGGGATGGTTGAGGTGTTCGCCTCTTATTATGAAAAACTGTACAATCTTAGAGACGATATCAACACCCCCCAACCTACACTTACCATGATCAGGGACTTCCTTCGGGACTTGGATCTCCCCACTCTCTCAGCTGAAGACCTCCACAAATTGAATGAGCCTCTCTCTCATTCCGAGATCGACAAAGTGATTGTCTCGCTAAAATCCAACTCGGCTCCAGGCCCGGACGGGCTTGCGAACGAGTACTATAAGTCTTTTCGCCCGGTCCTTACGCCTTACCTGCTTCGCCTGTTTTCTTTTTGGCGAACAAGGGGATCAATCCCAAGCCAGGCCTTGGAGGCCACCATTACGACTATCCCCAAGCAGGGGAAGGCGCCGGACCGCCCCGAAAATTACCGTCCTATTTCTCTATTGAACGTGGACTTAAAAGTGTTTGCGAAGGTGTTGGCGGTCAGACTGTCGACGGTGATCCCCTCCCTGGTCCACCCAGACCAAGTGGGGTTCGTGCTCAACAGGCAAGCCAGAGACGGGACTCGCAGAATGCTAAATTTGATGGAGGTGGGTGAGAGGAGGGGGGTCCCCTGTGTATTCCTGTCCCTAGACGCGGAAAAGGCGTTTGACAGGATACACTGGGGATACCTACGGGAGGTTCTCTGCACCCTCGGCTTTTCGGGCCCCATCTTATCGGCAATCCTCGGCCTATACTCCCACCCCTGTGCTAAAGTCTTTTCAGCAGGCTTTTTGTCCCGGTCTTTTAAGATTTCTAATGGGACCAGACAGGGTTGCCCACTCTCCCCCCTGATCTTCGCCCTATTGATGGAGCCCTTGGCGGTCTCCCTTAGGGCGGATCCTTCGATCTCTGGAATTCAGGTGGGAGACAGGGCTCATGTGGTGGGCCTATATGCCGATGATGTTATCATCTCCGTCACTGATCCGACTTCCTCGCTTCCCGGGATAGTTGAGATACTTGACCTGTTTGCCCGGGCCTCATACTATAAGTTGAATGCAAGTAAATCGGTGATCTTTCCGGTCCACGTTCCGAGGGAAATGGCCGAACGCCTCGCTAGGTCATACCCATTTAACTGGCGCCCTCAGGGCATCCAATATTTGGGGATCTGTCTTTGTCCTACGACGGAGATAGCCTCCCGTAATGTAACTAAACTTCTGGGAGACCTGAGGGAGGCAATTGAAACCTTTCCAGTAGCATCCTTGTCTTGGATGGCGAGGGTGCAGGCCGTGCGGATGCTGTGGCTCCCAAAGATCATCTACCTATTCAGATGCTTACCAATTGCTTATTCGGCTAGGGACGTCGCACGCCTTCAGTCTGTAGTCAACACCTTCATTTGGGCCAAAAAGCCCCATAGAGTAAAGAGAGGTACTATGTATCTCCGACTAGCCGGCAGAGGGATGGGGGTCCCAAATGTCAGAATGTATCTTAAAGCTGTGATTTTGGAAACGGCAAGAGACTGGTGGAAGGAGGGAATAGACTCAGGCTGGAGACAAATAGAAGCCCACTTATCCCCAGGGAGTTCACTGAAACTCCTCCTCGCGGCTGAATCTCTGGGAAAGGTAGACAGGGAAGGACTCTTGCAATCAATGACAGCCCTACTTGAGGAATGGGGAAGTCTCACAAATAGTTGGTCTAAACTCCCGACCTCTGAGATTCCCCTATCCGCAATTCAGCTTCATGTTCCCTCCCTGAGCCTTACCCGGTGGAGGGAGCATGACTTGGACAAGCTGAGCGACCTCATGATCCAAAACAACCTGATGTCCTTCTCGGAATTTGTGGAATCCCACCCGTCCCTGGAACACACATTTTTACAGTTTTATCAGGCTATGCATTTTCTCCGCTCCAAAAAGTGCAAACATAATCTGTCCCCTACAGGCCAGTCCCCCCTGCTGCACTTCATCTCCATGGAAACAGAGAGACCCAAGGGCCTGTCGCTTCTATACAGGGGATTGGTGGATGGCAATTCTCTGTCCAGGCCCCCCTGTATGGAGAGGTGGGAGCGTGACCTGAGTTTTTCTGCCACCCTAGAGGAATGGGAAGGAGCCGTGCAATGCACGATGCGGGCTACCAGATGCATTAATCATGTCGAACTTTTGAAAAAAATTCATCTGCGCTGGTATACCCCCCCCTCTAGACTGGCGAACTTTGGTCGAGGTACCTCCCCCCTCTGTTGGAGACAATGTGGTCAAAGGGGAGACTTGGCCCACATGTGGTGGGGATGCCCCAGACTGACTCCGTTTTGGCTGCTGGTGGCTAGCCTCCTGGAGACTCTCACGGGGATTAAAATCTCTCTGACACCACAGCTGGCTACCCTCCACATTGGTTGTGAGGACTTCCCACCAGTGCCGCGTCACCTTCTTACATATATACTCACAGCGGCCAGAACATGCATAGCGGCAAAATGGAAGCTTGACTCCCCTCCCTCCATGGCAGACCTGGTAGAACGATTGAACTCGATATTCTGCCACGAGTACTATCTTGCTCTAGACGTTGGCTCGAGACGTTATGTAGCAGAGGCCTGGGACTTATGGGCTTCTCACCCATTGGCTCTTCAGATACCATGCTGAATTGAACGACTGTTCTCTGTTGGCATATGGGGCTCTCTCTCTCTCTCTCTTTCTCTCCCCCTCTCTCGGCTTCCCTTTTCTTTCTTTCTTCTCCTTGCTCCTACGGTAGTAGTTTCCCCTCTGTCCTCCCCCCCTTTCCCTGACCACCCCCTGACTACCCGGAGGACTCTGACCCCTGTCTTCCCTTCCCCTCCCTCCCCCTTTTATCCCTGCAGTTTTTAGTCTTCCTCCACCCCTATTTTACGACAACTCGAGTGCCGGGATAATATGGATACAAAACTCACTATCAATTATTAGAACACTTGAAGCTAATCCATGTTTTGTTTATCCCCCTAGAAACAAATGTCAGCATACCAGCTTTAACTCGAAAAATGTAACAACTGACTTTATTATATGAGGAAGACTATACTTATACTTGTATTGTTTCACTAATAAGTTTTATACTCTAATAAACACTTATTGAAGACAAAAAAAAATTAGCTTCCTCAAGAAAATAAGAACGAACGGCACTACATTTATAGAGTTGCGGGAATGCACAGCTAATTAATTAATAGGGTGCAACAAAATGCATGGGATATGAATCCATGACATTAAAAAAAGAAGAGAGACCATGCATATATAGGATGTGCACAACAACATATTTAAACAATTACATCTTTATTAAGAAACATGAAAACATACAACTACTAATAAAACTAATTAAAGCTAGGTAGGTCTGGTGACCGAGGTTACAGAAATAGTTATCAGTACAGGTATATTTACGTGCCCAAATAAGAACCAGAGGTTACAGACCTAGGTGCCAAACAATAGATATATGACAATAGTTTTACCCCTATAATTCAGATTTATCTATAAAGAGCAAGTTATCCAAAGATCTCTATAAAGTGGATCCTACTGTGATTGTCACAATGTTATACTCAGTAACCAAAGGGGAGATACGTTCAGTCAAGATTATGGTTGCGGTGTCAGCAATGATTTATGGGTTTCCGCTTTGGCTCAAAGGAAAGCTGATGAGATAGCTCATCTCGGGTATACGCATTTCTTAGTAGTTCGGTCAATCCCCTTGTATGATGGAGAAATGTGTCATCTTTCGTGCAAGCATGTCTTATCCGAAGGAACTGGCCAATTGGTAGACCAAGCCTGGTATGTCATGGATGGAAACTTTGAAACTGCAACAAACTGTACCTAGCAGTCGGTTTGTGATATAATTCCGTTTGCAAGAAACCATCATTAAAAGAGATCTGTAAATCCAAGAAGATCGCTGTATTAGATGAGATATTGTAAGTCAAAATAGATGTTGGATGCACTAGTATTCAGTGAAGTCCTCTTCTGTTCCAGACCAAAAGAAACACACATCATCAATAAATCGAAACCAGTTTAGTACATGGTCTTTGAATTTTTCAGAGGGGAAGACAACAGTGGCTTCCCACCGCCCAAGAAAGATATTAGCAAAAGCTGGTGCACATCGAGCCCCCATCGCCACTCCTGATACCTGTTTGTAAAAGACACAATCAAAAAAAAATAGTTGTGTTGAAGTATGAACCACAGCAAGTCCAAGATGAAGGAATCATGCATGCGGTCAGAATTTATGCTCCAGGAAGTAAGATCCAGGAAGCAAGCAACAGCCGCCAATCTATTTTCATGGCTGATGTTCGAGGAGAGTGATTCCATGTCACAGGTGACAATTAACGTCTGTGGGGGCAATTGTAGGTCTTTGGTACTTGGGATGAAATTAGCTGTATCACACACATATGATGTAATGATGTTGACAATGTCTGCAAGAAAAAATCCAAATAAATGTATGCTTTTTCACACAGACTATTGATAGCTGAAACTATAGGGAGTCCCGGTGGTCTTTCCAAAGTTTTGTGGACATATAAAATGTTGCAAAGGTTGTTGTAGAAGGTCACATGAATTTTCTTTCCTTTAATGAAATAATACCATGATCAAATGCTGCCATAAACCGTTGTAATTTTTTAATGAATACCAAGGTGGAATCAGATGGAAGCCTCTGATAATACTGATTGCTATTTAACTGTCCTGCAGCTTCCTCCAAATACACATCAACCAGACACAGCATGAAGTTCCCACCCTTATCAGCCTCTATGACCAAAAATTGTTGTTTGTTTTTGAGGCTAATAAGTGCTGCTGTGGCACCCCAGAGTCCATTTGCCATAGTGACCTTGCTTTCCTCGGGGGGTAGGGTCATGCTTGGAAGCAAGATAGGGTATCCACACCAGGTTTTCAGCTTCCCTATAAATTCTGGCCTGGGGCGGGGTTAATCAGTCCATTTCCTAGGAGGACTGGGGAAGACATCCTGTGGACTGGAGCAGTGTCAGGCTCGTCCAAGGATATGCACTAGCCAGCATGAGGGACCCATAGGTGAGGGTCTGAGAGAGGAGTAGGCCTGGGGAGAGGAGCCTGTTAATGGTTCACCCCAGAGCGAAGCGCCAGAACCAGACACCGGAGTCCAAGGTTGCGAGGGTGCTCTAGGCTCAGCAGCCAAAACCGGAGGGCAGGAGAATCCAAGTGTTCATGCCACTAAAGCACCTGGAGGCACAGCAGTGAAGAGCTCAGGTACCTTGGCCAGAGAAGAGACACCCGGCAAGGGCTCAAGCTGCCTACCATACTGATGATAGACTGTCCAGCAAGAGAAAAGGGTCACAACTTAGCTACAGGCAGCCAGGACCAGCAGAAAGGGGAGCAGCAGGGAGGCCTCAGAAATCGCCAGGTGAGGCGATCCTTAACTTGCTTCCATGCCACCCGGATTCCTAACAACAACTGTAGACTGTACCCTGGCTCCTACTGCTTCAGTAAAGATAACGGAAACAACCCCTGCATGTCTGTCAGTTATTCAGCGCCCTGAGTCTTGCACCCCAACGGCCTGCCACCGCCGTAGACTTTGCCGGTTGCCCTGGCACCTCTCTAAATCTTATCCCCCTGAACTTTTAAAGACTGATCCCTAGGGTCACTGAGCCACGTCTTGACCCCTGTGACCCCCTGGAAGTGCCAAAGCCCGGTTCCGAGTGCCCCACTGCCCTGGGGTGGGTCAATTTACTAGCGTAACGAACAGAATATCGTGCCTGACGCCTACAGGTACTGTGTGCCATTGTCTTTATTACGCTGTGAACAGTTGCCATTGTTGTCCCATGCGGTGTACGGGAAGAGAAGGAGGTGTGCCGCTGTGAGCAGATCGATAGAAAGGGCGTGAAGAAAGGCCCACTCGACCCTCTGACATCAGCCAGCATGGCCCAGGAAGTCCTGCGCTTGAAATTCCCTGCGCGCTCAACTCCCCGCCTAGGAGCGGTAGATGACCGAAAAATACCGAGGACCTGGCTGCGGTTCACTAGGGGGGAGAACAATGTCTAACCTAGAGGAAAGTGAGCCCGGAATGGGCCCGAGCACTCCCCAAGACGAGGCTGCAGCCCAAGCCAATGATGCAGGCATAGCCCCAGCAGCAGCGCCAGTCATGCCTGTTCTCCATCCCGGGAGCGACCAGGCTGCTGCAGTACTCAGGGGAAGTGTACACCCTGACTGATTTCAAGGAGAGTATGACTAGATTATTTGGAGTATAATCTATGACTGAAGACCAGAGAGTGACCATGTTAATGGGACAGTTGACCGATGCAGCCCAACGTGAAGTAAAGTCCTGGCTAGCTACCGATAAACAAACTGTTAAGCAAATCTTTGCGGGCTGAATGAAACCTTTGACACCGAATGGCAGCCGAGGATAAAATGAGATTTTATGGGTGTAAGCAACAGGAGCAGGACGATATAAGGGACTATGCCTTAAACCTCCAAGAGGGGCTGAGGGTCATGAAACAGATTGATCCCTTCAGCATACAACACAAAAACAAGCTGTTGACCAAGCAGTTTATTGAAGGGCTCCAGTCTCAGGCTCAAAGGACTCAGCTGCGTATATTAGCCCTGCAAAACCTTGACCTGAAGTTTACCCAATTTAAAGATTGGTCTATCCGAGTGCTGCGAGAACCCACTGCCAGGAGCACTGCATCCGCCCAGAGACTGGCTCTAACATACCACACAGAAGTGGCGCCCTCTGTTGTAACCACCGTGGGGGCCAGTGTGCAGACCTTAGTAACTGTTACCCTTGATGCCTTACAACTGCAAGTGCAGCAGCTGACCAAGTGATGGCTGTGCTAGCTAAAGCTGTCCAGTCCATGCAAGGATCCAAACCTCGGGGAACATAGAGTTGGCCTCCAGCCCGGATGATGTCCCGTGGATGCGCCAGCGGAGGAATACACCGACCAGAGGGTGAGCCAGCGATCGCTACGATTCCACAGGACAACCCATCTGCCGCCGCTGCAACGAGGTGGGCCAAATTGCAAGGTTTTGTACTTTAAACGAGCAACCCCTGGGGCAGCAGGCCACTTCCCGAGAATGAGGCAGCCTGGCCCATGAACTGGCATGACAGGAATGTGGGAGGACAACCAGTCCTGCCTACCGTGCTGGATGGCATCACATGAACGCTTTATTGGACCCCGGTTCACAGGTGACAACGATGCCTTATATTCTTTACAAAAGTTACTGGGCTGATTCAGAAATTACCCGCCGCCCAGATGATAGTTTTACAATATATGCTGCAGATGGTTTTCCTTTGCCACAGGTGGGACCAGCTCACTATCAATGTGCCAAATAGATATTACGGGAAATGAAGGGGCTGGGATGATCAGAGATAGCTGTAGCCCCTTGGGCAGCTCCACTAGTTCTGGTAAAGAAGAAAGATGGTACAATGAGAATGTGTGTAGATTACAAGCAGATTATTTGCATAACACATAAGGATGCTTACCCATTTCCCAGAATTGAAAAGTCACTAGCTGCATTAAGAACTGCTAACTATTTTTCCACCTTAGATCTTACCAGAGGGTACTGGCAGGTACCCGTGGCAGAAGGGATATAGAGAAGACTGCTTTCATGACACCAATGGGCCTCTTGAGTTTAACTGCATGCTGTTTGGACTCTGCAATGCATCAGGAACATTCCAGAGGTTGATGAACTGTTGCCTGGGGCACAGGAACTTTGAAACCGTGTTACTGTACCTAGATGCCGTCATATTCTGCTCAAAGATGTATGAAGACCACTTTTTTTGAGGCATTATCCAAGTTTGTTATGAAAGTTAAGCATCTAAGTGCCACTTACTGAAGCCTATGGTACAGACCTAGGACATGTGGTTGATGCACCCCCAGGCTATGGGGTACTCGGGAATCGGGCCGGTGGTGGTCTCTCGGGATCACGGTAGTCGTGACCCGGTCCCGTGGCCTGGGATCAGTCCAAAAAGGGGTATATTTACAAGGGAATTTGTTGTGACGCCACCCGGGGTATGTGGTTAATAGAACCACCGTGCCGTATTCCTGCTGGGGACGGTGACTTGGGGCAGCGTGGATGGTAAGCCCTCCTTGGGTAGGGCATGGAGGGCCCCCAGGGCAGGAGGGATGATTTGGATGGGGCTTTCTGAAGGATGATGATTCCACAGTCACTTACTTTGCTGCAGTTTTTCCAGTCAGTGAGCAGGGCTGACATGCTGTGGCTCCTCAGGTGGGACTTTTCTGCGATGCTTCAAGTATAGAGCTCGGTTACAGGGCACAGGGCAATAGACGTAATTAACACACACAGACTCCTGATAGCCGTTTCTCAGTCATGTTTACTGTAATTAGAGCAGATGTTATAAGCTATCCACGGAGTCTAGAGAGCGGTTCAGGGTATTTCTCACCCGGCCGGGTCATGTTGGCTTCTTCACTGTGTTTGCGTAGTGGCCCTGCAGTTGCTTCTGCTAGGCTGCCGACCCTGTCTCTGTCTGCATCTACCAGTATGACAGGCAACTCGAGTCCTTCACTTTTCCACCCCACCCGGGAAGTCAGTGTTTTTGGATTCTATATGTTGCTGTGTCCCTGGTACCATGTAGCTGAAGAATCTGGAGTCACCTACTTTCCGGTGTTGACTGCCGGTGTGTCTGAACCTGCACAGTCTCGGACTCGAGTGTCCGTTCTTGTGGTGTTCCTCTGACGGAGGGGAAGCAAGGGTGACGCAGCCTCCCGGTAGGTTTCTGTCTCTCTCCTCTTTCCTCAGACCCTAGCCTTAGGCTTGGTGTTCATCATGGAACTCTGAGATGGAGCTTAGCACGGCCCTTTTACACTCAGGTCCTCTGTACAGTCCTCACAGGAACTGCACTTAACTGTGTTCTTCGCAGTCCTCCTAGGAACTGCACTGCTCTTGTTGCTCCTCAGATCAGAATATATAGGGGAGCTCACTCTGAAGCCAGGCTTGGTCTCCCCTTCTGTCTGGGAGGTGTTGGTGTTGTTTGTGTGTTGCCTGAGTGGAATACCCCTTACTGCTCTCTGGTGACACCTAACAATGGTGACACTGTAGCACTGTGACTCTGGGGTGCCACATGGTCAGCGCTGAAGGTGTGGCACCAGACCCTGACAAGGTCACAGTAATCAGGGACTGGCCGAGGCCCACCACCATTAAAGAGGTACGGCAGTTGCTGGGGCTGGTAGGCTGCTACTGGAGGCTTATCAAGGGCTTCACGAAGATGGCAGCGCCCGTGCAGGACCTCCTGGTAGGTCAGTCAAAGAAGGCCAAAAGCCCAAGTCCACCGTTTGAATGGGGCAGTAAAGAAGAAGACTCCTTCAACCAGCAGAAGTGGGCCCTGACGGGGGATGAGGTCCTGGCTTACCCTGACTATGGCCAACCCTTTCTGTTCTACACAGATGTGAGCAACGTGGGACTAGGAGCCGTGTTATTCCAGGTGCAGAGAGGCAAATAGAGAGTGATTGCCTATGCCAGCAGGAAGCTCCGTCCTACAGAAAGGAACCCCAACAACTATAGCTCATGCAAGCATTACCTGGCGTCAGCAAAATTTACCATCTATATGGACAATAACCCACTGACCCATCTAGAAACTGCGAAGTTGGGTGCGCTGGAGCAGAGATGGATGGCCCAGCTGTCCAATTACAACTTTACCATCAAGTACCGGGCAGGGCACAAGAACGCCAACGCTGATGTGCTGTCAAGGATGCCCCACCTGCCAGATGTGGGAAAAGACCAAGAGGAGGTGGAAAAGATAGAGCTACCAGCTTTTCACCACAGCAAAATGTCCCAGTGTTCCCATGAGGTGAGAAGCAAGCAGCCTGTCATGCAAGAGGCCACGTTCAATCCGTTAGCCCACCATGGTTGGGCAGAGATGCAAGACAGTGACCCAGCCATCTCCTTAGTCAAAGAGTTGCTGAAACAAGCTGACTCACGCCCAGGTCCAGAAGCTCCACAAGAAGCTCAACAATTGTGGAAAGAGAAGGGCAAGTTGTTCACATATCAGGTAAGCTGTGCAGACAACACATCAACGCATGGACCCATGAATTGGTGTGGCAGATAGTGGTCCCGAAGAGAAATGTCCAGATGGTCCTAGAAGCGTACCACAGTGGAGCAGGGCACTTTGGGTGGAAGAAGCTGGAGATGCTGTTACGTGATAGATTTTTCTGGGTTGGCATGAGGGAAGCCATCAAGAATTGGTGTAAAAACTGTGGCCCGTGCAATCTGCGAAGGAAGGATTGTGACAGTCAGAGAGCTCCTCTACAGCCTGTTGTGACTAAGCAGCCACTTGAACTTGTAGCCTTAGACCAGGGGTCTCAAACTTGGCTGGGTTGGTTGGCCGCACATAGAAAAAAATTGATATTGGGGGGGCCGCATTGCTTGTAGGACTAAGTGACATTTTTTGTAATTCCAGAATTTTTTGCTCAATGTAGTAATGTCCAAATCCTGATCTCATTCTTTTATTAATGTCCCAATCCTGATCCTCTTCTTGCAGTAATGTCCCCATCCTGATCTTCTTCTTGTAGTAAAGTCACCATCCAGGTCCCCATTTTGTAGTAATGTCTCCATCCTGATCCTCCTCTTGTAGTAATGTCCCCATCCTGGTCCCCATCTTGTACTAATGTCTCCATCCTGATCCTCCTCTTGTAGTAATGTCCTCATTCGGGTCCCCAACTTGTTGTAATGTCCCCATCTTGTAGTAATGTCCCCATACTGGTCCCCATCCTATATTAATGTCTCCCACCCTGGTACCCTTCTTGTAATAATGTCCTCATTCTGGTCCTCATCCTATATTAATGCCCCCATCCTGGTCCCATCTTGTAGTAATGTCCCCATCCCAACCCTCATCTTGTAGTAAAGTTGCCATCTTGGTCCCCTTCTTGTAGTAATGTCCTCATCCTGATATTCATCTTGTAGTAATGTCCCCATCCTGGTTCCCATCTTGTAGTAATGTCCCCATCCTGATGCTACTTTGTAGTGATGTCTCAACCTGGTCTCTCATCTTTTTGCGTGCACACACACAGTCTCTCATACATACTCACACTCTTACACTCTCATAAACACACTGTCATGCACACACACACACACACACTCATACACACACATATACACACTCACACTCTCTCATACACACATACACACTCTCTCATATATAAACACTCATATACACACACTCACATTCTATCATACACACGCACTCTCATATACACACACTCTCACTCTCATACACACATACTCACAGTCTCTCATACACACACACTCATACACACACTCTCATACACACACTCTCTGATACACACAGTCACACTCTCTCATACATACACACACTCTCTCTCTGTCACACACACCTTAACGATGCCGGGGTCCAGTGTGCAGGGGGTCGACGCGGTGCAGTATGCTGGGGACTGCACTGCAGCTTTAGTATGACTTTGTCAAGCTCCTTCACACAGCTACATCAATGGAAGCCGGCAGGCCAATCAGAAACCTCAAGTGACATCACACACCGCCGTCACTTGCGGGTCTCTGATCTGACTGGTCCACCGGTCTCCATTGGTGTTGCTGAGTGAAGGAGCCTGACGTAGCGGCCGCAGGCAGTCATAATAAAGCCGCAGTCCCCAGCACACTGCACCGCGGTGGCCCCCTGCACAATGGACTCCGGTATCCTTACGTTGCCCATGGTGCCACGGGCCACACTGTGAAGCGCCAGGGGCCGCTTGCAGCCTGGGAGCTGCGTGTTTGTGACCCCTGCTATAGACCATGTGAAATTGACCCTGAGCCGGTCAAGCAATGTGTATGCCCTCACCGTTGTAGATCACTACTTACGCTTCTTGGTTGTAGTACCAGTGAAAGACCTGACAGTGAAGATAGTGGCAAGAGCCTTCCAAACCCATTTCTGCAGACCCCATGGCTATTCTCAACAGGTATTGACAGATCAAGGTCCAGCCTTTGAAGCAGAGGTGTTCCAGGAGTTTTGAAATCTGTACGGATGCAGGAAAATAAGACCAACGCCGTACCATCCACAATACAACGGCATGTGCAAGAAGATGAACCAGGTAGTGATAGACCTGTTGAAAACACTGCCCTTGGAAGAAAGAAGTATGTGGCCAGAAAAGTTGCCAGACCTAGTGGACTTGTACAATCTTGTTCCTGTCAGTTCTACCAACTGTACCCCTGCATATATGATGTTGATGTTAGCAAGACCAAGCCAGTTGCCCATAGACTTAGACATGGGAGTGTTAACCCCTGAAACAAACCCACCAGAAGCAGATTGGGATGTAGAACGTCAACAGAAGTACCGTAAAGTACAAGAGTGTGTAGAGAAAAACCTGTCTCAAGCAAGAGAAAGCCTACAACAAAAACTCACCTGCAGTTCCCTTAACAACTGGAGAGGAAGTCATAAAAAGAAAGCGGAGAACCAATAAAATACATGACCAGTGGGAGGCAGAGCCATATGCCGTATAGCCTTCAAACTTTGACAACACCAAAGTCTGCTTAGTCAGTAAAGATGGAGGAGAAACCTCAGTGGCAGTATCAAAAGATCACCTAAAGAAATGCCCTGAACAGTTAAGAAACAGAAGACAAGTCCCAGATTTACCTAAACCCTTGAAACAGAAATAAGAAAGGATTCGTACAGTACTCGGAGACTTTCCCAAACCGTGGACCCAGATCAATGGAGCCATAGTTGCCTCTGTATTGACGTTTCCCAAACGTGTCGTTCCTGAACCATATGAGACTCAAGAAAGACCCGAAGAACCACCGGCTGCAGAAGAACAAGAAAATCAACCCCTGCTAGCGGCAAAACTGTCAGTCCCATGGTGAGTCTAAGACATCACTTTGTTATGCCTGTGCTACATAGGTCTACATGTTGAAGAGTGGATAGTACACCCACACAACCAGAAGTAGACACTAGCAACCATACCAGACAGTCAGAAATACCTATACTGCGTAGATCCACTTGTAGTAACATAGGTCAGATCCCAGCCCATTATAGGGAATGTTAGTAAGTTATGTGAACATATGTAACCAGTTTAAAAATGTAAATATGTTTTGTTTCCAAGCAACTAAGTAAATAAGCAACCATCAAGCATACTGTGCCTACAGGACTTACTGTATGAACTTTTGCATATTCTTGAACATTTATCTCTCAATATAATAATAATAATAATAATAATAATAAAGCTTTATGTATATAGCGCCAACATATTCCGCAGCGCTTTACAAAGTAGGGGTTAGAGTACAGAAAATATAATACAGTAAGTAATTACAGTAGAGAACAAATACAGTACAATAATTGGATTAAAACAATAGGCATAGAATCAATGTAAAAAAGAAAATACAATAAATAAAGCAAGACATGAAGGTGACCCTGCTCAAAAGAGCTTACAATGTTGCACAAGGTACAGGGGATTATTGTACTGATGGTCCAGGCATCTTGAGGAAATGGGGCATAGAATTAAGCTTACGTGGATGGTCATTAGACAGTCTGTGTATACCTTTTTGGTTTGGTGGAGTTTGTAGAAGAGTAGTGTCAAGAGAGATAGCCCATTCACTATCTACAGTACAAAGGACTTCTATTAGGGAGTATGATAGGCCGCCTTAAAAAGATGTGTTTTTAGGGATCGTCTGAAGCCATGCAAGTTGTGCATAGTCCTGATTTCTTGGGGTAAAGCATTCGAGAGGATTGGTGCAGCTCTGGAGAAATCTTGGAGCCGGGAGTGGGAGGATCGGATTAGTGCAGATGTTAGTCGAAGGTCATTTGAAGAACGTAGAGAACGGGTGGGGTGATAGACAGAGATGAGGGAGGAGATGTAGCGGGGTGCTGGACTGTGAAGAGCTTTGTGGGTGAGAACAAACAATTTGAATTTAATCCTGTAATATACAGACAGCCAGTGCAATGACTGGCACAGAGTAGAGGCATCTGAGTAACGATTGGCCAGATGGGTGATCCTGGCTGCTGCATTAAGGATGGACTGGAGAGGAGAAAGTCTGTTGAGGGGGAGGCCACTTAATAGAGAATTGCAATAGTCAAGGCGGGAATGGATTAGGGCCACGGTGAGGGTTTTTGTTGTTTCCATGGTGAGAAAGGGGCGGACTCTAGAGATATTCTTCAGGTGTAAGCGACAGGAGCGGACGAGAGATTGTGTGTGGGAGGAGAAGGAGAGATCGGTGTCAAACATAACATAAGCGAGCCTGCTGCCTAGGCGTTATCGTAGTACCGCACACTGAGAGAGAGATGTCAGATTTAGGGAGGTTAGTGGATGGGGGGAGCAGAAGAAGTTCAGTTTTGGAAAGGTTTAGTTTCAAATAGAGAGCGGACATGATATTGGAAACTGCAGATAGACAGTCATTGGTGTTCTTTAATACCGCAGGGGTAAGGTCAGGGGCTGAAGTGTATAGTTGTGTGTCATCAGCATAAAGATGGGACTGAAAGCCAAACCTGCTGATGGTGTGTCCAATCGGGGCAGTGTAGAGAGAGAAGAGAAGAGGGCCAAGGACTGAACCCTGAGGGACTCCAATAGTGAGAGGAAGAGGGGAAGAAGTGTAGGACCAATAAGCCACAGGACTGGTCGTGGTACAAACAATTTACTAAATAACTTTTCATCAGCCATCGGTGGAAGGACTAAGCGCCGTAGGGACTGTTTTTCATATTTTCTTGGTTTTTGTAATTTTTTATTTTGAGGCTCTGTACAATTTATCTACTATTCTTGTTGTTTCTTTGTTTTGCCAAAAGTATTTCCTCAGACCAGGAGTACTGAATTTCACTAGGGGGGAATGTGGCACCCCAGTGTCCGGTTGTCACAGTGGCCTTGCCTCCCTCGGGGGTAGGGTCATGCTTGGAAGCAAGATAGGGTATCCACACCAGGTAAGCCCACAGCACACAACACTTTCCCGACTCCAGACCAGAAGGGGGAGCTCTGGAACCCAAGTTCAGGGGAGCTCCCCTATAAATTCTGGCCTGGGGGTGGGGTTAGTCAGTCCATTTCCTAGGAGAACTGGGGAAGACATCCTGCGGACTGGAGCAGTGTCAGTCTCGTCCAAGGATACTCACTAGCCAGCGTGATGGACCTGTAGGAGAGGGTCTGAGGAGAGAAGAGGAGTAGGCCTGAGGAGAGGAGCCTGTTAACGGTTCACCGCAGAGCGGAGTGCCAGAACCAGACACCAGAGTCCAAGGTTGCGAGGGTGCTCTAGGCCCAGCAGCCAAAACTGGAGGGTGGGAGATTCCAGGTCTCCCGGCCACCAAAGCACCTGCAGGCACACCAGCATGAAGAGCTCAGGGACCTTGGCCAGAGGAGAGACACCGGCAAGGGTTTGAGCTCCTGCCATACTGGTGATAGACTATCCAGCAGGAGGAAAAAATTGCAGCTTAGCTACAGGCAGCCTGGACCAGCAGAGCGGGGTGCAGCAGGGAGGCATCAGAACTCGCCGGGTGAGGAGATCCTTAACTTGCTTCCAGGCCACCCGGATTCCTAATAACAACTGTGGATTGTACCCTGGCTCCTACCGCTTCTGCAGAGGTAACGGAAACAACCCTTGCATATCTGTCGGTTATTTAGCACCCCGAGTCCTGCACCCCAACATTCTGCCACCGCCATAGACAAATCACCGAAGTAGGACATAACACTTTAAAGAAAAAAAAAAACTCACCAAAATTTAGCCAGGTAAAATATCCGTTGCACCTAGCAGAGGGCTGCCAGCACCACTGGTAGGCAACACAAGTGTAAGAATGCCGATGCTCAATCCCCTGCAACCCAAGCATGGGGGCGGCTGTGGCGCCTGCGTCCAGCCATGCTGTCTAGGAGGAGACTGGTGGCATTCATGGATACAAGGTTACTAACAGGACGTCAGCCACACAGGTCTAAGTGAAGCAAAGTGTCAGAGCACAGCCTATTGGTCATGCCCAACTATTAGATCAGGCGGGCTGCACCACACTTGTATATGCATCACATATGACCGACGCCCCCCAGAGGGCTCAGCCACATGCTGCAAAAGATAAAAAGATGCAATTCACACTAAAGATAAAAATGTGAGGTTTTGTGGATATTTGGCCAAATACGTAAGCTCGTAACCCACGCCAAGGGACCTCACGCTTACGAGTCCTATCCATATGCCTGACCATATGTTTGTTTGGTGGGCAAGCCACCAAACACTGAGAAAAATCACCGAAGTAGGACATAACACTTTAAAGAAAAAAAAAAAACTCACCAAAATTTAGCCAGGTAAAATATCCGTTGCACCTAGCAGAGGGTTGCCAGCACCACTGGTAGGCAACACAAGTGGTTTTTTTTTTTTCTTCACCGCCATAGACTTTGCCAGTTGCCCCGGGCAGCCGCTCCACCCGTGAGGAGCGATACCACCATAGATGCCCATCCATCATCCCTGAGGTCCCGCACCGCAGCACCGGCCCCAATAGCTGGTTACTACAGGTGGCGTCACAACACCTATCCCCTAAATCCTATCACCCTGAACTTTTAAAGACAGAGTCATGGAGCCAGGTCTCAACCCCTGCGACTCCCCTGGAAGCGCCAAAGCCCAGTTCCGAGTGCCCCACTGCCCTGGGGTGGATCAGTTTACTGGCCACTGCAGGTCACTACGTGTTATTGTTCTGTTCAATTTGGGAACCATCCCTGTTGTGGGGGCACCCAGAGACAGGATGATAAGGGACGCATTTCCGGATTACCAAATGGTAATATATTAAGCTGCCACTCCATCTGCACTGTTTTAGTGACTAATTAGATGTATATTTATATGACAGCAGTCAGCAAAGCTCCTCATTCTCCTGAGAAAGCTGCCCTTGGCAGCGGAACGCGTGAGGTCCCCGGATGCCCAGGTTGCAGTCACAGATAGTATGATTGCGTAGGTTGGATGTGGTGTGCCATAATCTTGACTGAATGTATCTCCCCTTTGGTTACTGAGTATAACATTGTGACAATCATTCAAGGATCCACTTTATAGGGATGCTTGGATAACTTGCTCTTTATAGATCAATCTGAATTATAGGGGGTAAAACTATTGTCATACATATTGTTTGGCACCTGGATCTCTTAAGACCTCTGGTTATTATTCGGGCACGTAAATATATCTGTACTGATAACTACTTCTGCAACCTCGGTCACCGGGCCTAAATGGTTTTAATTAGTTTTATTAGTAGTTGTTTGTTGTCATGTTTCTTAATAAAGATGTAATTGTTTGAATATGTTGGTGTGCACATCTATATATGCATGGTTTCTCTTCTTTTTTTTATGTGACGAATGGCACTACAAACTAAATTGGAGACTAAATTGGCAAAACTGGAATTTGCAAACCAGTAATCTCCCTCACAATTTCTCACCAAGAGCATTCAGGAGACTACATTACAAATAGATGCCATACTGACTACTAGGTTGAAAAAAGAGCTAAAATAGACGCAAACAACCTTTCATATGGGTAAGCAAACAAAATCAGTAAAATGTTAGCTCGAAAATTAAAGCAAAGAGAGAGAGTGCATGCCACACAGGAGACGAATGGTATCATTTCATTCTATTAACAAATGTATACCAACCCAAAAAAAACCTTCACCTGACTTGCTAAACTCTTTCCTATCAAAATCAAATATCCCCAGACGAACACCTGCAATACTACAACAACTGCACTTAACTATAACTGAGGAGGAAGTTACATCAGTGATCAAGCATCTAAAAGGTGGAAAATCCCGAGGCTCAGACCTGTTACAGCTCTGTATTACAAAAATTATCTAGAAATACTTCTCCCCCATATTAAATCTTATTGCAATTACATACTAGTAGGAAAACAAATGCAACCTGAATTTTATATAGCCCACATAACAGTAATTCCTAAACCTAAAAAAGACCCTCTACGACTCAAAAACTATACCAAATATCATCATTAAATATTGATCTTAATATATTCACCCCCATAACGAACTCAATGAATTAATAAAATGTTGCCAACTTTAATACATTTAGACCAGATCGGGTTTATCCCAACTAGGCAGACGTCAGACAATATAAGAAGGAATCTAAACATAATACATTCAGCCAACACGCAACAAAAATCAATCATGATTTTGGCCTTGGATATTGACAAGGTTTTTGACTCTGTCTTGGCCTTACCTCTTCAAATTCGACAGAAATTTGGCTTTAGCCGTAATTTGATCTTAGCACTACAACTTCTAGCTGACTCTCCAACTGCGTATTTAAAACTACGCTCAAGTACACCCTGCCCAATTCATATACATAGAGGAATCAGGCAAGGGAGTCCACTGTCCCCTGCCTTGTTCTCCTTAGCGATAAAACCCTTGACTTATGCAATAAGAAACCACCCTGAAATTAAGGGGTTTGACATCGGCAAAGAAACATATAAAGCTAGCCTATTTATTATTATTATTATTATTTATTTATATAGCGCCATTGGTTCCATGGCGCTTTACATGTGTAAGGGCAGACGCTGGGTGACGCTGAAGGTCCAGTCTGTTAGGTACGAGGAGATCCAGGAGAGAGCAGTGATGCCAAGGGATTCTAGAATTTGAAGCAGGAGGGAGTGGTCCACTGTGTCGAAGGCAGCAGAGAGGTCGAGGAGGAGAAGGATGGAGTAGTGTCGCTTGCTCTTGGCGGTCAGTAGGTCGTTGGTGACTTTGGTTAGGGCTGTTTCGGTGGAGTGGTTGGCTCGGAAACTGGATTGCAGGCGGTCAAAGAGGGAGCACGAGGAGAGATGGGAGGACAGTTCGGAGTAGACATGTTGCTCAAGCAAGTTTGAGGCGAAGGGGAGGAGAGATATAGGATGATAGTTGGAGACTGTTGCGGGGTCGAGGGAGGGTTTTTTGAGGAAGGGTGTGATGAGGGCATGTTTGAAGGATGAGGGGAAGATGCCGGTGGTAAGTGATATGTTGAAGAGATGGGTTAGGGCGGGGATAAGGACAGTGGTGAGGTTATGGATGAGATGGGAGGGGAGAGGGGGGAGAGGGCACAAGTGGTGAGGTGTGATCGTGCTAGAAGGGAGGAGAGGCACACTTCAGTCATGGAGGGGAAGTTACTTTTGGTCGAGGGGGGTTGGGTGATAGAGAGGGAGGGCTGAGGGGATTGGGAATCGAAGCTTTCTCTGATTTTGTCGATCTTCTGTTTAAAGAAGGTGGCAAAGTCGTCGGCGGTGATGAGGGGAGGGGGGAGAGGGTGCGGGGGGACGGAGTAGGGCGTTAAAGGTTATGAGAAGTTGCTTGGGATTGTGGGAGAGGGAGCTAATGAGAGACGAGAAGAAAGCTTGTTTTGCAGTGGTCAGTGCTGTCTTGAAGTTGATGAGGGACTGTTCGTACAAGGCGAGGTGCGTTGCGGAGTTTGATTTCTTCCATCTCCGTTCAGCTACCCTGAATGTCCGTCAAACTTTTTTGGTGCTGGCGGCGAGCCAGGGTTGTCTGTGTGCACGGGTTTTGTTGTATGAGAGAGGGGCGGCCTGGTCGAGGGCTGTGGCGAGAGTGGTACTGTAGAGGGTGGCGGCAGCGTCAGCGTCATGTGAGGAGGCTAAGTCAGAGAGAGGGAGGAGGGACTCGGCGAGTAAGTGGAAGTTAATGAGCTTGAGGTTTCTTCGGGGGTGAGGGAGTTTCCGGAGGGGGGGGGGGCGTGGCGGGGGGAGAGAGGGTGGAGAAGGTCAGCAGGTTGTGGTCGGATAGGAGGGGGGTTGAGTTTGCAAGGTCGATGAGGAAACAGAGGCGGGTGAAGACGAGATCTAGTGTGTGACCGTTATTGTGTGTGGCTGAGGAGGACCATTGGGAGAGGCCGAAGGAGGAGGTTAGAGAGAGGAGTCTTGAGGCAGCAGCGTGGGGTTTATCAATGGGGATGTTGTAGTCACCCATCATGATGGTGGGGATGTTGGAGAAAAGGAGGTGGAGAAGCCAGGTTGTGAAGTGGTCGAAGAAGGTGGATGAGGATCCTGGAGGGCGGTAGACGACAGCCAGTTGGAGGTTGCAGGGGGAGAAGATACGCACAGAGTGCGCCTCGAAGGAGGGGAGGGAGGCAGAGGGGGGTGGTGTAATTGAGGTGAAGGAGCAGCTGTTGGCCAGGAGTAGGCCAACACCTCTGCTGCAGGAGTTGCTGGGGCAGGGGGTATGGGAGAGGGTGAGTCCGCCATAGGAGAGGGCAGCGGGGGAGGTTGTGTTGGAGGGGGTGAGCCATGTTTCGGTGATGCCAAGGAAAGAGAGTTTTTTGGTGATGAAGTGGTCGTGGATGAAGGTGAGTTTATTGCATACTGAGCGTGCATTCCAGAGTGCGCCAGAGAGGGGGATTGGAGGAGGGGCGGCTTGGGGGATGGGTGTAAGGTTGCAGGGGTTGCAAATGTTAATGGTGGGGAGTGGGCGGGGGCTAGGGGTGATTGTGGGGATGTGTTGGGGGGAGATGTCGCCAGCAAGTAGGAGGAGGAGATAGAGGGTCAGGAGGTGGGGGCATGAGAGCTTGCGTGGCGGGCATGTTTGGAGATAAAGGCTTGGGTGTGGAGGAATAGTTCAGAGGAGTGGGTGAGATGGCTAGGTAGGATGGAGGGGGAGAGAGTTATTGTGTTGTCGGGAGGAGGGACAGAGGGGGGTTGTAGGAAGTGGAGTAGGATAGGAGTGTGAAGAAAAGGGAAAACATTGCATGGGGGTATAGGATTCAGTGGGAGTGAGAGGTGGAGCAGGGGGGTGAGGTGCAGATGGGGAGTGGTGGTGGCGGGGGGCAATAGCAGCTGAGAGGAGGTGCAGCCGGGGTTGGGATGGAGGCAGAGGACAGGAGCAGCAGGAGGGTTAAGATAGAGGCAGGGGTCTGGAGCGACAGGGAACAGGTGCAGCAGGAAGGGTGTGCAAAGCGGATCAGTGCCAATCAAGTCCAGGCATTTGCAAAGCAAATGGAGGGTACAGAGTCCAGCAGGTGAAGCAGGGTGATATTTGCAGACAATTTCCTATTAACCATATTCCAACCAAATGTATCACTCCCAAATCCTTTTACAGTCATATGAAAAAGTTTGGGCACCCCTCTTAATCTTACTCCTTTTTTTTGTTTCAAATTGGGTTTTTGCAACAGCTATTTCAGTGTGATATATGTACAGTAATAACTGATGGACACAGTAATATTTCAGGATTGAAATGAGGTTTATTGTACTAACTGAAAATGTGAAATATGCATTATTTCAAAATTTGACAGGTGCAAAAGTATGGGCACTCTTCTGATTTTCATGATTTGGATACTCCTAACTACTTTTTACTGACTTACTGAAGCACTAAATTGGTTTGGTAACCTCATTGAGCTTTGTACTTCATAGCCCGGTGTATCCAATTATGAGAAAAGCTATTTCAGGTGTCCACTTGCAAGTTGTTCTCTTATTTGCATCTTCTCTGAGGAGTGGCATCATGGGCTCCTCAAAACAGCTCTCAAATGATCTGAAAAAAAAGATTGTTCAACATAGTTGTTCAGGGGAAGGATACAAAAAGTTGTCTCAGAGATTTAACCTGTCAGTTTCCACTGTGAGGAACATAGTAAGGAAATGGAAGACCACAGGGACAGTTCTTGTAAAGGCCAGAAGTGTCAGGCCAACAAAAATATCAGAAAGGCAGAGAAGAAGAATGGTGAGAACAGTCAAGAACAATCCACATTAGAAACAAAAACAGAGGGGCGCAAATGAGAAGCACCTGAGACACTCAATTGGTCAGTGGGTAGCAGTATTGCTCACCTTGGTGTTTGTGCGCCTCCGCACAACACCAGTTATAGCTCAGGACTTTAGACTTCCAGATCCTGCCAGGCACTGTCGCTGTCGCTCCAGCGATCCTTTTCAGGATGTCGATCTCACGTGATCCAGGACCCGGAAACACGTCACCGCTGGTTCCCTGTTTCCCATGTTTCGACAGTCTACAGCCGTCTTCCTCAGGTGATATCACCTGAGGAAGACGGCTGTAGACTGTCGAAACAGGTTGTGGCGTATAGGGGACATCTTAATAAAGGTTTGGATGCTTTAATATAAGATTAGTAATCCTCTCCTTCTTAGCGCTCCATTAGACCGCCTTTTATTTTGTTTATATTCGAAGAACAATCCACAGACCACCTCCAAAGACCTGCAGCATCATCTTGCTGCAGATGATGTCACTGTGCATCGGTCAACAATACAGTGCACACTGCACAAGGAGAAGCTGTATGGGAGAGTGATGCGAAAGAAGCCGTTTCTGCATGCACGCCACAAACAGAGTCGCCTGAGATATGCAAAAGCACATTTGGACAAGCCAGTTTCATTTTGGAAGAAGGTCCTGTGGACTGATGAAACAAAGATTTGTTTGGTCATACAACAAGGAGTTATGCATGGCGCCGCAAAAACACAGCATTCCAAGAAAAACACTTGCTACCCACTGTCAAATTTGGGGAGGGTCCATCATGCTTTGGGGCTGTGTGACCAATGATGGCACCAGGAATCTTGTTAAAGTTGAGGGTCGCATGGATTCCACTCAGTATCAGCAGATTCTTGAGAATAATGTTCAAAAATCAGTGTCAAAGTTGAAGTTACGTCGGGGATGGATCTTTCAGCAAGACAATGATCCAAAACACCGCTCCAAATCTACTCAGGCATTCATGCAGAGGAACAATTACAATGTTCTGGAATGGCCATCCCAGTCCCCAGACCTGAATATCATTGAACATCTGTGGGATGTTTTGAAGCGGGCTGTCTATGCTCGGCGACCATCCAGCATAACTGAACTGGAATTGTTTTGTAAAGAGGAATGGTCAAAAATACCTTCATCCAGGATCCAGGAACTCATTAACAGCTACAGGAAGCGACTTGAGGCTGTTATTTTTGCAAAAGGTGGATCTAATAAATATTAATGTCACTTTTCTGTTGAGGTGCCCATACTTTTGCACCTGTCAAATTTTGAAATAATGCAAATTTCACATTTTTGGTTAGTACAATAAACCTCATTTCAATCCTGAAATATTACTGTGTCCATCAGTTATTACATATATCACACTGAACTAGCTGTTGCAAAAACCCAATTTTAAACAAAAAAAATGAGTAAGATTAAGAAAGGTGCCCAAACTTTTTCATATGATTGTATTTTGCTAAAGGAGTCATTTCCAGCTTGAAGGTAAATGTTAACAAGTCAGAAGCTCTATTTACTAACACACCAGTTGTGGAACAAAACCGTGTTACGGCAGAATACGTATTTGCCAGAAGAGAACACTACATTACCTATCTAGGTATCAATTTAGCCCTTAAAGGGATCCTATCACCCCCAAAACACCTCTAAACCTATTAAAAGCTGTCCCTAGAGCATATTAACACTTTCCCTACACTCCTTTTAGCTCCTAAATGCACATAGTCAAAGTGAATAAAAACGTTATTATAGTACCTCATTACTGATGATAATGAGTGACTATGGTATTCATAGTCACTCATCCAGGCTGCCCCTCTTCTTCATATCACGCCTGAATAGGCGTGATCTTCATCACAGATTCAAATTGCCACCTCCCTGCGCGCCTCCCCACTCTCCCATTGCGTCCGGGCTTCAGTGTGGGGCTGTATGACGCGATCCGCGTCATTCCCGGTGCCGGGTGACGTATTTACAGCCGCGCCGCGCTGTCAGCTTCAAAATGCGCACTGGGCATGCGCACTGGGCATGCGCAGTGCGCATTTTGATGGTGGGTTTACACACACCAATTTATCTGTTCAATATCTGAACAGATCTCTGGTTGCAGTGAAATCATGGACACATTGTATCATTTGTACACAGCCACAAAACGGAACTATGTGTCCATGATTTCACTGCAACCAGAGATCTGTTCAGATATTGAACAGATAAATTGGTGTGTGTAAACCCACCATTACACCTACAAGATTTGCTGGTAATTTACCTTGAAGACTAAATATCAGGTAATAGGGTGTGTATCTTGTAGAGCAATGTGTCATATTGTTATACACATAAATAAGTTCTGGATGTTTACTTTCACACGTTGCTATTTACATGTTGTTCGAAACATTCAAGAATAACTACCTACGTGAAATGGAAGATTACATATTTTTTTCATTTATTTTTATTTTTTTTATGATTGCAGCGTCTCTTTAAGGGTACAGACACACTGGCGTGAAAGTCGGACGACTGCAATGCGAGTTTTTCTCACATTGCAGTCGGACCAATGTTATGCAATGTCCAAGAGCACATTTGAGGGTATTGGGCGTTTTTTTCTCGTCCGTGAAGCGGTCGAGAAAGCAGGTCGCAACATGCTGCGACAGTATGCGATTCACGCGCAAGACTCGTCAATGCAAGTCTATGGGTCCGACAAAACTCACGGATCGCAGTTGGACTGCACACGGACCATCCAAGTCGGACACGTTTTTTCTCAGCTGAAATAGTTTGAAGGCCATAATAAGTGCTCATAAGGAGGCGTCAAATGACTACTGAGGAAGTAGAAGCCGGCTGAAATCTGACTAGTGTTGGCTGAAGTCTGACTAGTGTTGGAAGCCCCCACGGATCCAGCATGACCTACCACATTAATGTGGAAATGCCCATTGTCCTTGTCCAGCAGTGGCCTGAGCTGTGGAATACTAGAGACCAAGGGTATGCAGACAGGAGGAATAAGGTTGCCTCATGAACCTACATCACAAGGCAACTCTTCCCGTTTTGATTACAGCTCGCGGGACGTTCAGATAAACCTTGGTAATGTATCGTTTTGTTACATTTTCTAAATAAGTGTAATTGCACTAGAGGGGTCAGTGTGTAATGGGTGCTGTATGTTCACATGATAATGTATGGCTTTTTAATGCATGCAGTGGGTATGGTAGCTAAGCAATGGCGGAGTTGCCGGGACCAATAGTGCTGGGAGTTTACCAGAGTGCCACCCAGTGGGTCAGCTGCGCCGAGGAGATGGGTCTACATTTACTTCCAGCGGCTATCTTTCCTGGCACTTGTTCTGCACCTGAAAGCATACAGTATGTATTGTATCAATCTCCAGGTCATGCTAACTGTTGTTTGTGAACACAAGTGTCTTGATTTTTGTCATTTGTTCAACCATAGAACTGACACCAATTTGAGGCAGACATCTGCGTCTGGGTCTGATCCCCACGTGCGACAACCTGCAGAGTCTGGTGACGAGGGTGTGGGTCCTTCGTTGTCCCTTGAAGATCCCCATGTATCATCCAGTGCTGCTGTCCCAGAGTCACGGTCATCTGACGAGGCCTCACAGGGGCCACCATTGACGTCTGCCCAACCCCAGCCACCTGGGGAGCAAGGACAAAGTGCCACAGCCACCTTGCCCAGGGCCAGGTCTCCCCTTTCTCCACCGGTGGTACGTCGCTCAAGGCGTCGGAGGCAGTTGTCATCATCAAACCTCCGGCGCGACGTGGACACGGGAGTCTTGCAGTATCTTGCGAGGACTGTGAGCGATGATGGGGAGAAAGCCTTTGCACGCAGCCTCAGCAACTATTTGCGGGAGGTTCCGCTCCCACTGAGGCTGCATGCAAGGGCTGCCCTCCAAATAGCGCTGGATGCTTGTGTGTTACCAAATCACCCACGATTGGTTTTCAATATGCTGGAGCAGTAGCAGACCTTTCTAGACAATTTACTGGACAGGACAAGCACCCAGCAACAGTACCATCAGCCCCAAAATCCTTACAGCCCTCGCATAGTGTGGAAAGACCTCCAATGCTTTGTCCACTGTGGCCACCGTTTTGGCAAATGCACAATTTGCCAGATGAGCCACCTGTCTGCCTCAGGCCACCCATCCAACATGACAACTGTGACAAAAATAGATGGCCACACACACCCAAGGTGGAATTGAAGGCAGCGTGACACAATACCAGGACCAACAAGGTCAGCCACATGCATCAAACAGCACAGAGTTGTACACTGGACCCCAGTATGGCGCACCATGTCAGCAGACAACTCTGCTGCACCAGGGTGGCCATATTGTCTACCACAGTGTGGATTTTGTGCGCATGCCAATACCTACAGTTGTGGCCAAAAGTACTGACACCCCTGCAATTCTGTAAGATAATACTCAGTTTCTTCCTGAAAATGATTGCAATCATAACTTCTTTGGTATTATTATCTTCATTTAATTTGTCTTCAATGAAAAAACACAAAAGAGAATGAAGCAAAAAGCAAAACATTGATCATTTCACACAAAACTCCAAAAATGGGCCAGACAAAAGTATTGGCACCCTCAGCCTAATACTTGGTTGCACAACCTTTAGGCAAAATAACTGCGATCAACCGCTTCCGGTAACCATCAATGAGTTTCTTACAATGCTCTGCTGGAATTTTAGACCATTCTTCTTTGACAAACTGCTCCAGGTGCCTTCTCCAAACTGCCATTTTTAGATCTCTCCACAGGTGTTCTATGGGATTCAGGTCTGGACTCATTGCTGGCCACCTTAGAAGTCTCCAGTGCTTTCTCTCAAACCATTTTCTAGTGCTTTTTGAAGTGTGTTTTGGGTCATTGTCCTGCTGGAAGACCCATGACCTCAGAGGGAGATCCAGCTTTCTCACACTGGGCTCTACATTATGCTGCAAAATTTGTTGGTAGTCTTCAGACTTCACAATGCCATGCACACGGTCAAGCTGTCCAGTGCCAGAGGCAGCAAAGCAACCCCAAAACATCAGGAAACCTCCGCCATGTTTGACTGTAGGGACCGTGTTCTTTTCTTTAAATGCTTCTTTTTTTCTCCTGTAAACTCTATGTTGATGGCTTTGCTCAAAAAGCTCTACTTTTGTCTCATCTGACCAGAAAACATTCTTCGAAAACGTTTTAGGCTTTCTCAGATAAGTTTTGGCAAACTCCAGCCTGGCTTTTTTATGTCTCAGGGTAAGAAGTGGGGTCTTCCTGGGTATCCTACTATACAGTCCCTTTTCATTCAGACGCCAATGGATAGTACGGGTTGACACTGTTGTACCCTCGGACTGCAGGGCAGCTTGAACTTGTTTGGATGTTAGTCGAGGTTCTTTATCCACCATCCGCACAATCTTGCGTTGAAATCTCTCATCAATTTTTCTTTTCCGTCTACATCTAGGGAGGTTAGCCACAGTGCCATGGGCTTTAAACTTCTTGATGACACTGCGCATGGTAGACACAGGAACATTCAGGTCTCTGGAGATGGACTTGTAGCCTTGAGATTGCTCATGCTTCCTCACAATTTGGTTTCTCAAGTCCTCAGACAGTTCTTTGGTCTTCTTTCTTTTCTCCATGCTCAATGTGGTACACACAAGGACATAGGACAGAGGTTGAGTCAACTTTAATCCATGTCAACTGGCTGCAAGTGTGATTTAGTTATTGCCAACACCTGTTAAGTGCCACAGGTAAGTTACAGGTGCTGTTAATTACACAAATTAGAAAAGCATGACATGATTTTTCTAACAGTACCAATACTTTTGTCCACCCCCTTTTTTATGTTTGGTGTGGAATTAAATCCAATTTGGCTTTAGGACAATTCTTGTGTTTTTTCATTGAAGACAAATGAAATGAAGATAAAAATACCAAAGAAGGGGGGGCATGGCCTAGCGGAGCATGTGAGCGGACGTGCTGTGAAGAGCTCCCGCCGCCAATTTATCCTGTTCAGCCCGTTTTCACTTAACTGCAGCAAGCCCCTGTAGCGGTGCACACACTGCCTGGAAGCAGTGGACCGAAACCGGAGGCCCCCGGAGCGAGATTATGCCCCGCCGCAGGCAGCAAGAGCTGGGAGCAGGAGGTGGAGGGGGCTCCCAAGATGGTGCCGCTGCCCACCTGGAAGCGGAGCGGGAGAACGCGGCTTGCCAGAGGCGCATGACAGCAGCTATGAAGCTGCAGAAGTATGCACACCACAGTGAAGATCATGAGGTGGGTGAGAAGGAGGCAGAAGGCCATGTGGAGGAGGATGGCAATGGATCCGAGGGAGAGGTGGCGGTGAGGACTGAGGCTGCAGAGAGGGAAGAGGGGGCGGATGGTCAGCAGCAGGGAATGGAGCTCCCAGAGGAGCCCACTATGAAGGACTTGTTCTCTTTGATATTATCTATGAAAATGACTCTGAACACGGTTGCTACCAGTGTTCAGGGATTAAAAGGAGAAATTGCCAGCATCAATGTGGCTTTAAAGAAATCTGATGCACGCATGTCTGAGGTGGAGGAGAGGGTTGGAGCCACAGAGGATAGAGTGCAGCAATTGCAGCAGTCTGACAACAAACATAATAAGCTGCTGGCTGAAGTACTGGCAAAAAACGACGACTTGGAGAATAGATCGCGAAGGAATAATCTCCGGCTAGTGGGGTTCCCTGAGAAAGTGGAGGGAAGGGACCCCACCGCGTTTATTGAACAATGGTTGAAGGATAAAATTGGAGAGTCATCCTTAACTAAAGTATATGCTGTGGAAAGAGCGCACAGGGTTCCGATGCAGCCCCGGCCACCGGGTTCGGAGCCTCGCACGATTCTGGCCTGAATATTGAACTTTAGAGACAGAGACATAATTTTGAGAAAGGCAAGAGATGCTGAGGACATGACATACAACGGCCAAGAGATAGCGATATACCCAGACTACTCGCCGATCGTACAAAAGCAGCGGAGAGAATTTACTGGTGTTAAGAAGAGAATGCGAGAGTTGGGAGTGCAATATTCCATGTTCTTTCCCGCCAGACTGAGAGTGGCTGCGCTGGGGAAGGTGCAATTTTTCGTTTCACCAGAGGAGGCGTCACAATGGCTGGACTCGAATGCTAAACGTCTTAGAGCGAGTGATGATTGAGTTATACAAAGAGTGATTGAAGTTGGACTGCCTATGAGCGCTCCGAAGTGAAAGGACAGCAGAAAACCGAAGAGTACCTGGACTTGCTCTGGACTGTTTTAGACAAGGGAAGGTTTTTCATTGAAACCCATTTTCTTCAATTTTTTGACTTTTTCAACTTTTATGCACCAGTTTAGGGTTTTTTTTTTTTTCGTTTTTTTTTTGGTGCGGTAGCATGGCTAGATTGGCCGACTGCTGATGTCACTGCCGAACCGAGCTCAGGGGGCTTCTCAGAATACTGGAGGCTCAATGTTTCTATTGTTTTTACTGTTCTGTGCTTTAATAGGAGACAAGCGGGCTTGCGACGCTGCGCTGTGATCTCTCAGGGTATATTGCCTTGGGGGCTGGAAGGGAGGGGGGGCGGAAATACCTAGATGAAGGGGAATATAAGTTATATATGTTTTTGGAATAATGTCGGGCTGTTAATTTATTGAAGATTGGGCGGTGTTCAACAAGGCGGGAGGAGGAAAGGATGGTAAAGCTGTCATTGGATGGGAGAAAACAGACGGTGACAGCCGCTAGGATTTGGAGACCCAGACTGCCCAAAGTTGCCAGATGCATTGGGGTAGAGGGGGGAGAACGGGGGGGGAGGTGGGGAAGGGAGGGAAGAAAGGGAGAAATCAAAATCTAGACGGTGGGGAACGGCTGTTAAAATGCTGGTTACATGGAATGGCTGACATTAAGGTATTGGGCTGGAATGTGAGGGGGATGTATGATGTCAATAAGAGGGCGGCTATATTCCAATATATTATAGACCAGAAACCAACGATTATATGTCTAATGGAAACGTATTTGGTGAAAGAAAGGCTGGCTTTGGTACAGAAGAGATGGATTCAGGAGTCCTATCATTCAATGTACTCCTCATACTCGAGGGGGGTGTCTGTGTTGATTCCAGGACCACTAAGTTTGAAGCTATAGACATCCGTGTGGATACGGAGGGACAATATGTTATACTGGAGGGTAAGATACAGGGACGGCTGATGGCTGTGGTGGCAATGTATATCCCTACGCCCTACTCGAGTGTTAAAATCAAAGAAGTTATGGAGTGGATGGGACACTTGGGTGAAATACCTACACTGTTCGTGGGAGATCTAAACAATGTTCAAGATGACTATTGGGACAAATTTAAGAATAGCCCACCTAGGACACAGGGACATATTACTTCCTTTGGGATACATCTTCAAGAACTAGGGTTAAGAGATGTCTGGAGGGAGAGAAATCCGGGAGTCAGGTGTTTTTCCTGTTATTCAGCCACACATAATACACTTTCACATATAGACATGGCTCTGGGAAATGGTCACATGGACGAATTGGTGCTGAATGTAGACTATTTGCCAAGAGTCATTTCAGATCATAAACCTGTATGTGTCATAATAAGATCCGGGGAGGTATTAATGGGTAATAAAACGGGCTGGAAGCTACACCCGGCATGGCTGCAATCAATAAATATGATACAAATACAGAAGGAGGTGGAGGAGTTTTTCATGTTTAATGATCAAACAGCTAGCCCGACAACAATTTGAGATGCAATGAAGGCATATTTAAGGGGACTGTTAATTAAAGAAATAAATATACAGAAAACTACAAAACGACAGGAGGAAGGAGAGAAATTGGAGGCGGTGAGACAGGCTGAGGAGGCTCTGATACAGGGGGGAGGGGGAGGAGCGGCAAATAGACTGCAGACTCCTCAGGAAGAACTGGATGGGTTCAAACTGGATAAGGCGCAAAAAAGAAATTAATTTCGACGGATGGCATTTTATGCGGAGGGAGAAAAGGCTGGACATTTGCTGTCGTTGGTGGCCTCGGCGCAGAGGAAGACTCCATTTGTTTATTCGATGGATAGTCCAGATGGGTCTAAAACAACAAACTCCGCGGATATTGGAAAAATCTTCCTGGACTTCTATGGAAAGTTGTATTCCTCTGGGGCGGAGGTCGGCACGGATAGTATTGAAGCATATTTGGCTGACTTGAAACTACCTAGGTTGTCAGAAGCAGATAGGTCCAGATTGGAGGCTCCGATTACATATGAGGAATTAAGTATAGCCTTGACATCTATGGCCAATGATAAAGCACCGGGGACAGACGGACTACCAGTGGAACTATATAAACGTTTGGAAGAGGTATTATTGCCAAAACTGCAGGAGGTATTAGAATATTCTAGGGAGGAAGGGGTATTACCTATGTCTACCGTGTTTCCCCGAATATAAGACAGTGTCTTATATTAATTTTACCCCCAAAAGTCCCACCTTGACTTATTTTCGGGGTATGTCTTATATTTCCCTCCCTAACCCTAGCCCTAACCCTAACCCTAACACTAACCCTAACCCAGGGGCATACAGGGGCACACTCACACATACAGGGGAACACATACATGGGCACACTGACCTGGGCTCCTCCTACCACCGGGGACCGCAGCACATCCCAGGCATCCACATGCCTGAGGACCGCAGCACATCCCGGGCACCTCTACGCCGGCACTCGCTCGGGCACCTCCGACTGCCCGGGCACCTCCGACAGCCCCGGGCACCTCCGACAGCCCCGGCACCTCCGACAGCCCCTGGCACCTCCGACAGCCCCTGGCACCTCTGACAGCCCCGGGCACAGCAGCAGGCAGGCTGGGCATCGTCACACAGACAGCCCGGCCTGCACACGTGCCGCTGTCCCGGCCAATCACAGGCCAGGAGCTGCCTGGGGAGCCAATGACAGGCCAGACTGACGTCATGCAGCGCGACTGGTTTGTGATTGGCCTCTGGGCAGTTCCTGGCCTGTGATTGGCCGGGACAGCGGCGGGGGATTTAAAATACCCGCCCTGCTCACCCAGCACCGGGGACACAGCGGGGGCACCGGAGACAGCAGCGGCAGCAGCGGTGAGTATGAGATATTCCCCTGGCCCCCCCCCCACCAAATTTTCCCCGAAAATAAGTCACCCTGTCTTATTATCGGGGTATGATTTATATTAAAAAAATTGCCCCCAGCCCTGCCCTGTCTTATAATCGGGGGTGACTTATTTTCGGGGAAACACGGTATGAGAGAGGCGACAATTGTTGTTTTACCCAAAGACGGTAAAGACTTGAGACTTCCAGAGTCCTATAGAGCTATTTCTTTACTATCCGCAGATATTAAGATACTGGCGAAAGCTCTGGCTAATAGACTGACGGGTGTTGTTAATACCTTGATACATCCTGATCAGTCGGGTTTTATGCCTAACAGGTCCACTGCTGTGAATTTAAGAAGACTGTTTCTTAATATGCAGCTACCGGCTGATAATGCGGGTAGGAGAGTTATAGCATCTTTAGATGCCCATAAGGCATTCGATTGTGTCAGTTGGAAATTTTTGTGGGCAGTGCTGGAGTCCCTGGGTTTTGGACCTACCTTTTTATCATGGATACGCCTGCTATACTCCCAACCGGTGGCTAGGGTACGGGTTAATGGGGCACTATTTGGGCCAATAAGTCTGCAGAGGGACACTAGGCAGGGGTGCCCTCTTTCTCCACTTCTATTTGCTCTTGTTATAGAGCCGTTGGCTGCCAAATTGAGGAATGATAGAGAAATGACTGGGTTTAGATATGGGGAGATGGAAGAGAGGGTGGCACTCTATGCAGATGATGTTCTGCTGTTCCTTGAAAACTCCGGTGCCTCATTGACAAGAGCTATGAATATTATTGACCAATATGGAAATATGTGAGGACTTAGAATAAATTGGCATAAGTCCACATTGTTCCCATTGGAACAGGAACTGTCATCTGTGATGGAGAGCTGGGGCCTTAGAGTAGTGGATAAATTTAAATACCTTGGAATCTGGGTGTCGACTCCCTTTACAAAATTCCTAGATCTGAATTTAACGCCAGTATTAGAGACCATTAAAGACAAAATGAAAGCATGGAATAAGTTGCATCTCTCAGTTGTTGGCCGGATAAACTTGATTAAAATGGTGCTAATGCCTAAACTGCTTTATGTTTTTCATAATGCTCCATTGCCCATTTCTCGGGCTAGGTTTCGGCAGATTGACTCCCTGTTCCGAAGCTTAATTTGGGGCAAAAAAACAGGCTAGACTGAGACTGGAACTACTCCAAAGACCCAAGGACGAGGGAGGATTGGCTCTGCCTAATCCCTACCTGTACTACATTGCAGCACAATGTCAGCATGTGAGGGGATGGGCACAGGGGACGGGAAGCTATCCTATTCAAAAAATTATGGAAAAAGTGACCAATAGGAGGCCATTGATAATGAGTGTAGAAGATGGGTCAATGGGAAGGATGGGGAAACAATGTCCTACTATGTTACTGATGCAAGAAATTTGGGAGAAAATTGAAAACGATTAGGGGTGTGAAGGGATTGACAAACCACTCTCCCCTGTGGAATAACACCAAACTTCCGGAAATTGTAAAAATGGGATGTCTGACAGAGTGGAGGGAGAAGGGAATTGTGTTGGCACAACAGGTATTGGAGGAACGGGGACTTAAACCATTTCATAAGCTGAGGGAAGAATTTGGCCTACACGAGAGGGGGACCTATCAGTACTTACAAATGAAACATGCAATTCAGACACAGGCGGGAAGTGGAGTGCTGACGATACAGAGGGATTTGGTTCTTGACTATGTATGCAAAGGGGGACCCACGAGAGGGGTGATAGCAACAACGTACCGATACATATTACATACTTTTCTGATCTCATATCCTCTTAGGGCCAGGAATCGGTGGGAGATGGAGGTGGGAGTTCTAGAGGATGACAAATGGAAAGCGATATTGGAGTGGATCCCGAAGCTATCATTGAGCGAACCAGGCAGGCTTTCACAACTTTACATCCTGCACAGGGTATATAGAACGCCTGAATTCTTATACAAAATTAAACTAAGATCAAACTCTGAGTGTGCAAGGTGTGGAATGGAGTCGGCTGGTCTGATGCATATGTTGTGGCTCTGTCCACGGTTGTCAGCGTTCTGGATCATGGTGCTTGCTAGAGTGGGAGGCGCGTACGGGTGTAATATACCTCGCGATCCGGTGGTGTGTCTGCTGGGGTTTGTGGATGAGATACAGGTAGACGAGGCAGCTAAAACGGCCATTGCACGATTGCTGTATGTTGCACGTAAGCTGATTGCAAGACACTGGATTGGGGAGGAACCGCCATCGAGAAGGGAGTTTGTGAAGCAAGCTAACTACATTTCACTTTTGGAGAAAGGAATATACCGTAAAAGGGGAAAGATGGATCTTTATGACAGGATTTGGTCTCCCTGGCACAACTATGGAGTGGGATAGATATGATGCCTAAACCTAAGAATGTAGTGTGAAATTTAAACGGACCAATGTACGAGAGAGTAATTTTGCACTTGTTATGTAACATACTTAGTATCTTTTATATAAGTATATGGGGGCTGTATCTGCCGTCTAGAGGGGGGGAGGATAAGGGAGGGAAGGGAAGGGGTCTCTGTTGATAATTGAGAGGGGGACTTTCTGGAATTTATAAAAATGTGTAAAAAATTGTTGCAAATTTTGGATATGTATAAATTTATTGTTTAATAAAAACTATTTCATTAAAAAAAAAAAAAAATACCAAAGAATTTGTGATTGCAATCATTTTCAGGAAGAAACTGAGTATTATCTAACAGAATTGCAGGGGTGTCAATACTTTTGGCCACAACTGTATGAGACACCACACCGAAGCAACTGTAACCACACAACAGCATGAGCACATGGGGCACATTCTGACACAAACGTATCTGGCCAATAGGTCCTCAACCGGAGACCTATACCAGGCACTTGTCTTGAAAGCGCACGGTAGCCATGAAAGTGGTCAAGTGCCACATACCAACCCAGATCACACCATGTACATCAACATGTAGGGTTTTATTGGCTAAGTGTAGCCTTGAAAATTGGGTCCTGTACACATAGTCTGTGTGTTATTTTATTTTGCTGTTTTTTAACCCAAAAAAAAGTCATGAGGCAAATATGTCTCTATTCTTATGTTTTCAGTTTTAGCAATAACATGTGTGTTCAAAAAGCAAAATTGTGTTTTCTTCACACATAACACATAATAATAATACAATAATGGTAACATTACACACCACATGTGTTGAGTCACACAATGTGTTGGTTTTTATCCTGGGAACACAAACAAAAAAGCGAAATAAGGATGTGGTTCAGCAACAAACACTTAAGGGCCAGTGACAAAGTCATCCTGCCAGGGGACAGACCCTTCGGGTGAAGCAAAATAGTCCGCATATTGTTCCCGCACGCGGAGTGCAGATGGCTCCTGTCACTGCCTAGGAAGCAATACTAACGGCGGATAGGGATGTGGTGCCTGAGGAACATATGAGGAATAGTCAATAGGCCAACCATGCAAACACGTGAAATTATGCAATATCACACAGGCTTTAATGACCGTATCAACATGTGTCTCAGTTGAATGGGTGATATCAGTATGTGCCATTTGGCAGTCAAAATCCCAAATGTGCACTCCACTATTCGTCGGGCATGTGTTAATCTAAAATTAAAAACACAACGCCGATAGTCTAAGGCACGTCTTGTGTATGGGCGCATGACTTCCTGTCTCAACTGAAATGCCTCATCAGCTACAAGCACAAAGGGGAGAGGGGCTCCTAAGGAGCTGGGGAGTGGGGTAGATGGTGATACATTAAGATCGTGATTAATTAGCCGTTGACCCAAGACGAAGTTGCAGAAAATATTGGCATCACTGGTACACCCATATGCCACAACTTCCACCACAATAAACTGATAGTTGCTGTCAACTAAAGCCAAAATAACAATAGAAAAAAATGTTTATAATTAAAAAAAAAGAGTCCCAGAATTAGGTGGCTTCTTGATCCGTATGTGCTTTCCATCCAACGCCCCGATGCAGTTGGGGAAATTACATCTAGCATGGAAGCCATTGGTGATCCTGTACCAATGGGCTTCTGTGGGCTCAGGAAGGACAATTGGCTGCAAACGCCGCCACATCTCAGCGCCGATCTTGAGCACAATTTGGCCAATTGTCGACTTCCCAAGAAGAAACTCTACATGTAATCCCGCAAACGAAAGGCCAGTTGCCAAAAACCTGCAAACATACAGACAGCAAAATAATAACAACACATGAGCAGCCAAAAAACAAAAAGAAGGGCCGGTAAGGTAAGAAAATAACATGTAACACAAAAGGCGCACAGTCAGTAAATCCCAACATGATTAGCGTTAATGCGACGTTAAATAACACATGGATCAAGCTATTCCTGACATGACAACCCTAAATACACAAATACAATGCATGCCAACCTCAGCGTCAAGAGCAGCCGTTCCTCAGGTGTGATACTTTTCCTCATTTGGATGTCCTGGTATGTGATGCAAGGATGCAGAATCTCCAAGAGACGGTCAAATGTTGATATGCTCATCCTTGTATATGCATAAAATTTATCAGGATGGCTGCGTAACTGGCCATACAGCCTATGAAAATGGCTACGAGATGTACGTTGCAGGAGGAGTGGATGGACCTACATTCGACACCTCCTCGGATCACATACACTTGGGTAGAGAGTGCCATACTGCCGGGATATGACCCAATAAAATAACACCCGCTCAGTGATATTTAGGGTTGTTGCGTCCCTGCGGCACGGCACCTCCACTGCACGCTTTGCTGTCCCCCCTGCCCGCTTACCTATCGCTCCGTCACCGGCCCTAGTCCGGGGATTCAGAGTCCCAGCCAGCCGGCGGCGGCCCCAGGGCTCCAGAGTGCATCGCCGCTTGTCAAGGGGCCAGGGTTCGGCTTCCATGCTGCTGCCTCACTTCCTGCCTGAGCTCTCAGTAGGGGGCGGGTGTGTGCTCTCAGCCACTCTTAAAGGGCCAGGGTTCCAGTCTGCCCTGCCCCGCCTCTCAGCCAATCACTGAGAGGCAGCGTGGATATAAGGTCCTCATTCACCTCTGGACATTGCCTGGGCAACTTCTACCTTCTTGAATTTGCTAGTCCAGGTCTTGTTAAGGTTCTCCTGTTGTGTGCTTTTCCTTACCCTTGTTATGTTCCCTTGCAGTTGGATACCTCCGTGTCTGTTCCCTGCTGCCCTCCGTGTTTCCTAGTTTCCCAAAGGACCCCTTTCTGCACCTCTGTGTCTCCCTGCTGTCGGTTCCTTCCCTTGGGTCGGTTCAACATGGGTATCCGCCTCTCTCGGGCCCCCCTTAGCCTCCTCCAGGAGAAATCCCTGTATAGGGGTCACTCTTGCTGGACTCCTTTGGAGGTGTTTATGGTGAGGTGGCCCTGTGGCCTTCCCTTGGGGTGTTTTGCCCACTGCTGTTGTTGTGTGCAAATAAATCTTTGAAAATTACCTTCCTTGTCTGGTTCTCTCACTCATCCTGGTATCAGCATCTGCATTACCTGCGGTCCAGTGGGTCCTCACATCAGATCCGTCTGTAGAGCGTGACAAGGGTCAGGTTCTTCTCCATCCTGTAGGCAGGTGCACGCGTACACCACACTGCTTACTAATGGGATAGAGGGTAAGCTCAGTGCACACATGTGTCCATGGGATATAGACTAACAAGAGCTGTGATTGGCACACATCAATTCTCTCACAATTGACATACATTTAATGCAATTTGAGGGCTAATTACAAGCAGAAATAGCATGAGTTGTGTGGATTGCTCACAAACCACACTCAGATTACAGTAGGACAGCTCTTGGATGTGATCCCAGGAAATGTCGGACAGTCACATCGCAGTTGGATGCAAAACTGACCAAAAAACAGACGACACACGTATGACTCTCGGAAACGACAATCGGACTGCATTTTTTCTCGCCAGTGTTTCCACTCTAAAGGTCCTTGTAGAGCCAAGCCAATTCCAAAAATCTAAATTACTTACCGGTAATGTGTTTTTCATGAGCCACGACAGCACCACCTGAGAGATAGGACCGCCCATCCAAGACAGGAAACCTCTGAGATAAAAAGGCGGGACCTCTCCTGAACCTCAGTTTCGGTTACAGAGACCAGAGAGGGGAACCCAACAAGCATTAGTACACAACCAAAAGAACTCAACAAATCACACACCCCCCTCCAAATGGGACCAACACCAACAGGCAATAGGGAGGGATGCGGTGGTGCTGTCGTGGCTCATGAAAAACACATTACCGGTAAGTAATTTAGATTTTTCCCTATCGCCACGACAGCACCACCTGAGAGATTTCAGAGAAAAGAAAATTAGGGAGGGACCACCGCTAGCAGAACTCGTATACCAAAGGTCACCACCATAGCGGCAGCAAGATCAAGCCTGACATGCTCGAAGAAAAGAGAAGGAGCAGCCCCACAGATCAAGTCTAAGGGGACAACAGCCACCCCCACCCAGGAAGCAGCTACTGCCCTGGTGGAAGTGCACAAAGGCCCCCCCGGGACCCACACCTGACCGGAAGAAGCAAGAGCGAAGGCTTCCCGCAACCACCAAGTAAGGGCACCCACGGACACTGCCTCACCCCAAGAGGCTCCCTGAAATAAAAAAACAAGAGGGACAGAGCCAGACGCCAGGCCATGGCCCGACGAAGCAGGCAAGCAACTCCCACCAGACCACGAACGTGTGGAGAACCACGTCCTTCAGAATTGTACGAAGACCACAGAAGGAAGGGAGAACAAGCTCCCGCAGTCCGCGGAACATGAGAGCCACCTTGGGAAGAAGGAAGGAACCAGG
This sequence comes from Allobates femoralis, assembly GCA_033576535.1. Taxonomy (NCBI): domain Eukaryota; kingdom Metazoa; phylum Chordata; class Amphibia; order Anura; family Aromobatidae; genus Allobates; species Allobates femoralis. Next base: position 461,053,955 of record JARQOC010000001.1, read on the forward strand.
TAGAGGATGACCCTGTCCAGCCGAACCGGAGAACAAGGCCCCACCACCGACAAGGCGACGAGGACACAAAAAAAGGCTGGCGGACGGCAAGCCACCGCCCAACAGGACCAACTGCAGAGGCAGGACCCTAGGCGAAGCACAAGAGAAAAGCCCAAAGGGAGGCGTGGTTAAGGCATCCAGAACTAAAATGAGACCTCAAGGAACCACTTTTGGACAGGGAACAGGAGTGGCCCCCCCTGGCAGGACCGGAAAACCACGACACCCAAGAAGACCCATCGAGGGAACAAAGGCACAGAGGCCCCCAAAGCCGAAAATCAGAGCTCCAGGGAATCGAACGAGACCAATCCGCCACCCACTGGAGGAAGTCAAAGATTGCCGGCACAGGAGCCCACCGTCCGGACTCGTCCCTTAACATAATCCTCTGGAAGAGGGACTTTGCAGAGAACACAGTCTTTATGTCGATGCTTAGACGACCGGAGCCCCTGGTCAAGGCCCACGCCGTCAGCCGGAGACCAGCGGAAGGGGGACTGGCCCCCGCAGGAGAGACTGGAAGAGGGGGAGAGTCCAGGGAGCCTGGATGGACAGGCGACTGAGCCAAAAGAACCAAGCTCCCCGGGGCCAGAAGGGCGCCAACACGACGACCTTCGCCCTGTCCGTCCTGACCTTCCGAAGCACTGCAGGAACCTAACCAAGGGAGGAAAGGGACACAGAAGGCCCAAGGACCAGGGGATCAGTACAGCGTCCCCAGCAACGGGCCGGACTCCGGGAATCAGCGAACTGATTCCACACACCAGACCACGCTCTCGAGTGGCAAAGAAATCCATCTCCAGAAGGCCCAACCTGGCCACAATCGGAGCGGAAAAAAAATAAATAAACAAAAAACACTCAAATCCAGGGCCCACTGCTCCCGTTGGAGCAGCACCCTGCAGAAAAAATCCGTCCAGGAAGTTGCCACTTCCCCGCATGCGAAGGTCAGAGAGGGACTCAGACGGGCGTTCCAACAGCTGACAACGCCCCGCGTAACTACCATGAGTGCCTGAGACCGGGTGTCCCCCTGACGGTGCCAGGAAGCCACCCCACACTGTAACCGGAGAGGACACTAAGATGGCGCCCCCGCAGGGAAGTAAGGAACGCAGAACTGCCTTCCAAACAGCCAGGAACTCCCGCATAAGGGAGGACAGCCTGGAGAGGCGATGAGTCTCAGGCCCCCCGAGCGGACAGGTCCCGAAGGAGCCAGGAACTGGCCTCCGTGGTAAGCATCGGAGACCGGACCACCCCACGGGACGCCCCTGGAGAGGCGCCCAGGGAGCAGCCCCCCCTCCAGAGAATCTAGAGGCGGAGGGGACAGAACAATCTATGCGTCCAAGGCCACCCCTAACCCGAGCTGACGCTGGGGAACCATCCACAGAAGGGCCCGAGAGCGCAACCGTGCCCAAGGAACAGCGGGGATACAGGACGAGAGGGAGCCCAAGAGGGATACAGCCCTCCGGAAAACCAACTGAGGAGAGCCCCTGTACTGCAGAAAAGGATGACCGAAGACGCAATGGCCTCGAGGTCAGCGGGGAGCTTCCCAACAGTATGCCCGTGCGGGGTCTCTGGACTGCTTTCAGCCACGCCACGACCCCCGACGTCCAGAAGGAGGTAAAGCAGAGACTGGGAACCCAGCAATAACCCCAGAACCAGCCGACGCGTGGCGGGGAACAGCCTGGACCTTCCCAGATCAACAATCCAACTCAGCTGACCCAGGGAAGACTAAACCAGCCGCAGACGGGCACAAACCCCAGGGGTCCCCCACAAGCAGCAAACGTCCAGATATGGAATAATTAAACCCCGCGGACGTTGGAAGTGGCCTCACTACTGCCAGCAGCGCCGTGAAAAGCCGAGGAACCATCGCCAGGCCGAAGGGGAGAGCCTGGCACAGCAAGGCAGAGGAAGCCCCCCCAAACCGGGCGAACATCAGAACTGCCGGTGGTGACGGGGAACCGGAACATTGTGTTATGCGTCCCGCAGATCCAGCCCCACCCTGAAACAATATGGCAACCAACCCAGATTGTCGACTACCAAGTCCCCTCCCAGAAAGCTGTTCCGGGGATTCAGGGGTATAAAAGTCTGGAACGAACAGACTGGCTGTGGCATGAGAAACAGCGGGGAACAGAACCCCCTGCCGCAGGCGGCTGGAGGAACCGGGGAACCCCCCTTAGTCGCACAAGGGCCCGTACCCTCTTATCAGAAAAGCGCCTTTTCCTGAACAGCGGACAGACACAATCACCAGGGGCCCCCAGGAGCCGAAGCGAACCCCAGTGTCAACCCGTCACTGAGAAGAGCGAGAGCTCCCTCGCAAGCCCCAACCCTGGAGCCGGCTGGGAGAGAGGGTCAAGCCTTCCTCCCCTGGAGCGAGCAGTCACTGATACTGGAACTACTCGCCAAAGGAGGAACCCCCAAACCAAAAAAACTCTGACTACATGCTTCCCCCCTTGGCCCAAGAACTTCGGGTCCGACTAGGGGACCTCCGTTTAGCAAACAGAGGTTCACGAAGGGGAACGGCCCCAGAAGGCTGGAGCCGGAACCCCGGAGGGAAAAAACATCCACCTTGGCACAAGCCCCGGCCAAGATATCAGCCAGCGACGTACCAACCGGAAAAGCACCCGCACCAGGTAAAGAAAACCCAGAGTGGGCAACACCGGGCCAGGCCCCCACCATAAGGCATGATGAGCAGCATTAAAGAAAGACGTAGCCTTTGCCGCCAATTCCACGAGGAATCCGCCAGTAAAGCTGCCGCGGCAAGAGTCAAAAGGAGGAAGACAAGGTCTCCGCCGTAGGAATCCCGTCACTCACTTGCCAACTGCAGCAACCAAAACACGAGGGACCAAAAAATGCTAGCAGTGGATTCCCAGGAATTACGCCAGTAGCCTAAAAGGAAGGAGAGCCCTTCCGAACAGGCTTAGTCCAGGAGCTAAAATGTTTTCCTGGGCCCTCAGATTTAAGGGAAAAGTCCGTCTCTGCGTGGAAGACAGACCACTGAACCCTAAATCCACCACTGAAGAGGGGCCACGGCCATCCACCAACCCCACAGGCGAACGGACCGCTGTAAGCAAAAAACAGTGTTATTACTTGGAACCCACGGCGTCCCCTCTCCGCTGTCCACAGAGGAGGAGGACCCGGAGGAGGAGGACGAGGCAGAGGATGAGCAAGACCTGCGGCTCCCCCCCAGTGTAAACAACGAGCGGCACGGTCAGTACCAGAGGAAGAGCCCAAAGCCGTCCGCCGCATATGTCACCCATCCATCCCGGCCAGCTGCAGGGACGGAAAGGCCTCCCAGACTAAAGCTGTAAGGCTAGAGGCCAAACTGGGAACCTCGCTCCGTACAGTGTCCGCAATACAAGGGGCACACAAATCCTTAACATAATCCTTCTTCTAGCAGTCCTTGAAACAAGCAAGAGGGTGTAGTAAATACCTACAGCACAGCCCGAAGGCACTCACCCAACCAGAGGCATACCGACTTCCGGGGGGCTTTCGGGTCCACATCCTGTCTGGACCCCTTCAGAGAGGACCTGTGGCTGCCATCATGTAGTTGCTCCCTTGGGTCGGGAGGCGTCACGGACTGTTCCTCCGTTGTGGCTGGCGCTGCCCTCCATACTCTGCCCCACACCGCCGGCTGCAGCTGCGGCGTCTCCCAGCCGCTGAACGCTGGGCGCCGCCATCTTGGGCTGTACTGCGCAGGCGCGGAGCGTCACTTCCGGTCCGCGCCCTGAAACCGGAAGTAGCGGTTCCCGGCGCGAAAATTCAAAGATGCCGCCGGGAACCCGCTCCCAGGCCCCTCACAGACCCAGGAACGCTGCGCCAGGCAGGGACTTACCCCTCCAGAAGAACCTGTTCACCCGGGGCACAATCATGCTGGACAGCCACCAATCCTGCAGCTGCGACGTCCGGGCGGCAACAAAGGTCGAGAACCGGCCGCTGGTGGCCCTCTCCAGACCCCGTGCCCTCCACCACCGCAGGGGATACCCCGTGGAGGAGCTTCTGCACCCAGGTCCGGAGCCACTGCCTAGGTAAGGACAGCTTCTTCCAGCTACCGGGTCAGGCCAGGACCGCATGAGCTTCAGAGGTCTCCCACCTCCAAGACAGGAAACCTAAACTGAGGTTCAGGAGAGGTCCCGCCTTTTTATCTCAGAGGTTTCCTGTCTTGGATGGGCGGTCCTATCTCTCAGGTGGTGCTGTCGTGGCGATAGGGAAAAGGTTGATTTTCGGAGCACTTACCTAGTGTTACTTGTGTTTCACATGGCCTCAACCCCTAACCGTGGTTCATATAGTCATGGTGGTTTCCACTAAGTATACTTACAGGTCTGTTATTTATACATTGAGACTGGGCCTTAGTCAAGGGTTCAGATCTTAGTGTGGAGAGAGAAACCTTGTGGACCTCATATATCATTGTTTACCAACTCCAGTCCTCAAGGCCGAATAACAGTGCATGTTTTCAGGATTTCCTTAGCAATGCAGAGGTGTTGGAATCATTACCTGTGCAGGTGATTAAATTATCACCTGTGGAATACTAAGGAAATCCTGAAAACCTGCACTGTTGATGGGCCTTGAGGACTGGAGTTGGGAACACTGCCATAGATCTACTATTTGCATATTCATAGATCTACTGTAGACTGTTTAGTCTGTACCCCGCTGCTGGGGATTGTGGATGTTGTTGATGCACCCCACCGCTGGGAATTGCACCAACAGTAAGGAGCACTGAGAAGACTTGTTTGACCTATACAATTAAAAAAAATGTATACAGTGGGGATAAAAAGTATTTAGTCAGCCACCAATTGTGCAAGTTCTCCCACCTAAAAAGATGAGAGAGGCCTGTAATTGACATCATAGGTAGACCTCAATTATGAGAAACAAAAAGAAAAAACAAATCTTGAAAATCATACTGTCCGATTTGGAAAGAAGTTTTTTCAAATTTTGGTGGAAAATAACAATTTGGTCAATAACAAAAGTTTATCTCAATACTTTGTAATATATACTTTATATCCTTATATATCCAATGACAGAGATCAAACGTTTTCTGTAAGTCTTGGCACACACTGTTGCTGGTATGTTGGCCCATTCCTCCATGCAGATCTCCTCTAGAGCAGACATTCAATTCCCTCCAAGTTTTCTATAGGGTTGAGATCTGGAGATTTGCTAGGCCACTCCAGGACCTTGAAATGCTTCATACGAAGCCACTCCTTCTTTGCCCTAGCGGTGTGCTTGGGATCATTCTAATGCTGAAAGACCCAACCATGTTTCAACTTCAATGCCCTTGCTGATGGAAGGAGGTTTGCACTCAAAATCTCATGATGCAAGGCCCCATTCATTCTTTCATGTACATGGATCAGTCGTCCTGGTCCCTTGGCAGAGAAACAGACCCAAAGCATGATGTTGCCACCCCCGTGCTTCACAGTAGGTATGGTGTTCTTTGGATGAACTGTGTTTGCCCTGAGGAAGCAGCAGGTCCTGCTGTGAAACGCGTTGGATCAATAAACGGACATCAAACATACCTTTCCTGCTTCGTGGTCTGCGCGGAATCTAAACCTGGGCTTTTTTCTACATGAACAGATTTCTCCCTCACCAGGTGTCTGCAGCGACCAGGATAACAAGGCTCTTGCAGTTTGTTGTGACTCACACAACCCAAAAAGGTGAGTCACACTAATCGGGGGGCATTGAATTATCATCATAGATAAGACCCTATGTGCGCTCCCTTCTCTCTTTGTTTTTGGATGAAACTCAACATTCTTTCTCCTCCAAACATGATGAGTTGTGTTTCTACTAAACAGTTCTACTTTAGTTTCATCTGACTATATGACATTCTCCCAATACTCTCCTGGATCATCCAAATGCTCTCTTGAAAATTTCAGATGGGCCTGCACTTGTAATGGCTTAAGCAGGAGGACACGTCTGGCACTGCAGGATCTGAGTCCTTGGCGGCTTAGTGTGTTACTGATGGTAGCCTGTGTAGTGTTGGTCCCAGCTCTCTGCAGGTCATTCACTAATTCCCCCTGTGTGGTTCTGGGATTTTTGCTCACCATTCTTAAGGTCATTTTGACCCCATGGGATGAGATCTTGCATAGAGCCCCAGTTTGAGGCAGATTATCAGTGGCCTTGTATGTCTTCCATTTTCTAATTTTTGCTCCCACAGTTGATTTCATCACACTGAGCTACTTTCCTATTGCAGATTCAGTCTTCCCAGCTTGGTGCACGGCTACAATTTTTTTTTCTGGTGTCCTTCGATAGCTCTTTGACCTTTATATAGTGGAGTTTGGAGTGTGACTGTTTGAGGTTACAGATAACAAGTTCAAACAGGTGCCAGTACTACAGGTAATGAGTGGAGGACAGAGGAGCCTCTCAAAGAAGTTACAGGTCTGTGAGAGCCAGATATCTTGCTTGTTTGTAGATGACCAAATACTTATTTTCCACCAAAATTTGAAAACATTTTCTTTCCAAATCAGACAATGTGATTTTTAGGATTTGTTTTCTCATTTTGTCTCTCATAGTTGAAGTCTACCTATGATGTCAATTACAGGCCTCCCTCATCTTTCTAAGTGGGAGAAGTTGCACAATTGGTGGCCGACTAAATATACTTTTTTTTTCCCCACTGTAGTCCCATAGAGCCTTAGGAACTGAATGGTTTTAGCTATAATAGAATTATTATTTTGCACATAAATGTCAGCCTCTAGCTCCACTCCCTCCATAGAATGTTGTCTGGTTCTCCCTTTAGCTTCTCTCCCTCCATAGAATGTTTTCTTGTTCTGCCTCTAGCTCCTCTCCCTCCATAGAATGTTGCATACAGCTCCTTCCCCTCAATAGAATGTTGTCTGGTTCTGTGAGGAGCTGGGTTATGAAGTGAGCGTGGCTTACATGAGTGGGTGAGGCTAATGTGGAGTGGGAGGGGTTAATGCCACATACACACAGACATACATACATACATACATTCAGCTTTATATATTAGATAGAGGACTATGGCATGCATTATACGATATGGAGGTCTATGGGAATGCATTATAATATACTAGATGGCGGCCCGATTCTAAAGAATCGGGTAGTCTAGAATCCATATATAGTTAATTTACTAAGGTGGCCGTCACACGCATCAATTTTTTGAACGATATCGCTTAAGCGATCTGCTGTTTGATCGCTTAAGCGATATCGTTTGTGCATCGCTGTGTGTACTCAAGCGATTTTACAATGCAAAATCGCTTGATTGTTTGATTGCAGATTTGTGAGCCGCATATCAAGCGATAATCGCTTGATCAATCTGCATCATCGTGGTGTGTGACACCACTATAAACGATCTCCCAGCGGCAGAGCCTATGCTGGGAGATGGTATCTATGGTAAACGTCGGGTTACGGTGCCTAGTAACCTGATGTGTACCATAGTTACCAGCGATCTCGCTGGTCCGCATTGCTGGCGAGTCTGCCTGTGTGACAGCTCACCAGCAATGTGAACGATATTGTTAGCGATCACGCGTGCATGTGATCGCTAACAATATCACTCACAAAATTGATGCGTGTGACGGCCGCCTAATAGTTAGGGGAGTGCGGTGAAATGAATTGTGTGTATACAGGTGGCTGAGTGGGTAGCAGTGCGCGGTGGCTCAGTGGTTAGCACAGCGCGGTGGCTCAGTGGTTAGCACAGCGCGGTGGCTCAGTGGTTAGCAGTGAGTGCGGTGGCTCAGTGGTTAGCAGTGAGTGCGGTGGCTCAGTGGTTAGCAGTGAGTGCGGTGGCTCAGTGGTTAGCAGTGAGTGCGGTGGCTCAGTGGTTAGCAGTGAGTGCGGTGGCTCAGTGGTTAGCAGTGAGTGCGGTGGCTCAGTGGTTAGCAGTGAGTGCGGTGGCTCAGTGGTTAGCAGTGAGTGCGGTGGCTTAGTGGTTAGCAGTGAGTGCGGAGGCTCAGTGGTTAGCAGTGAGTGCGGAGGCTCAGTGGTTAGCAGTGAGTGCGGTGGCTCAGTGGTTAGCCGTGAGTGCGGTGGCTCAGTGGTTAGCAGTGAGTGCGGTGAGATTGGTCAGTGCAGCGCCGTGGCCAGAGTGGTGAGCACAGCGCCATGGCCAGAGTGGTCAGCGCAGTGCCATGGGCAGAGTGGTCAGCACACACACACACACAGACACATACACATACACACACTCGGCTATACTTACCACCGACCTTGAGTCGACATGTCGCCGCCCCTGTACGACTGGATCCAATATGGCATCCGGGAAGTTTGGCGAGACTTCTTGGACGCTATATTGGATGCAGTAGTTCGGGGGCGGCAAGATGTGGACTGAGGATCCAGGTGGCGGACGCAGGGCCGGTGGTATGTATAGCGGAGTGTGTGTGTGTGTACAAAGTGACGGAAGTGCGGACAAAGTGACAGAAGTGCCTACATACACACACATATATACACATACTGTACATTGCATATGGAGGGGTGAGGAGAGCGGAGGCAGGAGGGGTGAGTAGAGGGGAGGCTGGAGGGGTGAGGAGGGGTGAGGAAAGGGGAGGCTGGAGGGGTGAGGAGAGGGGAAGCTGAAGGGCAGAGACAGGAGGGCAGAGGCTGCAGGGGAGAGGCTGGAGGGCAGAGGACAGGGGAGGCTGGAGGGCAGTGGACAGGGGAGGCTGGAGGGCAGTGGACAGGGGAGGCTGGAGGGCAGAGGACAGGGAGCGAGGGGAGGCTGGAGGGGGGAGAGCTGGAGGGCAGAGGACAGGGAGGCTGGAGGGCAGAGGACAGGGGAGGCTGGAGGGCAGAGGACAGGGAGGCTGGAGGGCAGAGGACAGGGGAGGCTGGAGGGCAAAGGACAAGGAGGCTGGAGGGCAAAGGACAGGGGAGGCTGGAGGGCAGAGCTGCAGGGCAGAGGACAGGGGAGGCTGGAGGGAGAGGACAGGGGAGGCTGGAGGGCAGAGGACAGGGGAGGCTGGAGGGCAGAGGCTGGAGGACAGGGGAGGCTGGAGGGCAGAGGACAGGGGAGGCTGGAGGGCAGAGGACAGTGGAGGCTGGAGGGCAGAGGACAGGGAGGCTGGAGGGCAGAGGACAGGGAGGCTGGAGGGTAGAGGACAGGGGAGGCTGGAGGGCAGAGGACAGGGGAGGCTGGAGGGCAGAGGACAGGGGAGGCTGGAGGCAGAGGACAGGGAGGCTGGAGGGCAGAGGACAGGGAGGCTGGAGGCGAGGACAGGGAGGCTGGAGGGCAGAGGCTGAGAGGGACGAGGCAGAGGACAGGGAGGCTGGAGGGCAAAGGACAGGGGAGGCTGGAGGGCAAAGGACAGGGAGGCTGGAGGGCAAAGGACAGGGGAGGCTGGAGGTCAGAGGCTGGAGGGGAGAGGCTGGAAGGCAGAGGCTGGAGGGGAGTGGCTGGAGGACAGGGAGGCTGGAGGGCAGAGGATAGGGGAGGCTGGAGGGCAGAGGACAGGGGAGGCTGGAGGGCAGAGGCTGGAGGGCAGAGGCTGGAGGGCAGAGGCTGGACAGGGGAGAGAGGAGAGGCTGGAGGGCAGAGGACAGGGGAGGCTGGAGGGACAGAAGACAGGGGAGGCTGGAGGGCAGAAGACAGGGAGGCTGGAGGCAGAGGACAGGGGAGGCTGGAGGGCAGAGGACAGGGGAGGCTGGAAGACAAAGGACAGGGGAGGCTGGAGGGCAGAGGACAGGGGAGGCTGGAAGGCAAAGGACAGGGGAGGCTGGAGGGCAGAGGCTGCAGGGGAGAGGCTGGAGGGCAGAGGCTGGAGGCAGAGGACAGGGGAGGCTGGAGGGGAGAGGACAGGGAGGCTGGAGGGGAGATGACAGGGGAGACTGGAGGGGAAAGGCTGGAGGGGAAAGGCTGGAGGGGAAAGGCTGGAGGGGAAAGGCTGGAGGGCAGAGGACAGGGAGGCTGGAGGGCAGAGGACAGGGAGGCTGGAGGGCAGAGGACAGGGAGGCTGGAAGGCAAAGGACAGGGGAGGCTGGAGGGCAGAGGACAGGGGGGCTGGAGGGCAAGGACAGGGGAGGCTGGAGGGCAGAGGACAGGGGAGGCTGGAGGGGCAGAGGACAGGGGAGGCTGGAGGGCAGAGGACAGGGGAGGCTGGAGGGCAGAGGACAGGGGAGGCTGGGGCAAAGGACAGGGGAGGCTGGAGGGCAGAGGCTGCAGGGAGAGGCTGGAGGGCAGAGGCTGGAGGGCAGAGGCTAGGAGGCAGGAGGCTGGGGGAGAGGACAGGGAGGCTGAGGGGAGAGGACAGGAGGAGCTGGAGGCAGAGGACAGGGGAGGCTGGAGGGCAGAGGACAGGGAGGCTGGAGGGCAGAGGCAGGCAGGGAGGCTGGAGGGCAGAGGACAGGGGAGGCTGGAGAGGCAGAGGAGAGGCTGGAGGGCAGAGGACAGGGAGGCTGGAGGCAAGGACAGGGGAGGCTGGAGGGCAGAGGCTAGGGAGGGGAGAGGCTGGAGGGCAGAGGACAGGGGAGGCTGGAGGGCAGAGGACAGGGAGGCTGGAGGGCAGAGGCTGAGGAGGAGGGAGGCTGGAGAAGGCAGGAGGCTGGAGGCAGAGGCAGGGAGGCTGAGGGCAGAGGACAGGGAGGCTGGAGGGGCAGAGCTGGAGCAGGGGGAGGCTGGAGGGCAGAGGACAGGGGAGGCTGGAGGCAGAGGACAGGGAGGCTGAGGAGGGCAGAGGAGCTAGGGGAGGGCTGAGTGAGGGCAGAGGACAGGGAGCTGAGGCAGGAGGCTGGCAGGGAGAAGGGAGGCTGGAGGCAGAGACAGGGAGGCTGGAGGGCAGAGGACAGGGAGGCTGGAGGGCAGAAGACAGGGGAGGCGAGGCAAGGCAGGAGGGAGAAGACAGGGGGAGGCAGGAGGGGACAGGGAGGCTGGAGGCAGAGGACTAGCTGGGCAGAGGCTGGAGGGAGAGGACTAGGGGAGGCTGGAGGAAGGCAGGGAGCTGGAGGGCAGAGGACAGGGGAGGCTGGAGGGCAGAGGACAGGGGAGGCTGGAGGGCAGAGGACAGGGGAGGCTGGAGGGCAGAGGCTGGAGGCAGAGGACAGGGAGGGCTGGAGGAGACAGGGAGCAGGGGAGGCTGGAGGGCAGAGGACAGGCTGGAGAGCAGAGGACAGGGAGGCTGGAAGGCAAAGGACAGGGGAGGCTGGAGGGCAGAGGCTGCAGGGGAGAGGCTGGAGGGCAGAGGCTGGAGGGCAGAGGACAGGGAGGCTGGAGGGGAGATGACAGGGGAGACTGGAGGGAAAGGCTGGAGGGGAAAGGCTGGAGGGGAGAGGCTGGAGGGGAGAGGACAGGGGAGGCTGGAGGGCAGAGGACAGGGGAGGCTGGAGGGCAGAGGCTGGAGGGCAGAGGCTGGAGGACAGGGGAGGCTGGAGGACAGGGGAGGCTGGAGGGCAGGGGAGGCTGGAGGGCAGGGGAGGCTGGAGGGCAGAGGACAGGGAGGCTGGAGGGCAGAGGACAGGGGAGGCTGGAGGGCAGAGGCTGCAGGGGAGAGGCTGGAGGGCAGAGGACAGGGGAGGCTGGAGGGCAGAGGACAGGGGAGGCTGGAGGGCAGAGGACAGGGGAGGCTGGAGGGCAGAGGACAGGGGAGGCTGGAGGGCAGAGGCTGCAGGGGAGAGGCTGCAGGGCAGAGGCTGGAGGGCAGAGGCTGCAGGGGAGAGGCTGGAGGGCAGAGGACAGGGGAGGCTGGAGGGCAGAGGACAGGGGAGGCTGGAGGGCAAAGGCTGCAGGGCAGAGGCTGGAGGGCAGAGGCTGCAGGGGAGAGGCTGGAGGGCAGAGGCTGGAGGGCAGAGGACAGGGGAGGCTGGGGGGCAGAGGGCAGGGGAGGCTGGGGGGCAGAGGCTGGAGGGCAGAGGACAGGGGAGGCTGGAGGGCAGAGGCTGCAGGGGAGAGGCTGCAGCGGAGAGGCTGCAGGGGAGAGGCTGGAGGGCAGAGGCTGCAGGGCAGAGGCTGGAGGGCAGGGGAGGCTGGAGCGGCGACATGACCGCTTGGCACAGCTCTCCTCCTCCAGGCTGCATACCTCTCTCCCTCCGTGCAGGCTGGGCAGCAGCGGTGTCCGTGTGTGAGGGGCCACTTGGCCTCCTGCTGGGCGTGAGGCAGAGGGTCGGAGGCTCGGGGCAGTCCAGGAGCGGAGGCCGGTCCGGGCGTGCGGGCGGCATTGCGCAGAGAGTCGTCAGCAGTAGGGCCGGGCGCCGGAAGTGAGGGGGAGGAGCTTGCTGCAGTGTAACCGGCAGGAGCTAATGCCGGTAATCTGCCTAAATGGTTTGTGGCGGGCGGGAGACCACCAGCAAAGGACGGTGGTGTCCCGCCCGTGATGTGTGTGTGTTGGGCAGTGTAGGGGCGGCCGTAAGCGTGGCGGGGCTGGCTGAGTCCCGGCTCCCGCTTACGGCCGCCATCTTGGGTCACCCTAAGCGGGTGTACCTCTGGGCACAATGACTGGATGCTGGGACAAAGTGATGGATGTGACGTCACAAATCCCTCCGGGATTTATATAACTAGATGGAAAGCTTTGGATGTGCATTATACTATATGGAGAATTATGGAGTGCATTATAACATACTAGCTGTGAGCCCGATGCAAATGCATCGGGATTCTAGAACGTGCATTAATTTGATTATAGTAGATAGCAATTTTTTATTTTATTATTTATTTTGTTTTGTTTTTTTACTATTTTTATTATTATTACATTTATTTATTATTTGTTATTTTAAGTAAATTTATTTGTATTAAAATTATTTTATTTTATTTAAAAACCGCATCTGCGGTGCGGTTGCGGTAATCCCCATAGAAAGTATAGGGGGACTTGCGGCAGGTGCGGCAAAACCGCACTTGCCGCACCTGCCGCAAGTCCCCCTATACTTTCTATGGGGATTACCGCAACCGCGCCGCAAGTGCTCGCACTCAGCCAGCGACTCGCAATGCGGCGCGGTTGCAGTAATCCTTATGGGGATTACCGCAACCGCGCCGCAAGTGCTCGCACTCAGCCAGCGACTCGCAATGCGGCGCGGTTGCGGTAATCCTTATGGGGATTACCGCAACCGCGCCGCAAGTGCTCGCACTCAGCCAGCGACTCGCTGCCGCACCTGCCGCAAGTCCCCCTATACTTTCTATGGGGATTACCGCAACCGCGCCGCAAGTGTAGCGACTCGCAATGGCCTCGCGGCCATTGCTCGCGCTACACAGCGACTCGCAATAGATCCCCATTGAAAGTATAGGGGGAGTTGCGGCAGGTGCGGCAGCTGAGGTAGCGACTCGCAATGGCCTCGCGGCCATTGCTCGCGCTACCTCAGCGGTAAATCGCTAACTTTGTGGCCGAGCCTCTGGTTCTATTTTCGGCCAGCGACTCGCAATGGCCGCTTCGCGGCCATTGCTCGCGCGTGGTGACGTCACAACGTGGCATAGCCACGGCGTTTTCGGGGTCCGACACGATTTTGCCTACGGCAATTATATAGTAGATAGAGGACTATGGATGATGCATTATAATATATGGAGGACTATATGTTTAAATTCTTTTTATTAACATTCTCAAAGAAATTATTCATTAGTGTTGCACAGAAGATGACCTATTAGAGTAGAATAGACAAAGTTAAAACAATACAATAATTAAATTCTAACAAAAAAAAAGGAAAAAAATAAAAATAATTAAAAAAACTTTATACAATGACTTGGATATATAATGAAGTAGATACAATTCAGTGTGATACATTATTAATTTAGATATTTCTATCGGCAAATCCAAAAACATTGGTGCCTGTTATAAGTCAATGGATAAAACCAAAGATGTACACAACAGTCAATATTAGTCTAAAGCAAGGTTGGGTGCAAATTTAGTTACCCAAAATAGCCATTTCTCTTGGTATTTCCTTCTCAAATTGTTTCTCAAGGCGTAAAGATATTCCCATAGGCTATGGGAAGTTATCTTATCAATAAGGATATCAATGGTTGGTACATGTTTGTCTCCAATAAGAGGCTCGATATGGAGTAAAAAGGTATGATAAAATGAGCGCTAGGGACAGAAACAGGCACTGGGCTCTTATCGAATATTACCTTTCAAATTTATTGTGAACAGTAGATGTTATAGGTCTCCTCGCCACAACATGTTTCGACACTAAAGGTGTCTTTCTCAAGTGGATCCACTTGAGAAAGACACCTTTAGTGTCGAAACATGTTGTGGCGAGGAGACCTATAACATCTACTGTTCACAATAAATTTGAAAGGTAATATTCGATAAGAGCCCAGTGCCTGTTTCTGTCCCTAGCGCTCATTTTATCATACCTTTTTACTCCATATCGTGCTCAAATCCTCCCTTTGGGGAGTGTGGTTTGAGAGCAGCTCTGGGACAGGATTTGGTCAACACAGAGGAGCTGCCCTTCCCTGGGCTCGTGATCTCTGGGAGAGACATTGAAGTTCCATAAGGAAAAGCTTCTCTACACGTAGCAACAGATTTATGCCTGCGGTTAATTCTCACCTCAAATCATCAACCTAGTTGTGCAGGGGGCGCAACTAGAAAAGGTGAGTGACATATTAATATAACCCCTTGCTTCGGCTAATTTGCACAGTGTGGCGCAACAAATTTTTGGTTTTTCTTTTCCAATAAGAGGCTATAAGAGTTTTAGCAGCAATGAGGACATGTATTACAAAAGCCCTTTTTGGCTTAGGAATACCCATCAACAATACTATCATTTCAGCATTGAAGCATAAACTCAAACCAGAAACAGTTTTAATTAGATCTTGGACCTCCTCCCAAAACAGCATAATTTTCGGGCAGCCCTAAAATATATACTTCAAAGTTCCAACACAAGTGCAATTCCTCCAGCAAGTTACAACATTTTTCGAGTCAATCATATTTAATTTTATTGGAGTAAAAATACTATTTTGTGAAAATGTTGTATTGTGTATCTATCAGAGATGCACAGGGAACACAAGAGTACATCATCTCCAAGATTTAAAAAAATCCAAGCAGTCCCAACTTTTTTCTATTTTAAGATTTTCCCAGGATATTAAGTAGTTTGGTTTAGATATCAAATTATCACCATTAAATATTTGATATAACGTACCTGTCTTCCAAGCATTAACTTTGTCAGGGTATCTTAACAAGCCAACTACATTACTAGTATTGAGGAAAGCCATGGGATCAAATATTTAATTAACCTTAAAACATAAGGGCTTAAGAGAAACAACCCATAGAGTGTATTATTTTACATTGCATAAGCTTAATTGTGACTTAAACATGGCTATTTCCTGTTTCTGCACACCATGGTATGGTGTGTAAGATGGAGCCTGGATCTATGACTACATCCTGTTTCTAATAAGAAATTCCTGGAGGAAGCTGAATTCCATAGATCCATAGAAGTACTGACCAATCACAGAATGTCACCTCACCTGGAGACCCTCGATCAAGACCACACCCCCTGATGACCTCATGGATCAGCTCATGGACTAGCCCATTATCCAACCCACTAACCGATGAATACATCTGAGTAGGGCTGGCCAAGCCCCTTAGGCCCCTTTCATATCAGCAGTTTTCGCCGATCACGGGAGTTGCGGTGGAAAAAAACGCAACTGCCGCGATTACCGCATAACGGCCGCACTTGTGGCACGGTTGCGGCAAGCCCCATACAATGTATAGGCGGGCTTGCGGCAGGTGCGGTTTTGGCACTTGCGGCAGGTGCGGACACGAAAAAACCGCTGATGTGAAAGCACCCCAAGTGAGGTTTTATATTTTCATGCCTGTTAAACTAAACCTCACTTGGAACTGACCAAGGGAGAGTGTACATCTTGTGTGTCTGGTGTCATACTTTTCACACTGGTACTTGGCCCATGCATGTGAATTGTAATGGACCTAAAGATATACAAAATTTTTGAGAGGACAAATAATTTATAATCGTTCATTTTCCCTATCCATGAGGTCTCTGTTTTTGAGGTGTTAAAGGTCTTATTTTATTGTCGTATACAAATCAGATAAATTTGTCTCGATTATATCAGGTTGGATTAGTAATATACCGTATATACTCGAGTATAAGCCGAGTTTTTCAGCACAAAAATTGTGCTGAAAAGTGTCCCCCTCGGCTTATACTCGAGTCACAGTGTGAAGGCTCAGTGGGGGGGCGGTGATCAGGAGCTGGGGGGAGGCTGCAGTGGGAGCGAGCGGTCACGTGCCCCCACTCATTAGTGCAATGCAATATGCACTGCATCCCCCTGTCCATCAGCGGCAGGGGGAGCGGTGCATATTACATTGCACTATGTAAGCGCCCCCCACATCAGTGGTATACAGGCCACCCTTGCTGCCGCACACCTGTAAAATAATAGATCATTCATACTTATCCCCCTCGCTCTGTCACCGGGCGTCCTCCGGTCTTCTTCCTGCTTGTACCCGGCATCATGTGATCGGCGCAGAAGCAATGATGTCATCGCTGCTGCGCCCGCCACAGGAATAGAAGGCGGGTACAAGCAGGAAGAAGACAGGAGGATGCGCGGTGACAGAGCGAGGGGGATAAGTATTAATGATCTATTATTTTACAGGTGTGCGACAGCAAGGGGGGCCTGTATACCACTGATGGGGGGGCCTGTATATACCACTGATGGGAGGCTGTAACCTCTGATGGGGGCTGTAACCTCTGATGGGGGGGGGGGGACTGTATACCAGTGATGGAGGTCCTATATACCAGTAATGGGGGGCCATTTATCATGATGAGAGGGGCTGTATACTGTGATGAGTGTCTGATTCATTTCCCCCCCTAGGCTTATACTCAAGTCAATACGTTTCCCTAGTTTTGGAAGGTAAAATTAGGTGCCTCGGCTTATACTCGGGTCGGTTTATACTAGAGTATATACGGTACCTAGAGAGGTCAGTTTCCCAATCAAAGTTGAATTCTCTCTTTAATATTTCTAGTAAAACTGCATCAATGTTGAGGTGTAAGACCTGAGTTTTCCTCAAGTTCATTTTATAAAATGAGACTTCTGAAACTCTATCAATACACTGTGTGCAGAATTATTAGGCAAATGAGTATTTTGATCACATGATACTTTTTATACATGTTGTCCTACTCCAAGCTGTATAGGCTCTATTATAATTCTGGGCCTTCAAAGCATCAGTCCCTCCATTACACCTCTGGGCCCCCAGCACCAGTCCCTCCATTACACTTCTGGGCCCTCAGCATCAGTCCCTCTATTACACTTGTGGGCCCCCCAGCACCAGTGCCCTCCATTACACTTGTGGGCCCCCAGCACCAGTCCCTCCATTACACTTCTGGGCCCTCAGCATCAGTCCCTCTATTACACTTGTGGGCCCCCCAGCACCAGTGCCCTCCATTACACTTGTGGGCCCCCAGCACCAGTGCCCTCCATTACACTTGTGGGCCCCCAGCACCAGTCCTTCTATTTCAATTCTGGGCCCCCAGCACAAGTCCCTCCTTTATACTTCTGGGCCTCCAGCACCAGTCCCTCCTTTATACTTCTGGGCCTCCAGCACCAGTCCCTCCATTACACTTCTGGGCCCTCAGCACCAGTCCCTCCATTACACTTCTGGGCCCACAGCACCAGTGCCCTCCATTACACTTCTGGGCCCCAGCACCAGTCCTTCTATTACACTTCTGGGCCCCGAGCACCAGTCCCTCCATTGTACTTCTGGATCCCCAGCACCAGTGCCCTCCATTACACTTGTGGGCCCCCAGCACCAGTCCTTCTATTTCAATTCTGGGCCCCAAGCACCAGTCCCTCCATTATACTTCTGGATCCCCAGCACCAGTGCCCTCCATTACACTTGTGGGCCCCCAGCACCAGTCCTTCTATTACACTTCTGGGCCCCCAGCACAAGTCCCTCCATTACACTTCTGGGCCCACAGCACCAGTGCCCTCCATTACACTTCTGGGCCCACAGCACCAGTGCCCTCCATTACACTTCTGGGCCCACAGCACCAGTGCCCTCCATTACACTTCTGGGCCCACAGCACCAGTGCCCTCCATTACACTTCTGGGCCCACAGCACCAGTGCCCTCCATTACACTTCTGGGCCCACAGCACCAGTGCCCTCCATTACACTTCTGGGCCCACAGCACCAGTGCCCTCCATTACACTTCTGGGCCCACAGCACCAGTGCCCTCCATTACACTTCTGGGCCCTCAGCAACAGTCCCTCTATTACACCTCTGGGCCCCCAGCACCAGTCCTTCCATTACACTTCTGTGCCCCCAGCATCAGTCCCTTTATTACACTTCTGGGCCCCCAGCACCAGTCCTTCTATTATACCTCTGAGCCCCCAGCACCAGTCCTTCTATTATACCTCTGAGCCCCCAGCACCAGTCCTTCTATTATACCTCTGGGCCCCCAGCACCAGTCCTTCTATTATACCTCTGGGCCCCCAGCACCAGTCCCTCCATTACACTTCTGGACCCCCAGCACCAGTCCCTCCATTACACTTCTGGACCCCCAGCACCAGTCCCTCCATTACACTTCTGGGCGCCCAACACCAGTCCCTCCAGTACTCTTCTGGGCCCCCAGCACCAGTCCCTCCATTACTCTTCTGGACCCCCAGCACCAGTCCCTCCATTACTCTTCTGGACCCCCAGCACCAGTCCCTCCATTACTCTTCTGGGCCCCCAGCACCAGTCCCTCCATTACTCTTCTGGACCCCTAGCACCAGTCCCTCCATTACTCTTCTGGGCGCCCAACACCAGTCCCTCCATTACTCTTCTGGGCGCCCAACACCAGTCCCTCCATTACTCTTCTGGGCGCCCAAAACCAGTCCCTCCATTACACTTCTGGGCCTCCAGCACCAGTACCTCTATTACACTTCTGGGCCTCCAGCACCAGTCCCTCCATGACACTTCTGGGTCTCCAGCACCAGTCCCTCCATGACACTTCTGGGCCTCCAGCACCAGTCCCTCCATGACACTTCTGGGCCTCCAGCACCAGTCCCTCCATGACACTTCTGGGCCTCCAGCACCAGTCCCTCCATTACTCTTCTGGGCCCCCAGCACCAGTCTCTCCAGTACTCTTTTGGGCCCCCAGCACCAGTCCCTCCACTACACTTCTGGCCCCCCCAACACCAGTCCCTCCAGTACTCTTCTGGGCCCCCAGCACCAGTCCCTCCATTACTCTTCTGGACCCCCAGCACCAGTCCCTCCATTACTCTTCTGGCCCCCAGCACCAGTCCCTCCATACTCTTCTGGGCCCCCAGCACCAGTCCCTCCATTACTCTTCTGGGCCCCCAGCACCAGTCCCTCCAGTACTCTTCTGGGCCCCCAGCACCAGTCCCTCCAGTACTCTTCTGGGCCCCAGCACCAGTCCCTCCAGTACTCTTCTGGGCCCCCAGCACCAGTCCCTCCAGTACTCTTGGGCCCCCAGCACCAGTCCCTCCACTACACTTCTGGGCCCCCAGCACCAGTCCCTCCACTACACTTCTGGGCCCCCAGCACCAGTCCCTCCACTACACTTCTGGGCCCCCAGCACCAGTCCCTCCACTACACTTCTGGGCCCCCAGCACCAGTCCCTCCACTACACTTCTGGGCCCCCAGCACCAGTCCCTCCACTACACTTCTGGGCCCCCAGCACCAGTGTCTTGGTGCCGTCCATAGCCTGTAGGTTTTGATAACACTGGGGCCATTGCACAGCCCGTGACCGACCGCCTGCCCGCCTGCCTCAGGTCCTGCACACATCACTCACTCACTGCCCCTTCACCGGGTGGCCCCGCTACCGTAGCCGCTACCACACACTGCACCTCCCGTCCTGCAGGGGGCACACACCGCGGAATGGACGGAGAGTGCGGCGAAATGTCACGTGACTTCCGAGAAGCACGTGACTGCTCCAGCCTCTCACTTGGCGGGGTAGATGCTGCCGTCTCTGGTTCAGCACCTGGGACCGTAAGTTGCGGCTGTGTTCTGTTGTGTCTTCCGTTGAGCCGGTGTGTAATGCAGCTGAACAGACGACAGCTGTAAAGTGCGGTGCTGCTAGTGCTGACAGACCGGTGACAGCTGTATCCCGCCAGTTCCTCCAGTGTTGAGCAGTGTGACGTGCTGGTTCCCGGACTGTTTCCCCCTCTTGTAGAAATAATGTGGATATTGGGACCCCATGTCGCACATCTATGAAGAGAGGCAAACAATGATTGCAGCAGGGGATTTGCAGGAGTTTGTACCTTCTGGCCGCGATCACAGCAAGCAGCATCCTAATGCCCTGAACCTCCAGCTCCGCCAGCTGCAGCCGGCCACCGAGCTCTGGTCCTCGGACGGGGCGGCCGGACTAGTGGGATCCCTGCGGGACGTGACCATCCACGAGAAGAGCAAGGTACGCGGGTGGAGCGGCTCATCAATAGCTCTCCGGTGATATATAACACTGTGATGGTCGCCAGGTATCCACCACTGTCATATACTACACAGGGAGGGTCACCAGGTACCCACCGCTGTCATATACTGCACAGGGAGGGTCACCAGGTATCCACACTGTCATATACTGCACAGGGAGGGTCACCAGGTATCCACCATTGTCATATACTGCACAGGGAGGGTCACCAGGTATCCACCACTGTCATATACTGCACAGGGAGGGTCACTAGGTATCCACCATTGTCATATACTGCACAGGGAGGGTCACCAGGTATCCACCACTGTCATATACTGCACAGGGAGGGTCACCAGGTATCCACCGCTGTCATATACTGCACAGGGAGGGTCACCAGGTATCCACCACTGTCATATACTGCACAGGGAGGGTCACCAGGTATCCACCATTGTCATATACTGCACAGGGAGGGTCACCAGGTATCCACCACTGTCATATACTGCACAGGGAGGGTCACTAGGTATCCACCATTGTCATATACTGCACAGGGAGGGTCACCAGGTATCCACCACTGTCATATACTGCACAGGGAGGGTCACCAGGTATCCACCGCTGTCATATACTGCACAGGGAGGGTCACCAGGTATCCACCACTGTCATATACTGCACAGGGAGGGTCACCAGGTATCCACCATTGTCATATACTGCACAGGGAGGGTCACCAGGTATCCACCACTGTCATATACTGCACAGGAGGGTCACTAGGTATCCACCATTGTCATATACTGCACAGGGAGGGTCACCAGGTATCCACCACTGTCATATACTGCACAGGGAGGGTCACCAGGTATCCACCATTGTCATATACTGCACAGGGAGGGTCACCAGGTATCCACCACTGTCATATACTGCACAGGGAGGGTCACTAGGTATCCACCATTGTCATATACTGCACAGGGAGGGTCACCAGGTATCCACCACTGTCATATACTGCACAGGGAGGGTCACCAGGTATCCACCGCTGTCATATACTGCACAGGGAGGGTCACCAGGTATCCACCACTGTCATATACTGCACAGGGAGGGTCACCAGGTATCCACCATTGTCATATACTGCACAGGGAGGGTCACCAGGTATCCACCACTGTCATATACTGCACAGGAGGGTCACAGGTATCCACCATTGTCATATACTGCACAGGGAGGTCACCAGGTATCCACCACTGTCATATACTGCACAGGGAGGGTCACCCGGTATCCACCGCTGTCATATACTGCACAGGGAGGGTCACCAGGTATCCACGCTGTCATATACTGCACAGGGAGGGTCACCAGGTATCCACCGCTGTCATATACTGCACAGGAGGGTCACCAGGTATCCACCGCTGTCCTATACTGCGCAGGGAGGGTCACCAGGTAATCACCGCTGTCATTATTGCTGAACTGTGAAGAGCTTTGTGGTGCGAACAAGCAATTTGAACTTTATCCTGTAGTGTACGGTCAGCCAGTGCAATGACCTGCACAGAGCGGAGGCATCTGAGTAACAATTGGCCAGGTAGGCAGGTAAGAAGCCAATTAATAGAGAATTGCAGTAGTCAAGGCGGGAATGGATTTGGGCCATGGTGAAGGTTTTTGTTGTTTCCATGGTGAGAAAGGGGCAGACTCTAGAGATGTTCTTCAGGTGTAAGCGACAGGAGCAGACAAGAGATTGTGTATGGTTGGTGAAGGAGAGATCGTTGTCCAACATAACACCCAGACAGCGAGCCTGCTGTCTAGGCGTTATCGTGGTGATGCACACTGACAGAGAGATGTCAGATTTAGGGGGGTAGTGGAGGTGGGAGTAGAAAAAGTTCAGTTTTGGAAAGGTTTAGTTTCAAATAGAGAGCGGACATGATATTAGAAACTGCAGCTAGACAGTCATTGGTGTTGTTTAATACCGCAGGGGTAAGGTCAGGGGCTGAAGTGTATAATTGTGTGTCATCAGCATAGAGATGGTATTGGAAGCCAAATCTGCTGATGGTCTGTCCAATTAGGGCCGTGTAGAGGGAGAAGAGAAGAGGTCCGAGGACTGAACCCTGAGGGACCCCAATAGTGAGAGGAAGAGGGGAAGAGGTGGAGCCAGCAAAAGAAACACTGAAAGAGCGGTTAGAAAGATAGGAGGAGAACCAGCAGAGAGTGGTGTCCTATATGCCTGGTGTCATATACTGCATAGGGAGGGTCACCAGGTAACCACCACTGTCATATACTGCGCGGGAATCAAGATAAAGATTGCACACTCTTTTGATCTTTTTTAAAATAGTGAAAGTTCATTGACTCGTGCCTAGTTGTGACAGGGGTTGCGACAGAAGGACATTTAGGCTGACACACTGAAGGCCTTTATCAAACAGTCGCTGAAAAAGATAATGTATAGGAAAACAAATCAACACAATTTATAAAAGAGATTATTGACGTATATACATCAACATCAGTGTGTTCTAATATGGTTTTATGCTTAAGGTACATAATGAGGGTGTCTAGGACCCAATGCACTAGAGAGACAACAAAGTTATGAAAGCTGGAAATGTCTTAGGCTGCGTTCACACATTTGCGTATTTTGCTGCGCTTTTTTGCGCACGCTTTTTGCCGCGCAAAAAAGTGCAACAAAATACGCAGGGGCTTTCACACACTGCGCTTTCTTTACTCCAGAAAGCGCAGTGATGTCACAGAGGGGAGGAAGAATCCTGCTTCCTCCTCCCCTCTGTGACAGCCCCATTAGATTTCACAGTGTATTAATATACACTGTGAAATCTAAATTAAACAGAGGCAAATGTATGTAAAATAAAAAAGAATGAATACTTCACCTGTCCGGGGCTTTCTCCCGCTGTCTGGTGCCTTCTGCCGCTCTCCAGTTCCAAGTGAGAGGTGTACTGAGAAGACCTGTGGTGACGTCAGAGGGGGGGCGTTCCCGTGGCGTTCCCAGTGCTGATTGGCTGTTCGCGGTCATGTGATATGTATCACATGACCGCGAGTGTCGGGATCGCCCCTCTGACATCACCACAGGTCCTGTCAGTACACCTCTCACTTGGAATCGGAGACCAGACAGCGGGAAAAGGCGTCGGATAGGTGAAGTATTCATTCTTTTTTATTTTACATACATTTGCCTCTGTTTAATTTAGATTTCACAGTGTATATGTCTCCAAAACTGAGAACAGGTGTCAATCTTTCAATTATACTTTTTCACTGCAAGTTCCTCTCCTGGTTCCTCTCCTGGTTTTGGCACACAAACTGGATGGACACTGATCAGTGAAAAAACTGCAGTGTGAAGCCAGCCTTAGTGTCCACCATGTAGAGTTACAGTGGTAATAGTAGAGTAAGAAGGAGGTTTTGAAATGGGGCAAATAGAGATGGATGTGTACCTAGTATTGGTCAGGTTCCTGAAATCACATGTTGAAACGAGACCCTCAGATGGTAAGGTGTTTCTGGAGCTGTGGGGATTATATCGTGATAGTACAGTTGTAATTCCTAAGATCCCATGTACTATGTGTTTAGTTAAAAATGGTGTGCTATGCCCACCTGGAGTGTGTATCACGAGGGTATATTCCTCAAGTGTGGATGCATTCGCTTTCAATAAAGTATGAGGCTTGTAAAGTCCTGCAGTATATAAATGTAATCAATTTATCCCTATCTACATTTATTGCCGGGTATTTATGTGAAAAATACCTCTTGGGTGGTCTCTGTTATCTAAATCCAAGGAACCTGGTTTAGCCGCCACTGTTTCCCTAGGTCTTAGTCTTAGGCCCCTTTCACACTGGTGTTTTTGAAAAAATGCGTCAGAATTACCGCATCTGCCGCATCTTCCGCCTAATGGCCGCACTTGCACCACCGATCCGGCATGTCCATCCGTTAGGCGGAAGATGCGGCAATTCTGCCGCATTTTTTGAAAAGCGCCAGTGTGAAAGGGGTCTTAAGTGGGTTAGTGTAGAGCAATTGTTGAACTATAAGTGGCATAAAAGGTACAGTGTTTAATTAGTATAAGGTACTAAGCTTAGTTTGACCATCTCCTTCCAAGTGTTTCTGGTCCTCATTGGTGTCAGTGGTACCTGGTCTCCTGCTTGTGACTGCCAGCACTCCCATGGTTTGGCCAAGTGACACCGCTATCTACCGGTGTCCACGTTAAATGCAGTTCCTGTAGGTTATGTTATGCGGTCACATGACCCGGAACTATGACGTAGATCGCAATTGGCTGCACAGACCACGTCAGTGTTGTGTAACCGTTGCTAGGCTGCGGTGTACGTCCGGTCATGTGACGCGGCCCCACGCCTGCCCGGTTGGTTGTGTGGGTCCACTGTAGTGTGTTTTTCTGTTGCCAAGTAACAGGATTGCATGAATTGAAGTAGTGTATGTGTTCTATTGTAATGCAATGATATCTCCTATATATGTAGATCATACTGTATCTTAGATCAGAATTAGAGGAGGGAGGAAAATGGAAAAAATATTAGTCATATTGTGATTTACTCTAGATGTAGAGTTTGAAGCAAAGTCTACTTAATTCACTTTGATATGCACAAATAGAACATGGAGTTAATTTAGACATATCAAAACTCAGTTTATAGTAAGGCAACATTTGCATATAATGAGGCACACATAGTCAAGAGATAATACTAGGTCAATATTACAGTAGGAGTCCAACCTGTAAGGGAAAATTACTATAGATTGAGGGGAAGAAAAACTTCAATAAGTGTCAATTGACAATATTCATATGGTATACATCTTAAGGCCCCGTTACACATAACGATGTCCCAGCGACCCGACCAAGAGCGCTGCTCTTAGTTACCCAATGTTTACCCTGGTTACCAGCTCCCAGCGTGTACTGTGCGGCGCTGGGAGGTCGTAGATCGTTGGTCTCCTGCTGTCACACACACAGATGCTGGCCGCCAAGCTGGAGATCAACGATCATAAAATGGTACATGTCACACGCAGCGGCTTCGCTACAAGGTCGCTGTAACGTCACAAAACCGGTGACGTTGCAACGATATCGTTAGCGATATCATTGCGTTTAACTGGGCCTTTACTGTGCTGGGAAGGATAGGGATAGAGGAGAGAATTTTTTTTTAAAGGGAACCTGTCACCAGGTTTTTGCCATCCCATCTGGGAGCAGCATAATGTAGAAATAGAGACCCTGATTCCAGCGATGAGTCATTTACTGAGCTGCTTGCTGTCATTTTGATAAAATTACCGTGTTTTCCCCGAAAGTAAGGCAGGGTCTTACATTCTTTTTGTGGCCAAAAGTGGCCCCCTGTCTTACTTTCGGGGGGGGGGGGCCTTACATTGGAGGCCCCACCATCCATCCATCCATCCATCCATCCACACACTGCAGCCATCCATCCACACATTCCCACACATACAGACAGACACATGCATACACATATATACACATATACACACACCATACACACCACACACACCACACACACACATAGCACCGCTTCTTACCGGGTCCGGTGTGGGGTCCCCGATGGTCCTGTGTCGTCCTCTGTGCTCCAGTCCGGTCCCCGAGATGATCCGCTGCCGTCCGCCGGGTTCCGGTGCCGGTCCTAGGCTCCATGGTCCCTGCTCTTCCGGAGTTCAGGCCTAGCTCCGCCCAGGTCATAGTGTGGGCCAATCAGCATAGCGTCGCTCAAGCAAGCGTCATCGGGCGCTTGCCTCTGACGTCAGCGCCGCTATGCTGATTGGCCCACACTATGACCTGGGCGGAGCTAGGCCTGAACTCCGGAAGAGCAGGGACCATGGAGCCTACGACCGGCACCGGAACCCGGCGGACGGCAGCGGATCATCTCGGGGACCGGACCGGAGCACAGAGGACGGCACAGGACCATCGGGGACCCCACACCGGACTCGGTAAGAATGTGTGTGTGTGCATGGTGTGTATATATGTGTATGCTTGTGTCTGTACGTGTGTATGTATGTATGTATGTATGTAAACCTTCCCCCCCCCCCGTGTTTCCCCGATAGTAAGACCCCCCCTCCCCCCTACCCTGCCTTACATTCGGGGGGGGGGGGGTCTTACATTAGCAGACCCCCCCGCCCCCCCCACCCTGTCTTACTTTCAGGGGGGTCTTACTATCGGGGAAACACGGTAGTGTTTTCACTGTTGCAGATTTAGCAGTCTGTGAATATGCCAGACTACTTGGCAGCAGGCCATGTAGACTGCTAATGATAATCTCCAGCTGATTAAACAGTGATTTTTATCAAAACTACACTGAGCAGCCCAGTAAGTGACACATCACTGGAATCAGAACATCGGGTCCCATATTATGCTATTTTCAAATTAGGTTGCAAAAACCTGGTGACAGAGTTCCCTTAAAGTGATCCTGACCTCACAAACTGACCCCCCCCCCCCACATCTTTATACCTGTCCCTGCACCCCCTCTTATCATCAAGGGGCGGGGCTCCGGTATGACACTATTTTAGCCCCGCCCCTTTCATGACGCGGCCAGGCTCTTAGCAAGCAGAAAGGGGCGTGCATAATTACAAGGGGGTGTCACGCTGGGAGCGGGAGAGACACTCAGCGTAGGACAACGACGGGGGGGGGGAATAAGGAGTCCCTAAAGCTATGGGCACAAGAGGGAGAGGGTGACCCCTAGTCTTCCTGGGGCTGACCCTGTCTGCCCTGACGTCCCTATACAGTTTCCTCAACTGTCGCCGACCACGAACCTCGTCCCTCTCTGATCCTAGCACTACCTTATCTAAGGATCAGATGGAGAGGTTCACTAGACCCCTCCACTAACAACTAAAGACAAACACAAGGAAAAACAGACAATGGGGAAAGAAAACACTTATCTTGCAGCAGAGCACAGCAACCTCCACAACCTCAGCTTCTGCTGGAGCAAGGATAATGAGTGTCCAAGGAAATATCACCTGCACCGAGGGAGGGCAATGAAACTCCTTATAAAGGTGGGAAGAACCTGCTGGGTCCTAGTGACCCAGAATACTGGTGTAGAAACCAGACCGAGCACAAGACCTTCCCAGCCGTCTCCCCATGATAGGGAGATCTTATCATACCTTCTCTCTATCTACACAGAAGGTAAATGCCCCTGAAAGACGGACCGTCCTCAAACATTATGGCTGATTGGCCAAACGCTGGGACCGTCTGCGCGTGGCCTCTACCCTGTCATCCGTGCCACCCGTGACAGGGGGCAGCAGACAGGCCTGCCTATTGCGGCTTCCTCAGAAACGGAGAACTCACACAGGACGGAGGTGAATATAAACTTTTCTCTACTTTACAAAATCGATTTTTTTCTGCAAAAGGGATGGCTAGAAATGATAAGAGGGGGTGCAGGGACAGGTATAAAGATGCAGGGGGGTCAGTTTGTGAGTTCAGGATCACTTTAAAATCTACCAGAGACAGTTTACCTAGATCATAATTCAAGAGAGTAACTAGAATAGTGTTAGATCCCAATACAAGACACACCAGTCTCGCAGAGATGAAAAGGAACTATCCAGACAACCTTCTAATAACAGAAATTGCATGAGCCTGTACAGACACCCAGGAACCACCATTACAATTAAATAAAAAAGAGAGAATACCATTTGCCCACCAATATCACCCCACTATATACAAGGTACAGAACTTAGTACGCAAACACTAGCCCCTACTACATCGGCCATACCTGAACATTGAATTCTTTCAGACACCACCTATCGTGTATACAAAAACTACTAGAAAAAGCAGCATCAAAAACTTACCATCAATGCCATAGACAAAAACCAATACTGCACTTGCAGAATGCAGTCAGACCACACTTATGTAGCAAGCCCAGATGCAGGCTAATGAATCACCTCAACCAAGGTATGGGAGGCGACTTGCCATGCACACTAAGGGCCTGCTTAGGGCACCATTCACACTGATACATATGGTGCAGAGTGTCTGAAAGCTACCCAAGCTCTGCTGCCTTAGCTATGGGCTGCACAGTACAATGTTTCTGCACCACTAGATGAATGGCGCCCCCTAGGGGCCCAACTACACCCTGAAATGAATAAAACCTATCGTGTACTAAAAGACAACCTCATCAGGGTGGACATAGGCAGTACCAAAAAAACCTCTCAACAAACCTACATACAACACAAAAGAACAGGTACCTATCCATGTCTGAATTGTTCCTCCTGTTCTAACGTAATTAAAGGTGAAACCATAACCCATCCCATATCTGGCAAAACGTATAGGATTAAAGACCTGTACACCTGTGACACCAAATTTATAGTGTATGTAGTCAAGTGGACTTCTCTATGTGGGGGAAATGACACAACCAATAAAAGACCGCATCTCCTCACACAAGTCAACAATCCGGTGTAACAAAACTTGGCTACCACTACCATATCACTTCAAGGATGCCAAACACAGAGTGGCTCAGCTAATGTTCCAGGTCATTGAAAAGTTTCGGAGACCCAGGAGGGGCGGAAATCATATCAAATTACTTGGGGACAGGGAATCCTATTGGATCTACACACTTTACACCCTTGCTCCCAGAGGCTTGAATAGGGAAATAGACTGGGTGACCTAATTACCTCCTCAAAAAAATTCTTTCAGGTTACCTGAAAATATCCTCTCCTCTATCCCTATCCTTCCCAGCACGGTAAGATGTATATCATATGAATATTGTCAATTGGCACTTACTGATGTTTTTCTTCCCCTCAATCTATAGTAATTTTCCCTACAAGTTGGACTCCTACTGTAATATTGACCTAGTGTTATCTCATGACTGTGTACCTCATTATATGCAAATGTTGCCTTTTGGATATGTCTAAATTACCGTAACTCCATGTTCTATTTGTGCATATCAAAGTGAATTAAGTAGACTTTGCTTCAAACTCTACATCCTGAGTAAATCACAATATGATTCTAATCTTTCTTCCGTTTTCCTCCCTCCTCTAATTCTGATCTAAGATACTATGTACATACATAGGAGATATCATTGCATTACAATAGAACACATACACTACTTCAATTCATGCAATCCCATTACTTGGCAACGGAAAAACACACTACAGTGGACCCACACAACCAATTGCGCAGGCGTGAGGCCGCATCATACTTCCGGATCATATGACCGTGTCGCATGACTGGACGTACATCGCAGCCTAGCAACGGTTAGACAACACTGACTGGGTCCATGCAGCCAATTGCGCACGCGCGATCTACGTCATAGTTTAGGGTCACGTGACTGCATCACATGACCTACAGGAACTGCATATAATGCGGACACTGGGAGATAGAGGTGTCACTTGGCCAAACCATGGGAGTGCTGGCAGTCACAAGCAGGAGACCAGTTACCACTGACACCAATGAGGACCAGAAACACTTGGAAGGGGACAGTCAAACTAAGCCAAGTACCTTATACTAATTAAACACTGTACCTTTTATGCCACTTATAGTTGAACAATTGCTCTACACTAATCCACTTAAGACTGGGACCTAGGGAAACAGTGGCGCCTGAACCAGAGCCCGGTTCCTTGGATTCAGATAACATAGAAACCACCATAGAGGTATTTTCTGGTCATCATAATGGGAGACCCAGACAATGGGGTTAAGGGCACTGCCCTCCGGAGGCCACACTAGGTACTACAAGTTTGTAGACACCGCCCCCTCCACTTATAAACCCCTACCGCAGGGAATATCCTCAGTTTTTAACTTAGTGTGCTCGGAGGTATCACACGCTTTGCTTGCACTTCACTGCATTCTCACTACTTACGTGATGGCGTCTGAAGACAAGGTAATATGGTCCCGGTCGGGGACCTTCGGCAGTCTCCCTGCTCACCCTTGGGAACACGCAGGTCGAGGTACCGGAGGGCCTAGAGCCTGGACACTTTGTGTCTCCCGGTACGCTGTCGCACTCCTTCCCATCCCTGTTTGGGGGCTCTGGAAAGTGGGAGACTGGAGCCTTGCACAGCTCCGCTCCGTCCGAGGCCTCCCTAAATGGTGCTTACAGACCGGACTGGAGCCAGCCCAGTCCGAGGCCTCCCTAAATGGTGCTTACAGACCGGACTGGTGCTGCACCCCCGTCCGAGGCCTCCCTAAAGGTGCTTACAGACCGGACCGGCACTGAGGCACCTTGTGTGTCTCCTGTGTGCCTGGGGGTAGTGTCGGCACTATATGTGTTGGGACACTCAGACCGCGCGCAACCCTCGGGTCCGCGGTTCTGGCGGTGGACCCCGTGCTGGGGCCACTCTGGCTGACCGCCCTGTGTCTCACAGGGGCTGCGGCTGTCGGCTCCAGACTTTGTCTGCAGCCTTGGTATTGTGTTTTGTGTGTGTCACGATACTTTCCCGCGCTGCGGGCCTCGGCTCCTTCATTACTAGGGCTGCCTGAGGAGATGGAAGCAGCCCCGGCGGTGACGTCATTAAGGGGCGTGCGTGTGGCTTCCCGCGTGTCTTCGGCTCCGCCCACAATTGAATTGTCGGCGGCCATCTTCCCCTCGCTTCCCGGCTGGGATCTGCTTGAAGTGCACAGCTGCACTCATTACAGGGGAGACCGGAAGACTCGCGGAGGCCACACACGCACACACCGCTTCCTCCGCCGCATTACTGCGGTCGGTAAGCCGCCGGTTGTACCGGTTTGTCTCTTTAAAGATTGGCTTATCCCCTGCTGTGGGAATGTCCTCAGCTGGGAAGAACGCTGCTAAGGCGGCCAGTAACACCACTACCTGTGCTACATGCAAAGGGACACTGGTGGAGGGGTCCTGCAATAACTGCGGACGCCCAGAGGCCCGGGCTGATACTGCTGAGACAACAGCCTCGGTGCTGTACCCTGTGGTCCATGTGGGCCCAGGGCCATGGGAGACACAGAACAAGATAAATGAATCTATGTTATCCCAGCTGTCCTCCATGTCGCAATCCCTGGAGGTACTGACCAGGAGACTGGACAATCCAGCGGCTCCTTCACATTACTCCAGAGTGTCCCCTGCCTCAACTATGAGACCCCTTAAGCGGACTCGACGTGAGGATTCACCCGAGCTCCAGACACTCTCTGAAGAGGAGGGTCTCTCTGAGGGGGATGAGGATGATGGGGGTTCATTACTCGGGTCCGTGTCAGAACCACCAGAGGGGGTGGAGGATCTGGTGTCCTCCATCAACGAGACTCTGGGTCTCGTGACACCCCCGGAGGAGGTGAACGTTCACCCGAAGGAGGTCTACCAATGGCTGCGGCCGGAGGCTAGACCAAGTGGTTCCTTTATGGACCACACTAACTTTGGAAGGGTGGTTAGAGCGCCCAGGATTCATCCTGGACGGCGTTATGTCCGTAAGTCCAAGGACAATCGCTTCCCCTTTCCTGAGGAGGTGCTTCAGGAGTGGTCGCAGTCCCCTAAGGTGGACGCTTCCATGACCAGGATTGCTGCACGCTCTCTGTTCTCTGCCTCTGATAGCTCCTCATTAAAGGATGCGACAGATAGACAGGTCGAGCAACTCGCAAAGTCTTCTTATGAGGCTGTGGGGTCTTCATTTGCCCCTAATTTTGCCACGGTCTGGACTCTGCAGGCGATCACCTCCTGTCTGGATGGTATCGCGGATCTGGCAGGGTCCAGTTCAGAAGTCCTGGCGCTTACTGATAGAGCAAGGGCCTATGCGGATTACGCCAGGACGGCAGTACTGGAAACTGCGAATCGCTCTGCTGTGGCTTCAGCCAACGCTATAGCGATCCGCAGGTTATTGTGGCTGCGTCTTTGGGACTCAGATGCCACGTCTAAGAAGATTTTACAGAATCTTCCGTTCTCTGGCGACAGGCTTTTTGGTACCGAACTGGACAAGCTGATTAAGGATTCTGCTGAGTCAAAGATTCCACAGAATAAACCTAAGCCACGGTATACCGTGAAAAGGAACCCAAAACAGTGGTCCTTTCGATCCAGTTCACAGCCATCAGCACCGTCTGCCCGTGCGGACAGAGGGAACAAGTCCTCTACTCAGTGGCGTCCCAAGGGTCGCCAGAAGAAGCCGGCGGGGGCAGCGGCTGCCACCCCCAAACCCACTTCCGCATGACTCGCGCTCTCCTCCTGCCTCCCCACAGGTGGGGGGCCGCCTGTCTCTTTTTCGGGACAGATGGCTACTCCAGGTCCAAGATTAGTGGGTACGAGATATAGTCTCCAGAGGCTACAGGATAGAGCTGACGTCTCAGCCGACACACCGATTCCATCGATCGGTCCCGTCTCCAGAAAAAGCTCAGGCTTTTCATCTGGTGTTGGAGGGTCTCCGCAGAGACAGAGTAGTGGTCCCAGTGCCTTCCGGGGAGAGGTTCCGGGGTTTTTACTCCAACCTCTTTATCGTCCCAAAGAAGGACGGCTCTTTTCGCCCGGTTCTGGACCTCAAGTTGTTCAACCGTCACGTGTTGGTTCGGAAGTTCCGCATGGAATCCCTGCGCTCCGTGATCGCGGCTGTGTCACAGGGGGACTTCCTAGCGTCCATAGATATCCGGGACGCTTACCTTCACGTGCCCATTGCACCAGCTCATCAACGCTGGTTAAGATTCGCAGTGGGGGACGAACACTACCAGTTCGTGGCTCTCCCTTTCGGTCTGGCCTCGGCTCCGCGGGTGTTCACAAAAGTGATGGCCTCTATGATGGCTCTCCTGCATGTGCAGGGACATGCCGTCATCCCATATCTAGACGACCTTCTGGTCAGGGCGCCATCGGAACACCTGTGTCGGGTGAGCCTGGAGGCGACCATGAAGTCTCTGGAACATTTTGGGTGGCTTCTCAATGTTCAGAAGTCGACCCTGGTTCCGACCCAGTCACTGACATATCTGGGCATGGACTTCCACACAGACTCAGCTCTGGTGTCTCTGCCACGAGCCAAACAGTTGGCCATCCATTCCGGAGTACAGCAGGTCCTCCTGGCACCACAGTCATCCATACGGGTGTTGATGAAGTTGGTGGGACGTATGGTGGCATCAATAGAGGCGGTGCCTTTCGCACAATTTCGCCTCCGTCCTCTCCAGCTGGAGATTCTCCGCAGATGGGACAAGAGGACGATTTCTCTGAATCGGCTGGTGACTCTTTCTCAACCGACCAGAGATTCCCTGCAGTGGTGGCTACTGCCACATCACTTGTCTCGGGGCCGGTCTTTCATCAAACCATCTTGGGTAGTGGTGACCACCGACGCCAGTCTGACGGGCTGGGGGGCGGTGTTCTTACACCACAGGGCCCAAGGCCTCTGGACTCAGTCGGAGTCGGCGTTGCAGATCAACGTGCTGGAGATCAGGGCGATCTATCTGGCGCTCCTGGCGTTTCAGAAATTCCTCTCAGGACAACCCATTCGGGTTCAGTCCGACAATGCGACGGCCGTCGCATATATAAATCATCAGGGAGGAACCAGGAGTGCTCAGGCCCTCGCCGAAGTCCACCGCATCCTATCCTGGACGGAGGACAACAACTGCCTGATTTCCGCAGTTCACATCCCAGGAGTCGAAAACTGGGAGGCCGACTATCTGAGCCGGCAGGGGATGGACGCCGGAGAGTGGTCTCTTCATCCGGACGTCTTCCGAGACGTCTGCAGCAGATGGGGCACTCCGGATGTGGACCTGATGGCCTCACGGCTGAATCATCAGGTGCCGCAATACATGGCGAGGTCGTGGGATCCTCAGTCTCTGGGAGCGGACGCTCTGATCATGAGTTGGTCCAGATTTCTTCTGCCATATGTGTTCCCGCCTCTAGCTCTGATTCCCAAGGTTTTGTGGAAGATCAGGACGGAGTGCAAGGTGGCCATTCTAGTGGCTCCGGATTGGCCCAGGAGGTCCTGGTATCCAGACCTGTGGCAGCTGTCAGGCGGACACAGGTGGGCTCTTCCAGAACGCGCAGATCTTCTCGCGCAAGGCCCATTTTTCCACCTCAATTCCAGGGCCCTCAGGTTGACTGCATGGCTCTTGAGGCCTGGCTGCTGACATCCAGGGGTTTCTCCTCTACAGTGGTTGACACTATGAATCGGGCTAGGAAACCTGTTTCGCGGAAGATATACCACAGGACGTGGAAAATCTTTTTCGCCTGGTGTACTTCTGGTAGACGGTCACCTTGGCCCTTGTCGGTTCCGACGCTGTTGGCTTTCCTTCAGTCAGGTTTGGAGCTGGGCTTATCCCTTAGCTCTCTGAAGGGTCAGGTGTCGGCGCTGTCTGTGCTGTTTGACAGACGTTTGGCGCTTCTACCGAAGGTCCGTCAATTCCTACAGGGGGTGTCTCGAGTGGTTCCGCCATATAGACGGCCACTGGACCCTTGGGACCTCAACATAGTCCTGGCGGCACTTCAGAAGCCGCCGTTTGAACCGCTGAGAGAAGTTCCTCTCTCTCGTCTATCCCAGAAAGTGGTCTTTTTGGTGGCGATTACGTCTCTGAGAAGGGTCTCAGAATTGGCTGCACTGTCGTGCAAGTCACCCTTCCTGGTGGTTCACCAAGACAAGGTGGTCTTACGCCCACGGCCAGAATTCTTGCCTAAGGTGGTGTCCACTTTTCACCTGAACCAAGAGATTGTGCTTCCATCATTTTGTCCCGCTCCCGTTCACCAGGTTGAGCGCGACCTTCACACTCTGGATCTCGTGAGGGCTGTACGCATTTATGTGTCCAGAACTGCCTCCTTCCGGAGTTCTGACTCTTTGTTTGTCCTTACGGCGGGTCGCTGTAAGGGGTCCACGGCATCAAAATCTACCTTGGCCAGATGGATCAAGGTGCCCATTCAGGAGGCCTACCGTTCTTCCGGTCTGCCTCTCCCGGTGGGATTGAAGGCGCACTCGACTAGAGCTGTCGGTGCCTCCTGGGCTTTGCGACATCGAGCTTCTGCTCTTCAGGTGTGTCAGGCAGCCACATAGTCAAGCCTGCATACTTTTTCTAAGCACTATATGGTGCATGCCCATGCCTCTGCGGATGCAAGTCTGGGCAGGCGGGTCCTCCAGGCGGCGGTTGCCCACCTTTGAAGAGGGGGACCATGTGTTATCCGTCTTTTGAGGAACTCTTCCCGCCCTGGGGTATTGCTTTAGGACATCCCCATTGTCTGGGTCTCCCATTATGATGACCAGAAAAAAGAGAATTTTGTTTACTTACCGTAAATTCTTTTTTCTTTAATCATCAATGGGAGACCCAGCACCCACCCAGTGTTCCGTTGGTTGTTGTCACATTTGACTTGTTCCCAGTTGGAACAATTTATTCCGGGTTGTTGGACCGTTTGTTCACGGTTTTTTCTCCCGAGGTTTCGGGTGTGGTTCTTTTGTGTCTCCTCGCAGCTTATGGACCAAACTGAGGATATTCCCTGCGGTAGGGGTTTATAAGCGGAGGGGGCGGTGTCTACAAACTTGTAGTACCTAGTGTGGCCTCCGGAGGGCAGTGCCCTTAACCCCATTGTCTGGGTCTCCCATTGATGATTAAAGAAAAAAGAATTTACGGTAAGTAAACAAAATTCTCTTTTTTTCACATAAATACCCGGCAATAAATGCAGATGGGGGTGAACTGATTCCATTTATATACTACTGGACTTTACAAGCCTCATACTTTATTGAAAGTGAAAGCATCAACATCTAAGGAATATTATCTTACGAATTACAACTGTACTATCACAGCAGATATCCCCACAGAAACACTTTACCATCTGAGGGTCTCTTTTCAACAACATGTGATTCCAGGAACCTGACCAATACTCGGTACACTTGATTCCATCTCTATTTGCCCTATTTCAAAACCTCGTTCTTACTCTACTACTACCACTGTAACTCTACATGGTGGACACTAAGGTCGGCTTCACACCACGGTATTGTAGTTTCAGGTTCTGTCCGGTTTGAACCGATGTGTCCCTATGGTGCCGGATTGGTCTTATTTGGACTCCGGTTTTGTGCTTTTTCGGGTAGATCCGGTTGTGTTTGTTTTTTGCCCCGGACACAAAATCGGAGTCTGCATCATTTTTTGTGTCCGGTGTAAAAAAAACGAACAATATCGGACCGGTTCCCGGATGCCTTTTAGAGAACAGTGTTGACTCTGAAATGTTGCTGCGCTCAGTCAGCACCATGGACAGCAGCAGCATTTTAGAGCCACCGCTGAACATTCAGCACCATGAAGAGCTCCACTGCTCACACGGGCTGAATGTTCAGCACCACGGACAACAGCAGCAACGAGCAGAAACGAATCCTGTTAAAAACAGAATCGGAGGGCATATTTGCCCTCAGTTTCTGCTTGTCCAGTGCTGTCAGGTTCTGTCCAGTGCATCCTGCAAAACACCGGACAGAACCTGACAGCACAACACCATGGTGTGAAGCAAGCTTAAGACATTTCCAGCTATCATAACTTTGTTGTCTCTCTAGTGCATTGGGTCTTAGACACCCTCATCATGTACCTTAAGCATAAAACCGTATTAGAACACTCTGATGTTGATGTATATATGTCAATAATCTCTTTTTATAAATTGTGTTGATTTTTTTTCCCTATACATTATGTTTTCAGTGACTGTTTGATAAAGGCTTTCGGTGTGACTGCCGAAACGTCCTTCTGTCGGAACCCCTGTTACAACCAGTCACGAGTCAATAAACCTTCACTATTTTGCAAAGGATCAAATGAGTGTGCAGGGTTTATCTTGATTACTTGGAACGAAGGATCAACAGGATCCATAGACTTGCACCTCCAACAACCAACCAGTGTGCACACCATTTTTCTCTGACTACATATTGTGGGGGGATGGTCCAGTATTGTATACCATATAGGGAGGGTCAGCAGGTAACCACCAGTGTCATATGCTGCGAAGGGATGGTCCAGTGTCATATATTGCGAAGGGATGGTCCAGTGTCATATACTGCAAAGGGAGGGTCACCAGGTAGCCACCGCTGTCATATATTGCGCAGGGATGGTCTGGTGTCAAATGCTACGAAGGGATGGTTATCAGGTACCCTCTGGTGCAGAAACCTGATCAGGAAAAAGGAGCATGTCAATTAATTGATCAGTTTTCTCCATTGACCCCATTCTAATAAAAATGCAAGGCTCCAAAACAGAAAAAAACGCAGCCAAACCTGATCAAAACCTGATGAGATTTTGCTGCAGAATTTTCAGGACTACAAGCTGACCTCTTCTTTGGTGTGGGCGCATAGCCTAAATCTCATTTCTCTGAGCAGCTTCTAAGTTTTTAAAAATGGAAAAAAAAAATTCTAATTAACCCCTTTTTCCCCTTATTAAAAAACAATATTTATTACCACTGCACATGTAAAAGTCTGATCTACCTCAATATTAAATGCATTGACCTGAACTATAATGGCTGCATAAAGGAAACATTTGAAACCATTAAATTGTAGTTTTCTGCTCACAATTATTTCCTATGGAAATGCAGTGAAAAGCGATCAAATTAACAAAACTTAGAACGGTATCATTAAAAACTTCATCATCTCACAAAACAACAAGCCCTCACTCAGCTTCTGTAGTGGAAAAATGAAAATGTCACATTTCTCTGAAAATGGCAACACAAGCACATTTTTCTTTTAATAAAGATATCAGTAAATTCTTCTATTTTTCTCTGGTCCCAGGAAAATTGGCAATTAAGGAAAGGTGTTGGTGACCCAAGTGAAGATGTGGAGTATGACGAAGAGCTTTATGTTGCTGGAAACATGGTCATTTGGAGCAAAGGGAGTAAAATGCATGCTTCTGCGGTGTATAAGGCCTTCACAGTGGACAGCCCGGTCATCCAGGTGTGTTAGTGATATCGTGTCTAGCCTTATGTGAAAAAACTATAAGCATAACCGCTGTTTAAATTTTTATTTAATAATGTAGAGTAAGTGATCATAATAAACTTTCATATTTACTTTGGTTTTCAACCAGATTTAATTAATATTCATAAACTTTCCACAAGATGTACCCAGTACACTGTGTGAAGCAGACATATGTTCATGATCAGTCAGATCCGTCTTCATAGTGAATAAGGACATGTAACCATATAAGGGTAAGGGGGCGTGAACTACACTCCTGACTGCAGCTGATTAGGAAACAATGTATCAGATTAGCTCAGATTACAGCACAGTTGCTAAATAATCAGGATGAGTATAAATTCCTCTTTCCTTGGCACAAGCTTCTCTGATCTGTCAACTGGCTCCACACAGGTCACATCTGTTAACCCCTTCTCTGCTGTCACACTGCTTCCTATCAGCCTGCTTTCAGAAGCTGTGGAAATACACACACAGTGCTGACAGAGGCTGGCCATGACCACATAACCATACAATGCAGTTTTTAAAAGAGCACAGAAAAATGTGAAATAAGTCAAATAGCACAAAAAAAAAGCAATATCTTAGCTGCTATGTGACCCACCAGTAATAACCAGGGCAGTATTGTGTGTTTTTTTTTTTTTTTATTTTCTCTCCGGTGAAGTGGCATTTACACTTTAATGATCGTAGAGCAAGGCAAGGTTCACTCATGTGTTGCAGTTTCTATTAGGAGGGTTTGTCATAGTGGTCTCCACAACATAAACCAGAGATGGATGGACCTATCTGGTGCTGTCTGTAGCCGTCATACGACGACTGTAATTCTAGATGAGGTTCCTTTAATGGAACAGGTATTAATGACACGCCAAACACTAATATGAACGTAGCATGTCTGACTTTGTGGGTTATAACTAGGCATACTTTCCATTCGTAATTCTGATGTGTGTTTTTTTGGTTTTACCACATTTGGTTGATTTGTGGGATGTTTTTTGTTTTTCTTTTATGCTAAAATTGAAATAATTTGAATCTGATGTCAGTTTTGGTGACATTAGAAGCCCTTTAGTATTGGAGTAAGGAGCACTGCAACCTCTTTGGTCAGGTTACACAATTTTACCTTAATGCCATCACGTTCAACTGGGCATCACTGTTGCAAGAATGGAATTAGGAATATATTGCAAGTATATTATATACTTTTCATTCTTGATTGGGGTAGGTATGTCTATCATAGAGAGTAGAGTGGAATGAAACTTTTTTTTGCCTATTTATTGCTGACATATTAGCAATCAAAGTATTTGGTACCTCATGAGATAGCTTTAGTTAAGTGTAAAATGGGTGTTATTAGATAGTTTTCACTGAAGGTGTGTACTTCTCCCTGTATGATGGAGACCAATCATATGCAAGTAGCAGCACACTGGAGAAAGAATACCACACCCCACTATAACTTAGAGCATGTTTCTCAGTGTGTGAGATGTAATGACACAAATCTGATCTCCTGATCTATTCTCCTGCATGAATCAGTGTGGGGAGAGGGGCAGTTTAGCAGTGTCACATTACAAACCCTTCTATCAGCTGTCCTCTTATAGCACATTCACCTCTGCTATACTGCGCTAATCCCCCCACACGGTATATCTTGAGATGTCGCTGCTTGGTCAACTTGTAATCATTCTGCATATTTAAAAAACTGCTGTAATGTACTCACTCTTAAGGCTATGTGCGCACTTGCCGGGTTTTGGGCGTTTTACCTGTGTAAACCGCCGGTTTGTTTACATTAGTTTTATGTAAATTTATGTTAATCCAAACCGGCGTTTGGATTAACATTAAAACCAATGTAAACCGACCAAGGCTGTGCACACACCGGCGGTTTACACAGCCTCATCCGTTGCTAACCCGCAGGTTTCCCAGCGGGTTAGCAAAGAATGAGCTTGTTCTATAAAACGGCGGTTCTGCAGCGGCTGCAAGCAGAATCATGTGCTGCTTCCAGCCGCAGCAGACCCGCCGCCGAGAACCCGCTGTGCAGCCGCCGGCTCCCGCCCGTCACCCGCCCGGCTCCCGCCGCACATACCCGCCAGGAAGCCGGTGGACGGCGCCGGAGCTTCCTGGCGGGTTCCGCCCAGCCGCCGCCGACCAACCCGCCGGTAATGTGCACATACCCTAACAGGTTCAGCACTGAGTCTCTTCCCTTGTGGTCTATTATTGTCCGCTGTTCTTTCATCATAGTCTTATTGCTCTGGCCAATCAGAGAGCTCACCATCTTATGTAGTCTACTTGTCCCGAACCGCTGAGCTTTAGTGATTGACCACAGTGCCATAGACATGCCGTTAGCTCTGAACACATTAATCAGACACTGGGAGCAGTAACTGAAATTCCGCGCTGGGCCTAGGGAGGAATACTGTGTGTTATTTATAAGAAGAAAAGAGTTACAAAAAGAACCCTGCAGTTTTGGAACAGGGAATTTGATGGTAAATCGCCTTTAACCACCTTTCACGTGTTGTACTTAAATTATGTTTCTTTTCTTTGTAGGCTCTCTGGTGTGACTTTACTGTAATTGGTAATAAGTCAGAAAATGAAGAATGTAAGTTATAGCACAAAACATGTTTGATTTATAGATCAGATATAAATTTTGACTTATCAATTGTTGGTATCTCTTCTTGAGGGGCTTGTCTATCTTTTAGACTTGTGTTCTAAGGCTGGCTTCACATTTGCGTATGGGAAGGCAGCGTATTGCTGCGTTCCCATACGCAGTCAAACGCATGCGCACTGCGTTCCTATGTTTAACATAGGAACGCATGGTGCCTGCGTTTGCTGCGTTCGGGTGCGGATGCGGACGATATCTGCTGCTTCCGGTGTCCAGCATCCGCACCCGGGACGCAGCCAGTTGGGTTTTTTTGTGCGTTTGGGGACCTTGGACAATCAGCAAGCGTCCCCAAGCGTACAAAAAATGCATTGTCTTCAATGGGTCCGCAGTGTCCTCTGCATGACACCGCAGGAGAACGCTGCGGACCC
This sequence comes from Allobates femoralis, assembly GCA_033576535.1. Taxonomy (NCBI): domain Eukaryota; kingdom Metazoa; phylum Chordata; class Amphibia; order Anura; family Aromobatidae; genus Allobates; species Allobates femoralis. The sequence goes on from JARQOC010000001.1 coordinate 461,094,854, forward strand.
ATTGAAAAATCTCCCGGTGGCCGCCGGTGATGTCACAGGAGCTCACCGACGGCCACCGGGAGATCAGCTGAGGCTCTGCTGTCCTCCTTCTCCCCGCCGCCTGTAATCTCCTAGCGATGTCGGCGGGGAGAACAGCTGATCTGAGAGCTGTTTGAATCTTCCCGCGCCGACATCTCCTCTCAGTGTCGGCGCGGGAAGATTCAAACAGCTCTCACATCAGCTGTTCTCCCCGCCGACATGTCCCGGAGCTTACCGGCGGCCGGGGGGGGCGGAGATCTCCGGCGCTGATCTCCGCCCCCGGCCCGCCCCCGGACAGCGCCGATTGGCTGCCGGGCTCCCTAGTGATGTGTCCGCAGGCGGACATTATCCGCTGCGGACACATCAAAGTGTCCCTGCTTTTGACAGCGTTTGTGTCTGCATGCCATCAGCATGCAGACACAAACGCTAATGTGAAGCCAGCCTAAGCATCTTCTACACTCTGTAATATAATGATTTCTGATGTCACTTCTGCTTTGCATACTATAGATTAAAGACAATCTGTTAGCAAGTTTTTGCTGTGTAATTTGATGTCACTCTTTTTTGCTGTGTAAGTAAGTGTTTTATCAGCAGGATATATTATCACTACAGGACTATGTGTCTCATGTCTCCTGGCCCACCCCCACCCCCACCACAGATTGGCATATTGTCATAATAAAATGTACATAGAAAGCTGCCAATCAGTGTTGTGGGTGGGATTATGTACAGCTCAGCATCCCTGACCTCTGCTGGGTCTGCAGCAGAGAAAATAGTGATTTTTATCATGATACCATGCCGACCAGCAAGTGGCACATCGCCGGAGTTAGGGTCTCCGCACCCTCATCGTTCTGCTCACAGATTACATATCAGTAACCTGCTGGCAGATTTCCTTTAACCCCTTCACAACCTATGACGTATTGGTACGTCATAGGTTGTGTCCTTCCCTTTGATGTGGGCTCCTGCAGTTAGCTCACATAATTTCCCTGACATCTCAGCTGATTTCATCATCTTAGATGTAGGGCTAACAGTGCCGATTGGATCTGTGATCCGATTGGCACTATTAATGCTTTGGATTAATGCTGTCATTCACTGACAGTAGATCTAAAAGCGCTGCGGTTGGGATCGAGCAGTTCCCCGCCGAGATCTGAGATCCTACGATAAAATCGTGGGATCTCCATGCATCACCTGATAGCAGGGGGTCCTGTGGTGATCCTGGAAACAATCAGAGATCACTTCCTATAGATGGTTGGCAAGCGCTGCCAACCACAGAAAGTGATAATTTGTGCTATGTCCAGAAGTGCTGCAGCTCATCAGGACAAAGCACAAGCGATCAGTCAGTGCAGTAGTGTAAACAAAGTAAAAATAAATAAAGTTTTTAAAAATATAAAAAAAGAAACATCCACAAAAGTTCAAATTACTTCCTTCAGCGCCATTCAAAATAAAAGTATTAAAAAAATACATATTTGGTATAGCCGCATTCAGAAATGCCCGAACTATAAAAATCTAAAATCAATTAATCAGATCTGTAAACTGTATAACAGAAAATAAAAAGTCCAAACGTCAAAATTACGTTATTTTGGTCGACGCAACATTGCAACAAAATGCAATAATGGGCGATCAAAACATTACATCTACCCAAAAACTGTATCATTAGAATGTCAGCTCAAGACTCAAAAAAAAAGCCGTCACACAGCCCCAGATCCCGAAAAATGACAACGCTACGGGATGTGGACCATGGGGCAAAAAGCGCAATTCTTTTTTTTTTTTCTTCTTCAAACGTCTGAATTTTTTTTTTTCACCCCTTAGATAACAGTATGAGTATACATGTTTCATATCAACGAACTCGTACCGACCCCGGCATCATACCAACATGTCAGTTTTACTATATAGTGAACATAATAAATAGAAAAAACAAAGAAACAAATGTGTAATTGTACTTTCATGTACAATTTCATCGCTCTTGAATTTTTTTTTCCTTTTTCCTGTACACTATATGACAAAATAAATGATTTCATCTGAAAGTACTACTTGTCCCAAAAAAAACAAGCCGTCATATTGATTAAAAAATAAAAAAGTTATTGTTTTTGGAAGAAAGGGAGGGAACAATGAAAATAGAAAACGAAAAATCGCTGGGTGGTGAAAGGGTTAAAAAACCCAAAACCTTTTAAGTGACCGATAACAAATGAAGTCCTAATTTTAAGTCCTGTCACACTTGCTATAAGAGTTTGCGGTGTTTCTATTTTTCTGGTCGGGGAGCGAGCTTTAACTCCATAGCGCGATGTCTGGCCATCTACATACTCCATTTATTTTAGCGCATGTGGATCTGTTCACACACCACAGATTGGGTGTGAATATTCCCTATGAGCTGGGCTGTACTGAAGAGCTGAACTTCGGTTAGGCTGCTTTTACATCAGTGTTTCTCAGCATTCACGATAGATCCAGCGTTTTGTAACATCTGACGCCTAACAAATCACTTGAGGCAAACAGTTTGGCCTACTTGCGGCACTTGTGGTTTTGCACTTGCAGTGAGTAAAAAAAAAAAACCCGCTACAGCAGTGTTTTTTGTCCGTTGCCGCAAGTGGCGGATATGCTGGATCCGGCAAAATCGCAAGTCCCATAGGGAATGCATTAGGCCGAACGCAGTCTTGCCGCAAGTGGTCCATTAGGTCGCAGATGTGGCAAAATACTGGAACTGCTGTGAATGGCGAGAAACGCTGAATGTGAATTGCAGCGATAAACATGTTAATCTTAAGCATATGCCGCACTCAGCAGAGCCTATGGGGTTACATTTTCCATCATCGCCATGACGGCAACACCTGAGCGGAGGACCGCTCATCCAAGACAGGAAACCTCTGAGATAACAAAGGCGGTACCTCTCCAGCAGCTCAGTGTTAGGTTCCCTGTCTGGAGGTGGGAACACTCTGAACCTCAAGTGGTTCCCTGGGCTGAAGGTTTTTAAAGAGGACCTGTCACCAATGCAGGCATGGTGATCTAATTATAGCACTGGATACAGCATGTCTGCAACATGCAGACAAGGGGTCCCCAGCCCTGAGCCCCCTGTACCCGAGTAAATACACTTAGAAAAGCTTACATCCTGCAGCCAGAAAGAAGTGGCTAGGGGCTGCAGCCATGGCAGATTCACATCCAGTGCTGTAATTAGATCACCATGCCTGCTTTGGTGACAGGTCCTCTTTAATCATCATTAGAAGGTTTGGTGCTATGAGCCGTTCATGTATCAGGCCAGACTGTGGGATGGGTCTTTATCTCTGCCCTCCGCCACCTCTGTGGGAAGGGTCTTCAAGTTGTTTAAATCTCTGTGCTTAGCTCTGGGAGGTGCTTGTGCAGATCGAGGTGGTGGCAGGCTTCAGAAAATGGCAGTGCATGTACGGAGTGAGATCTTGGCTCAATGCCCAGCTGTGATCTTAATCTGTGCATGCGCTGCCATTTTCTTGAAGCCTGCTGGGAGGTTTTTGTGTGCAAGGACTGACAACTGTGTAATTTAACTAAAGCCAACAACCAGATTGATCTGTACGGCACAAAGACACTTTCCTTAGACGCAAAGATGAAGCCCCTTCTAACGCCCCAGAGGTGCGGCAGAGGGACAGGGATGAAGACCCTCCCTCCAGATGCAGAGGATGAAGACCCTTCCCACAGTCCGTCACATGAACGGTTCATTGCATCAAACCTTATAAAGGTGATTAATAAACCTGCGGCAGATTTCTCCAGTGAAGGCTCCTGTTACATCATCAGAGCAGCTTCATGCCTAAACCTTACATTATTACGCCTGATACTGTGGACAGGTTCTCTTTAAAACATGTTATAGTGAAGTGATAAATGCCAGTAGTGTAATGTGGGAGAAACACTGCTATGCCGATGTGCCTAGTTCTAATTATTAATTGTATTTCTTAGGTGAAGATAAAGTAGAGAAATGTATCTGCATCCTGCAGGCCTCCTGTATCAACGTCCACAACACAGAAGGGAAGGATTACATTGCACCACTGCCATTTCAGGTGGGAGAAGAAATGTTTGCTGTCATTTAGATCAAATGATTTTCCTGTCTGTAAATTTCTAGTGTGCAACTGTGAAAAGTGACTACCATGTGGATGTCACATTCTAGAGCTCACTATTGTAATATACTAGCTAATAAACCCGTTCTCTGCCTGGGTGCATTTTTATCATGGCTGTGGAATCGGAGTCATGGAGTCAGTGCCCATTTTGGTGTAGTCGTTGGCACATTTTTAATTTAACTGAAGACTAAATGTATTTATTGTTCAAAAACTTCTCTGTAGATCACATTTTTGGTGTACTCTGCAGTCTTTCTTTTAAGTTGCTTTGTTGGTCAGTAGAGAAAACGTTTACCTTGACTTGCTGGAAGGATTTTGCCCTTAAAAAGGCAACATAAAGGTGCCCGTGGCTAAAGCTTGGAGATGGCAAATATATAACAACTGACTCTAGTGTTTGCCTTGACTTGTGTTGATGGTCATAGCATAAGCAAGTGTTAAGAGAACCTGTTTTCATCTTTAACCCCTTAACAACCCGTGAATTTTATGTTTCCGTCTTTTGCTCCTTTGCTCCAAGAGCCATAACTTTTGTATTTTTCCATCAGTATAGACATATGACAACTTGTTTTTATTGGGACGAGTTGTACTTTCAGATGCAATCATTTATTTTACCATGTAGTGTACAGGAAAATGGGGGAAAAAAAATCCCAAATGAGACAAAATTGCAAAAGAGTGCAATTGCATGTTTTTTTTTTTTTTTTTTTTTTATAGTCGCCATGTTCACTATATGGTAAAATTGATGTGATGCCTCGGGTCAGTACGAGTTCGTAGATAACAAACTTGTATACCTTTAGGGTAATGTGCACATCAGTAGTTTTCTGGGCTGTTCTTTGGCGTTTTCCGTCGGCGGTTTCCGCTGAGTTTTATGTTAATTTATGTTAATCTAGCCACCGGCTGGATTAACATGATACTCAATGGAGTTTTAGAAACGCTGTCTTCATTAGAACGGTTTTTTTTTGGTCGTTTTCAGTTTTTCCACCGGTTTTCCACGGTTTTCAAAGATAGAGCAAGGGACTTCTTTTGGTCGTTTTTCCAGCGGTTCCAGCTTACAAGTGCAGCAAAAAACTCAGTTTTAAAAACGCTCAGAAAAACAGCCGACAAAACGCTGTATAAGCGCTATAAAAAACGAGCAAAAAACGAGGGACTCTGCTGAGCACAGAAAACTCAGTTTCTGCTAATCTACACCGGTTTTTGGACGTTCTGCAGAGATGCACAAACGTCAGATGTGCACATACCCTTACTGGTATCTAAGTGGTGAAAACAAAATTCAGAAGTTTAAAAAAAAAAAATATAAAGAATCGCACTTTTTGCAAAATGTTCTGCGCCCCTAGCGTCCTCATTTTGCGGGATCTGGGGCTGTGTGATGGCTTATTTTTTTGCGTCTTGAGCTGATATTTCTAATTATACCTATTTTTGGGTGGATGTGCTGTTTTGATCGCCCGTTATCGCATTTTATAGCAATGTTGCAGCAGCCAATAAAATGTAATTTTGTCGTTTGGACCTTTTTTCCATTACACAGTTTACGGCTCTCATTAATTGATTTCATATTATCATATATCGAGCATTTCTGAACACGGCAATACCAAATATGTACACATAAATTTGCTTATGGATTCTGTATGGCCTTATGCCAATGCTGCGTTTTTTTATGCGTTTTTGCGGTGTATTTTTCGCAAACTTGCATGCCTATCCTTTCGCCAGCAAAGTTTATGAGAATACTGGTGTGTTTTGGCCATGGTGCCTTCTTTCCCCCTTGCAGTTTGTGGTCGGGACAAAAGAATGAGCATGTTGATTGTTTGCTGTGTTTTGTAGCCCTCCCAGTCATTGACTACAGTAGAAAAAACACATGACCACAATTTGCACCAAAAAAGCCTGTGTTTTGTGGTGCGCTTTCCAGACACAGGGTGCAGTTTTGCAGCGTTTTTGCTACAGAAAATTTCTGTACTCAAAAAGCAGCGTCGGCACATAGCCTTACAGAAAGGACCTGATCGCTCCTTAATAGATTTTGTGCACCCATTGATGCACAAGTGATAGCACTATTGTACAATCTTATGTTTTCTATTTAATATAATATTTGAAATGCTTGACTTCACAAAATGGGCATTTTTTTTAATTGGGCTTAGGGTACTTTCACACTAGCGTTTTTTTTTAAATCGCGGCAGATGCGGTGAAAAAACCGCATCTGCCGCGATTAACGCATAACCGCGACACCTGCGGCACAGTTGCGGCAAGCCCCATGCAATGTCTATGGGGCTTGCGGTAAGGGTGCGGCAAGTGCGGTTTTGGCACTTGCGGCAGGTGCGGCCGCGAAAAAAACCGCTGCTGACTGCGTTTTTTGCCGCAACTGTGCCGCAGGTGTCACGGTTATGCGTTAATCGCGGCAGATGCATTTTTTTTCACCGCATCTGCCGCGATTTACAAAAACGCTGATGTGAAAGGGGCCTTAGATAGAATTCTTCAATTTTGTCTTCACTGAAGTTTTCCGCAAGCAAAGCGGTGTTGTGGGATCTCACCCATGTAGCCAGGTTAGTTACTACAGGCTACTTTGTGTGTCTCGGTATCTGCTTCACGATGCTGCTGATGTTCGCCTTCTATGATACTCTCTCGGGCAGACCTAGGCCTTTCAGCATCAGCTTTGTGCATCTGTTGACGCTTCTCTTCCGTCTGATTTTGATGGACTGCCCTTTTCCTGACAGCATAGGCTTTTTGCTGCAATTGATGCTGCTGTTGTGTAACCCTTGTACGAAGCTCTTGAGCTCCAGCCCTTCTTGCTTTTATTGTCTGAGCTTCTTCCTCACTGGGTAAATTGCTGGTATTTAATGGCATTTTTAGCGATCAAATACTGTTTTGATGTAATAGCTCATTCAGTATTGTTTTTTGTTTATAAAAAATAGTCCCTTTGGCCAATTAAAGAGGACCTGTCACCAAACCAGGCATGGTGATCTAATTACAGCACTGGATGCAGCATGTCTGCAGCATGCAGACAAGGGGTCCATAAGCACTTGAGCAGCCCTGTACCCCGAGATAATACAGTTAGAAAACTTACATGCTGCAGCCACTAAGGAGGTGGCTAGGGGCTGCAGCCAAGGGCAGATTCACACCCCCTGCCTGTGTAATCTGCCCACCGCTGCCAATCATACTCTCCCTGTCTGCAGCATTTAAACTGAGTTTTTTTTTTTTCCTCTCCTGTGTAGCCCTGCCCCTCAGGGGGCGGGGCTAAGGACTTTCTGGGAGAGAGAAAAAAAAGCTCTGTTTAAATGCTGGAGAAGAGGGAGAGAATGATTGGCAGTGGTGGGCAGATTACACATGCAGGGGGGTGTGGAATCTGTCCTTGGCTGCAGCCCCTAGCCACCTCTTTAGTGGCTGTAGCATGTAAGTTTTCTAACTGTATTATCTCGGGGTACAGGGCTGCTCAAGTGCTGGGGACCCCTTGCCTGCATGCTGCAGACATGCTGTATCCAGTGCTGTAATTAGATCACCATGCCTGGTTTGGTGACAGGTCCTCTTTAAACCATTCAATTCGAGTTGCCCTGGCAACCTATGGTGGACAATCAACCAGCCTGATCTCTGGTTGGGTTTTCAACTGTGCCTTAGGAAAATGTAAGCTGAGATGTCATTGGATACTGCTGAAACTGATAAGTAGCGGGGGGGCATTTCCTCTTGCAATGCTGTCATTGGTGGTTATCCAGGCTGCAGACAGACATTGTTCACAGATATATAGTATACTAGATATTGAACCTGTTCTATGCCCAGGTGGTGAGCATCTTTTATTGGCACATTTTTAATTTTATTGAAGCATTACCTGAAAACAAAATGCATTTATTGCACTAAAATTTGTTTGCAAGCCACATTTTTGGTATAAACTCTGAGGCCTTTGTTAAAATTGCCTTGTTGACTTCAAGGTCAACTACGCAAAGACTGAGGCGTTGAACAGTTTCCCTGCCCTCCGCAGAGGTGTCCTCTTTGACTGATAGGTTCCCCTTCCGATGGAAGGTTGGTCATATAACATACTTAGGAATTCAACTTGCCTACTGAACTGGCTGACATCTTTAAATTGAACCATCAAGCCATCCTCGACAAGGTGGGGTCCTTATTGGAGTCCTACAAACCTCTGAGGTTATCTTGGCTGGGGAGAATCCACGTGGTAGCTATGGACATATTACCGAGATTTCTATATGTCTTTCAGGAGTCCCTGTCTGGCCTGAGAGAGAGTTCTTTGTCACTCTAACGCACGTTGATTTCTCGCTTTGTTTGGAACAGCTTGAAACCCAGAGTTAACATGCAGATCCTGACTACGCACAGAGACGCAGGTGGAATGGGATTACCAGACCTGAAACGCTGCTGCCTTGCTGCCAACCTGGTGAGGCTACTTGACTGGCACTTCAGGGGTGAGACCAAACAGTGGGTCCGGATCGAGCAGGAGGGCATAGAGGTCCCACTTCGGTACCTACAGTGGCTTACCCCTAATGACTTGTCCTCTCTAGACAAACTCTCCTTCTTGACCTCTGAGACATTACGGGCCTGGCGTTCGGCGTGGGGGGAGTTGAGAGAGGCGCCGGCTGCAAGCTCACTGACCCCGTTATTTTTCAACCATCCTTTACTCCGGGAATGACCAACCAGAAGCTACTGATTTGGTCTGCGGAATCAGATACCCGAATAGGACACGTGTTGAGTGTGGGCGAACTCCCTTCCTTCTGCTTTCTTCAACAGGACGCTCCAGATGTTAGATTGAAATGGTGGGAGTACTTCCAACTGCGGTCCTTCCTAGGTTCCCGCAAGTTTCAGAAGGGCCCGAATATTCCTCTGATCCCATGGAGGAGATCTTTATGGCCAACGAGGCGCCCCCTAGAGGGATCTCGGTGATATACAGTATCCTATCCAAAGCGGTGGTGCAGACGCTCACGGCTACAGGAGGGCATGGGAGACTGAACTTGGCAGGTCAATTTCTGACATGGACTGGGAGAAGTGTTTCCTTTTGGCTCGTAGATCTTCTGCGAAGCTCTTGAAAAATGCTATAAAATTGTTACAGATGGTATTCACAGTGTTAGTTCTCCCTCATCCTCTCCTTTTTGTTGGAGATGCGGTGCTGAGATAGGCACTATGCTTCATATCTGGTGGAGCTGTCCCTGATCGGAGAGTTTTGGACAAGAGTGTTCCGTAACTACAATCTAATCACAGGCAAGTGCCTTGTGGGTACCCCCAGGATGGCCCTGCTCTCTTTGCTCCCGGGGTCCTGGAAAAACCTGAAAGAGACATACTCCGATTTTGCCTTGGTGCGGCCCGTACTGTGATCCCATGTCACTGGAAAGAACAGACGGCTCCTACCATTATGAAATGGTACTCCGAAATGGAGACGCTATGTAGGCTTGAGGAGATATCTGCGGAACTCTCTCGGACTCAGCAAGAGTATGTCACTACATGGTCTGAGGGGTTCTTTTTGGTGATGCCCCCAACTTTAGAGATCTATTCACCTGAAGTTGTAGAGCAGGCCTGTTCTCTCTTGTTTGTGATGGGGACCGGTTTGCCCTGTGATACTTCACCTCCGTCTTTACGTAGCCACCTTTCTAATCCCCTCCTCTTCTGCTTTCTCTTCCCTAGTTCTTTAGTCCTTTAAATTTCTTATTTTCCCCCCCCCGGACGGAACAGGATTTTTCCCGCAGTTACGGTTTTTCATGTGTTCTATATCCTAGATAGCCCCGGACTCCCTGGGCCGCAGGGCTGCCCTCTCCAGAATATGGATTGGAGGGAAGATTTTATATATTTTTTTCTTTTATTATTATTTCTTATTTGCAAAGTTGGATTTGCCCTAGATAAGGAATCCTATACTGTAGAATAGGGGTTTTTACCCCGGAATAGGAACATTCTGGGCACCTATTCTTTAATCCTGCTCATATGTTGGAATTTCTAGAGTGTAAATGTGCTTATATGTTATAAATACGATATGAGAATGTTAAAACCTAAAACTTTAATAAAGATATATTTAACAAAAAAAAAATTGCCTTGTTGATGCAGGACTTTGTTGGTTGGGGCCGCTTTTCTCCCCATTATTTAGGTTTTGCACTGTGGTGGTGCCAGTATCCCTATGGCTGGTGAAGTCATGGTGCTGTGTTCATGTTGTAGTTGAATCCTTCAATAAGATGGTACCATAGTCAGCGCATGTGCATATCGCGATCTGTGGGGGCATTTTCTTGAAGACACTTGTCTCTGAGTATCATATGAAACAAACTGGTTATATTCCCAGAGCCAGTGCTTCAATAAATGGCTCTGGGAGTTTGTGTTGTGCGCACGCACTGACTCCGTCACCATTTTATTGGAGAACTCACCTACAATGTGAACATAGCACACTGGTCAACCCTACTTCGGACAGATGGACGAGTTGTTATCTATTCCTTCTCTGGCTGCTTTCCTCCCCTTTATTTAAAATTTGTGGCTTGGTCGCTGCCAGTATCCATATGGTAGGCGTCTATGCATTGCTATATTAACAATGTGCTGAATCCTTCAATAAATGGCGCCAGAGTCAGAGCATGCGCATAACGCAATCTCCAGCGCCATTTTACTTGAAGACATTGTCTCTGAGAATATCATCTGAATCAAATAGTGACTGGTGATTTTCACAGATACAGTGTCTTCAATAAAATGGCTCCAGAGAATGCGGTATGCGCACGCACGGACTCCGGCGCCATTTTATTGAAGAATTCAACTACAATGTGACCATAGAACTACACACACATTGGCCATCCCAGCTTTGGGGCACGCTCAGGATTATATTATAGGTTATTGGTTACGCTAGATAAGGGTCTAGTTGTCAATAGCAACCAAAGCTTAGCTTTCCCTTTACGTCAATGCTAGAAGCTGCGCCCTTGCTGCTATAGACAATGTTAGAACTAATAATGCATTAGGTGTAGTGTGATGTATGATGCATCAGTGCTGGTAGTTACATAAGCATATAACATTACATAGGATGTAAGATACCCTGTTTCCCCGAAAATAAGACACCGTCTTGTATTAATTTTCGCTACGAAAATTGCACCATGTCTTATTTTCGCGGGGTGTCTTATTTTCCCACACACTTTCTGGACACTGTAACGGTAACAATGTAACAATCACCCACAGCAGTTCCTTTAGCAGCCCCATCATCATTTTGCAGCCCCAAGTATCCCCATCATCCCATTGCAGCCCTCATCATCCCTTTACAGTCCCCTTTACAGTCCCCAATACAGCACCCCCATCATTCCATTACAGCCCCCATGATCCTACAGTACAGCATTACAGCCTCCCATCATCCCACATCATCCCACTGCAGCCTTCCATCATCCCGGTATCACACTGCAGCTTCCAATCCCGGTATCAACTGCAGCCTCCCATGTGTGTGTACACACACACACACTTACTTTTTTCTTACTGGTTTCCTCCGCGGTGCTGCTTTGGTGGTGCACAGTACAGGAGCCCTGGGCCAATCACAGCCCAGGAACAATCAGCTGTGGACTGACGTCAGCTGGCCCATGGTTCCTGTGCTGTGATTGGCGCAGGGCTCATGGGCGGAGATCGGCACACTGCTCTGAAGCTGTGATTAACTGCTGCGCTCCTGGGCTGTGAGCAGCGAGGCTGCTGGAGTTAAAGCTGTACAGAGTGGCGGACACCGGACAGCGGGAGCAACACACAGCTGCATGCCCCGGTCTTGTGATTGGTGGCATGCTGATGACGCACAAAACAAGGTGTGCCTTATATTAGCAGGCACAGTGCTCCCCCTAGCATGCCTTAGTTTCGAGGGGTGCCTTATTTTTGGGAAACACGGTAGGTTACCCGGCAACCAACTGCGGGACAAGCGACAGTTGGAGGAGCTAGTGCTTAGAGAGTGAGACTGCTGAAGGCAGTCAGTAGCTGGGTCATGTCCTCTTCCCATCTTGTCATTGGAGATTATCCAAGCTTCGGACAGACGCTGGTAATCATTATTTTGTGGTATGAGTACACGATCAGTGTGTGCAGTGTTATGGATGCAGCGTGTGTGCGCTGTGTGGTAAAGTATAAGCAGCGGATGGGATTTAGAGAAATCTCCAGCCCACTGTGCCCGTTTTCTCTACTGTGTAAACTGACATGTGGGGCAACTTCCTGAGCTACAGCATGTCAATTTATTCCTGCGTATATGGCTGCAAACTCGGCTGGTGAATGCTTGGGCGGCTGTGTTCACCCGCAGAGATCACTAGCTTTTCCACAGGAGACAGGACACTGCACTTGGATATAGTGTAAATTTTAAAAGCATGTACCCTTATAGATAGCTTGATTTCAGGGGTGCAAAACCTTTTTAAAGCCAACCTGATACTGTTTCATGCTGCCTGAACCACGTTATTACAGCAATCATTTATGTTTTTCTGTGAAGTGACACAACTGCATATGAAACATTCTTTGAATACCTGGCCGGGTACTATGTGTCCCAGCTGACTAGTCCAAGGCCAGTCCCCAGACTTGTTTGGTAGATGTCCCATCAGTCTTCACTTATCATATAGATGAGTCAAGAACCCATACTTCCCATCCTGTGACATGTCTTATGATGGGTTTACACTCTAGGATATCCTGAACGATGTCCTTGAAACGTCACAGATATGTGATCGTTGAAAAGATATAGTTCTGGTGTCGTTGTGTGTAAATCCTAGCGTGTAACCCACCATTAGGCTACGTTCACATCAGCGATTTTTGCCATTTGTGGAAGATCCGGCAGTTTTGCCACATCTGCAGCCTAAGGCCCCTTTCACATCAGCGTTTTTTTTAAATCGCGGCAGATGCGGTGAAAAAACCGCATCTGCCGCGATTACCACATACCGGCTGCACTTGCGGCACGGTTGCGGCAAGCCCCATACAATGTATAGGCCGGCATGTGACAGGTGCTGCAAGTGCGGCCGCGAGAAAAACCGCGGTCAGCCGCGTTTTTTTCGCGGCCGCACCTGCCGCAAGTGCCAAAACCGCACTTGCCGCACCTGCCGCAAGCCCGCCTATACATTGTGTGGGGCTTGCCGCAAGTGCAGCCGGTATGCGGTAATCGCGGCAGATGCGTTTTTTTCACCGCATCTGCCGCGATTTCAAAAAACGCTGTTGTGAAAGGGGCCTTAACGGGACACTTGCGGCAAGACTGCGTTCCCACTGATTCATTCCCTACGGGACTTGTGGTTATGTGCGGTAAGTGCGGTTTTGCCGGATCAGGCACTTGCGGCAACGGAAAAAAAAACGTTTTTCTTTTTCTTTTAACAAATATATAACTTGTTTACACAATTATATCAATATATAAGTCATGTCAAATAATCACCGCCAGTGTAAACCAATTCCAACCTGCATATTATAGGAGAGGGAAGGGAAAGAAAGGACCAAACACAAGAAAAGGGGCAGCCAGGATTGGACACACGAGGTAAATTAATGGATGGTGGTGGTGGGGGGAATAAGCTTTAGCAGCTTTGTTTTAAGTATCTTTGTATACCAATCTAATTATGAGAAGACCAGAATCAACCAGGAAAAATATTAAAGCCATCCTAAGTGTTGGCTATTGCCAATCCAGAAGTCTCCCAAATCTCCCACTGGCGACTGACTCGTTCTTTTTGCTTTATCGAGTGAACCAAACAACGTTCATGTAGATAATGAGAATTTATCCTGCCAATGAGTTCCTCTTGTGTGGGGGTAGAAGCTTCCCTCCAGTGCCTTGCCAAGCTCTGATGGGCCGCTATCAAAACATGGGTTATCATTGGAACCAAGTTTGGGGGAAGAAGGTCCAACCCAATATTTAAGACCGCCAAGGGCCCCTCTAAAGTTAGAGGGAAACCTGTCAAGGTCCTGATTAAGTCTGCCACTCGATTCCAGAATTCTCTTATATTGGGGCACCACCAATCTGTGATTCGCAGTTCAACTTAATTAGATTTACAAATTTTGTAATTTTAATTCCCAAATATGTAAATCCCGCTTCCTCCCACTTATAGAATGCTAGAGCATTTTCCCTTTCCTTTACAAAGGTGTAATATTTATGGGGAATATGATAGACTTTGTGGCATTTAATTTGTAATATGAGATTCTGGAGAATTCAGCCAGGGTGTCCATGACACCCACCAGGGACCACTCCACGCCAGTGAGATATAATATCACATCATCTGCATACAATCCCACCATATGGTCTGTATCTCCCGCACAGACTCTGTTAGCTTGGATAAGTTCTAAGAGCCTCTGCCAGTTGCTCCATTAACAAAGCAAAGATAATCGTCGAGAGAGCGCAGCCCTGCCGGGTGCCATTAGTTATCATAAACCGCTCTGAGGTGAAGCCAGACGCACTCACCACCGCATTCGGATTAGAGTATAGGGCTAATATAGCCTTTTTAATATGCCCCACAAAGCCAAACTTATCCAGGACCTCACCCATATAACCCCAGTGCACTCTGTTAAATGCCTTCTCGGCGTCAAGAGATAGCAGTACACTGGGGGAGTTTCTCAGTCTCCATTTTCTCCAACAAATCCATTACTCTTCTAGTGCCGTCCTTGGCTTGTCTCCCAGGGACAAACCCAACCTGGTTAGGGTCTATCAGAGAGGGAAGGACAACACACAAAAGATAAAAGCGCTCCCATAGGGAGAACCTGGTAGTCTAATGGGGGCAAGTTATAAAGTGAATGAGGGGTTGCCTCTCACCTGTAAAATGCAGCAAATGGCTCAGGGGACCACTGGGCATCGGCTCCACTCTGACACTGCTCACGCTGGCTTCCTGGCCCACTCCTGGATAGCTCTGATTGGATCACACACATGAACAGATACAGTCCCCACACCCAACACAAATCAGAACTATAAGATCATGCACTTTTTTCATGTACATCCTCCAATGTGTTGTACATGTTACAATGTACAAGGTGCAATGCGGGAACATACAAAAGGAAAACAAAACAAAAGCTACAAACAAGGTTGAATTTACATAGACATACGATACTAAACGAGATGGTCAGGCCTGTATGAATACACTTCTCTAGACCTGGACACAACATGGCAGACTTAAAAGTTCTAATATTGAAAGGTCATTTTAAGAGAGGGAAGGACAGAGGCCTGTTTCACATCTAAGAATGGTGTGCGTTTTGCTAAATTTGCGGTTTGTGGCGTTTTTACCGCTAAAAACGCATAAAAACGCTGGCGTTTTTGGTCCCATAGGTTTTAATGGAAACGCATGTAAAAACGCAGGCAAAAACGCATGAGAGTTTTCAAAAACGCAAAACGCATGCGTTTTTTCCAACGCGGCCCAAAATGTTGGGAAATGCGTCTAGCGCGGCGTTTGCAAAAACACATGCGTTTTGCGTTTTTTAAAACGCTCATGCGTTTTTGCCTTCGTTTTTACATGCGTTTCCATTAAAACCTATGGGACCAAAAACGCTAGCGTTTTTATGCATTTTTAGCGGTAAAAACGCCAAAAAACGCAAATTTAGCAAAATGCACACCATTCTTAGATGTGAAAAGAGCCAGACATTCTGGCTGCAAGGATTTTAGAAAATATTTTTAGGTCACAGTTTATTTTTAGAACTATAAATTTTTATTTATTTTCAGCAAGATATAAACAAATGATGCAATTGAAACATTACAATTGGGAGAAAAACAGAAATACTGTAAACATTTTCCAAATATGACATTTTAACCGGGTAGCATGACTAAATAATAAAAAGAAATTGCAATCCCGTAAGGACGTATCAGTTTTAAAGAGGGCTGGTATCTTTCTCACGAGCATAATTCCTGCACCCCGCGAAGCGGGCGGATCCCGCAAGAGAGGGTCCTCAATATGAGTCCAGAGATAGCAAATGTTCTTGTTTCAATCTTATCTTTATATTTGAAAACATATAAACCCAAGCAACTTGGCCTGCATAACTACCATAACTCAAGAACAAATAAACGGGTCGGACACTGACAAGACAGACAGACGAGGTTAGGGAAGGATAGGGTAGGAAGAGGAATATCTCTTTCCTTTGAATCTCACTTCAAGGAGGCGCAATCTCATTAGCTGCATCATAAAACTCCCACAAAGACCAAATCTTCCTATATTTATCCACTGAGTCGTGCATCATTGCTGTTAAATATTCCATTCGTTTAACATCAAGAATCCTATTCCTAAGGCTCATAAGGGATGGGGTAGAGGTCTGCTTCCAGTTTTTGGCTATTAAGCATCTAGCCGCCGTAGTTATGTGAAGGAAAAGTTTGGACGACATTTTGTTCAACCCTCCAGCTCTCGCACCTAAGAGGAAGGCCAAAGGGTCCAATGGGATATCAGCTGTCTATTAAAATCTTAACCGGACTCCAAAAAGGTTGAATCCCCAGGCAAGTCCAAAAAATATGATATACCGAGCCCACTCCCGTCCCACACCTCCAACATGTTGAGGAAATGGATGAATCCATTCTGTGGACAACCTCTGGGGTATAGTACCACAGAGTCAAGATTTTATAAATATTTTCTTTGTATAGTGTGCAAATGGAGGACTTGGCAGCATTGCGCCAAATATACGACCACTCCTGGTCTGAAATTTTCCTCCCCAGACTCGTCTCCCACCTCAACATGTAGCCGAGTGCTCCGCCCCGGTTTACGCCAGGATCAGATGGCAAAGAGTAAATTGCAGAGATCAGACCCCTGGTACCTGTGAATGTCCTACATAACTTTTCAAACTCTGTGGGAACCGATACTCCTGCCCTACCAAAGAGAGATCCAGCCAAATGCCTAATTTGGAGATATTGATAAAAAGTCCTGTTTGTCAAAGAAAAAGTTTTATTTAGATACTCAAAAGTATGTATCTCTATGGTCCTCCCGTCTACTATGTCTGCATATCTAAAAAGGTCTTTCAACCATGGGTGTACCATATCTGATTCAAAGCTACTTGGAAGTAAGGGTTGATAAATGAATGACACCAGGGGGAAACAAGGTGACATCAGGGCGAATCTCTTCGTGCAGGAGTTCCACAGCTCACGAGTGAACTGCATTGGGCCCAACAGAGGAGATTGAGGGCGTGCCTGGACAGGTGGCCAGAGAAATGAATTAAGGTGTATAGGGGCTATCCAAAGTTTCTCTACTTCGGTCCATCTATTGTAAGCCCAAAGGGAAGTCCAGTACGGGATTCTCCGTAAATGTGTAGCCCAATAGTATTTCAATATGTCGGGTACCGAAAGCCCTCCCCTGAGTTTATGCATCAAAATAACCTCTCTAGCTACCCTATCCTATGTCTCTTCCCAAGCCATATGAAGTCCAATATTGCTGCCTAGAGAGATTTCAGTTCCGACATGGGGACTCTCACCGGCAAAGTTTCAAATGCGTATATAAGTTTGGGAAGAATGGACATCTTGACTGCCGTCATTCGGCCCATCCATGACATAGGAAGAGACTTCCATTTGGACAATTTTGCCCTTATGTCCCTAAAAAGAGGTGGGAAGTTACATTTATACAGGGCATCATAAGAGGATGTTATCTGCACTTCCAAATATTTAACCGCTTCCAGCTTCCATCTGAACTTGTAGTTCAATCTCAGATGATGCCAGATCTCAGGGGGGAGTCCAATGGGCATAGCTTCCGTTTTATTAGAATTCAATTTGTAACCTGAAAGAGTTCCATAGGATCTCAACACCCTAAGTAGGTTTGGGAGAGAGATATGGATATTCGTAAGAGTCAGGAGGACATCGTCTGCGAATAACGCAATTTTAAATTGTTTGCTCCCCAGTTGCACCCCCGAGATGTTGGGATCTAATCTGATTGCTGCCGCCAGGGGTTCAATGCATAGAGCAAACAGTAATGGCGAGAGTGGGCACCCTTGCCTGGTGCCATTCAAAATAGCCAATGATTTGGATAAACTGAAAGGGAGCTTTATGGAAGCCGAAGGGTAACTATACAATGCCTGTAAGGCCATCATGAATCCCCCCGAAACCCCCAGGGAGCGCATGGTCCCAAATAGGAAAGGCCAGGAAAGGCAATCAAAGGCCTTTTCCGCATCTAGGCTTAAGACCAAGGCCTGCTGTTTCCTCCGATTCAGAACGTCCACCAAATCAATAATGCTCCTGGTATTATCTCCTCTCTGTCTATGGGGAATGAAACCTACCTGGTCTTTATGAACCAGATGAGGTGTCCAGATATTAAGTCTCATAGCCAGGAGTTTGGTAAAAACCTTCATCGGAGTTCAGCAAGGCGATTGGCCTATAATTGGTGCACTCCAAGGGGTCCCTGGGTGGCTTGGGGAGGAGAATTAGGTGAGAATGCAACATCGTTGCCGGAATGGGATGACCCGTCATAAAAGCATTAAACAGAGCCGTCATGTGAGGGAGCAATATTTTAGCAAAAGTCTTATAGTATAGGTTCGTCAGACCATCAGGTCCAGGGGACTTGCCCTGAGGTAGAGAATTCAATATCTCCCCAACCTCATCTATGGTCACTACTGCATTGAGGGCCTCTGCAGCCCCCTGGGGTAGAGAAGGGAGCTTTAATTTGGAGAGGTATGAATCTTATCACCTCGGGATTCCCAAGATCGCCACCTTCACATGAATGCAAGCTATAAAGTTTGCTGTAGTAATTCTAAAAGATATCAGCTGTGGCATCTGGGTGGTACTGTAAGGTACGACCAGAGTCACGCAAGGCCTGTGGACCCAAGGTCGCCAAGCGCTCTTTGAGTTGTCTAGCCAACATAGTATGGGCCTTGTTGCCTCTTTCATAGAATTTTTGTTTTGTAAAGGTTAACAACCTCTCGGGCCCCCTGAACCGCCAGATCCTTCAGCTGTTCCCTCAATTTTACTTCTTCTCTCAGGATAGGCAACGACGGGTGGGAGAGCAATCTCTTCTCCTGTTTAGCCAAACTTGCCGTAAGGGATTGTTTTAGCGTATTCTCCGTCTTTTTTGCCCTAGCCCCCTCCTTAATACAATGCCCCCTTATCACTGCTTTGTGGGCCTCCCATAACACCCCAGGGGAAGAAAACAGACCCCCCATTCAGTGCAAAATATTCCTCCAGATGGGTCTGTAAAGATGCTTTTATTGATACATTTTTCAACAAGGATTCGTTCAAACACCACGGGCCCCTATAAGGGTGAGATGAAGAAAACCGAAAGTCCATGGACAGAGGGGCATGATCCGACCATGATATTGCACCCAAATCAACCCTCTCTATATTTCTTAGAACATGGGAGTTTACAAATAGGTAGTCAATTCTAGAATGGGTTTGGTGTGGGTGAGAAAAAAAGGAAAAGGCTCTCTCCCCAGGGTGCGCTACCCTCCAGGCATCAAATAGCGTCTCCCTACGAATCAGTCTATGTAGGCCTAAAGAAAGTTTCTGCACAGCTACAGATGGTCGCTGCCCCCCCAGAGAGAGTCTATCGGACACCTCAGAAAAGGGAACATTAAAGTCTCCACCCACAATGGATGGGGTATCTGGGAGCTCCGCGAGCCTGTCAAACACACCCCTCAGAAATCCCAGCTGCCCATCGTTTGGTGCATATAGATTGGCTAGACACAGAGGTCGACCATTAAGAGTCAGATCCAAGATGACAAATCTACCTCCCGGATCTAAGTGGGAAGAGATGACGTGTGCTGGACTTGCGGCAGAAAATAACAAAATAGCTACCCCACCCCTCTTAGTCGGAAAAAGCTGAATATTGGTGCGGATATGTATGCGCTGCAAATTTGAACGACCCAGTGGAATCAAAATGAGTCTCCTGAAGAAACACTATATCTGCCCCATAATGGTGGAGTTCCTTAAGTAATAAAGCCCTTTTACGGAGGGAAGTAAAACCCCTCATTAAGAGAAACTATTCGTGTCATCCTAGCATTAATGGCGGGCTCTCTTCTGTATTATAAGTGCGATACCTGATGCGAGGATGACTCCCGTGCATTCTCCAGGTGTAGGAAGATATTGGCATCCCATCCTTCATCTCATCAATTCTCGGTGTAGGAGTGATGCTCTGAGATGACACAAAAGGAAAAGACACAAAGGGAAAGGGGAGACATATATATACAGATATATGCAAACCCGTGAATTATAGAACATCAATATTAGATGACGTGTAAGTGAAAAAATAAAATAACAAAAAAGTACTAATAAAAAATAACCCACCGGGGAAGGAGAAAGGAGAGAGAACATCCTCCCCCCCCCTTCCCTCCACCCGCCGGTAAAGAGATCCCTTCCGGGAGGCCCGAAGAAAAGAAAGAAGCTAGACCCTTTCCCACCAGCTCGAGCTAGGGGAAGGCTCCCCGGGGTCACCAGGGAAGTGGGGGAAACGCGGGAACGGACCCCAGCGCCTTGTGAGGTCTACAGTGTCTTACACGGGGCCCCCACCAACCCCCTCATGTTACACCGTGAGTCACAAGCCACTTCACACAATTCTAGAGGGACAAAAAGTCAATCCAAGAGGAAGGACCCAAGAGTGTTCATGCCAGCCCTCAGCGGGGCGATGTGGAGGCTCTATTTCCTCTGCCCGGCTGTCTACGACCTCCCCTCTCCCCTCTCCAGGGCTTCCCAACCTTCGACCACACAGGTGGCGGAGGAGCCCCAACAACGTATAGAGTCCAATGCGGAATGTGGACCGAAGGGATGTCGAGAGCTGCACAGAATGCTGGTATATCTGCAGGGGTGCGTAGTGAAGCCTAGCGCCCCTCTCTCCTTGCTGTCAGCAGAAAAGGGAACCCCCACCTATAGGGGATCTGTTGATCGCGGAGGATTGTCAGCAGAGGCCTCAGATGTCTTCTTTTTTGCAGGGTGATGCGTGAGATGTAAGGGTACAATTGCACTTTAGTTCCCTGGAAGGTCTTTCTCATTCTTTCTGGCCTTAGCCATGATGCTTTCTTTGATGGCAAAATCATGCACACAGCAGATAATATCACGTGGCTGCCCTGACATGGATTTAGGCTGTAAAGCCCTATGAGCTCTGTCCAGTTTGATGTTATTTGAAGGCGGGGACCCCAATATGTCATTAAAAATAGATTGCAGAATGGCAACCGGTGACTCCGTTTCAGCCGACTCCGGGATCCACCGCACCCTTATATTGCATCTGCATCCCCTATTGTCCAGATCCTCCATATGTGCCTGCATTTCCTCCATAATGGCTTGTTGTGAATTCACCACCTGGTGGAGCTCAGCTAGGTGCTTTCTGGTAGCATCATGTTCCTCCTCCAAGTTCTCCATTCTGGTACAGAGATGATGTAAATCTTGTCTGACCCCCTGAATTTCAGCTCTACATGCCTCCTTCACCTCATTGATAAGGTTTTTGAAATCATCTTTAGACGGCAATGAGGCTAGTATAGATTGCCAGTCTGGGGGGGGGGGGGGAAGATGAGAAGCTTCCACCCTGCACATGGCTTGGCTGAGGACAGTACTGAGGCTGGAACAACTGGGGTGGAGGATGGGAGTAATAGCTCCCTTGTGAACCGCTGGGAAAAGTGGGACCTCTAGGTCTCATGGGCTCCCCAGACCCCAGTTTAGATGTAGCCCTTGTATAATAGGGAGTATGGTATTGTGCTCCCAGCCTGGGATCAGGGCCCCCCTCCTCCATTACCTCACGTTGCTGTTGTAGCTTAGAGTCCTCCTCCTCCATATCTCCTCGCTGCTCCTGTGTGCCCAGCTTCTCTGCCTCCATCCCGGAGTCCTCCGCTTGCTCTCCCCCGCTGCCAGCCTGTTCAGATTCAGTGTCCTCCCTGAATAGGTCCCTCTGTGTACTCGCCTCTCCCTCTCCACGCTGCCCCAAAGATGGCGCCTGGTCAGGGCCGCGCCGCTGCTCCTGCTCCAGGAAAGCATCCAGAGCAGTCTTAGGGAGCGGAGTGCCGGCGGACGTTGCCTGGATACTGCGGGACCGTTTGGGGCCCATGATGTCCCGGGATTAGTAGTTGTAAGTGCCGATGGCTGCTGATTATAGTGGCGGTCGGCGGGAGCCTGCTACCGCTGAGCTCAGCATCCGGCCACGCCCCCCAGGTCACAGTTTATTAAGGAGATGGGCCTAAAATTACCGGAGTGTTTGGGGATTTCTCAGGTTTAGGAATGGTTGGGATTACTGCATCAAGGTACATTTCCAAAAATTTTAAGTTTTTAGGAGGTAAGGAGCTAAAGTTCTTTCGAAACAATGAGAATTGGTGTTAGAAAAACAGTCTGGGCCCAGAGCAGAGGACTTTTTAGTAGAATGAATTATTTGTTCTATTTCAATGATAGATATGGGAGTATTTATTTAGATCCACTTAGCTAAGCCGCTGATACTTTGGGGAGTGAGATTTTTTTCTAGGAAGTTACCAGTTTCTTGTGGATTAGGCTGGACTGTATGTGGATCCTCTTTTAGCTTTTACAGTGAATATTAAAATTGCCTAAATTCTTTAGCTATGTCGATCGGATTTAGTACTTTAGTCTCATCAGATTTATTCAAGTATGCAATCTTATTTCTTATCGCCCCTTTTTTTTTTTTTTTTTTTTTATTCTCCTAGCTAAAATCTTCCTTGCTCTATCTCCCATTGCATAATATTTTGTATTGGACTTTTTAAGTGCTTTTTCACACTGGAATAAAAGTAGAGCCTGCAGCCTCATTCTATGTTCCATTATTTTTTGGGACAACTGTATGGTGGGGTTTTTCTTGTTGATTTGTTCCAGATTGTTAATTTGAGTTAATAGGTCTGACACTGCTGCCTCTCTTCTTTTCTTTTCTACTGCTGCCATCTTAATAAAAATACCTTTCATGTATGCCTTGAGGGCTGACCATACCACTTCGTCTGAGGTGGAGTTATTATCATGTATGTCAAAGAAGTCTTTTAATTTGGTCTCTATTAGTTCAATGTTTTGTTTGTTGGTCAGTAAAAAATCATTTAAATGCCACCTATTCGCTTTGACCAAAGAGTCCCTATCAGATATGGTGAGTGAGACAGAAGCATGGTCAGATCACGAGATCACACCTATTGTTGCCTCAAGCTCACAACCTAGAGTTCTATCATCCACAAAAATATAGTCTATCTTGCTATGGGAATTAAATCTAGGGTAGAAATGGGAGTAATCTCTCTCAGAGCTGTGGAGATATCTGCAGATGTCATGTAAGGGCCCTTTCACATCAGCGTTTTTCGTAATTCGCGGCAGATGCGGTGAAAAAAACCGCATCTGCCGCGTTTGCCGCATAACGGTTCCACTTGCGGCACGGTTGCGGTTTTTTCCATAGGAAGTATAGGGGGACTTGCGGCAGATGCGACAAGTGCGGTATTGCACTTGCGGCAGGTGCGGCAGAGAAAAAAACCGCAGTAAGCCGCGGTTTTTTTCTCTGCCGCACCTGCCGCAAGTGCAATACCGCACTTGCCGCATCTGCCGCAAGTCCCCCTATACTTCCTATGGAAAAAACCGCAACCGTGCCGCAAGTGGAACCGTTATGCGGCAGTTGCGGCAGATGCGGTTTTTTCACCGCATCTGCCGCAAATTTAAAAAACCGCTGATGTGAAAGGGCCCTAAGTCATATTCTGAAACCAGTGGTTTATCTCTTCCCTAGCGGTACGTCTGTTTGAGCAGTGCACTCCAACACGGCAGACATGGGGAGGTTGAAATCTCCACAGACAATTTTAAACCCTTTGGAGAACACCTAACTCTCAAGTGTTTGTCAGATAAATGAAAACTGGTGTGTACTTGGGCCATACAGAGATACAATCATGTCCCTAGTGTTGTTTAAAGAACAATCAAGTAAATAAAACGCCCCTCCGGATGACTAGTGTTGTCATACAATTTGAAGTAAAGGGAGTCCGTTATAAAAAAAATAGCCACTCCTGCTCTTTTAAGGTACTCTCAAACACAGCAATATTGCTAAGCAATTTCACTGGCAATTTGCTGGTTGCAGTGAAATCATGGACACATTGTTCCATTTGTACACAGCAACAAAATAGAACAATGTGTCCATGATTTCACTGCATTCAGCAAATTGCCAGTGAAATTGCCTAGCAATATTGCCGCGTGTGATGGTATCTTTAGTCTTGTTCTTTGCAAAAAAAAAAAACTGATGGCGATATCGAGAGTTCTTTAGCCGAGCATTGTCTTGCTCCAACAAGTGCATTTCTTGAACACAAATTACATCAGCAGTTTCTTTGCAAATATTCTCCCAGAAGATGGATCTTTACCTGGCGAGTTCAAACCGTTGACATTTATAGATATAACCTTAATATGCATTGTTAATACTATATACTGCTTTATGTGAAACCATTGCTCCTAAATGAGTGACAAACATGGGGAGGACAGACAGGGGACAGGGGGAGGATGGGCAGGGAAACAAATTTGCTTGTATAAGCAAATGCAGGGTTATCGAACCTAAATTTTTGCTTCATCATAAGAGGAAACCCCCTTACAGTTCCCAAATTAAGCAGACAGTAAAGAAAAAGGAAAAAAGTGAAAAAATAAGTTTGAAAAAGAGTAAAAGAAAAAACCTCTGTGGGCTATTTTTCCTGGTTTCAACATAACCATAGAGGCACCAGACCAAAGGTACCTTCACACGTGGCAATATTGCTTGCAATTTCACTGGCAATTTGCAGGTTGCAGTGAAATCATGGACACGTTGTTCTATTTTGTTGCCGTGTACAAATGGAACAATGTGTCCATGATTTCACTGCAGCCAACAAATTGCCAGTGAAATTGCATATAATAGGAAATGACAGCAGCACACCCATATCAGGTTCTTCAGAAGCCTTTATTCAGGCCTTCAGGGTGACCATACGCGACATTTCAGTAACCAAGTGACTTTTGTCCAGTGCCAGTGAAATTGCATGCAATATTGCCGCGTATGACTGTACCATAAGAGTAGAAGGCAGGAAACAGAGAACAGCTTTGCAGTAATCAATCATGCCGTAAACCAGTCTGGGTCCAGTTTTTTCTTTTTCTGTGCCTGAGGAGCTCTTTTGTCATTCGGATATATAGGCTGAATCTTCCATTTTAGCATTCAATCTCTCACATTTTCCAGGGATGTGCAGACAAATATGGAATTGTCCTTTAAGACTTTCAATTTCGTGGGGAACTCCAGGTGGTACTCTTGTTCCTCCCTCCTTGGTACTCCCTCCTTTGAGCTAGAGTACCTGCCGACAAGTAAGGGAATACCTTCAGGTGGGCCAAGTTATCTGGAATTTTTGGCCTTTTCCTGAGACCAGCAATAAAAGACTCTTTATTGTATAGAAATGAATGCGGGCAATAACGTCTCGTGGTAAATCTGGGTTCATGCCTTTTAGTTTCGGAATCCTGTGTATTCTATCCACAATTAAGTCCTTGCTGTCTGCAGAAGGAATCACCGTGTCTATGAAGCTTTGCAGAAGACTTGGCATATCTTTGTCAGGAGTAGATTCATCAATCCCTCTAATGCGAATATTATTCCTTCTGGATCTGTCCTCAAAATCCAGGGTTTTGTGGATTTGAGAAACCTTCTTTTCTAATGCCTCATTAGCATCTATTAGTTCATTATGAGATTTTGTAAATTCTGCTAGCTTCTGCTCCAGATCATCTATTCTAGATCCCAGGTCCTGTATTTCTCCCCTGATCTCTGCCTTAAACTCAGCTATCATTCTTTTAAGATCAGCTTGGAGTTCTCACCTGAGGGCCTTAAGCAAAGCCTCCATTGTCCATTCTGTGTAAGGTGAATATCTGTCTGAGCTTCCTTCCCCCCTCCTGAAACTGCCACATGTGAAGAGCTGGAAGAAAGAGCTGGGGAATGAGGAGCTGCATCCATGTTGGAGGCTGTATTCAGTACCTGGTCTCTGGAGAAATACAGTTAGGGCCAGAAATATTTGGACAGTGACACAAGTTTTGTTATTTTACCTGTTTACAAAAACATGTTCAGAAATACAATTATATATATAATATGGGCTGAAAGTGCACACTCCCAGCTGCAATATGAGAGTTTCCACATCCAAATCGGAGAAAGGGTTTAGAAATCATAGCTCTGTAATGCATAGCCTCCTCTTTTTCAAGGGACCAAAAGTAATTGGACAATGGACTCTAATGGCTGCAATTAACTCCGAAGGCGTCTCCCTCGTTAACCTGTAATCAATGAAGTAGTTAAAAGGTCAGGGGTGGATTCCAGGTGTGTGGTTTTGCATTTGGAAGCTGTTGCTGTGACCAGACAACATGCGGTCAAAGGAACTCTCAATTGAGGTGAAGCAGAACATCCTGAGGCTGAAAAAAAAGAAAAAATCCATCAGAGAGATGGCAGACATGCTTGGAGTAGCAAAATCAACAGTTGGGTACATTCTGAGAAAAAAGGAATTGACTGGTGAGCTTGGGAACTCTAAAAGGCCTGGGCGTCCACGGATGACAACAGTGGTGGATGATCGCCGCAAACTTTATTTGGTGAAGAAGAACCCGTTCACAACATCAACTGAAGTCCAGAACACTCTCAGTGAAGTAGGTGTATCTGTCTCTAAGTCAACAGTAAAGAGAAGACTCCATGACAGTAAATACAAAGGGTTCACATCTAGATGCAAACCATTCATCAATTCCAAAAATAGACAGGCCAGAGTTAAATTTGCTGAAAAACACCTCAAGAAGCCAGCTCAGTTCTGGAAAAGTATTCTATGGACAGATGAGACAAAGATCAACCTGTACCAGAATGATGGGAAGAAAAAAGTTTGGAGAAGAAAGGGAACGGCACATGATCCAAGGCACACCACATCCTCTGTAAAACATGGTGGAGGCAACGTGATGGCATGGGCATGCATGGCTTTCAATGGCACTGGGTCACTTGTGTTTATTGATGACATAACAGCAGACAAGAGTAGCCGGATGAATTCTGAAGTGTACCGGGATATACTTTCAGCCCAGATTCAGCCAAATGCTGCAAAGTTGATTGGACGGCGCTTCATAGTACAGATGGACAATGACCCCAAGCATACAGCCAAAGCTACCCAGGAGTTCATGAGTGCAAAAAAGTGGAACATTCTGCAATGGCCAAGTCAATCACCAGATCTTAACCCAATTGAGCATGCATTTCACTTGCTCAAATCCAGACTTAAGACAGAAAGACCCACAAACAAGCAAGACCTGAAGGCTGCGGCTGTAAAGGCCTGGCAAAGCATTAAGAAGGAGGAAACCCAGCGTTTGGTGATGTCCATGGGTTCCAGACTTAAGGCAGTGATTGCCTCCAAAGGATTCGCCACAAAATATTGAAAATAAAAATATTTTGTTTCGGTTATGTTAATTTGTCCAATTACTTTTGACCTCCTAAAATGTGGAGTGTTTGTAAAGAAATGTGTACAATTCCTACATTTTCTATCAGATATTTTTGTTCAACCCTTCAAATTAAACGTTACAATCTGCACTTGAATTCTGATGTAGAGGTTTCATTTCAAATCCAATGTGGTGGCATGCAGAGCCCAACTCGCGAAAATTGTGTCACTGTCCAAATATTTCTGGACCTAACTGTATGCATTCACCTTCTTTGGAGATCTCCTTCTTGTTGACTTGCCACGCACCATTGGAACCACTGTGTCCTCAGGTCACCAGGTAACTTATTTAGGGCTTCCCAGAGTGGTTTTTCACCTTGTTCTGCCAAGTTAAAGCCGATCTCCGCTGGAGCTCCTGCTCTAAGCAGCCTGTGCCATTCAAAGCTTGGCTACGCCCCTGCTAGCAGCAGTTTTTTAACTCGCCGCACGTGCAGAACCTTAAGTGCTGCATATGTCCGCAAGTCCCTTAGGGAATAAATTAGGCGGAAGTCTTGCCGCAAGTGTCCCGTTAAGGCTGCAGATGTGGCAAAACTGCTGGATCTCCCTTGAATGGCAAAAATTACTGATGTGAAAGCTGGATTAGATGGCTCAAGATTCTTTCTTTACTGGAGGACTGTATGGTAACTGATGTACTGTGTTATGTCAAGTGCTGGGTCTTAAGGGATGGTACATGACAGAAGAATGTAGCACAGCTTAGTATGTATCCTACACACTGCAGAGAAACACTAAAGGTACCATCACACGCAGAAATACTGCAATTTCACTGGCAATTTGCTGGTTGCAGTGAAATCATGGACACATTGTTCTATTTGTACACGGCAACAAAATAGAACAATGTGTCCATGATTTCACTGCAACCAGCAATTTGCCAGTGAAATTGCAAGCAATATTGCCGCGTGTGACGGTACCTTTCGGCTATGTTCACACACTGTGTTTTTGCTGCAGCAAAACCTGAAAGGTTTGTTAGTAAATTCAGATTTTTTTTGACAGGAGAACATGTGTGTTTTTTATGCATGGTTTTATGACCTTTTACCGCGTTTTTGATGCATTTAATTTGCAGAGTTTTTTTTCTCCATTTTTGCCGATAGAATACTGCACCTGATCATTCCTTTCAAAATGCAACAAACCTGTGGAGGTTTCAATTTCTGCAAAGAAATTAAACCAATGTGTGTGAACAGTTAATCCCTGAATCACATAGGTTTTGCTAGGAAATAAAACTGCAGGATTACCGTATATACTCGTGTATAAGCCGAGTTTTTCAGCCCAAAAAATGGGCTGAAAAGTCCCCCCCTCGGCTTATACACGGGTCAATACGGTAATCCTATGGTGGGAGGGGGCGGGGGGGGCGCTGCGCAGTATTTCTTACCTTGTCCCCCGTTCTGCAGTGTCTTCCGTGCTCCGTTCCCGGTCTGCTGGGCCTTGTGGTTCCTCCTCCTTCGGTTCCATCATGGGGGCTGCCATCTTGCTTCTTCTCTCCGCCCCCGGCCAGTGATGTCAGAGCAGGCCGCGCTGTGATTGGCTAACACCCGTGATCACATGTCACGGGTGCTAGCCAATCACAGCGCGGCCTGCTCTGACATCACTGGCCGGGGGCGGAGAGAAGAAGCAAGATGGCAGCCCCCATGATGGAACCGAAGGAGGAGGAACCAGGAGGAACCACAAGGCCCAGCAGACCGGGAACGGAGCACGGAGGACATCGGAAGGCACTGCAGAACGGGAGGACAAGGTAGGAAGCTGTGTGTATGTGTGTGTGTGTATGTGTATATATGTGTATGTGTGTGTGTGTGTGTGTGTATATATGTGTGTATGTATGGGTATGTGTATGTAAGTAGGCTGGCTGCCAATATAAGCCATACCTCTGGGGCTGCTGTATATACTTCTGGGGCTGCTGGATACTACCACTGGGGCTGTATATACCTCTGGGGCTACTGTATACTACCACTGGGGCTGTATATACCTCTGGGGCTACTGTATACTACCACTGGGGCTGTATATACCTCTATGGCTACTGTATACTACCACTGGGGCTGTATATACCTCTGGGGCTACTGTATACTACCACTGGGGCTGTATATACTTTGGGGCTACTGTATACTACCACTGGGGCTGTATATACCTCTATGGCTACTGTATACTACCACTGGGGCTGTATATACCTCTGGGGCTACTGTATACTACCACTGGGGCTGTATATACTTCTGGGGCTGCTGGATACTGCCACTGGGGCTGTATATACCTCTGGGGCTGCTGGATACTACCACTGGGGCTGTATATACCACTGGGGAGGCTGCTGTATACCACACTGCTGGGGGCTGTATACCTGTGCTGGGGTCCACCCTCGGCTTATACACAAGTCAATAGGTTTTCCCAGATTTTGGGGGCAAAAGTAGGGGGTCGGCTTATACACGGGTCGGCTTATACACGAGTCGGCTTATACACGAGTATATACGGTAGCTTAGCATAAAACCATGGTAAAACAGCAGCAAGAACACAGTGTGTTACATGCCTTACAGTACATTTATTAACTTCCTATTCTACCCTAGTGCATTTAAATTTGAGATAGTGACCCTTTAACATTACACCACCAAGAAGTTTTAATTTATTAGAAGAATGTTTTTCCTATTTTCGGCTGTGTAAACCTAGAGTGTGTCTTATTGTAAGGTGCGTGTTAAAGTTCGAAAAATACATTATATGTTTTGACATAAATATCACATTTATTGTTAATTACGTTGTGCGATGTTTCTTGTGTCAGCTTGGCTTGTCCTGCCTCCTCTCGTTAAGGGTGGGTGACAGCCGCGGACTCGCGGACTGGATCAGCGCACAGAACTGGAGGGCTAATATGCCCACCGGTCCAGTGTGCAGCCGCACGCAGTTCCCGCAGCGTCGCGGTCCTGACCTGTCAGCGGCTGCAGCTGCTTGCACTGCACACTAGACCGGAGGGCATATTAGCCCTCCAGTCCTGTGACCTGATCCAGTCCGTTGCTGTCAGGGTCATCCCGGACAGCCCCGGACCGGATCACGCTGCAGTGTGAAGGCACCCTAACCAGAGCCCAAAATAAATCTCAGTCACAGGGCTATGCAGTCGATAAGTCAAATCTCCTATTCAAACTCCGGACTCCTCAATTTTCCTGAATTTTACTCAGACTCCACCAAAATGGGCTCTGTCTCCACAGCCCTGGCTAGTCACCTGATCCACACCCTGAATATTCCACCTACAGATTTCATTATTTGAACACTTGAACTCTTCATGTTCCTATGATGCAGTAATATAGGTTGTAGACAGTAGTTTTATTGTAGTAATAGCACCATTTTTTTTTTTTTTTTTTTTTTTTTTTATACAAAAGTAAGATTGATTCTGATATGTTTGTTGTGATGAGTCCCCTCTTTGTCAGCTCCTCCAAGATATATATTAAGATGTTTAGCTGTGCAGATCTTTAATATAACTTTTTTTTTGCATATTTCTTAGGTCGCTAATGTTTGGCCCACAAAATATGGCTTGTTATTTGAGCGCAACAGCTACTCACATGAGATGCCTCCAAGTCCCCCAAGGTACATGTTCTCCATATCACCAAAATATTTGTTTTCTTGACATTAAAAAAAAAAAACTTTGACATTTTTCTTTTAACAAAATGAGCTTTAATTTATATTTAATTTCAGCAAATGTGTAAAATATTTTTTTCAAGGTTCGTTACATTGTTACCATATTTTATTTATAATTACCAAAGATAAGCAAACCTGCCGATGTTCAGGTTCAGCGGATACGGCTGGACTTTTTTTTTTTTTTTAAGTTCAGGACTGGACTTGACCTGAACCTGGACCTGAACCCCAAACCTGGACTAAGGTTATATAATGGTGGCTAGGGTGGATCAGGGGCTGTAAAAATAAGCAAAACATTGATGTAGCTGCAGCGTTATAGTTAGTCTCTGGCGGCTGCATGCATATTACATAAAGGTCCCACATATTAACTCCATCTTTGTTCACTGCACTGGCTTCAACAGCCAATCACCGATGCCTACTCTCTGTGACAGCGTCTTGGATTGGCCCTTGCGTTGCATCCCTCACCTTTGTGCAGGTGTCTGGCAGTGTAAACATGAATAATAATTAAAAAAATTATATAGGGCTTCACTGTATTTTTGATGCTCAGTGCAGATTAAGCAGCCAGCTATGGGCTGCCACTCCCAGCTGCTTGGCTTTACCTTGGCTGGCAATCAAAAATACAGGGAAGCCCATAATCTTTTTAAAATTATTTAAATAAATAATAATATACAAAGAAATGAGTGGGCTTCACCCTGTTTTTGACTGCCAGCTAAGGTAAAACCCAGGCAGCTGGGGGCTGATATTCTCAGCGTGGTGAGTGCCCCTGGCTGCAGAATAGCAGTCCGCAGCCCCTCAGAAATTGCACATTCATTAGAAGTGCCAATTCCTGGTGCTTTACCCGGCTCTTGCAGGTGCTCTGGTGTGCTGGCATTGGAATGATAGAAGGGATTAATCACTATCACAGTTCTGTGAATAAATAGTTAAAAAACACAACACATTGAGAAAAATCCTAATATTGAAATAAATCACACAGCCCTCATTTTTCAATTTATTAACCAAAAATATACCCTCCAACGATGGTCCCACGAAGCACATGATCCTGGCTCTGCTTCATCCAGAGATTTCTTCACCAAAAACGCAGTGTCAGCATGTAACCTTTTTTGATGTGTATTTTTGTCAGTACATTTTTACATTGGCACATAGCCTAACATGGACTTCGAGGGGAACTTCATGTTCGGGTTCCGTGCCCGAACAATAGGTATTCGTTACAGACCTCGAACTTTATAGTTCAGGTTCACCCATCCCTAATGATTACAAAATGTGAATGATCTTGCAGCATGTTACAGATTTATATAGTTTTATTGGTTAAGCAGCTTTTGTTTATTATAGACCTTTGTACTGAATAATTTGTGATGCTTCATTCGAAGAGCAATTATATTTTTCTTTAACTTTTACATTTTTCTTTTTGCAAGATGCTGTTTTCATTGGCACAGTTTTGTGTTTATGAGAATGATTACTTGAACATGAAACATCATATATACCCCAAAATGATATCAAAGACCATACCTGCACACACCCATTGGCGAAAAAACAAGTTTGAGGTTAGCCTCACAAACAAAAAAAAATATTTTACATTTTTCTCCACTAGATTCTTAAAAAGAAAAAAAAATATTCTACATGCTTGGTATCACCATAATCATGCTCACCTGTTGAATAATGTTACCAGGTCTTTTTCTTGCTGCCCAATAGGTGCCAAAATAGCAAAATTCAAACAATTTTTTTTTTTTTTTTTTATTTCACCCAAATTATGTTGTCATATTATTATATGATAAAGTGAAAGATGTGTTCCAAAACTAAGGCTCGTCCTGAAACACTCAAGCCCTGAAATGGCTCTGATGACGCAAAACATAAAAGTTATGGCTCTTGGAAAGTAGGGAAGAAAGAAAGCAAGAGCACCAAAATGAAAGAATTCCTGTTCATCCCCTCTTTTTCAATGCTTGATTTTATTTTTTTATTTTATTTTAGGGAGCCTTTACCAACTATGTTCAGCATGTTGCACCCTTTAGATGAAATTACTCCCCTAGTTTGCAAATCGGGAGGTGAGTTCTAGTTTTGAACCATTGATTCCCACTTGTCTGTCTGGAGTCAGTCTTGTATTGCTTAAAGCGAACCTTAACTTTGATTGTAGGGTTATTCGGCAGCAGAGTGCAGTATGTTTCGGACCACAATATGAGAATTGTTTTCACCAATGCTGACCCTTCCATTGTGATGACATATGATACTGTGCAGGGCTCACATACTGTATGGGCTTTAAGGAAAGTGAAGACTGAGGTGAGAAATGTAACATGATAGAATGACCATCGTATACAGTAGGTGATCACATATACTTATGATGTCCGGGTGGTAAGCTTTGTGCCTGATTTCAAAAATATTTCCACTGATTTGACCCTAGCAATGTGAGTTAGTGCTAATAAATGAATTTAAAGTAGCACTCCCATACATGTTTCCCTTTTTTGTTTCACTTAGTATATGTGCCTCAAAGAAATAATTATATGTGATCCCTGCTGTAACGTCTGTATATTTTTCTGCATCCTCACCTGCCCAGGAGATGTGGTATGATCAGACCATGTCCCTGTACAGTCAAACACATCCATTACACCAATACATAGCATGGACAATACCGTATTTTTCGCTCTATTAGATGCACCTGATTATAAGACACCTCCCCCACCCACCCCCCAAATTTGGTGAAGGAAAGGAGAAAAAAAAGAATTTTTAATTTTAAATGGCATCCGTCTTATCATAAGTATGTATGTCCTTCATCCTGGTGCATAAACCCCCCATTCTGGTATCCAGGTATATATGTCCCCTCCCATTCTGGTATATATGTCCCTCATCCTGGCATACATGTCCCCATTCTGTATATATGCCCCCATCCTGGTATACATGTCGCTCATCCTGGTATATATGACCCTCATCCTGTATATATGCCCCCCATCCTGTATATATGCCCCTCATCCTGTATAAATGTCCCCATCCTGTATATGCATTTTTCCCCCCGGAACCCCATGGCTTACCAACGGGGGAAATGCGGCTGCTGAGCGGTGGTGCCGGAGGCAGGTTCCATAGGGTCAGGGACTAGAGCTGCGGAGGGGTTCACTGGTGCAGGACCGGTGTTGCGGGGTATGAGAGGCGGCAGCGAGCGGTGGGCGCCATCATGTTTCTTGTGGCCGGCTGCATTCACTGTGCAGCCAGTCGGTAGAGACTTCAACAAAATGGACGCGGACATAATGGAGACTTGCGGCCAATTTGAAGTTTCTACTTCTACCGGCCGGCTGCACACTGCTAGTGAATGCAGCCGGCCACAAAAGACATGGTTAGCGCCCACCGCTCGCTGCTGCTCATCTTCCACATCTCCGGCCCTGCACCTGTGCCCCTCGCCCTCCGGAAACTGCCTCCGACACCCCAGCTCGGCATCCGCACCACCCGCCCCGGTAGTATTTAATTTTTATTTATTTATTTTTTAAATTTGCATTTTAAGCCGCTCCCCCATTTCCCCCCAGTTTGGGGGAAGCAAAAGTGCGTCTTACAATCCGAAAAATACGTTATGTAAGATTATATCAGCAAAGGAGATGTGTTATGATAAGACCATGTCCTTGTACAGTCAGAATCCTCCATTACACATTACATAGCAGGGACACATATATAAGATTATCTCAGCACAGGAGATGGGGTATGATCAGACCATGTCCTTGTAAAGTCAGAAACATCCATTACACAGTACATAGCAGGGACACATATATAAGATTATCTCAGCACAGGAGATGTGGTATGATCACACCATGTCCCAGTGTGGTCAGACACATCCATTACACAGTACATAGCAGGGACACATATATGAGATTATCTCAGCACAGGAGATGTGGTATGATCCGTCCATGTCCCTGTACGGTCAGACATATCCATTACACAGTACATAGCAGGGACACATATATAAGAATATCTCAGCACAGGAGATGGTATGATCCGTCCATGTCCCTGTACGGTCAGTACATAGCAGGGACACGTATATAACATTATCTCGGCACAGGAACATTTTTTTAAAATCATTCTATTAGTGGAACTTATTATTCCAATATCTGTTGATTAAAATGAACTTTGTGGAAAACCCCTTTAAAGGTTGTTAGGTCATTTCTTTTGAGAATCTTTTGGAAGCGCTCCAATACCAACCAGCAGATAAGTGAACGGTGACTCAGGATCAGAATACAATGTATTTATTCAGTTATTTAACTTATTTGTACATGGATTTTAATTTCCTTATTACTGTGGGCATTCTTCACATATAGGAACAGAATGCGGTCTTGAAGTACACTGACCAGTTGGGGACGCCGCAGCATGGGCTGATGAACAGCTCGCTCACAGCTCATCTACGCAGCGTGTCCAAAGGAGATTCACCAACAGCCTCTCCTTTCCAGAATTATTCCTCCCTCCACAGCCAGAGTCGCTCAGTGACCTCTCCTAGCATCCATTCTCGCTCCCATTCTCCCTCTATATCCAATATGGCTGCTCTCAGGTGAGTTGTTTTATATCAATTCTGACACAGAGTTGTTAGATTTAGCATGCAGCGAAGCTGAAAAAGCTGTTCACCTGCACCAGGCTTTGTATATACAAATTCTATAGATAGTAAGGTGCTAATAAGAAGAGAGGGTATGTCGGACAACAAGGCACGAGCCTCCAAGTCACAACAATAATGTCCTAGTGAAGATAAAACCACTACTGCATTTCGTCCTCAGATTCAATAGCAATAACATGATGATTCCTGTAAACCAGAGAAAGATTTAGCTTTAACTCCTTAATGATCATTGAGTTACTTACGTCATTTTTTCTTATCACTGACTTTGATGCAGGCTTATATGCTGAGCCCGCATCATCCCCTTCACATGATACTTTGCATCTCAAGAGACAGTCTGTTGGCCCACTATGAGTGAAATAGCCGCACACATGTATAATAGCAAAGTGGCAGTTGGCTCCATCTTAACTATTGTCACACAGCAGGTATATGAGGGCGTATTGCGAGCGCAATAGTTGTACCGCATCTCAAATGAGAATCGCACATTATGCACATAAATATATTATAAAGATTTTTTTTATTATCCTTAGGGCCCTTTCACATCTGCGTTTATTTGAAATCGCGGCAGATGCGGTGAAAAAACCGCATCTGCCGCGATTGCCGCATAACCGATGCACTTGCGGCGCGGTTGCGGTAATCCCCATAGAAAGTATAGGGGGACTTGCGGCAGGTGCGGCAAGTGCGGTTTTGCACTTGCGGCAGGTGCGGCCGCGAAAAAAAACGCGGCTGACCGCGGTTTTTTTTTGCGGCCGCACCTGCCGCAAGTGCAAAACCGCACTTGCCGCACCTGCCGCAAGTCCCCCTATACTTTCTATGGGGATTACCGCAACCGCGCCGCAAGTGCATCGGTTATGCGGCAATCGCGGCAGATGCGGTTTTTTCACCGCATCTGCCGCGATTTCAAATAAATGCAGATGTGAAAGGGCCCTTATATGTGCACTATCTATAAAAAATTGTATGTTTTCTATGTACACTGTATATTAATGTAATCAGCGGTTGGAGGGTGGATGGACTAGGAGGCATGAGACACCAACTCCTTTAGTGATCATTTTCTGCTGATAATACATTGATTTTATTGAAATCACAAAATGTAAGGGGCCGGTCATGTTCCTTACCTCTGAAGACACTGGCCACTCTGGCATAATATAATGTTGTATCTAAAGTGTTTCTGTTCGAGGAGGGAGTTTGTGGCACAGGCTAATTATATTTTTCTTCTGGAAAAAGGGGTGTACCGCAAGAGGGGAAGTTGGACCTATATGACAAAATATGGTCACGTTGGCATGTTTATGGGATGGGATAAGTTATGGGGAAAAAAGGAAAATGAAAAGAATAATGAGCAAGGGAGCAGTCTGTATTTAATAATTAATGTGTCTAATTGCTTTTTTCTAAAAGTTATGTAGGTGCTTGTACCTGCTGTCTAGACTGGGAGGGGTGGATGGGGGGGGGGAGGGGTTTTTGAGGGGGTTCTGGGAGGGAGATTTTTCAAAATACAGTTAAAGGGAACCAACCACCCCAAATGACCCCCCTGGACTATTAATATCGTTCCCTAGACCCAGCACATACATGTGCTGCAAGGTTTTTTGCTAAAAAAACCTGTTTTTTAAAAGTTAAGATAATGCTTTATAAAATTTATAACGAAGGGACGGGTGGGCGTTACTTAGCTGGGGCTAAAGCCGAGTTCCAGCTGCCAGTCATCCTCCTCTCTCCCCTCGCAGCATTGAAGTCCAGCCCTTTCTTGTCGTCACAGCCTGGTGCACGGGATCTCATGCCCGTGCACACGTCATCAGCTACAGCCGGGTCGCGAGCGCGCGCTCTGACTTCCACAGCTGAGCGCAGGAAGTCAGAGCGCGTGCTCGCGACCCGGCTGTAGCCGATGACGTGTGCACGGGCATGAGATCCCGTGCACCAGGCTGTGACGACAAGAAAGGGCTGGACTTCAATGCTGCGAGGGGAGAGAGGAGGATGACTGACTGGCAGCTGGAACTCGGCTTTAGCCCCAGCTAAGTAATGCCCACCCGTCCCTTCGTTATAATCTATATAAAGCATTATCTTAACTTTTAAAAAACAGTTTTTTTTTAGCAAAAAACCTTGCAGCACATGTATGTGCTGGGTGTAGGGAACGATATTAATAGTCCGGGGGGGTCATTTGGGGTGGTTGGTTCCCTTTAAAATGTATAATTTGTGGTGATATTTTTTAACATGTCTGACCTAAGCTGTTAAATAAAAAATACCTGATTCAAAAAAAAAAAAAAAAAAAGTTTCTGTATAGTGTAAGGTATTGAATTGTATAAGATGTAGCAGAGTTGAGAATGTTAATATGTATCGGTGCAGCAGTATTGGTAGTGTAATGTATATATATTGGTATGCGGTGTAAATTATGCAGTATATAATGTAGGATGCTTATTAAGGTAGTATGTGTTACAGGTAGGCAGTTGAAAGATTAAATCTGCCCGGCAACAGGCAGTTGACAGTTGGTATTAGCCAATAGGAAAGAAGCTAGTGCATAGGGAGAGAGACGGTTTCTGTGGAAACGTCAGGGCCCAGCCTGGGTCAGAGACAGACCTCAGGTCTGAGGAGCAGCAAAGGTGATTGTCATGGGTAACTTGTGACAGAAGAGTTGGGCTTCCTGAGAGAGCAGAGGGTGAAGGCTGAGTAGTGCTAGTGAGGGCACTATGTCCTGTGTAATACAAAGTTGGACTACTTCTTAATGGGCAGTATCTTCTGAGTCATCTGGGGGCCCGAGGCTCGAGTACAGTGGCTCAAGGCAGGCACCTGACGCACTGACAGAAGAGTACCGACAAGGCAATGTGGGTATAAGTGAGAAGGGACTATGGAGGTTATACAAACCAAGAGCTGAGAACCCTGACAGCGCCTGGGAGCAGATAGATGCTCGTTCAATGTGGAAAATGGCAGTGTAGACACCAATCTTGGGCTCCTTTCACATCAGTGGTATTGCAATTTTGCGGTAGATTCGGCAGATGTCGCCGCACCTGCCGGATCTACCGCGTAACGGCCAACTTGCGGCACCGATCCGGCAAGCCCCATTTATTCTCTATGGGGCTTGCGGTCGGGTGCGCCAAGTGCGGTATTGCCAAATCTGGCAGATCCAGTACTTGCGGCCGCGCCCAAAAACTCTGATGTAAAAGCAGCCTAAGAGAGAGGATGGGTGTGAAGCTGCAGCAGGGATAGAAAGAATTTACCAGATGGTATCGCAGCCCTACCATTGAAGGATCTGACTACTGTAGTGTTCAGTGAGTGCAGAAGTCTAGAAGGAAGTAAAGGACTTCCCTGAAGTTTAACACATTGTAAATACCTGTTAACAAGTTGATGTCTAGTAAAGAACCATTGTTCTCTACTACAATGGAGTGCCTGATTTGTATGTGACAGACCGGCAACCTGAATTCATGTAGGAGTGCCAGGGTGTATTACGAAGGACTACACCCGGCAATGGCTATTACGGCCTCACTACCCTTTCCAATAACACAGCCCAGTAAGTGGCTCAAACATCATGATATAGAGGCGGCGACCCAAGTGCTAAGATCACATAGCAGAAACCTGCTGACATATTACCTTTAAATACTATTTTAATGTTCTTTTCTGCTCTTTCAGCCGTTCCCATTCACCTGCCTTAGGGGTGCAGTCATTCTCTGGTGTTCAGCGGTTTAATTTCTCCAGTTACACTCCATCACCAAAGAGATTAGGAACTTCCAATTCCCCCAACAGCACTTCTAGTGATTTCTTTGCAGAAACAGAACCCATTGTCCCAGAACTCTGCATTGACCACCCTTGGACAGAGACTATTACAAACACAAGGTAAGGCTTAAGTTAAAGGGTCTATATATACACCAGCCTACAGGAAATATAATTTAATAATGTTGCTTGGAACATAATAATGAATATGAAATTCATATGAAATTGAATAATGAAATTCCTTAAAATTTCTAACAGAGAAAAGAACACTCAGGCTACAAAAGTATTTATCACAACAGATTTGTGTGGACAAAAGTTCCTATGCTTCCTGGTGGAGTCCCAGCATCAGCTCAGGTATGTCTCCAAAGCTGCATTGTAGCACAGGTACGAAATGCTGCTGTAAACTTATTACAATTAAAGGGGTTTTCCACTACTAAGACAACCTTTTTTCATTCCACATTTGCCACCATTAAAATAAAAGAGCTCATCCTCTCCTACTGTGCTGGGGTGATTTCAGTGGTGTCGTCACTTGCATTCCTGGGGCTTATGTCAGATTGTTACGTTTAGTGAGCCCCACACCCAATCACTGCCGGCTTTACTGTCCCACCTTCCCGCTTTCAGATGTATGAATAATCAACAGGTAGACAAAGCATATATCATGTTTTTCTGTGTCATTTGGCTTAGTAGTACAGGCTACTTTTATACCTATATAAGGCAGCACATTATTGTGACAGACCCTCTTATAGGGAACCTTTCAGGTCCCTTATACCCTCCAACCCAGCAGCAGTCACATGTTTGCGCCAAAATATCCTGCCTAACCAGCCCTGTCTAATGCTAGTTACTAAATTCAATGTTTACAAACAACATTTCCTAATTAGGCCTTTAACTAGTCAGAGGAGCATTGTTTCCCCAGACCAGGCTTCTTTCCATATCGTCACATTCCTGTTGGTGTGATAACATGATGTGGAAATATTGTGCTTATGTGTGACTCATTTCACCAGGTTTTTGCACCTATGAAGGTGGGTGTACGTATCCCGGCTTTAGAGAGGAGCACTGCACATGATCTGAAGACCTGCTTCTGCACTCCCTATTAACGTAGGGTAAACACACTTTATAAAGGCTTTTTGTAAACATTGATTTTAGCAATCTGTGTTAGGCCCCTTTCACATCAGCGTTTTTTTTTAAATCGCGGCAGATGCGGTGAAAAAAACGCATCTGCCGCAATTACCGCATACCGGCTGCACTTGCAGCACGGTTGCAGCACAGTTGCGGCAAGCCCCATACAATGTATGGGCGGGCTTGCGGCAGGTGCGACAAGTGTGGTTCTGGCACTTGCGGCAGGTGCGGCCGCGAAAAAACCACGGCTGACTGCGTTTTTTTTCGCGGCCGCACTTGCCGCACCTGCCGCAAGCCAGCCCATATATTGTATGGGGCTTGCCGCAACTGTGCCGCAAGTGCAGCCGGTATGCAGTAATCGCGGCAGATGCGGTTTTTTTTCACCGCATCTGCCGCGATTTAAAAAAAAAAAAAAAACGCTGATGTGAAAGGGGCCTTAGGGTACTTTCACATCAGCAGTTTTTTGAAACCGCGGCAGATGCGGTGAAAAAACCGCATCTGCCGCGATTACCGCATAACTGCTGCACTTGCGGCACAGTTGCGGCAAGCTCCATAGAATGTCGATGCGGGCTTGTGGCAGGTGCGGCAAGTGCGGTATCGGCACTTGCGGCAGGTGCGGCCGCAAAAAAAACGCGGCTGACCGCATTTTTTTTCGCGGCCGCACCTGCCGCAAGTGCTGAAACCGCACTTGCCGCACCTGCCGCATACTTACCGCAAGCCCCATAGACATTGCATGGGGCTTGCCGCAATTGTGCCGCAAGTGCAGCGGTTATGCGGTAATCGCGGCAGATGCGTTTTTTTCACCGCATCTGCCGCGATTTAAAAAAACTGCATGTGAAAGCAGCCTTAGACAGGGATGGTTACGCAGGGAATTTTTGCGCACACGTGAATGCTGCTAGGTAGATAGGCATAAGGGATCCCCCCCCTCCCCGCGTTCCCGCCATCCACCCGCCCTCCTCCTTCTGTAATGCAGTGCCGGCGGGCTCAGGCGCCCGCCGGTCAGCCTGCACAACCTCCTCTCCCCCTGCTTATCCCCCCCACCCCCCCACCTTCCCCTGCTCACTCTTTCCCCCTGCCTAGCCCCCCACCTCTAGCCCCGTCTCACTCATTCCGGAGAAGCCCGCAGCCTCCGTTGCAGCTGCGGTGTAGCCCCTCCTCCTCTCAGCGGCTCCTCCTCCTCATGGGTAAGTATGAATGAATGAATAGATAGATGGGTGAATGGATGGATGTGTGCGTGCGTGGATGTGTGTTAGTGTGTCCGTGCATGTGTGCGTACGTGGATGCAAAGCGTGGATGTGCGTATGTGGATGTGCGGGAATTCCAGCGTCCGTGGATGTGTGTGCGTCCGTGGATGTGTGTGCGTCCGTGGATGTGTGTGTGCGTCCGTGGATGTGTGTGTGCGTCCGTGGATGTGTGTGTGCGTCCGTGGATGTGTGTGCGCGTCCGTGGATGTATTCGTACGTGGGTGCGTGGATGTGCGTGAATTCCAGCGTGCGTGGATGTGTGCGTGCTTCCGTGAATGTGTGCGCGTGTCCGAGGATGTGTGCGTGCGTGGATGTGCATGAATTCCAGCGTGCGTGGATGTGTGCGTGCGTCCGTGGATGTGTGCATGCGTGGATGTCAGGGTGCGTGAATGTCAGCGTGCATGGATGTGTGTGCATCCGTGGATGAGTGCATGCGTGGATGTCAGCGTGCATGGATGTCAGCGTGCGTGGATGTGTGCGTGCGTGGATGTCAGCGTGCGTGAATGTCAGCGTGCATGGATATGTGTGCGTGCGTGGATATGTGGATGTGCGTCAATTCCAGCATGCGCGGATGTGTGCGTGCGTCCGTCCGTGGATGTGTGCGTGCGTCCGTGGATGTGTGCGTTCGTCCGTGGATGTGTGCGTGATGTGCGTATGTGGATGTGCGTGAATTCCAGCGTGCGTGGATGTGTGCATGTGTGGATGTCGGCATGCGTGGATGTGTCAGCGTGCGTGGATGTAGATGTCAGCATGCGTGGATGTCAGCGTGCATGGATGTCAGGGTGTGTGGATGTCAGCATGCGTCCGTGGATGTGTGCATGCGTGAATGTCAGCGTGCGTGGATGTTTGCGTGCGTCCGTGGATGTGTGCATGCGTGGATGTCAGCGTGCGTGAATGTCAGCGTGCGTGGATGTGTGCGTGCATCCGTGGATGTCAGCATGCGTGGATGTCAGCGTGCGTGGATGTCAGCGTGCGTGGATGTAGATGTCAGCATGCGTGGATGTCAGTGTGCGTGCTTGGATGCATGGATGTCAGCATGTGTGGATGTGGATGTCGGTGTGCGTGGATGTGTGCATGTGTGGATGTCAGCGTGCGTGCGTCCGTGGATGTGTGCATGTGTGGATGTCAGCGTGCATGGATGAGTGCATGCGTGGATGTCAGCGTGCGTGGATGTCAGCATGCGCCCGTGGATGTGTGCGTGCGTGCATGGATGTGTGCGTGCGCCCGTGGATGTCAGCGTGCATCCGTGGATGTGTGCATGCGTGGATGTCAGCGTGCGTGGATGTGTGTGTGCGTATTTGGATGTGTGCGTGGATGTGTGTATGTGGATGTGCGTGAATTCCAGCGTGCGTGGATGTGTGCGTGCGTCCGTGGATGTGCGTATGTGGATGTGCGTGAATTCCAGCGTGCGTGGAGGTGTGCGTGGATGTGTGGATGTCAGCATGTGTGGATGTGGATGTCGGTGTGCGTGGATGTGGATGTTGGTGTGCGTGGATGTCAGCGTGCGTGGATGTCAGCGTGCGTGGATGTCAGCGTGCGTGCATGGATGTCAGCGTGCGTGTATGTGTGTGCGTGCGTAGATGATGGGTGCATAGGTCGATGGATGGGTGCATCAAGGGATCAAGTGTCCTCTTGTTGTAGTCTCTGGGATCATAGTCATGGTGCATTGTATGACAGATCATTGTCATACAGTGCACCATAACTCTGACCCTAGAGGCTGTAGGAAGAGGACACTTGATCCCTTGCTGCAGTCTCTGTGGATTGACCAGAGGCGATCGAGCGTCGTGGGACCTTCATTGTGGACTACGTCGGAGGCGATCGAGCATTGTGGGACCTTCGTTGTGGACTACGTCGGATCTTTATTATAAAGATGGAGTCCGAATTTTGTTTGTGTTTTTTTTTCAAATAAAAAGATTTTTCTCTGTGTGTATTTTCTGACTATTTACCAGAGATTCCTAATGGCGGGTCTAACATTGGCCCTATATTATGAATCTCGGGCTTAGTGCCAGCTGCCAATAAAAAGCTGGCATTAACCCCTTTATTACCCAGTTTGCCACCGGCACCAGGGCAACTGGAAGAGTCTGGGTACAGCGCCAGAAAATGGCGCTTCAATGAATGCGCTATTTTCTGGGGCGGCTGCGGGCTGCAATTCACAGCATGGGGGGCCCAGAACGCTTGGGCCTCTCCATGCTGCAGATTCCAGCCCCCAGCTGCCTCGTTGTACCTGGCTGGACCATAAATATTGCGGAGCCCCACGCCATTTTTTTTTCTAGTATTGGTACTAGAAAAAAAAATGGGCTTCGCTGTATTTTTGGTTGCCAGCCAGGTACAACGAGGCAGCTGGGGGTTGCTGGCAGTCCGTAGCTGCCAAGTTGTACCTGGCTGGACCAAAAATATGGCGGAGCCCCATGCCATTTTTTTTTTCTAGAATTAGTACTAGAAAAAAAAATGGGCTTCGCTGTATTTTTGGTTGCCAGCCAGGTACAACGAGGTAGCTGGGGGTTGCTGGCAGTCCGTAGCTGCCAAGTTGTACCTGGCTGGACCAAAAATATGGCGAAGCCCCATATCATTTTTTTTTTATTACTTCTACCAATAAAATGACAAGGAGCTTTGCCTTATTTTTGGTTGCCAGCCAGGTACAACTTGGCAGTTGGGGGCTGCAATCCTCATTGTGGAGAGACGCAAATGTTGTGGCCCCCCACGCTGCAAATTGCAACTCACAGCCACCCCAGAAAATAGCACATTAGAGGCGCCATTTTTTTGGTGCTGTACCCCAACTCTTCCAGTTGCCCTTGTGGTGGCGGCACACAGGAGCACTCCATACGCGTCATGGTGTCGGCTAACAAGTTGAATGGAAAATTAACTCCAATTATTAGCGGACACCATGTCACGTATGGAAAGCCCCTGTGTGCCTAAACATTGAAGTTCCCTCACAAGTGACCCCATTTTGGAAACTAGACCCCCCCCCAAGGAACGTATCTAGATGCATAGTGATTAGAGGGGACTATACTTCGGGTCTATCCCCCTGGCGTCCGGCGATTCCGCGGTTGTTCTGGTCCCAGTCCGGACTACCGCGCTGGCCCGCCGCCATTCCCGGGCACCATCAGCTAAGCGAGGTCCTGGCTCGGGCCTTCCGCTTAGACGCCGCCTACAACATGCTCACGACCCGCCCCCCCAGATGATGCCGATGACAACAACTAGCGTCATGGCTAGGGGTGGACCGGCCCTGTCTGGCGCTCATCACGAGAGCCGCAGTTGCGCCTTTTTATGCTGCTCCGCCCCCCCCTTCCTCCCTCCTCACTCACAGCGGCGGCCGTTACGCTGAAGTGAGGAGATCACCGCTCCAGCATCATCATT
Organism: Allobates femoralis; assembly: GCA_033576535.1. Lineage (NCBI taxonomy): Eukaryota > Metazoa > Chordata > Amphibia > Anura > Aromobatidae > Allobates > Allobates femoralis. The sequence continues at coordinate 461,139,670 of JARQOC010000001.1, forward strand.
AATTCTACAGCTGATTACCGGTCTCCGGGGGGCCCAGGACCATTGGGCTGCAACTAGGGTGTCACACAAGGTGGTAAGACAGCAGCAGGGATTTGATCACTGCTGTGGACTCCTCTCTGTCAGTGTTTTCCCCCAGTGCAGGTGCGCTTTAGCCACAGCAGTATTTATTACCATGTCTGGCTCAAAGAGCAACAGGAACACCCGGGCATTTACCTCGTATTATGCCACCTGTACAGTTTGCAGAACTCCTCTGCCTAGTGGATACACTTCCCCACACTGCCAGGACTGCACCCAGGATACTGTGCCAGAACCCCCCATAGCTCTGGCAACTACCAGCGCGCCTAACACTGCGCCACAATGGGCTATCATTATGTCACACTCTATTTCTCAATCTGTAACAGAGTTGTCTTCGACACTTTCCACGCTCTGCAGAGTCACTCATCCCCCTCAACCACTGCCCAGCCTTCACAACCCACTCAGGGAGACACCTCAGACCTCGGATGGGGTACCGATCCGGTCCTGTCTACCTCCACACGTCGCAAAAGAATACAGAGATCCCCCTCTCCCGCATCTTCTCACAGTTCTAGGGCGTCCCCAACCCGGGAAAGTCACTACAACTCTCAGGACTCTTAAGGCCATTTTGATCCCAGTTCAGATTTATACCTTGATGTGTCCTTAGACTTAGACCCACCAGATACTGCGGCTCTTGTTGAGGACTTATTATTCTCCATTAATCAGGTACTGGATGTCTCAGACCCACTTAGTGATACTCCGGAACACAAGGTTTCCTTCAAACGAGCAAAAAAGTCACATGAATATTTTGCGGATCACTCTGAATTCCAGGAGATCCTCCAAAAGCGTTGCTCGCAGCCAGAGAAAAAATTTGGCAACCGCAAAATATTTGAAGTGCGTTACCCCTTTTTGCCAACAGTGACAGGACTGGGCAGATTCGCCTCAGGTGGACCCCCCGGCTCCAGGCTGGCGGCATGGACGCTTCTGTCCTTGCCAGATAGTTCCTCAATTAAGGACGCAACGGACCGCCAGGTGGAACAAATGGCTCGATCAGTCTTTGAAGCCTCAGGGTCCTCTTTAGCTCCAAAATTTGCCTTCGTTTGGGCAGCTAAGGCGATCATGACCTGGGCCGGCAACCTACACACAGCCTTAAGATCTACAGACGCTGACCCTGTTTTGTCAGATCAAGCAGCACAAATTTTGGTTACTGCAGACTATTTACTGCATGCAGCCATGGACTCTGCAAATTGCACAGCACTAGCTACATCAAATGCAATTACTATTAGATGTGCCCTCTGGTTACGTGAGTGGAAGGCAGATGCAGCCTCCAAGAAGTCTCTCAGAAGTCTTCCATACCTCAGCGACTGCCTATTTGGAGAGAAATTAGATAAACAAAACGGCCCTTCAACTGCCGTCAACAAACACGGTTCCGATCCTTTCGGAATTCATTCGGTTGTTCGGCGTCAAGGCCAACGCAGACTGGCAACTGCTCGCCATGCAGGGAGAGATCGCAGACATCCCATAAATCGAACACGAACTGGTAGTCCCAATCTCGCCAATCTAAGCCTAAGGGATCAAGGTCCCATAGGTTTTCCTCTTCATGATTCTCTTCTTCCAGTAGATGCCTCACTAGTAGGCGGCCGACTTCTACACTTTCAGCACATCTGGCTGCCTATTATACAAGACAAGTGGGTAAGAGAACTGGTGTCTTCCGGTTACAAGATAGAGTTCATGTCCCTACTGCCCAACTGTTTCTTCCTATCCGTCCCTCCAAAACCACCAAAGCTTGAGCCTTCTTCCAGGCAGTCGATTCACTCCTAATATCAGGTGTCGTTGTGCCGGTACCACAGGCCGAGCGCTTCCACGGGTTCTACTCGAACCTGTTCGTGGTCCCCAAAAAGGGGGTGCGGCAAGACCCATTCTAGACTTAAAACAACTGAACAAATATGTTCACGTCCGACATTTCCGCATGGAGTCTCTGCGCTCCATAATCGCATCCATGGAAGAAGGAGAATATCTCGCGTCCATAGATATACAGGATGCATACTTGCATATCCCAATTTCATCTGCTCATCAAAAGTTTCTCTCTCTGATTTGCAATTGGCCAAGATCATTACCAATTTGTGGGTCTTCTGTTTGGGCTTGCCACAGCTCCCACAGTGTTCACCAAGGTCATGGCGGCTGTCATGACCATTCTCCACTCGAGGAGTAGTCAATCTCCCGTACTTAGACGATTTACTCATCAAAGCTCCAACTTTCAGAGACTGCGAACACTGCGTCGTCATCACTGTAGACACTCTGCGTCGCCTGGGCTGGCTGGTCAACCTCCAGAAGTCTTCGCCAGTCCTGACACAGTCTCTGACTTTTCTGGGAATGCAATTCAACACCTCCAGAGGTCTGGTCCTCTTTCCCCAAGACAAGGCAAGGGCCCTCCACCAAGGAGTCCGCACCCTCCTCCATCCGTCACCTCGGTCCTTCCAGTTTGCTATGAAAGTTCTAGGCAGGATGGTTGCCGCAATAGAAGCGGTTCCGTTTGCTCAGCTTCACCTAAGGCCTCTCCAGCTGGCCATACTCAAGTCCTGGGACAAGAGCCCCTTTTCACTCGACAGGAGGTTTCAACTATCAACGTCGACCAAGCACTCCCTCCACTGGTGGCTCAGTCCGGTCTCCCTCCTTCCTTCCAGCCCATTGGAAAGTCCTAACCACCGACGCGAGCTTGACCGGATGGGGTGCGGTCTACCGACACCACAGGGCGAAAGGCAAATGGTCCCTATTGGAATTGACCATGACCATCAACCTACTGGATATTCGAGCTATTTCCCTGGCACTGAAAGCTGTCAACCACATGGCAGGATACCGCGTCAGGATACAGTCGGACAATGCCACGGCAGTGGCATATGTCAATCACCAGGGCGGCACCCGCAGTCCCCAGGCAATGAGAGACGTTCACCACATTCTCCACTGGGCAGAATCAACGGGATCGGTACTCTCGGCACTACACATACTGGGTGTGGACCATTGGGAAGCAGACTTCCTCAGTCGACAAGGGATGGATTCAGGAGAGTGGTCACTGCACCCCGATGTCTTTCAGCAAATTTGCCATCGTTGAGGGACCCCGGATGTGGACCTCATGGCATCACGTCTCAATGCCAAGGTCCCCAACTTCATGGCCAGGTCCCACGACCCACAGTCTCTAGATGCCGATGCCCTAGTTCAAGATTGGACCCAATTCCAACTCCCCTACATTTTTCCTCCTCTACCACTAATCCCCAGAGTGGTGCGGAAGATCAAGCAGGAGGGGGTATTCCAATCATCCTCGTAGCCCCAGACTGGCCCAGACATGCATGGTACGCCGACCTCGTCTAGCTCGCAGCAGTCGTTCCTTGGCGTCTCCCAGATCGTCCAGACCTCCTCTCTCAGGGCCCGTTTTACCATCAGAATTCAGGGACCCTGAATTTGACGGTGTGGCCCTTGAAACCTGGGTTCTGACCCAAGTGGGTTTTTCCCAGGACGGCATAGGAACCATGATTAGAGCACGGAAGCCCTCCTCGGCTAAGATTTATTGAACCTGGAAGGCCTTTTTCACCTGGTGCACCTTTCGAGGTCATTTGCCTTGGCCCTATTCACTACTAAAGGTCCTCTGTTTCCTCCAGTCAGGCCTGGAGACAGGCCTGTCTTTAGGTTCTCTTAAGGGCCAAATGTCAGTCCTCTCAGTTCTGTTCCAATGACGTCTTACAACTAAACCGCAAGTAAAGACTTTTCTTCAGGGAGTCTGCCGACTAGTTCCCCCTTATAAAAGACCACTGGACACATGGGACCTCCAAACTCCGTTCTCACTGCGCTACAAGAACCGCCTTTTGAGCCCCTAAGGGAGATTCCCCTTTGCCTTCTCACCCAGAAAGTGGTATTTCTGGTGGCAATCACTTCTCTCCGCCGAGTGGCAGAACTGGCAGCACTTTCCTGTAGACCGCCCTTCCTCGTGTTCCACCAGGATAAGGTCGTACTCCGGCCGTTCCCGTTTTTTCTCCCGAAGGTGGTGTCCTCTTACCACCTTAACGAGGAGATTGTCTTGCCGTCACTTTGTCCGGCTCCGATTCATCAGGTCAAGGAGTCTCTGCATACGCTGGACCTTGTAAGGTCACTTCGCATATATGTGTCCAGAACGGCGCCTTTTCGGAAGTCTGATTCCCTTTTCCTCCTAAGGCAGACACAGGGCACGCATCTTCTAAAGTGACCCTGGCTAGATGGATCAGATCCACTATTCAGGATGCCTACAGCATCAAAAATTGGCCTCTTCCGGCCGGTATCAGAGCACATTCTACCAGGGCCGTGGGGGCTTCCTGGGTTATTCGACACTAGGCATCAGCACAACAAGTATGTAGGGCGGCCACCTGGTCTAGCTTACACACGTTTACTAAACACTACATTGTTCAAACCCAGTACTCGGTAGGCGCATCCTCCAGGTGATAGTAGTCCACCTGTAGGAGCCTGTTTTTTTTTGTAAATTTCCTATTATTTTGTTCCATTGTTCTTTCCCACCCAGGTACTGCTTTGAGACATTTCACGGTCCTGTGTCCCCCAATGAGGCGAAGGAGAAAAGGAGATTTTTGTGCTCACCGTAAAATCCTTTTCTCTTGGCGTCTAATTGGGTGACACAGCACCCACCCGGTTGCCCGATTTCGGGCCTTTCTTGGTTTGTCATTTTGCTCTTGAGCTCTTGCATTGTTGCCTTCTTACAGGCTTTGTTGTCTTGTTGACTTTATTCTCCTACTGCTTTAAGCACAAAACTGGTGAGGCAGTGCCTGCTCCAGGGGTCTATACTGCAGAGGAGGAGCCACTGTAACTCTTTTGCAGATTTTGCTTAGTGTCACCTCATAATGGATAGCAGCATAACTCCACAGTCCTGTGTTCCCCAATTAGAGGTTAAGAGAAAAGGATTTTACGGTGAGCACACAAAAATCTCCTTTTTTGGACTATAAGACGCACCTAGGTTTTAGAGGTGAAAAATAAGGAAAAAAAGGCCTTGCAACCAGTCATTGCTGGCATTCAGACACAGAAGCAGCATGTGAGCTGCACCGCTGACTACTTGCTCCAGTGTCTGATGACTGGGAGATAGACACCAGCTGACTGGTTGCAGGGTCCGAATGTCGTCTCAATGTCACATGGGTCCTGAAGTATGCAACTTCTGACAATGCTGGAACTGCCAAAGCATCGGAGGGAAGTATGGTCTTTATTACTTTTACAAAGGCAAACAAGGGAATGAGATGAGCTTTGTAATGAACAACCTCTTTAAAAACTCCCACCATGTCCTGTAGATTCTGTGGCATGCTTGGAGTTCTAGTTCAGCACAATATTGTTAGTGTTTTTTTTTTTACTTTATTAGGGGTTAATGTTATGTAGGGTACTTGTACTCACTCATTCTGTGTCCTGCTTTGCCCTGTCGCCATGCTAAAATCCATTAAGTGGTCATTGTATTGTGATATTGTATGGTCATCCTCACCTTTGGTATATTTGGTGCACCCAGTTTTTTTTGGGGCACTTATTGTTTTGACTACATATGTTGTCTGTTGTACCTGAAGATTGAACTGGGTTGTGGTTTTATCTATTTCATGTGGTCCTCCTTCTGTGTACCTTATTGACATTGTCATTTTACATAGTGTTTGCTTTTTAATAAATTGATATTGCATTTGATCTGGCCTGACTCCTTTGAGTTTGTGTTTTGAAGTAATCAATTGTTTTGGAGGGCCTTTCACCTTTCTGGGTGGTTTGACTATATCTTCCTGGACCTGAGCACAGCGACAGGGCTCAACAGGACACATCTAAGTGAGCAGAGGGACCGTGGAAGTCTGTAACAAGGTACCTTTCATAAGGTACCAATCTGCTCTGCCTGTCATCACGGCAGTGAATCGGCACAAGCGCAGTGCTAATTCTCTTGCCACCACTGCACCCCGCTTCTTTGTTCCTTATAGCCAGCACACAACCTCCCCAGCAGCTACAGGAAGCTGGGGAGCAACCACGTGTGCTGACTATTAGAGTAACTCTGTTTTCCCTGCTCACTGTGCCCATCTCTCTTCCCTGTCTTCAGTGCAGAGAGGTGTGCGTGGGGAACTAGTTAATATTCATGTCCTTAATGAGCAGGCACACATCATTGCTCCAGCCTGAAAATTCTTTGGCAGAGTCCTGCACCTCCTGCACTTCCTGTAGGAGATCATGGAGTTCTTCTCCCGGCTCAGTGCAGACAGGCATGGTGATATGCGTCTGCCACACAGGTTAGGAGGCAGAGGGGGGTCAGAGCATACAGGGGGGCCCCTGTCAGGGCCAAATATTACAGTATCCAGGGGTCCACGGCCATTGGAGTGTGTCCAGTACTCTGCAGAGTGTGGCCAGTGCCCACTGCTCTGTATTGTGTCCAGTGCTTGACTATTCTGCTGCAGTTGTGTGCATTTGATGGGCATGGGCTGCAGAGCATTGCATCCAACCCCACCAGCCACTTGATGCTGCATTGTGCTGAGCATAGATGTAGACTGGAGGACTGTGCTGCTGTCGGTGGGCTCTGCTGACTGTTCTTTGCTGTCAATGAGTTCTGCTGTCGGTCGGCTCTGCTGTCTGTGCTCTGCCATCCGGTGTGCTTTGCTGTCACTGCAGCAGAAAAATAGCTGTGCCAATGGTGCGTTTGTTTTGCTGTGGATAAAGTGTGCTTTTTGTTTTAATTTCTGTTCGACTCTACCAAATTAATTAACCTCAAGGAACCCAGAATCTTCAGCCTGACAGCTTCATGTAAGAGCAAAGAGCAGGAGGTGTGTCAGGGGCATGGAAGCTGGGAGCTGCAGGATCAGCCTACATTCTATTGAGGAGTGATGATGTTGATCCATTGAAATATGGGGAAATAAGATGATACCATATTCCTGTGGGGAAGGGGAGACCATGCAGAGCTGAATCGATAAATGTAATGATTTGCTTCTGCTTGTATCCTCATGATAACAGTACACGTTATGCATCATCATACAGCAAAGGATCACAGCATGTATTTGTATTTGCTTGGTGACATGATTGCTTTTTGAAGCCTCGATCTCCCTGTCACATAGGAAGGAATATCGGGGGCAGGATTGTAAGTGTGAGAATGGGGTCTGTGGCCATGCCCCCTCCCTATACAGAAATGTGAGGGGGTGTGAATGTCCCAGCATCCACACCCCTGACACACCACCTCTTCTGTGCTCCTAGATGAAGCTGGCATGCCGAAATCTAGGGTTCCATGAGGGAGGGGGGAGATTAAGGAGCAGGTATGATTTTATTGAATTATAAGAGATCTAAAGATCCTAGAACTGCAGTGTACAGCTCTCTTTCATCATGTAGGAACATGCAGGAACTGTACTAAAAAGTTTCCTCCCACTGGAATTCCCATTTAAAAGTTTCAAATTTTTGTTTATTCTTTGCATTGAGAAAAAGTTTGAGTGTAGCTGTAGGCTAAAATGTTTTAGGAGTGACACCAAACTTGTACAAATGTGTATATTTTTGTCTTGTTACATGTTTTTTAGGATGGTGAAGTTTGAGGAGAGTAATGACAAGTCACAGCTCATCTTTGGCTCCATCTCCAATGTTTCAGCAAAGGATGCTGCACCAGTAGAGGTATGTGTATCTCTTTCATTTCTATAATAGTAAACAGGTGCACGATTCTATTACATGAGGAGATTGTAGAATGTGTTTGATTATATATTAGATGGGGGCGGGGGTGCAGGGAGGGTCGAAGCCTCCCTCCCTGCATGATTATGGTGGATGGGAGTAAATGTTGACATGTCCACCAGTGAAACCAGTCATACCCACTAACCTTGAAGCAATCCATACATTCCAATATGTACCAATATGGCAGCTGTGTATATTGTTATAATTAGCAGAGGGTCCAATATGGACACCGCTATACCTGGATTGCTGCTGTGGAACTATATAGAGCAACCACCTGGTTATAGATGCACACCTTTCTAAGCTTTACAGGATTCACGCACATTTGCTTCAGAAAATGCAAGTCTTGGCAGAAAGATACTGCAGACGACATTTGCTGAAGCTGTTGCTTGAGCAGAAGTAGACAACGTTAGTGAGAAAAGTCAACTTAAGTAAATTTTCATTCCCAGTCCAGGTATAGCTTTAGGATGTCCCATGTGTCTGTGTTACCCAATGAATTGAACAAGAAAAGTAGGTTTTTGGTACTCGCTGTAAAATCTGTTTCTCGTTAGTCTTCATTGGGGGGACACATCTCCCTCTCATGCTGCCCGGTTGGACAATATGTTTGGTGTTTCATTTTCTTTACCTAATGCCTTTATATTTATTTGTTCTCTTACTGCTTTCTCGCTAAATTGAGGAGGCTGGTGACCAGCAGGTGAGGTATAGTCTGCTGGGGAGAATGTGATATCAGTGTCAGCCTATAGGTGGCAGCAGACTATCCTATGGTTCTGTGTCCCCCAATGAAGACTAGTGAAAAAAAGATTTTACGGTGAGTGCCAAATGTATAGCTTTTCTCATCACTGAGAGAGATGACAGTTGGTGCTTATAAAGGTCTATGAAGAACTGTGTCTTTTCAGGAGACCATCTACTATATAATTGTCTAAGGTGTCTGTCGGTCACAGAAATTGCGCGCCATACAGCGGCAGCTCATTGGCGCCCGCCTTCGCAGACTATGCATATAGGCAATTTCACCCCAATTTGCAGCCCACCGACAGCGGGCCGGCCGACTGTGTCGGAGCTCAGCCACGGCTACCTGTGGCACAGAGGTCCGTGCCGAGCCAGCCAGAAGATGACCGGCATTAGCCGGTCATTTCCCGGCTGGCGAGCCACTGACCTCTGTGCCACTGGTAGCCGCGGCTGAGCTCTGGTCTAATCTCCGGTCAGCGGCAAGCTAGCCGGGAGATGACCGGCGTCAGCCGGTTATCTCCAGGCTGCTCGCAGCGGTGGTGCCCTTCGCGGCATTCAAACAGAGCACCAAGCCGCGGTACTCTTCTGATTGGTCACCGCGGCCGCGGCGACCAATCAAAGAAGTAGCGCGGCTTGGCACGCGGTTTGAATGCCGCTCCTCTGATAGGTCGGCGCTGAATGCGGCAACCAATCAGAGGAGTGGCATTCAAACAGCGCGCTACTTCTTTGATTGGTTGCCGCGGCCAACCAATCAGAGGAGCGGAATTCAAACCGTGCGCCAACCCGCGTTACTTCTCTGATTGGTCGCCGCGGAGACCAATCAGAAGAGTACTCCGTCTTGGCGCGCGGTTTGAATGCAAACCCCATCCTTGCAGCCTCCTCCATCCTCACAGCCTCCTCCATCCCCTCAGCCTCCTCCATCCCCTCAGCCTCCTCCATCCCCTCAGCCTCCTCCATCCTCACAGCCTCCCCATTCTCACTCCTTACTCCTGTCTATTAGGTCTGTAATTCAGTGTGACACAGTTTACTCCTGTCTACAAGCTCTGTCAGTCAGTGTGATGAACTTCACTCCTATATACAAGGCTGTCAGTCAGTGTGCTGAACTTTACTCCTGTCTACAAGGCTGTCAGTCAGTGTGACAAAAATCACTCCTGTCTACAAGGTATTCTAGAATAGCCAATGCGTTCGAATCGGGCCACCATCTTGTACAGGATATCTTTCTCTAGCTCCTCCCTCCTCCTTTCTACCATAGAATTTTAAAAGCACCAACTCTCAGTAATATAAGAAAAATGGTCTTCAATGAATATCAGATTTTCCAAATTATAGCTATGAAATGAGAATGAATGATCTGTCCAAGTGGAGAAAGAAGAACATTTCTCTGATAAGTGGTTGATTTTCATGTATAATAGATTTCAAAAACTAAAATTAATATGGTGTTACTCCTTAAAAATGTCCTTAAATGGTTTATGCAACATTTAACATGTGATTCTACTTTTTGTTTATAGAGTATTAACACAATGGTGGTGTTGGAGACAAATGGGAATTTGATTCTGTACACTGGTGTTGTAAAGGTAAGTGCTAAATTGTACTGTGACATTTACACTTTAAAGACTTATTATGTACATGATATGTTGGCTCTAGCCCTTTGATGTGGGCTTTAAATGTATAGCTGCACTTAAAGGGAATTTATTGCATGGAAAAACACTATTACCCTGTAGACATGGGGTTATTCTGAAGGTTAATTGGGTTTGGAGCCTGCCCAGTGCCTGCACTGACAGTCCTGCTGCCATGCAGAAATTAACTTTATTCCTCCTAACAGCATTGGGGTTTGAGTCATATGGATAGCTCCGGCCTGGATTCAGTTACCACTCTGTGTATTAAGAGAAGTGGCTGTAACCGCACCCCCCTCCTACGCTGACTGTCAGTCACCTCTAATGCTGAAGACCCATGTGTCTGCAATGGGGCGACATGCAGGGATGGGTTGTTATCAGAGACAGCGGCAATCTTCACTCGATCACCGTACGATACAGCGCGCTGATGGGAACTTTTGGTGCCATACATATATGGCAGTTTGCGGGAACGCACATTTTGCAGTACTGTACATGTATGGCGGATGTTATGAAGGGGTTAAACGGGTATTATTTGCAGATTTCCAACCATTAGGCCCCTTAGCCAGTTCAAAAGTTATAAGTTCCCTTAAATATGTTTTGTAAATTTCATTAAAAAAATATAAAATTACTGCTAAACGTTTAACCCTTGTATCATCCTAACAAAAACAAAAAAATGTTTAAAAAATAATGCTGATGTAAAACAGACGTAGTAAATGAAGAAACTTTTTATGTTGAATGACCATCTGGTGCAAGAGTGTGAAAAATGTTTAACGTCTTGTTAAATTCTTGATATTTTCATAAATAAAATCAAATTCTGAAATGTAATTTTATCTCTTATGCCAAAGGTAGGAAAGATTTTCATTCAGGGTCTGCCTGCTCCATCTCTCGGCATGTCCAATCCGATGCCTCGGCCAAGTACTCCTCTAGAGACAGTCAGCACCCCTACAAAACCACTGAGCAAGCATCTGGTCCCAATGGAAGATGTGGTAAGAGTATTGGATCTGTATTATTACCGCCCTGTCTCTACAGGCTTTATAGATCTGTGTAAACTTGCTTTGCTTTCTAGTTGTGAGTACAGTATATGAACATGCTTTTAAAATATATATATATATATATATATATATATATATATATATATATATGCTAAAAAAAGAGTAAAAAAGATAGCAAAGGACACTTTTCTGTTGATTTCTTTATCAAAAGTGTTTGATTTTCTTTTATGTTATTGATGTTTAGAAAAAGGGTTTAAAAAACTGATTTGTTAATAAGCCATACTTTCAGATAACTAATCCAAGTATTAAAAGTAAGATTGTATGAATACACCCATCTGTCTCCGCACCCACAAATTAAGTGGGTACTAGGTCACAACATTATGATAACCTGTCAATCAACGGGGGAACTAGCACCCCTAGTGATCAGCTACTAGCAGCTTGGGCCGGATTTAACACTCAAATGGAGATGCACTGTGCTGCTATATTAAATGTGTCGCGGCAGCTCCAACTCGGAAGAACAGTGTTATTGTTGCACAAACCCTACAGTGGCCTCTACATAGTGAATTAAGCTGTACAGAGCAACTTCATTCAGTATTTAGGTCCAGTTAGAGCAGTGTTCCCCAACTCCAGTCCTCAGGACCCATCAACAGCGCAGGTTATCAGGATTTCCTTAGCAATGCACAGGTTATAATTTAATCCTCTGCATAGGTCATGATTCCATCACTTGTGAATAACCAAGGAGATCCTGAAAGCCTGCACTGTTTGTGGTCCTGAGGATTGGCGTTGGGGAACCCCCAGTTAGAGCAGTGATGGTGCTGGCCGTTGGACCCTCACTGATTGATGACTTCTCCAAAGGATAGGTAGTATGTTTGTGACTAGACAACCCCTTTATTGTATTTTTAATTAATCCATTTATTTTACTTTGTGTTTTTATGTTACATAATAAGTGGAATACCAATATAATATGTTTTTTATTTTCATTCTTTTTCCTATTTCAGGCAGAGATGCTTTCCCCTGTACCTGAACTTCGGGATTCTACCAGAATCCATGAGGCTAATTATATTGATGACTGCACTTTTCATCAGTTTGGAATTTATATACAATCTGTCCGTGATCCTGTGCATAATAGGTTGACTCTGGTATGTAATCTGATGCGCCTAATGGAAATATATAGTATGCATCATTCCACAGACATTGAACCATTATATTCTGAATCCAAAGCACAAAAATGTCTGTTTCAATCTTTATTTTCTAATTTTTGAACTTCATATGTACACCAAAAATATGTAAGCTTGCAATATTCACACGATAACTCAATATACTGTGGAAATAGCATCATATATTAATGCAAAAACATAAGTTACAATACTTTCCAAATTAAAAACTTATTTTTATAACCTACAAATAGGCAGAAAGCCCCACACTAAGGGAGAGGGTAAAGGTCCAATACAATTACACTGTATAGAATGAATATCGGGCACTATTACATATTGCTCAGAATTGTATACTGTATAAAGACTCATTAGCCGGGATATATCCCAATGTATTGCTCAAAAATACATAATACTTAATAATGAAGTGACCAGGGGTAGATAGTCTATTGCAAAGACCGCACAATGGTATTGTCTTACTACAGTAATAATGTGCCTAATAAAGATGCCATTCTTGGGTTACACAACTGTATAGGTAAAAAAGGAGGGCCTAGTATAGTACTAAAAAGATAACAAATCTATAATAGAAACCACCCTGCAACAGTATTTAATATACGGTAACTACTGTAAAAGAGCCAAGTACTATATGCTAATCTCATTAAAGGGACATGAAAAAAGTGCACAGTGCAATAATCTATACGTAATAGGGCTAAGGTAGAGGTTTCTAAATGGTAATTATAATATGATTATAAAATGCTACACTGTGGTCCCATGGGAAAACTGCCTTTACCCTAGGGCTTTCTGCTTGTCTGTTTTTCTATTTGCATGTCATTTATATCTAATAAAAATAACTTTTTAATTTGGAAGGTATTGTCGTCTTGTGTTTTGACCACTTTTGCCAGATGTTTTTGTACCAAAAATATATAGCCTCCTCCTTAGATTGTTCAACCTCTTAAAATAGACTGTAAATATACAGTGACTGTTTAGTACGTTTGTATGGAGTCAGCTTTGGATCTTGACCCCCTTTATTCACAGTCGCTGTTGGCAGCGTTAGACAGCCAACACCTGCCTCTAACATAGGCCAGGGTCACATTTGCGTTATGACCCTAGCCTGCTGGATTCCGGTTTTATCTTAGAACTTTTTCCAGCGCCGCATAGCATTACCGCTATGCGGTGCTGGAAAACGCTGCCCTTAGTTACCCGCTATTTACCTTAACGACCTGTCACACAGGCAGCGGCTTGGAGTGCTCTTTACAGCGCCGCACAGGAAACGCTGTCTGCAACGGTTTCCTGTGCGGCGCTGTAAAGCGCACTCCGAGCCTCTGCCTGTGTGACAGGTCTTAATGTAAACAGCGGGTAACTAAGGGCAGCGTTTTCCAGCACCGCATAGCGGTAACGCTATGCGGCGCTGGAAAAAGTTCTAAGATAAAACCGGAATCCGGCAGGCTAGGGTCATAACGCAAATGTGACCCTGGCCATAATAAAGGATTGCAGTATATTGTACGAGCTCTGCTTCAAGACCTTTGGTGGGTAGGAAAGATTGCTGTAAATAATACAAAAATATTTACCGTATATACTCGTGTATAAGCCGACCCGTGTATAAGCCAACCCCCCTACTTTTGCCCCAAAAATCTGGAAAAACCTATTGACTCGTGTATAAGCCGAGGGTGGACCCCAGCACAGGTATACAGCCCCCAGCAGTGTGGTATACAGGCCTCCCCAGTGGTAGTATACAGGCCTCCCCAGTGGTAGTATACAGGCAGCCCCAGTGGTAGTATACAGCAGCCCCAGTGGTAGTATACAGCAGCCCCAGTGGTAGTATACAGCAGCCCCAGTGGTAGTATATAGCATCCCCAGCAGCCCCAGTGGTAGTATATAGCAGCCCCAGTGGTAGTATATAGCATCCCCAGCAGCCCCAGTGGTAGTATATAGCAGCCCCAGTGGTAGTATATAGCAGCTCCAGCAGTCCCAGTGGTAGTATATAGCAGTCCCAGTGGTAGTATATAGCAGCCCCAGTGGTAGTATATAGCAGCCCCCAGTGGTAGTATATAGCAGCCCCAGCAGTCCCAGTGGTAGTATATAGCAGCCCCAGTGGTAGTATATAGCAGCTCCAGCAGTCCCAGTGGTAGTATATAGCAGCCCCAGTGGTAGTATATAGCAGCCCCAGCGGTAGTATATAGCAGCCCCAGCAGTCCCAGTGGTAGTATATAGCAGCCCCAGTGGTAGTATATAGCAGCCCCAGCGGTAGTATATAGCAGCCCCAGCAGTCCCAGTGGTAGTATATAGCAGCCCCAGTGGTAGTATATAGCAGCCCCAGCAGTAGTATGCAGCAGCCCTAGTGGTATACAGGCCCCAGCAGTATATACAGCAGCCCTGGGGGTATACAGCAGCCCTGGGGGTAATACAGCAGCCCTGGGGGTAATACAGCAGCCCCCAGGGGTAATACAGCAGCCCCCAGGGGTAATACAGCAGCCCCCAGGGGGTACCCAGCAGCCCCCTGGGGGTACCCAGCAGCCCCCTGGGGGTACCCAGCTGCCCCCAAATGCTGGCACTCACCCCCCATCTGCTTATCTTACCATCCCGGTCTTCTGATCAGCACCGCTCCTCGGTGCTCCGTTCTTCATGCTCCGTCCTCCGTCCTCGCTGCATCCGGGATCTCCGGCCGTCGCACGATGACGTCATATGCCTGCGACGGCCGGCGATCCCGGATGCAGCTGGACGGACGGAGCACCGAGGAGCGGCGCTGATCAGAAGACCGGGATGGTAATATAACCAGCGGGGGGGGGGGGGGGCCCTTACAACGGGGGAGAGTGCCAGCATTTGGGGGCATATATGAACTGCTTCCCCCTGCCGCTGATTGACAGGGGGAAGCAGTGCATATATAATGAGCGGTCCCACGTGACGGGGCCGCTCATACAGCAGCCTCCTCCAGCCTCCAGAGCCCCCACCCGTATTGACTCGTGTATAAGCCGAGGGGGAGACTTTTCAGCCCAAATTTTGGGCTGAAAAACTCGGCTTATACACGAGTATATACGGTATCTATAATTAGAAATTACCTTCTTTCTCTTTTCCAATCTGAACATAAAACAATCATTTTTGGCATCATAACATCTGTAAAAATCTGATCTTTTTAAAATATGAAATTGCCTAACCCATATAGTAAATGCTGTAAAGAAAAAAAAAATATTTAGGATTTTTCCATCGCCTCTCCTCTCCCAATAATGAGCGCCTATGTGTAGTCTTTTTATCCTTTTTTTTTTGCTGGCAAGAGCTGTTTACTTGATTTGGAAAATCCTGTTACTATACATCACTTTGACAACACGATGATTGATGATGTACAAAAAAAAAGTGCAGAATTTCAATTGTATTTTTCTTCTATTGATTTTTGTTGTCTCCTTCGCCTCATTGGGGAACACAGACGAGGGTGTTATGCTTCTGTCCACTAGGAGGTGACACTAGGCAAGATCTGAAAAAGAATAAGTGGCTCCTCCTCTGCAGTATACACCCCTAAGGCAGGCACTTTCCTCACCAGTTTTTGCTTGGTGTCATTTGGAGGTAGACATACTTTACAATTCTCCAATTTAGAACTTTTTTTCTAGATTTTTTATTAGCTTTTTTTCTATGGAAGAAAAGGATTCCTTTTAAAGAGGATTCAAGAGAAGTACACCGAAAGGCGGGAAATAACTTCTCAGTCCTCAAGTGGATTCAAGAATGTAAGAGGCTGCTCCTTCCTCGACTCCCCACAGTTGGGGATCTGGGTCGAAGTTGAGTCGGATCCAGAACTGCAGAGAATGCTCCCCAAGCCCCACAGTTGGAATCCTGGGTTGCAGGTTGGCCTCATGTATCCATCAGGCGACTGGAGACAGGCTACCCTCCCCAATTCACCCCATACAGGGGTTTTTGGGTCGAGGTCTCGGGTATGTTGTGAAGCCCCTGTCTGTTACGGGACCCCTCACTGAGTCCCGTTGTGCATCGGCCGGATAGCACCCAGTCACAATCTATCCTCCCTGTTCCCCCTTCAGCGGCCCGGAGGTTGCCCTGGGATCCTGCACAGCGGGTCGCCATTACAGCGCTGCTCACCACAGGCTCCACATTCCCCTGCCGGCAGCCTGCACAGCGGTCGCCATTACAGCACTGCTCACCACAGGCTCCATCCTCCTGCCGGCGGGGGCGGCGGCACCTTTGCCCTCCAAGGCCCAGAGGCTGCCCTGGCATCCCGCTGAAGGCGGATGTGGCAACAACTCCGCGCCGGCCTCCACACATTTTCGAGGCTGCATCTAAATCGAGGCCCGGCTCCGGCCTAGCGTGCAGCGTCACCGCACATTCCCACCCACCGCACGCCCCAAGGATGACGTCAGCCGCATCATTGAAGGCGGGGCCGCTCCCTGGGCGCTCTTTTCGCTTACCGCGAGATCCCCACAGTGTGCCTTTATTCTAATTCATCTTTTCACGGCGGTCGCCATTATAGCGCCGCTGTTCACACGGTCGCATATGTTCAGGCTAAGTGAGTGCAGCTCATATCCCATCTATTAGCATATCCATATGTCAGGGGGCAAAACATGTAAACCAGAGCCACAGGCACAGAGATAGTTTATAACCATCCATGGCATGATATACAGCAATCTTTTAATCATTGGTGCTCTTCCCAGTGCGGGTCCATAGTAGTGGCGTGGTTGTCAGCCGGATAGCACACGTGTTAAGGTCGGGTTGAGCATGCCCCCCTTGGTTACCAGCAATCACAGTCAACAGTGGTCAGGTTGATATCGCAAGCAGCAACAAGTACATTATTATGTCTGTGGTGGGCATGCCGGTCTACTCTACCCAGTGGATGTACTACTCCATGCTGCCAGGACTGTACCCCTATTACTGTTCCACAGTCTACGACTGATACCGCACTTCCAGGTGCCCACAATACATCTGAAGGGGCAGTTTTCTTATCCCAATCCATAGCACTATGGAAAATCCTTCCTTAACGCAGATCTAGATCCTGCTGAGTTGTCCCACTCCTTGCACCTTAGGTCAGTCCGAACTGCAGGGGGACGCCACAAGAACCATCGGTATCAGATGCAGGACGAAAAAGGTTTTGTAGGGCTCCACCTGTTCTCACAGCTCTCATGAGTCTCCCACCAAGGAAACCGCCAAGGTCCCCCCTTACATAATATTTCCTTTGATCCTGAACGTCCCGTGAGCTACACTCTCCGGACACTCTGGCCATGGTTAAGGACCTAGTCATTGACGTTAACAAGTACCAGATGCTGTCCACCCCCCCCCCTCCATTCTGAAACTCCACACCACGCAGTTTCCTTCAAGGGAGCTACACGTCTCCTCTCACTCCCTGATGATTCCGCCATCAATGGTGCCACAGACCGTCACGTGGAGCAAGGGCATCACTTGCTTCTGTTTCGGTAGCGAGGCAATTATGACCTGAACAGTTATTTGGCACACCGCCCTGCGCAAGTGAGATCCTGACCCAGAGCTATTACAGCTAGTGGCGCAAAAGTCTGTTGCAAAGGAGTATCTCGTTCATGCATCCCTGCATACAGCCAATTAAATGACTGTGAAGAAATCAAACGATTGAACCCTCTGGCTACGCGCGAGTCAACGGCAGATGCTGCCTTTAATAACTCCCTCGCGAGTCTTTCTTATCTCAGTGGCTGTCTATTCGCTGAATGATGGACAAACTAATTTCTGACGCTTTGAGAGGAAGGAGGGCTCCCTTCCCCAACGCGACCGAGCGGCTGCTCACCCGCAATCAACAAACTCGTTATTTCGTCCTTTTCAGAACTCGCATGATTGGTCGACCTCTCGCCAGGCGCAGTCTCATAGTCGCTCTCCAAGTAGAGTCAGGACCTCCCATTAACATAAGGGGCGCAGATCCCATAGGTTTCAGCCTTCACCACAAGTGGAAATCATTATCCCTGTTCTTCAAGACAAACGTTTTTTCCAAGAGTTTTTATTCAACTCCTTTTTTGTAGTCCCCAAAAAAGTGTAACTCTTTCCGACCTATTCAGGACTTACAATTTGTCAACAAGTTTGTTCGGGTTCATCACTTTGGCCCACCAGGATTATTTCAGCTTGTTCCTGACCCTTCGGACTCGCCATGCCTCCCAAGGAAATTCACGACGGCAGTTGTGACCATTCTTCACTCTTAAACAGTAGATGTTTTCTCAGACCTGGGCGATCTAATCATCAAAGCCTTTTCCTTCAAAGACTGCAAGGAAAATGTTCATACTCCAGTGCACGCATGGGTTCGTCTAGCTTGATGGTACATCTATCCAACTGCTCTCCGGTCCAGAGCCTAACACTAGAATTCCTCAGCGGGATTACAACCCTTTCCGCGAGTTACGCCTCTCCTATGGACAGGTCCTGCGCCCTCCGTAATGAGTTGCGGGCGCTCATTTATCCATCACCTTACTCTCTGTTTCGCAATGAGAGTTCTGGACAGGGTAGTCGCATCTTTGGAGGTGGTTCCCTCGCCCAAATACACCTCAGGCCTCTTCAACTAACTCTTCTCACGACCCTGGACACGGGCCCTTGTGCTCTAGACAGGGCATTCAGCCTAATGGCAGCCACTTAGTTTCCTCGACCTGTTGACAGCGCCTGCCCTCCCTTTCAAAAGGGAGATCCTTTCTCCTGGCTCGCTAGGAGGTACTATACACCGACGCAGGCCTATCAGGCTAGGAAGCGGTGTATTGTCACCACACTGTTAAGGGCAGACGGTGCCCCTCGGGATACAGGAAACGCCGCACCCTGTCCATCAATCTCCTGGACATTCGCTTCGTCTTTTCTGGTACTACTACCTCTTCATCAATTGATAGCGGATCGTCATACTAGTTGGACGATGCCACAACAGGGGAGCATGTCAATCACCGGAAGGGACAAGCGATGCGTGAGGTGGGAATCACCCTCTTCTGGGCACAAACGACCAGGTCTCAAACTCCATGGTTCGACATTGCTTGGCCCACAATCCCTGGGAGTGAACGCCCTAATCCAATCCTAAACGCAGTTTCATCTTCCTTACATCTTACCCCTCTGCCTGTCATACCCAGAGTGATGGGAAAGATCAAATCAGAAGGCGTTCCAGCTATCTTCGTGGCCCTGGATTGCACCAGACACGCCCGGTATACTGATCTAATTCACCTCACCACTGTCGTCCCCTGGCGTCTTCCAGACTGTTAAGACTTTCTTCCCCAGGGTTCAATTTATCGACACAATTCGAGACCCTGATCTTTGCGCCGTGACCTGGCGCACTTGGGTTCCCCTTTTGTTTTTGACTCAAGGTTTTTTTTTTTTTCCTCAAATATACTCAAAACCATAATTAGAGAAAGAAAACCTGCTTCCACTCACCTTTATATCGCACATGGAAGTTTTCCTTGCATGGGGCAAACCTCGGGTCCAACCACCTCTTCTCTTTGGTTGTGAAGCATGTTAGGCTTCCTTCAATCTAGTCTACTCGCTGGCCTCTCTTTCGGTTCCCTCAAATAAAAATTTCCCACACTATAGGTGCTGGTACAGCGCTGCCTCAAGGCTCAGCCTCCGTTAAGGCCCTTGTCCAGGGAGTTCCCGCTTGGTCAGTCCTTACACGCCACCGTGGGAGGCATGGGACCTCAACCTGCCCTGCCACGCGCCGCAAATGATCCACCCTTCAGCCCTCAAAGGGTTTCCTTCCCAACTTATTTTCCAGAAGGTTGTATATCTGGTGGCAATTACCCTATTACTAGATTCTCTGGACTCGTAGCGTTCTCGTGCAGGTTACCTGGCTTGGTGTTTCACCAAGATAAGGTGTCGCTTTCATCAGTGCAGCCATTCTTCCGAAGGTGGTCTCATCATTTCGACTGTACGAAGAGATTCTTTACCATCCTTTTGCCCGGACACATACAGTGTGTGGCGCCAATTCTGCACACACTGGACTTGATTCGAGCCTTTCCGATCTACGGACCCTGAAAGGCGCCCTTCAGGACGTCTGACTCTCTCTTCATCCTCTCGGAAGTGCACCGAAAGGAGCATACCAGCATCCATGGCCATTTTGGCCAGATTGATCAGACCCACAATTGAGGAAGTGTATCCCCACTCGCACGGTCGAGGCTGCCTAGGCCATTCAGTACCAGGCTTATGCACAACAGGTATGCAAGTTAGCCACCTGTTCCAGCCTTCACTCTTTTGTTACATTACAGGGTTCATATCCATGCCTCAGCAGATGCGAATCTGGGCAGACGCATCCTCCAGGCGGCAGTAGCCCACCTGGGAGATGCACATCTTGTAAGTTTATGACATTATTCTCTTCCCACCCAGTGACTGCTTTAGGACGTCCCACGGTCTGTGTCCCCCAATGAGGCCAAGGCGAAAAGCAGATTTTTGTGTCCTCACCGTAAAATCCTGTTCTCTTAGCCTGTAATTGGGGAAAACCGCACCCTCCCTGTTGCCCGTATCGGCCTTTGTAGCATTCTTCATGGTTCCTTAATTTAATATAAAGTTGTCTTTTTGTCTATAGGCTTATGGTTTCATTGTTTTACTTCTCCTGCTGCTTAGGGTGTATACTGCAGAGGAGGAGCCACTTATTCTTTTTCAGATCTTACCTAGTGTCGCCTCCTAGTGGACAGCAGCATAACACCCACGGTCTGTGTCCCCCAATTAGAGGCTAAGAGAAAAGGATTTTATGGTGAGTACACAATCTCCTTATTTTGTAAATAATTTTCTCTATCGCCTCATTGGGGACACAAAACCATGAGTGTTATGCTGCTTATCTCTAGGAGGCTGACACTAAGTAAATCTGAAAACAAGTTGGATCCTCCTCTGCAGTATACACCCCCTGGCTGTGCCAGGCCACATCAGTTTTAGCTTAGTGTCTGTATGAGGCACATCTGTTTTTTTTCTTTTATCATATATATATTTTTTTCTTTGTACTTCTTCTTTTTTCCAATAAGATATTAGATGGGCGACGGCACCCTTAAGGCACCGCTCTTCCAAAACCACCAACATGCGGGAACAAGGAGTGTCGCCCATACGTACCCCCTCAAGCAACGTTGGATCCATCAGGGCTGCGCCTGTTTTTCATGGACTTCACCTGGCGATGTTCCCCTGAGGGCATCGATTTCCCAAAAACACCAACGGATGGGCATGTGGAGTGTCGCCTCCCCGTATCCACTTCCGCAGCTGGCACAGACCCCCGGTATACCCAGGATCAGGGTACAGATTACCAGTTCTCCCCAGCCTCCCTCATAGGACCCTGAGTTGCAGATACATAAGTTTCCAGCAATACTGGCAGTCTGCCTACTCTCAGTGCACTCCCCAGCGTCTCATCTCTGAGCCATGGGTTGCTACACAGACTCCAGAAGCTGGTATCCACACTGGACAGCGTACTCCTCAGTTTCCCACATAGGGAGCCTGGGTTGAGGTGGCACACCGTCATCCTGGCACATCCACACATCTCTAAGTTGAGATCTTAATCTTCCCTAATTACCTGACTTCTCTCTCGGCTATTCCTGTTCTCCCCCGGACTATTGCCACATAGCGCCACCGCTACTTTAGGCCCCGGCTTGCGGCCTTCTCTCTTCCGCTCCGCCCCCGGGCCGCCTCTCCTACAACGCAGCGACACCGGGCGGGCGTTACTCATGCCCCCTAGTGACGTCACCACGCGCCCCGAGCGCACGTCTCGGCCCTTCAGCATCCGGCTCCGATTCTGTCTCTCTCCCTCTCTCTTCCTGCTTCTTGGAAAGTGCGGGAACTAGCGCATGGGCCACAGCACCTCCTTCCCAGCACTGGAGCAGGGGCCATTTCTGGATACAGGATCATCAGTCTGCACCCAGGGGTTCCCCTCTCCGGGTAAGGCCTGCATTTTCACACTGCGCAGCACTGCACACGCAGTATCACAGTGCATGCTGCGGCTGCAGCTATATTTAGCTGCTCCTCTGCTCATACACATATATTTCCCCCCTGCAGCCCACCTTGTTTTTCGCCAACATGCAAACCTCAAAGGTTTCAAAGAAAGCGAAATCCCGTACAGTCTACTATACATCCTGCGTCACCTGCCATGCGGACCTTTCGCGTAGCCACACCACCCCCCACTGCCAGCCCTGCACACCCGCAGAGACCCAGGAGCCCTCCGCCAGCAACACAACAGCTAGAACTCCAATCCCGCCGAACTGGGCATTGCTCCTTTCCAAGTTGATGGAAAAGTTGTCCCAAAACCTGGTACAAGCCATGCAGTACCGCCCCCTGAGCAGCACAGCCTGCCAGGGCAAGGAGCATGCAGATGATCCCTCGATAAAGGGCCCATCAGACAGGAGCAGATCATGCGCCACAACCGCTGCTGCGGTGAGAAAGAGACCTCACAGAAACTTATCACCCGTTTCTTCCCAAGGTTCTCATGCTTCTCCCATTAGAGATTCGGCATCATGCTCTACCCTACCTGACGAGCTCCAGGAAGGTGACTCCAAACCAGACCTGGATGACTCGTTTAATGTAGATTTTTTTCAGATGACCAGGCGTCCATCAACACCCTGATATTGGCAGTCAATCACACACTGATGGTTGATGACATCCCGCCCACCACACTGGACCATGCAGTGTCCTTAAGAAGGGCAAAACGACCGCAAAATATCTATGCGGACCACCCTGAGTTACAGGCCATTTTGTCAAAACAAAGGGAAAAACCGGATAAGCGTTTTGTTGGCCGCAAACCGATCGAGGCGAGAGATCCCTTTGCCTTAGCACTTTCTCAAGATTGGGTGGATTCCCCACCGGTCGACCAACCCGTCTCCCGCCTTGCGACAAAGACCTTACTGTCCCTGCCGGATGGATCTTCCATCAAGGATCCGACAGACAGGCAGATGGAGCAACTTGCATGCTCGGCCTTTGAGGCTGTGGGCTCATCACTTTCGCCCTCATTTGCATCAGTATGGGTGGCCAATGCACTTATGGTCTGGGCTGAAACTCTACAAAAATCATTGCAGGATACTGATCTTTCACAACAGCTCACAGACCTAACCGCTCAGATAGTCACTGCAGGAGACTTCCTCATCTAGGCTTCCCTGGATTCTGCCACCTGTGCAGCATTCAATGCCTCTAAAGCCATCGCTATCCGCAGAGCCCTTTGGCTCAGACAATGGCGTGCAGATTCTGCCTAAAAAAAGTCTCTAACCGGCCTCCCTTACCACCCAGGCCAACGTTTTGGTGAACAACTTGACAAACCTATTTGATACGCCACTGGGGGAAAGAGCACATCGCTCCCCCAACACAAATCACGATGTCCGTTTATCAGACGGCAACACGTCTCCTTTCGTTTCTTTCGTAACTCCTTCGGATGGGCGGCCTCTCGAGCACCTCCCTCCACTGCCCATCCTTCCCACAGAGGCAGACCCACGCAATCGTCCTTCAAGACGAACTCTACCTGGCAATCCAGACCTAGACAGTCCAAACCCAAGGAGTCCCGATCCCATCGGTTCTCCTCCTCATGACTGCCGCTCCTTCCCGGAAGACACACTCCCATCGTAGGCGGCCGTCTACGTTTCTTCAGTCATGGCTGGCTATCCGCCACAGACGACAGATGGGTAAAAGACCTAGTGTCTTCCGGTTACCACATAAAATTTACGTCCCGCCCACCAAACTGTTTCTTTCCCTCTGACACTCAAAAGTCACTAGAGGAGTGTCAAGCCTTCTTACACGCAATCTACTTGCTCCAAAAGGCGGGGGTCATAGTTCCCGTGCTGGACGCTGAAAGTTTCAGAGGTTTTTTTCAAACCTCCTCTTAGTCCCCAAAAAGGATGGGTCAGTGCGTCCCGTATTGGACCTCAAACACCTGAACAAACATGTCTGCATTCGTTGTTTCAGGATGGAGTCCTTGCGCTCCATCATTGCGTCTATGAAGGAAGGAGAATTCCTCGCCTCTATAGACATAAGAGATGCCTATCTTCACGTGCCCATTGCGGAGGCTCACCAACACTTTCTACGGTTTGTGGTCAATGATCAGCACTTCCAATTTGTTGCCTTGCCCTTCGTTCTTACTACCGCACCAAGGGTATTCACAAAGGTCATGGCAGCCTCCATGACTATCCTTCACTCCAGAGGAGTCGTCGTCCTACCTTACCTGGATGATCTCCTAATCAAAGCCCCCTCCTTCACGACCTGCACATAAAGTGTCCAGATAACCGTAGACACACTGTCATGACTGGGCTGGCTGGTGAACCTCACAAAGTTTTCGCTGATTCCTGCTCAGTCAATCACCTTTTTGGGCATGACATTCAATATATACCGAGGCTTGGTGCCTCTCCCTTGGGACAAGGCACTAGCACTGCGCTGTGGAGTGCGCACTCTCCTCCGTCCCGTCCCACATTCCATCCTCTTCGGCATGAGGGTACTAGGCAAAATGGTGGCAGCAATAGAAGCTGTCCCATTTGCCCAGTTTCACCTTTGCCCACTTCAATTGGCCCTCCTGTCGTCCTGGGACAAGAGCCCCTTCTCTCTGGACAGGGCCTTCTCCCTGACACCCTCGGTCAGGTGAGCACTTCTTTGGTGGACTCGACCATCATCCCTCTCCAGGGACGGTTTTCTCCCGGTGGATTGGGCAGTCCTCACCACCGATGGCAGCCTAATCAGCTGGGGGGCAGTTATACCGACATCATACTGCCCACGGCCGCTGGTCCACACAGGAATCGTCCTTGCTGTTCAACCTGCTGGAGATCCGCACCATAGCCATGGCTCTCAAGGAGTTTCACAACCTTCTAGCAGGTCGCCATATCAGTCTTCAATCGCACAATGCCACGGCGGTAGCCTACATCAATCGCTAGGGCGGCACTCGCGGTGTTTCACGAGGTAAAATGCACCCTCCACTGGGCCGAGTCGACTGAGTCCGTCATGTCGGCATCTCACATTCCAGGAGTGGAGAACTGGGCAGCGGATATCCTAAGTCGCCAGGGTCTCGCCGCTGAAGAATGGTCCCTGCATCCGGACGTGTTCGATCAAATCTGCTGTCGCTGGGGGACTCTGGAAGTGGATCTGATGGCAACTCGGCTGAATGCCAAAGTCCCCGCGTTCATAGCCTGGACACACAACCCATCGTCTATCGGGGCAGACGCGTTGGTATTGTCCTGGAGTCAGTTCCGCCTGCCATACATCTTCCCTCCTCTACCCTTACTCCGAAGGTAGTCAGGAAAATCAAGTCAGAAGGGGTGCTGGTCATCCTCTTAGTCCCAGATCGGCCCAGATGCGCCTGGTACACCGACCTGGTGCAGCTTGTCGTAGACGACCCCTGGTGCCGTCCTGATCGACCAGATCTCCTGACGCAGGATTCAAGGGTCCTGAATTTGACGGCGTGGCCTTTGAGACCTGCGTCTTAATGTGTGCCGTTTTTTTTAACAGACGTCATTGGCACCATGATTAGAGCCCTTAAACCGAGTTCATCCCTCATTTACCACCATACATGGAGACTATTTTTCTTGTGGTGCAAAGATCGGGGATATCCCCCTCTTCCTCTGTCTGTTCCTGTGGTGGTCCTCAGCTTTCTCCAGTCAGGCTTACAATCGGGCCTGGCCCTAAGCTCATTGAAAGGGCAGGTATCTGCCCTCTCATTTTTTTACCAATGCCACCTTGCAACGAAACCTCAAGTTAGAGCCTTCCTCCAAGGAGTATACCGATTGGTTTCTCCTTACAGGACGCCACTGGAATCTTGGGACCTTAATTTGGTCTTGGACGGACTTCAAAGACCGCCTTTTGAGCCTCTTAGAGAGGTCTTGCTCCTTTTCCTGTCCTGGAAGGTCGTTTTCCTAGTAGCAATTACGTCCATCAGATTGATTTCAGAATTGGCAGCACTTTATTGTTGAGCCTTTCCTTACCTTCCATCAAGATAAAGGTGGACTGGCAACCTCAAAAGCCACTCTGGCTCATTGGATATGGTCTGCCATCCAGTAAACCTATCGACTAAGGAACATACCCATTCCTAGCGGACTACGGGCTCTCTCCACTCGTACGGTTGGAGCATCCTGGGCTATTCGACACCAGGCCTCAGCAGAGCAAGTGTGCAAAGCTGCTACCTGGTCTAGTCTGCACATATTTGCAAATGACAAGGTCCATACCCAGGCCTTGGCTGATGGAAGCCTTGGTAGGAGGGTTCTTCACGCGGCGGTGACTCACCTAGCTATGTAGGGTGATTCAGGAAGTCTAAGGCTGTTCCTTTGGTTGTGGTTACTTTCCCGCCCAGGGACTGTTTTGCTTTTCAAATAATTTTTATTGGGTTATATGAGGGTATTTACAGGGTGAAGACATTACAAGCAGTAATACAATACAGGATTGAAGACAAAAACATTGGGATAGTACGATGAGTACATAGTAGAAAGATAACATAAAATTAGGCAATTGCCTATCTCAAATAGATGAACATTTCAAAAAGGAAAAATTCCAATAACTTTGGTGGAAGTAAATGTCTTTGACAAATAATATGACCAACAGTGGTCGGTTCGAAGAAGATACAAACTGCAGATATTATATACATCAAAAACATAGGATGAGTTCCACTCATCAACCTATATTGCATAGGAAATTTACATAAATAGAACAACAAAAAAGGAAAGAAAGAAAACCTTAGGAGACTAATACATGGATATTCTAATATGATCAGTAGTAATAGGTATGTATCCGAGACATTGAAACGTTAATTTTTAGTCATTGAGATCTAGGGGTTAGGAGGGTTGTTTGTCAACGGCCTTGGTCAGTTGTTTCAAGGATTGTGTAGAGATCCATAATTCCCAATTGTAGAAGAATTTATTATATGTGTTATCTCTAACTGCGTAAGTAAATTCAAAAGAGCAATGATTAGAAATTCTGTCCTTTAATTCTGCGATGGTGGGAATTTCTGAGGTCTTCCATTTAGCGGCTATTAGTACCTTAGCAGTGAGAATAATTTGGGATACCATGAATCTGAGAGTATGGGGAATTTCTGATATGCCAATTGAGATGAGAACTAGTTGAGGGGAGAGAGTGAGTCTAAAATTGGTAGTCCTGAATATTAATTTTTGAACATTCAACCAGAAGTTAAGAATTTTTGGGCATTTCCAGAACACATGTGACAAAGTTCCGATTTGAGAACATTCTCTCCAGCAATTCGGAGAGTTAAGAGGGTCTATGTGATGCATTCTGGAAGGAGTCCAATACCATCTCGTTAGAATTTTAAAGAAGGTTTCTTGGATGGAGGCGCAGTTAGTGTTAGTATACGAATGTTCTATTGCCTTAGCTAATTCTTCTAGTTCTATACCGTATCCTAACTCTTTCTCCCATGCTGTTATATAAGGAAGTTTATGGATAGTGAGATCGTCAATCAGGGCACGGTAAATATGACCAGTCATCCAAGTCGACTTCTTTTGTGGGTTTTCTAAAAGCTCTGTGATAGGCCTAGGGATTGTGAAGACAGAGTTAAAATCCACTTGGGATGATTTAATCAATCTCCAAGCCGACCTATCTAGCCAGGTGAGACCGTATTTCTGTTCCAGGACTAGAAAATGAACCAGTTTTCCCCCGGACAACAGGTCATCAATGAATCGAATACCCCGGGCCATCCAAGAAGATAGATCTAAACCTGGGATGATGTATTCAAGCGTTTCTATCGGAATATCCCTGGGAGGCGGATTAGAAACAAGGTGGTTCGTTTTTTTAAGGAGCGTTTTCCATGCTTGTAACGTGGCTTTAACTGTTGGGATTGAAGGCAGGATTTTTGTTGGATTATAAAGGTGCGCAATTATCAATGCTGATGGATTATTGGATTTAATTAACTCTAGTTCAATTTCAACCCATGCAGGAGAGTTTATTTAAACATTGAACCAATTCTGGGATAGTTTCAACACGGAAGCAAGATAGTAAGCGTATAGGTTAGGAATCCCCATTCCTCCTCTCCTTTTGTGTTTTTCTAAGATCGTGCCAGATAATCTGGGTCTAGTCTTTTGCCAGATAAATTGTCTCAATTGATGTTGAAGACCATTTAGATTATTTTTGTAGATGGGGAGAGTGATCGCCCAGGCCACGTAAATAAACTTTGGAAGTATCTTCATTTTTAGAGCGACCACTCTACCCGTCCAGGAGAGTTGGAGTTTAGATAGGTTTGTGATGTCTGCTTTGAAGGAATTTTGTAAATTCAAGATGTTTCTTTTAGTGATATCTGAAGTGGGATTCGTTAGTTGGATACCTAAGTATGAAATCAAATTAGATTTCCAAGAAAAGAGGAATTGCCTCTTTAGATAAGATAGAAATGTTTTCTCGATGTTGAATTCTAAAATTTGTGACTTATTTGTATTTATCTTATAATGGGAGATACTTGAAAAGGTCTTGATAGTATAGGAGAGATGATGTAGCGGGTTTGTTACAGAAATAAGTATATCATCTGCAAAGAGTGTGATTTTATGTCGTTGTGAGTTTATGTGAATGCCTCTGATGTTATCGTTTTGTCTAATTGATTCTGCTAAGGGTTCAATAAATAGGGCGAAAAGAATAGGTGACATGGGGCAGCCCTGTCTAGTACCATTGGACAAGGATATTTTACGGGAGATGGCTTGATTTGAGTAAATTTTGGCCGTGGGATTAGAGTACATTGCCGATATTGAATTAAATATGTTACCTCGAAATTCAAATTTATGTAGGGTTAGAAATAAATAGTTCCAATTTACTCTGTCGAATGCCTTCTCGGCGTCTAAGGCCAAGAAGGCAGTCGGGATCTTAGAAGTTTCAGAGTGGATTAGCAGATTTATGGCTCTTCTGGTGGCGTCTGAGGTGTGTCTATTAGGAATGAAAGCTACTTGATCATTTTTAATTAATTTACTAATACAAACTTGGAGCCTGTTTGCTGTCAATTTGGCGAGTATTTTGGTGTCACTGTTTATGAGAGATATAGGTTTGTAGTTTTTAGGTTCAGTGGGATCTCCTTTGTCTTTCGGAATAACTATTACCACAGCTTCTGACATCTCCGGGGGAAGGGAGCCCGATTGTGCAATCGAATTCGCCAGTTTTAAAATAAATGGGGAGAGAATTTTAGCAAAAGTTTTATACAGCTCGTTTTGCAGGCCATCAGGACCTGGAGCTTTCGCTTTTTTTAAGGTTGCAGTTAAAGAGTTGATTTCCAAGAGAGAATATGGGGCGTTAAGGTTTTCTAACTCAAGATCTGAGAGAGAGGGTAATTGGAGAGGATCTAAGAAATTCTTGATATTTTCGAGGGAAGGAATCCGAGTATTTGGGTCATTCTTAAGATTATAAAGGGAGTCATAATAATCGGCTTGTGTGTTAACAATATCCTTGGGATGGAATTTACTTTTCCCTGTTGAGTCTTTTATCTCAGAAATTCTGTTCTTTTGTCTGAGGATTTTGATTCTTGTTGCAAAAAATTTGGTCGGTTTGTTATCTGAGAAATAGAATCTAGATTTGGATTGTTGGATCATCTTAGCATAGTTTGAGGTTAATAAAGATCTTAGTTCTGTTCTCAGTTTTAATATGTCTTCTGAGGTGTTAATGGATGGATTGTTGATTTGAATGTTTTCTAGATTTTGTATTTTGTCTATTAAGTTCTGGGTTTTTTCATGTTTTTGTTTATTTAGTCTAGAGTTTAATTGAATTAGTTTCCCTCGTAGGACAGATTTGAATGCTAGCCATAAAGTCGAGATGTTGATGTCAGGAGTGTCATTTTCTGCAAAGCAATAATTGATTGTGTTTTCTATTTCAGTCTTGAATTGTGGGTGTGAGTACAAAAAGCTGTTATTCCTCCATAATTTTTCAGGGCAAGTAGCTGGAGATGGAGAAAATTCAAAGAGTATGGGGGAGTGATCAGACCAAGTACGTGGTCCGATGTTAATTTTTCGAAATTTGTGAAGAGAAAAAATATTTGTCAGAACGAGGTCTATTCTTGCATAAGAATTAAATCTGCCCGAGTAATGAGAGAATTCAATTGAGTTTGCATGAATACATCTGAAAACGTCATAAAGCTCAGTGCGGGCAAGCCAAGGGTTGAGGGGTTTGGTATAATGTCTTGACTTTGTGGAGGAGTCGAGGATAGGGTCTGGGTCAACATTAAAGTCTCCTAATATGATTAGTTCACCTTTCTTTTTAGCCCAGGGACTGTTTTGAGACGTCCCATGGTCCTGTGTCCCCCCAATGAGGTGATAGAGAAAAACTGATTTTTGTGTACTCACCGTAAAATTGTTTTCTTAAGCGCTGCAGAATATGTTGGTGCTATATAAATAAAGATGATGATTATGATTATTATTATTATATTATTACAGGTTTTTTATTTAGTAAATTACAGGTGGTATGGTTTTATTTTTATTGACAGGAGCTGACAAATGGATCTATGGTTAGGATATCTATTCCAGATGTTGCTACGTCTGAACTAGGTGAGTTTAAAGTAAAAATGTACTTTTAATTCAACAAGTGTAGAGTGAATCTTGCAAAATTCAAATTTCCTCAAAAATTCAATTTGCAGCCCATTGATTCACAACAAAGTTCATAGACTGTAATCTTGCGAGCAGAGTCCTCACTCCTCATGGTATCTGTTGTATATGTTGTTACCCTATATTGTCTGTACATGTCCCCTCTGAATTGTAATGTGCAGCGGAATATGTTGGCCCTATATTAAAAAAATTATTATTATAACTGTAAATGCTGTGAAGCCTTCTAATTTCTATTTAATGGCGTATGTCATTGAGATCTCCTAGGACTATAGTGAACCTCTTTCATTATCTTTAATGGAGCTGTGGAGACAAGGGATGGTAACTAGTGATAATCAACAGCATGTTAAATAACACACAGCACATACAGACTTTTCTCTTGCGCCTCATTGGGGGACACAGGACCATGGGTTATTCTGCTATCCCTAGGAAGCTTGACACGAAGTGAATTCTGAAAGAAACAAAACAGATTGGCTCCTCCTACACAGCATACACCCCCTGGCTGGGCCAGGCCCCGACCATTTTTAGCTAAGTGTCTGTAGGAGGCAGATTCGGTCTACAGACCCACATCTTTTTTATTTTCAATTCAATTTTATAATTTTTTATTATTATTTTTTTCTACAGAAGAAGTTTTTAGACGGGTGACAGCCCCCCTATAAGAGGGCTGCTTTCCCAGCCGCCAACAGGCGGGACCGTGGAGTAGAATAAAGGTGTAGAATCCGGTGCCACAAAATTTCCTTTTGTTTTCAAAAATTAGAAATCACACATCCTCCAGAGGAGCTTCTGGATGCGTTTCCTGGGTCTAGCCCACTTAATCGTCAGTACAATGGCAATACAAACAACAGGAATATATACAATTTAAAAAGCAGAACCAGCCCCCTTTCGCATGTATGACAACTATACATCAATTATTTCTATCCAATCATATACCTGCAGATTTTAAGAGTTAAAAAAAATAAATAAATAAAAAGGGGAGGAGAAGAAAGGATCTGATAACAGAGTAAAAGAGAGAGAAAAAAAGGAAAAAAAAAAAAAAAGGGGGAGCCCTTTAAGAGGGCTGCTTTCCCAGCCACCAACAGGCGGGACCGTTGAGTGTTGCCTCCACAAATTCCCTTCTGCTCCGTTGATCTCTAAGGGATACGCCATTTTTTAATTACATTTTTTTTTCCATTGATATCAAGGGCGACTGTTTCCTTTTAAAGGAGTTCATTTCCCAGCCATCAACAGAAGGGCATGTGGAGTGTCACCTCCTCGTATCCGCCTCTGCACTTGGTGTATACCCATCATCCCAGTCCTGTTGGACGCTATAGACCTCCTCAGCCTCCTATAAAATGGCCTAAATTGCAGGTTTAAAAGCACAACTCTGTCACACTGAGGTCTCGCTCAGCAGCATATTCTCCTGAGTGAGATAACAGTGCTGCACACACACAGTGCTGCTGGCAGTCATTTCATCTTGTGAGACGGTGACAGACCTCCAGGGTAAGTCGACATCCGGTGCCGCTCCCGACATCGGTGTCTATACGGCAGAGGGCTCCCTAACAATCCACCTTACACATTAGGCTTCCGGACCGCTGCCGACCGCCGATCCGCTTCTTCACCTCCCGGCCGCGTTGATACATTTAGGCCTTGGCTTCGGCTTAGTTGTGGTTCTCGCTTTTGGCCCGCCCCTTTGATGACGCAGGGTTCCCACACACGCCCCGGAAGACACTCCCACCGTCGGTGGTCGTCTACGCTTCTTTGATCGCATATAGCAATCCGTCACCAACGACAGATGGGTCAAAGATCTTGTGTCCTGCGGTTACTACATAGTATTTATAGCCAGCTCTCCATACCGCTTCTTTCCCACCAATCCACCGAAGATACCGATACGAGCTTGTGCTTTTTTCCACACAATATCCTCGCTTCGGCTCGCCAGGGTAATTGTTTCCGTGCCGGACTTCAAACATTTCATAGGTTTTTACTCAAACCTTTTTGTTGTTCCGAAGAAGGACGGGTCGATACCTCCCATCCTGGACCTAAAACATCTGAACAGATATGTCGCTGTCCATCGTTTCAGGATGGAGTCCCTGCATTCCATCATCACATCTACGGAAGAAGGCGAGTTTCTTGCCTCCATCAACATAAGGGACACGTACCTTCACAACCCAATAGCTCAGGCGCATCAACGTTTTCTACGATTTGCTGTCCACGAGGAGCACTTCCAGTTCGTTGCATTACCCTTCGGTCTCGCCACGACACCAAGAGTATTCCTTCATTCCAGAGGAATTGTCGTCCTGCCCTATCTGGACGACCTCCTCGTCAAAGGCCACTCCTTCATAGCCTGCGAGGAGGGTGTCCAAATAACCTTGGACACTCTTTCGCGACTGGGTTGGTTAATCAATCTCTCAAAATCCTCTCTGATTCCTGCCCAGTCTATCACCTTCCTGGGCATGGTCTTCAACATGTCTCAGGGGCTAGTCACCCTTCCTTAAGTCAAAGTTCAAGCCCTACGTTGGGGAATAAGCACCCTGCTCCGATCCTCCCCGCACTCCATCCGTTATGGGATGAGGGTTCTCGGGAAAAATGGTGGCTGCAATAGAAGCAGTCCCATTCACTCAATTTCACCTTCGCCCACTACAGATGGCCCTGCTGACGACCTGCGACAGGAGTCCCTTCTCACTGGACAGGATTTTTTCCCTGACCCCTTCGGTCCAGAGGTCACTACGATGGTGGATGTGCCCGAGGACTCTATTTATGGGCCGGTCATTCCTTCCAGTCTGTTGGGAAGTCCTCACCACTGATGCCAGTCTCCTGGGTTGGGGGAGTGGTTTATCGTCATAATACTGCCCAGGGTCGCTGGTCAAAACAGGCGTCAACGCTTCCAATCAAACTGCTGGAGATACGAGCCATAGCCCTCTCTGCATTGTTTTCACAGACTCCTGGCGAGTCTTCACATCCGTGTCCAATTGGACAACGTGACGGCAGTGGCCTACATCTACCGACAGGGCGCCACCCACAGCAGAAGGGCTCTCTGCGAGGTAGAAAGCATTCTCACCTGGGCCGAGTTGACCGGGTCCGTCATCTCGGCAGTGCACATCCCGGGAGTGTACAATTGGGCGGCGGACTTTCTCAGTCGCCAGGGCCTTGCTGCAGGAGAATGATCCCTGTACCCGGAAGTGTTTCAACAGATTTGCCGCCGCTGGGGGACACCGGACGTGGACCTTATGGCCTCTCGAATAAACGCCAAGGCGCCGGTTTTCATGGCCCGCTCTCACGATCCGACTTCATTTGGAGTGGATGCACTGGTGCAATTAAAGCGCCAGTTCCGTCTCCTGTGCATTTTTCCTCCATTACCCTTAATTCCGAAGGTACTGAGGAAAATCAAATCAGAACAAGTCCTGGTCATCCTCATAGCTCCAGATTGGCCCAGATGGGCCCAATACGCCGACCTTGTTCAGCTAGTCGCAGACGTCCCCTGGCGCTTACCAGATCGCCCAGACCTTCTATCTCAATGTCCAATTTGCCACCAAGGTTCGACCTGGGTGCTGACTCAGGCTGCTTTTTCACCTGATGTCATTGGTACCATGATTAAAGCTTGAAAACCAGCTTCTGTACGTATCTATTATCGTATGTGGAAGAATTTCTTTTCATGGTGTAAAGACCATGGTCACCCCCCTTTTTACTTTATCAGTCCCGGTGGAGGACTAGACTCTGGGTTGGCCTTTAGTTGCCTGAAAGGCCACTTTTCAGCTCTTACAGTCCTTTACCAGCGCAAACTTGCGACACATCGACAAGTTAAAACCTTTATTCAAGGAATGTCACAGTTGGTTCCCCCTTACCAAAGACAGTGAGAGTCATGGGACCTTAACTTGGTCTTGGATGCACTCCAGAGATCGCTTCTTGAGCCTCTGAAAGAGGTTTCTCTCACTCTCCTGTCCTGGAAGGTGGTCTTCCTTGTAGCAATCACGTCCATCCCGTCGTGTTTCCGAATTGGTTCCTTTCTTTTCATCAAGATAAGGTGGTACTGCGTCCAGTTCCCTCTTTTCTTCCAAAGGTGGTCTCCTCCTTCCACCTCAACTACTATTTCGTCCTTCCATGTTTCTGTCCGTCTCCGGTGCACCGCGTAGAGGGGGCTCTGCATACCCTGGATCTAGTGAGTGCCCTTAGATGCTACATTTCAAGAACAGTTCCCTTCTGTGAGACGGACAATCTTTTTGTCCTTCCGGAAGGTCACAGAAAGGGCATGGTAGTTTCTAAAGCCACTTTGGCTAGGTGGATACGTTCTACCATCCAAGAAGCGTATCGTCTGCGGAATGTACCAATTCCTAGCAGTCTAAAAGCACACTTTACTCGTGCATGGGAGCATCTTGGGCTATTCGGCACCAGGCATCAGCGGAACAAGTGTGTAAGGCGGCTACCTGATCCAGCCTACATATTTTTGCTAAACACTATAAGGTTCATACTCAGGTTTCTGCGAATGCAAGCCTTGGCAGACGTGTGCTACAGGCGGCTGTGGCGCACCTCTCCACGTAAGAGTTTTCTTCTTCATGTGCAGGGGCGTCTCATTCCTTGGGTTACGGGTTTTATTTTCTCACCCAGGGACTTCTTTAGGACGTCCCATGGTCCTGTGCCTCCCAATGAGGCGCAAGAGAAAAGGGGATTTTTGTGTACTCACCATAAAATCCTTTTCTCTGAGCCATCATTGAGGGACACAGGACCATGGGTTATGCTGCAATCCCTAGGAGACTTGACACTAAGTGAATTCTGAAAGAAACAGAACAGATTGGCTCCTTCCCCACAGATTTCACCCCTGGCTGGGCCAGGCCCCGACCAATCTGTTCTGTTTCTTTCAGAATTCACTTAGTGTCAAGCCTCCTAGGGATTGCAGCATAACCCATAGTCCTGTGTCACCCAATGATGGCTCAGAGAAAAGGATTTTATGGTGATCTATACAAAAATCCCTTTTTCTCCTTCGCCTCATTGGGGGACACAGGATCGTGGGTGTTATGCTGCTGTCCACTAGGAGGCGACACTAAGCAATCTGTTTAGCTCCGCCCCTTCCTCCTCCGCCACCGCCGCCATTAGCCTCAGCATGTGGAGACCTGCGCCTCAGCCATCCGGGGGGAAGGACACCGGATCCGGGCGGCCTGTTCACTGGAGTGGCGCTGGTGCTGGTAAGACCTCTGCAGGGATTTCTCTGCAGAGGTTCTCTGTTCCTCTATCTCATATCCCCTCCTGCAGCAGGCACTGTTTAATCACAGTGACCTTATTCAGCCCCCTCTACTAAGGGTCCAGGCACCTAGCTGGACAGCTAGAGAGTGCCTGCTTACACAGGGGATGCCTAGTTTACCTCATTACCTCATACCACAATGTCTGGCAATAGGAGTAAGAAAAGCTCTAAGGCAGCCAGCACTTACTATGCTACCTGCACTGTTTGTAAGGCTGACCTCCCTGCAGGATGCACCTCGCCACATTGTGAGAGCTGCACGCAGGCTGCAGATACTGCGACCCCCACTACCCGGGCTTCTACCAGTGCCCCATACCTTACGCCTGCGTGGGCCACAGTTATGTCTCAGAATATGACGCAGTCCATTGACAGATTGTCTGCCACACTACTGCAGTTTATGCAAGCCCGTTCGCCACCTGAAACCGCCGTTCAGGCTTCTGCGTCTCAGCCAGAAGTGTCAGAACCGCGACAGACTGCCGACCCTGCCCCGTCAGTTTCTGACTCTGGGCGTAAGAGACCACCTCCATCTCCAGAATCCCCCAGGGGCCCTGCAGCCTCTCCAACCCGCAGGCGTGAAGAAGACTCGTAGGAGTCCGAAGGTCTCTGTACTTCGGACTTAGAGGGTCACTTAGATGAGTCCCTAGACCTAGATGCGACTGACACGGTGGCGCTGGTTGAGGATTTGATTACTTTCATCAACCAGGTTCTGGAAGTGAGACTCTCCGGCTGATGCTCCAGAGCATAAGGTGTCCTTTAAAAGGGCCAAGAGACCACATAAGCATTTCTCAGACCATCCAGAGTTCCAGGAAATTCTCAAAAAACATAGGTTGCACCCTGACAAGAGATTTGGTAACCGTAAGGCTCTGGAAACGCGTTATCCATTCCTTCCTACGGTCACCCAGGATTGGACAGATCCGCCACAGGTGGACCCTCCTATATCTTGTCTCGCTACCAAGACACTTCTGTCCTTACCGGACAGTTCGTCCATAAAAGACGCCACTGACCGTCAAGTGGAGCAGATGGCTAAGTCCGTCTTTAAGGCCTCAGGCTCCTCTCTAGGGCCAGCCTTCTCTTCAGTTTGGGCCTCAAAGGCTATTATGACGAGAGCAAATTCTGTACACTCGGCTCTTCGGTCTTTGCAGGTCGACCCAGCCTTGTTAGACCAGGTGGCTCAAATATCGGTTACCGCTGAATATTCAATGCATGCTGCCTTCGATTCAGCTAACTGTGCCGCGGCTGCAGCTTCCAACGCCATAACGATCAGCGAGCCCTCTGGTTAAGAGAGTGGAAGGCAGATGAAGCGTCAAAAAAGTCGCTCACATGTCTTCCATACAATGGTGGCCGTTTATTTGGCGAAAAACTGGATCAATTGATTTCAGACGCCACTGGGGGTAAAAGTACCTCTCTTCCGCGACGTCAGGTTAAACGACCCTTCATTCGTCGCCAACAAACCCATTTCCGGTCCTTTCGGAACTCCTTTGGTTGGTCAGTCTCGAAGCTCCCGCCGGCGGGCAATAGGTTTCCCCGTAGGGAGCGCACCCAGTCAACACGGAAGACTGGTGAAAACTGGCAGTCCCATTCTCGCCAGTCCAGATCTAAGGGCTCAAAGCCAAGCAGATTCTCTTCTTCCTGACTCCCCCCGCGGGAGACACTATTCAGGTTGGCGGCCGACTTTCACACTTTCGTCTGGTCTGGCTCGCTTCTACCGACGACAAGTGGGTAAAAACTTTAGTGTCTTCCGGGTATACCATAGAATTCACGGTCCATCCTCCAAATCAGTTTTTCCTGTCAATCCCACCCGCTCACCCGCCCAAGGCTCGCGCCTTCTTTCAGGCGGTAGATTCCCTTTTGAAAGCTGGTGTCATCATACCAGTGCCGCCAGCCGAACGCATCCAGGGGTTCTACTCAAACCTTTTTGTGGTACCCAAAAAAGGAGGGGCGGTTCGTCCCATTCTAGATCTAAAACAGTTGAACTTTTTCGTAAAGGTTCGGCATTTCCACATGGAGTCACTGCGCTCCTTCATAGCGTCCATGGAGAAGGACGAATTTTTCGCGTCCATCGACATACAGGACGCTTACCTCCATATCCCAATCGCGGCAATTCACCAGCGGTTTCTCCGATTCGCCATCGACCAGGACCATTATCAGTTTATGGCCCTCCCGTTCGGTCTATCGACGGCTCCCGGCGTGTTCACCAAGGTCATGGCGGCTGTCATGACCATACTGCACACAAGAGGAATGGCAGTCCTCTCATACCTAGACTATTTGCTCATCAAAGCCCCCTCTTTCAGGGAGTGTCAGCAGAGTGTTTCCATCACGGTAGACACCCTTCGTCGGCTCGGCTGGTTGGTGAATCTGCGGAAGTCATCACCAATTCCGTCCCAATCTCTGACGTTCCTCGGGATGCGTTTCGACACCCCAGGGGTCTGGTCCTCCTCCCTCAGGACAAGGCGAAGGCCCTTCGACAGGGAGTCCACAGTCTCCTACGCCCGTTTCCTCAATCATTTAGATTTGCCATGAGAGTCTTGGGCAGGATGGTTGCCTCTATGGATGCGGTGCTGTTCGCTCAACTTCACCTCAGGTCTCTCCAACATGCAATTCTGACTTCGTGGAACAGGAACCCTTCTGCCCTGGACAGACTATTCCGATTGTCACCTGCAGCAAGGAGTTCCCTCCATTGGTGGCTCAAACCTCGTTCCCTCACAGGGGGAAGGTCCTTTCTACCGGTTTGCTGGAAGATAGTCACCACCGACACAAGTCTCAGCGGATGGGGAGTGGTACATCGTCCTCACAAGGCGCAGGGAACATGGTCCCCAGCGGAGTCGTCCAAGCCCATTAACCTCCTGGAGATCCGAGCCATATTTCTAGCTCTGAAGGCCTTTCATTCCATGCTGGCAGGGACACAAGTCCGGATTCAGTCGGACAATGCCACGGCCGTGGCATACATCAACCATCAAGGCGGAACCCGCAGTCTCGAGGCCATGCACGAAGTGCATCACATTCTACACTGGGCAGAATCGACGAACTCAACGTTGTAGGCGGTTCATATCCCGGGAGTGGAGAACTGGGAAGCGGATTTTCTCAGTCGCCAGGGCATGGATTCGGGAGAGTGGTCTCTACATCCCGACATGTTCCAGCAAATATGCCATCGCTGGGGGACTCTGGAGGTAGACCTGATGGCATCTCGATACAACACGAAGGTTCCCATGTTTATAGCCAGATCTCACGACCTGCGAGCTCTAGGGGCGGATGCCCTAGTTCAGGACTGGTCACAGTTCCAGCTGCCTTACATCTTCCCTCCTCTGCCTCTCATTCCCAGAGTGGTGCGGAAGATCAAGCAAGAGGGCATTCAAGTCATTCTCAGAGCCCCAGACTGGCCCAGACGGGCATGGTACGCCGATCTCGTACAGCTCACGGCGGACGTTCCTTGGCACTTCCCATGTCGTCCCGATCTTCTGTCTCGGGGCCTGTTTTACCACCAGAATTCAGGCGCCCTGAATTTGATGGCGTGGCCCTTGAGACCTGGGTACTAACCCAAGCAGGTTTCTCCCCTGCCGTTATTCAGACCATGATCCGAGTACAAAAGTCGGCATCGACCAAAATTTATCATCGCACCTGGAAAGCTTTCTTTGCATGGTGCTCTTCTTAAGATCACCCCCCTCTTCCCTATTCCTTGCCGCTAGTCCTAGGGTTCCTTCAGTCGGGGTTAGAATCATGTCTCTCCCTAGGTTCCCTTAAGGGTCAGGTTCCAGCCCTTTCAGTACTTTTTCAATGTCGCCTTGCCGTTAAACCGTACGTTAAAACTTTTCTCCAAGGAGTTAATCGCATTGTCTCTCCGTACAAACGACCTTTAGATGCATAGGACCTTAACCTGGTCCTTATGGCTCTGCAGGACCCTCCCTTTGAACCTCTTCGGGTCATCTCTCTCCACTTTCTGGCTCTGAAGGTGGTTTTTCTAGTGGCTATCGCTTCTCTTTGCAGAGTGTCAGAACTCTCAGCGCTTTCTTGAAAGCCACCCTTCCTGGTGTTCCATCAGGACAAGGTTGTACTCCGTCCGGTGCCGTCATTCCTTCCTAAGGTTGTCTCCTCTTTTCATTTGAACGAGGAAATTTCATTGCCTTATTTTTGTCCGGCTCCGGTTCACAGGTTCGAACGAGCCTTGCATACTCTGGATCTCGTCAGGGCTCTTCGCATTTATGTGTCCAGAACTGCACATTTCCGTAAGTCAGACTCTCTGTTCATTCTGACGGAAGG
Organism: Allobates femoralis; assembly: GCA_033576535.1. NCBI lineage: Eukaryota > Metazoa > Chordata > Amphibia > Anura > Aromobatidae > Allobates > Allobates femoralis. Next base: position 461,179,711 of record JARQOC010000001.1, read on the forward strand.
CCCTCGTAAGGGTATGCCAGCTTCCAAGGCTACACTGGCTAGGTGGATTAGATCAGCTATCCAAGAAGCCTACAAAATGAAAAATACTCCTCTTCCAGCGGGGATCAAGGCACATTCTACCCGAGCCGTGGGGGCCACCTGGACCATTCGGCACCAAGCCTCGGCTGTCCAAGTGTGTAAGGCGGCCACCTGGTCGAGTTTACACACTTTTAACAAGCACTACCGTGTTCATACCCAGTCCTCGGTGGACGCCAGTCTGGGTAGGTGCATCCTTCAGGCGGCAGTTGCCCAGCTGTATGTATTTATCTGGTCACTGACTTGTTCAGTATCATTAGTTCCATTGTCTTCCCACCCAGGGACTGCTTTAGGACGTCCCATGGTCCTTTGTCGCCCAATGAGGCGAAGGAGAAAAGGAGAATTTTGTGTACTCACCGTAAATTCCTTTTCTCTTAGCCTCTAATTGGGGGACACAGCACCCACCCTGTTGGCCGTACCGGCCTTGTTACTTGTGGTTTTTGTTACTCTTATATTGTTACATTGAGGCCTTGGCAGGCTTGTTGGTATTGGTTAACCTTGTTAATTCTCCTACTGCTGTAGCACAAAACTGGGGAGGCAGTGCCTGCTCCAGGGGTGTATACTGCAGAGGAGGAGCCACTGTTACTCTTTTGCAGATTGCTTAGTGTCGCCTCCTAGTGGACAGCAGCATAACACCCACGGTCCTGTGTCCCCCAATTAGAGGCTAAGAGAAAAGGAATTTACGGTGAGTACACAAAATTCTCCTTTTTGTTACAGCCACCATGTCCCTCCCCCTTTATCCCATGTCAATAAAGTTCAAGCTTAGGGAATTCGGACGCAAGTCTGCATCATCCCCAGCCCTGAGTTCGAACTTTACAAAAAATGCGGACGACCTCGACGATTCTGGTGTCAAGGGTCCTGATTGTCTTTTCAGGCCCTGTACAAAATTTATAAGCAACGCCGCAGAAAGAAAAAATTCGCAAAAAAAGGATAATGCACTGTATGCAGAATTATTAGGCAAGTTGTATTTTAGAGGATTATTTTTATTATTGATCAACAACTATGTTCTCAATCAACCCAAAAGACTCATAAATATCAAAGCTTGATATTTTTGGAAGTTGGAGTGTTTTTTTTTTTTAGATTTGGCTATCTTAGGAGGATATCTGTTTGTGCAGGTAACTATTACTGTGCAGAATTATTAGGCAACTTAATAAAAACCAAATATATTCACATCTCACTTGTTTATTTTCACCAGTAAGCCAATATAACTGCACTAAATTTAGAAAAAAACATTTCTGACATGCAAAAACAAAACACAAAAAAATTAATGACCAATATAGCCACCTTTCTTTATGATGACACTCAACAGCCTTCCATCCATAGAATCTGTCAGTTGCTTGATCTGTTTACGATCAACATCGTGTGCAGCAGCCACCACAGCCTCCCAGACACTGTTCCGAGAGGTGTACTGTTTTCCCTCCCTGTAGATCTCACATTTTAGGAGGGACCACAGGTTCTCTATGGGGTTCAGATCAGGTGAACAAGGGGGACATGTCATTATTTTTTCTTATTTTAGACCTTTACTGGCCAGACACGCTGTGGAGTATTTGGATGCATGTGATGGAGCATTGTCCTGCATGAAAATCATGTTTTTCTTGAACGATACTGACTTATCCTGTACCACTGCTTGAAGAAGTTGTCTTCCAGAAACTGGCAGTAGGTCCGGGAGTTGAGCTTCACTCCATCCTCAACCTGAAAAGGTCCCACAAGTTCATCTTTGATGATACCAGCCCATACCAGTACCCCACCTCCACCTTGCTGGCGTCTTGAGTCGGAGTGGAGTTCTCTGCCCATTACTGATCCAGCCTCTGGCCCATCCATCTGGCCCATCAAGAATCACTCTCATTTCATCAGTCTATAAAACCTTTGATAAATCAGTCTTAAGATATTTCTTGGCCCAGCCTTGACGTTTTATCTTATGTTTCTTGTTCAAAGGTGGTCGTTTTTCAGCCTTACCTTGGCCATGTCCCTGAGTATAGCACACCTTGTGCTTTTTGATACTCCAGTAACGTTGCAGCTCTGAAATATGGCAAAACTGGCGGCAAATGGCATCTTGGCAGCTTCACGCTTGATTTTCCTGAATTCATGAACAGTTATTTTGCGCCTTTTTGCCAAACACACTTCTTGCGACCCTTTTGGCTATTTGCCATGAAACACTTGATTGTTCCATGATCACGCTTCAAAGGTTTGGCAATTTCAAGACTGCTGCATCCCTCTGCAAGACATCTCACAATTTTGGACTTTTCCGAGCCCGTCAAATCTCTCTTCTGACCCATTTTGCCTAAGGAAAGGCATTTGCCTAATAATTAAGCACACCATATATAAGGTGTTGATGTCATGACACCACACCCCTTCTCATTACAGAGCTGCACATCACCTGATTTACTTAATTGGTAGTTGGCTCTCAAGCCTATACAGCTTCGAGTAGGACAACATGTATCAAAAGTATCGTGATCAAAATACTGATTTGCATAATAATTCTGCACACAGTGTATAGCGGAAAAAGGCAACAGTATTTACGTGCAAAGTTACTGAAGCTATCTCTCTATCAGGATGCAGCAGCCCCCTTAGTACAGGCCGAGGCAACACAGGTGAAAAATAAATATGAAACAACCACTTACAACCAACCAATTTTGACGTGTGTGTGTATGTATATATATATATATAATATATATGTACAGTACAGACCAAAAGTTTGGACACACCTCATTCAAAGAGTTTTCTTTATTTTCATGACTATGAAAATTGTAGATTCACATTGAAGGCATCAAAACTGTGAATTGATACAAAAAAGTGTGAAACAACTGAAAATATGTCTTATATTCTAGGTTCTTCAAAGTAGCCACCTTTTGCTTTGATTACTGCTTTGCACACTCTTGGCATTCTGTTAATGAGCTTCAAGAGGTAGTCACTGGAAATGGTCTTGAAGGAGTTCCCAGAGATGCTTAGCACTTGTTGGCCCTTTTACCTTCACTCTGCGGTCCAGCTCACCCCAAGCCATCTCGATTGAGTTCTGGTCTGGTGACTGTGGAGGCCAGGTCATCTGGCGTAGCATCCCATCACTCTCCTTCTTGGTTAAATAGCCCTTACACAGCCTTACACATTAGGACTGCCCCAGGAAAGGAAGACCAAGCGTTACCTCTGCTGCGGAGGATAAGTTCATCCTAGTCACCAGCCTCAGAATTCGCAGGTTAACAGCAGCTCAGATTAGAGACCAGGTAAATGCCACACAGAGTTCTAGCAGCAGACACATCTCTACAACAGCTGTTAAGAGGAGACTTTGTGCAGCAGGCCTTCATGGTAAATTAGCTAGTAGGAAATTACTGCTAAAGACTTGCAACAAACAGAAGAGACTTGTTTGGGCTAAAGAACACAAGGAATGGACATTAGACCAGTGGAAATCTGTGCTTTGGTCTGATGAGTCTAAATTTTAGATCTTTGATTCCAACCACCGTGTCTTTGTGCGATGCAGAAAAGGTGAACAGATGGACTCTACATGCCTGGTTCCCACCGTGAAGCATGGAGGAGGAGATGTGATGGTGATGGGGTGCTACGCCAGATGACCTGGCCTCCACAGTCACCAGACCTGAACCCAATCGAGATGGTTTGGGGTGAGCTCGACCACAGAGTGAAGGCAAAAGGGCCAACAAGTAATAAGCATCTCTGGGAACTCCTTCAAGACTGTTAAAAGAACATTTCCGGTGACTACCTCTTGAAGCTCATCAAGAGAATGCCAAGAGTGTGCAAAGCAGTAATCATAGCAAAAAGGTGGTTACTTTGAAGAACCTAGAATATAAGACATATTTTCAGTTGTTTCACACTTTTTTGTTAAGTATATAATTACACATGTGTTAATTTATAGTTTTGATGCCTGCAGTGAGAATTACCAATTTTCATAGTCATGAAAATAAAAAACTTTGACTGTCCAAACTTTTGGTCTGTACTGTGTGTGTGTGTGTGTGTGTGTGTGTGTGTATGTATGGACCATCACCATCGTGCATACACTACCAGTGGGTCTTTTTGACCTGAACATGAGAGCCTTTTGTACACGGTAGCTTAGTGGCTAGCACTGCGGTCCTGGGTTCAAATCCCACCAAGGACAACATCTTTGAGGAGTTTGTATGTTCTCCCCGTGTTTGCCTGGGTTTTCTCCAGGTACTCTAATTTCCTTCCACTTTCCAAGACATACAGATAGGAAACTTAGAATGTGTGCTCCAATGGGGACTGTGATGATGAGATCTGTAATGTGCTTTGGAGAATGAGGAAGCTATATAAGCACGCATGATAAATACATGGTAAAATACATAATAAAAAGATGACTATTTTGCTTTTAAACTAAATATTGGGATTTTACAGAGTTTGGGTTTGTTCTACTGTGGCTGTAAAATGTCTATTACATTACTTTTTTTAATATTTTTCAGTAAAAAAGTGTCTTCAAGCCATTAAATACATCTTGCCAAAAAAAGTAGCTGTTCAGATGCTTGTGAAATGGTATAACTGCTACAATGCACCAGGAGGTCCCAGTAATCACTCTGAATGGAATCTGTTTGTCACCTGCCTCATGAATATGATGGGATATAACACTGATAAACTGTCCTGGACTCACAATGTAAGTGTGTGTGAGATTGAATGATGGGTGAAACCTACAGACATTGTACATAACTGCACAGGTTGTTGTTGTTGTGGTGGCTGTTGCTGTTGGTTGTTTTATGTTGTAGGTTTCTCCCGCTTATTTCCGTTATGTCATTGTAATCTCCCTAGTTGATGTAGAATATAGCAGTGCTTATACATAAATATTATATTACTAGTTAAATGGCTTCTCTAGGTTCAGAAAAAAATTAAAACAATATAATTATATATCTAAATACAAACCACACTCATTTTTTCTAGCAACATATATTCTAGAGTTAATTTTAATAATTGTATTTTAGACCTGTCCTATGTTAGATAGGATTGACAGCAGTGGGAGCAGTTTCTTCTTACCTCTCATGGAATCTCCAGTATTAAATTAGATAGGGTGGATAGCAGTGTGAGCAGTCTATTCTTACCTCAGCCCTCTTGATATCTTCTGTATTAGATAAGATACAATATGAACAGTAGTGTAAGAAGGCTCTGCTTACTTTAGCATTCATAATATCTCCAGTATTAGATCAGATACAATGTGAACAGCAGTGTGAGATGGCTCTTCTTACCTCAACACCTCTGGACTCCCCAGTATTGGTGAACAGCGGAAGTCTCTTCTTTCCTTTGCACTCCTAGTATCTCCATTATTAGATCAGATACAATGTAAGCAGCAGCATGAGATAGCTCTTCTTACCTCAGTGTTCTTGGTATTGGTATCTCCAGTATTAAATCAGTGTGAACAGCTTATTACCTCTGCATCTCTGGTATCGTCAGTATCAAATTTGAGATGGTGGTCAGCCGTGTGAGCAGGCTCTTATATAAGCATCTCTTGTATTAGATCTGATAGACACGGTGGACAGTAGTATGAACAGCTTTCTGTTACTTCAGCTCTCGTGGTGTCTCCAGTATTAGATCAGATACAATGTAAACAGCAGTGTGAACAGCCTCCTCTTAACGCAGCACACCTTGTATTTTATGTATTTGATCACCGTGTCCACTTGGAGCTCAATTTACAACACCTAAAGGGAAAATCCGAGAAAAAAAAACCAAAATGAGCATATACCCTGTATGAAATAAATAGTAATAGTGTATGTAAATAGCATGGGGTACTTGGTTAACACTATTTTTTATTAAACGTGCAAAAGCAATTGAACTTGATAAGGTGTAGTCCTATCCTATCTCTAGCATTAAAACCTTCCTATACAAAATAAGTGAATCTAGGTAATTAAAAATATGTATGAATTAATTCATAATAACATTTTCTTTATTGTTTTATTCCCAGGAGATGTCTGGGGGTGTACATTGGCCTTGTATTTGACATTGTAAAAGGGGGTTTGTCTGCTAAGTCCACCTTTTATAAGTCGACATTTTGATCATTATATCTAAGCCTAAACCAGGAGGTAAAAAAATAATTGGACTTAAGCACTTTTTTTTTCTTAATCAACTTTGAGTTTATGGCTTGCAAATATCGACCAAAGCCACCTATGTGACCTTGTGTGACCTTGTGTGACCTCGTGTGACCTTGTGTGACCTTGGCTATTGGCAGTCAAGGCATCAAACTCTAGTGGAATTGTCCAAAAGAGATTGCAGATTAAATGTTCAATAAAATCCTGAACATAAACAACAATCCTTTCCATTTTCCTTTTCAGCTTGATTTTGAAAACTTATTGTCTCCAGTAATTGCTCCTAAGAAGGCCCGACCATCAGAAACTGGATGTGATGAGGTAACGTATATTCCATACGGCTGCATTTACACAACCTTAATGCATTTGTTTAGGTCTTGCCCTGATGAGGAAGACATCTCCTCAGAGGATGCAAGAAAATCTAGTTATTCTGTTGAATGAGGTACCGGTCAACACACCAATGCACTTTTGTGATTGTGGAGTTTATTGCCAGCCACAGCTACTCAATCACAAGCTGCCATTAGAGGTCTTAGTTATTGATCATTTAATCCAAATCATTGTACAAGTTGACTAAATTAGATCTGCAGGAATGTTCAAAATCAATATTGGATTTGCTTGGCATCTCTCATGCATTATCCTGTTTATGTGCATCTCTAGGATTGGGAATACCTGATAAATTCTGACTATCACCGAAATGTTGAGTTTCATGTGTTGGCTAAAGCATTACAGCTGGATCCTGTGGAGGTGTCTGCTTGTAAAGAAGATAACCAGCAAGTTTGCAGTCTGGACACCACTGCTCTTCTCTTCAATTACATTCCATCCATCTTCTATGTGCTTCATCTGGCCTATGAAGAGCTGAAGCTGAACACATTAATGAGAGAAGGGATTCGTTCCCTGGTCACTCTGCTCCTGCAGCTGGCAAGGTGCTTAGTAATATATAGTGCATTTAGATTGTATAAATTAGCGAGACAACTTTTTAAAGAGGTTGTTCATTGCTTTAGTAAATTTAAAAATCAATCTAAGCTTTACTTGCCTACCAGCACTTGTATCTGTGGTCTGAGTTTATGTCGGCAGGATGTTGTCACAGTTCAGACCTGCTGCAAGACCTATGTGACCTGGGATTGACTGCTGTGGTCAGGTGAGTTCTACTGCTCTTCTTCACTGACTTCACCAATGATGGTCTCTGAAAATCAGCTGACTATGACAGCCAATCACATTCTGCGTCAGTCCTGCTGCTTGAACAGTGAAGTCCCTATTCTGGCGTAAACACAGACTGCAAAACAGTTCTGGATCTAAATAAGTGCTAGCAAGTGGGTATGTTTGTTTTGCTTAATTTTTCTGATGCCATGGCATGCAAAAAAAAAAACTGAATTAGTCCTTACCGGTAATTCCTTTTCTTGGAGCCTTCCACGACAGCATTGGAGGATGTCGTCCACGCCCTATTGGGGGACAGGAACACAGAGAGGTTAAAAGCCCCTCCCCTTCCTCAGTACTCCAGTGTTTACCAAGATTACCCTTAGCCATGGATTATCTGATATAAACCGGAACCAAACACCAACAAGGGGGGGAACTGATGCTGTCGTGGAAGGCTCCAAGAAAAGGAATTACCGGTAAGGACTAATTCAGTTTTCTCCATTCGCCTTCCACGACAGCATTGGAGGAATACCACAGATACTCCTCAGGGTGGGACTATTGCCTGTAGGACTCTCCTACCAAAGGACAGATCCCAACTGAAGGACAGATCTAACCTATAGAGGCGAGAAAAAGTGAGGAGAGGCTACCACGTAGCCGCTCTGCAAATTAGCTCTGATGAAGCTCCAGCCTGCTCCGTCCAGGGAGTAGCAGCAGCCCGAGTTGAAGGAGCCTTCAACCCACCGTAGGAGCAAGGACCGGAGCGACGTAGACCTCACAGATTGCCTTCTTGATCCAGGAAGTGATGGTAGCCTGGGAAGTCTTCTTCCCTGTATTATTCCCAAAAGCCGAACAAACAGGTTCTGATCTAACCTCCAGGAAGCAGACTCTCAGAGATAGAGGAGGACAGTCCGACGCACATCCAAGGATTGAAACACGGCCTCAGCCGCATTAGCAGGAGATCGACAAATTGAAGGCAGAACCACATCCTGGGACCGATGGAAAGCCGACAACTTTCAGAAGAAAAGATGAATGCAACCGAAGCGTAATGCGAACAACGGACACCACGGGGCACGGAGCCAGTACAGAGAGTGCCTACAGTTCTCCAACTCTGGGAGCAGAAGTGATGGCCACCAAAAACGCCACCTTGTGAGAGAGACGTAAGGGATGCAGCAGACAAGGGTGCAAAGGGACTTCGAGCAAGCCCTTGGAGAACAAGCATCAAATCCCAGGGAGGGACAGAAGGCCAAATCCAGGGACGCCACCCCCAAGCAGAAGTAAAAAACTGCTTGAGCCATGGATGGGAAGCAAGATCCTGGGCAAAAACCGCCCCAAGTGCCGACCTCTGGACTTAGAGTGCTCGGCCGAAGCCCCAAATCCAAGCTACGCTGCAAAAATCCAAGAGTTGGGCCACTGAGGGCCCGGTGGAAACAGAGGACCCTGGGACAGTAGGTTGAGACTGGGCTAACATAATCGGTCCCTCCAGGCCCAGGTCTCGGATGGCGTCGTACCACGCCAGTTTGGGCCCCAGGGGAGCCACCAGGATAGTGTCACCCCCTCCGCCCGAATCCGTTGCAACGTCTTGGGAAGTGGCGGGATTGGAGGAAATGCATACACCAACCGGAAGTCCCAGGGATGGGCAAAAGCGTCCAGCCCCCGAGGATGGTCCAACCGCGTCAGGGAGAAAAAGGTTGGCACCTTTGTATTCGAGCCCAAAGCGAACAGGTCGATCGAAAAGACACCCCACCTGTCCATAAGAGAGTGAAATACTTCCGGATGGAAGCACCATTCTCCTGGGTGGACCTCCGTGCGGCTCAAGAATCTGCCTGTACATTGGCCATTCCCTTCAGATGTACTGCCGAGGAGGAGAGAAGATGGCGTACTGCCCACAAAAGAACAGTCTTGCCAGCCCCTGCAAGTGTAAACCACGAGTACCGCCTTGGTACCGCAAGAAAGCAACCGTAGTCACATGGTCTGACAGGACCTTGACATGATGACCCCGGAGAACGTGAGCTGCAGCAAGAAGCGCTTCCTCCACTGCCAGAAGTGTGAAGACTGGCGACTGACCGAGCGACTCCAAATCCCCTGGAACGGTGTGCGAACTACCATCGTGCCCCAACCGGAACCGCTGGCATCAGTGGGAACGGAGGTCACAGGAAGGTGTCTGGGATTCATCCCCAGGAAAGCGAGGTTACCACCCGCCCCGGGGTCCGGACCCGTGAGTTTAAGGAATCCTGACGTCTGTCCCAGGAACTCAGTATGTGTTCCCGGAGCAGTCGGGAGGGAGCCTGAGCCCATGTTACTGACTGAATGCAGGCCATCATGGCCCCTAACAGGGACATTGCTTCCCGCAAGGAGGGCGACCCCCCCCTTGCCCGGAAGCGGGTCAGATTCACGCGGTGCAAAAGCTAATATGCCGCAGGAAGGAACGAGGTCTGTCTGGAGGAGGCCAGCAAGACTTCCAAAAATTGACGTCGGGTTGCAGGCACCCGTTCCGAATCCCGAAGATTGGGTACCTATCCCAGGGACTGAAGAATCTCCAATGTGTTGGAGACCTTTGTGCGCAGAAGCACTGCCGAAGGAGCCACCACCAACATGTCATCTAAATAGGGAAGCATACATATCCCCTGGGTCTGGATGAATGTGATCGCTTCCCCCATGAGTTTGGTAACCTCTGGGGCCGACGAAATCCCAAAGGGCAGCACATTAAGCCGAGAATGGACCGTCCCGCCTGCCCCGGAGATCGTGAATCGCAGAAAGCGCTTGTGGGACGGGTGAATGGGGACCTGAGAATACGCGTTCTGGAGGTCCACAACAACCTGGAGTAGCGCCCCTGGCCCTCCTCTCCAGGAGGAACCGGGGACCCCACACCCGAATCCAACAGGTGTCGCAGACCCGACAAGAAAAACCGTGCGAGAGTCTCCCTGAGGAAGGGAGAGGACTCGAAGACACGGAGGGGCTGGCTCTCGAATTCCAAGCGTAGACCCTCCCAAATGGTCGAGAGGATCCAAGGGCACAAGGAGATTGCTTGCCACTGTGGCAGAAACCGCAGGAGCCGCCCCGCAATGGGGAAGGCGACCTTGTTTAGGGGGCGGCTGGTGATGCCGCTGCTGGGGGAGAAAGATATTACGGGTCTTGTTCCCGTACTGGAATGCCCAGCGACCAGACTTACCCTTCCCTTTAGACTGGGAGGGTTGGCTGCGCTCAGGCCAAAAGGACTGCCTCCGAAAGGGCTCCTGTTCCGGGAGACACCTTTTCCGGTCTGACACCTTTTCCAGGATGTCATCCAATGCCCTTTGCAAGGGGAGGCCACACAGCTGGAGCTTAGACGTGACCTCCCCATTCCACCTTGTAAGCCACACTGCCCTGCGAGCTGTGTTAACCAACACTGCGCACCTGGCGCCAACGCGGAACGACTCAGCAGAGGCATCGGCCAGGAAGCCCGTAGCACGTCTCAGAAGTGGAATGGAGTCCAAAGCTCCTCCCTGGGAGTACCCTGCAGGATGAATTCTCCCAGCTGGGTGAGCCACTTAAAGAAAGACCTGCTCACATGTAGAGGAAATGTACACCGTTAAAGACATAGCTGCTGCCTCCCAGGATTTTTTGAGGACACTCTCCATTTTACGAACGAGGGGGTCCTTCAACCGGGAGGAATCTTCAAAAGGCAGCGCGGTCTTATATGCTAAGCTTCCCAAATGGAATACTGCCATAGACCTTTATGTTAGAAGTCCCATTGACTTTATAGAGACTTCCATAGAGATTCCCATTGGGTTTCTCATGAGGTCTCCCATCCAGCCCGTGACTGAGGCTCCTGCTGCTTAGCTTCAACAGTGTGTCAAAGGCAAGCACAATGGGTTTACAATAGCAGCTGATTGCTACCCTGGCCACATTAGGATGATGCATGGTCGGGATGGAAGGAGCACACCAGGACAGGAACCGATTCCAGCTCTCCCGTGAATAGCGTTTGTCACAGGCTTCCTGCTCTGCTGAAGCGTGCGGATCACTGCCTGGGAGAGACCCTTGGTCCTCAGGATCCCGGCCGCAACAGCCAGGCCGCCTGAATGAGTCCACCTTCGGGACCTCCCAGACAAAGTCATCACCCTCCAATCCACTCGGATGGGGTGAGCCGCTTACCCTTCAGGCCTCTGAACATTTAGTCCTGCACAGAAGAAGGGGATTCCACCCCCTCTACTCCCATGGTACAATGGACAGTGTCCACCAATGCACCAATGGACTCCGTGGAAAAATAGTAGTGTCCAGATTCTCATGTCTGGACATAGGCAACAGCGGCAATATCCTCGCCGTCCTCTAACGCTGAGCTCTGGCCAGCCTCCATGAGATCCACAGTCACAATCCTGGAGCTTCCTCTCTTACGGAGGGGAAGGCCCGGAAGCTGCAGCAAAACCCCGCAGTGCCGAGATAGAAGCCTGCACCTCTTCCCTAATGGATTGGAGCTCCTCCAGCAGGGATGGGGAGTCCATCCTGACAACCCTGTCAGTCATGGCCGACACCTTGTTGTAGGAACAGGGAACTTTTGTGCCGCAGCCACATTATTGCTCCCTTTCACAGACGGCCCTCGTCTCCCTATAGACAAAAAGGGAAGAGAAGGGGGTCCCAGTGTGAGTGCAGGGCTTAAATAACTACCCCTTGTGACCACCCCCAGAAACACTTACATGAGCTGGGGGAACGCTGGGCTCTGCAGAAGCAGAGGTGGAAGCCTATCACCCACCATGTTTCAGGGATCAGCCTTACCTGGGTGTAGCTTCCGGCGGGTACTTGTCCAGAAGTACCGTGCCCCCAACGAGGAACACCTGTTCCCTCCCTCCTCCTGGTCACCGGCCGCGGGCAGTAGCGCGCGAAAGTCCTGCTGGGTTCCCTGGAGCCGCGCCCAGCCTGCCACAGCCCTTACAGGAGCCGCCGCCCGAAACCGGAAGTGCCATCCCGGAACCGGAAGTGCCACCCCCGAAACCGGAAGTGCCTCCACGGCACCTCTGATGCATGCTCCAGGGACCGCAGCTGGAGGAGGGAGACGCCGGAGAGCTGAACAGGCCTCCGGCGTTGCAATACACGGCCTGCTTTGCCCCGTAGGACGCAGGAAGGCCGGATGGTCCCACCACGGGAGCCCCGAGAAGGAGGAGGAGGCCGCCCCCGACGTCCATCCCTGGCCCGGCTGTAAGTACACCCCAATGCTGCCTCTGCCGGCCTGACAGCACTGGAACCTCTCCATGCCCCAAGGGGGACAGGAAGACACTGGAGTACTGAGGAAGGGGAGGGGCTTTTAACCTCTCTGTGTTCCTGTCCCCCAATAGGGCGTGGACGACATCCTCCAATGCTGTCGTGGAAGGCGAATGGAGAAATAAAATTTTGCCAAGGCAACCCCATTAATTCAGTTGATTGGTCTCAGCCTCCTGGGTTGATCCTCTACCTATTAGTATTTTCTGCGAAATCATGCAAGACTCAATGGAGCATATTTTTCAGTACTCTCATACTTGAAGACAGTTCAAAAAGTAAGGTTTTCTTTCTACAGCTCATTTCCTTATCTAGCAATGAAACAAGACTGCACTCAGAACAATTTATTACAGATAGGTCAGTGCTCATTGCTTAGCCAGTACCGGACGAAGGGTCGCTCGATCCGCACTGCTACCAATGAAAACCAGAAGACTGGAGCATCTGGATAGGTGTTTTTTTATTCCAACGCGTTTCGGAGCCAAGACCCAGCTCCTTTCTCAGGGACAATTAAGAACACATGCTACAGCCAGCCAGCTATATATACATAAAAAGGGCGCCAAACACATTATTAATGAATCATTGTGACGGCACCAAACAGGGAGGGACAACGTGTCGTAATGTTCTGTGTCATCATTGAAAAGAAGAAAATAAACAATTAACAGAGGTATATACTATATAATAACAAAACGCAAAACATTCTTCACAACTATAATATGCATGCAATCATTGTTATAAACTTAGCATTAAAAGAAAAATAATAATGATCAATTGTCATAAATTGTGTTCAGACATAGTAAGAGGGTGAGAGTGGAAACTAACTCTAGAGAAGATTTAAAATATATGTATATCCCAAAGTGCAAATAGCAATACCATTGTGCTAAAGGTGCACAGCATTAGTAACAATCCGTAATTAGCTGACGTCATAAGTATATAAATATCTAATACATTTCTTTTTACATTTAATATTATAGTGCCTGTGATTACATAAAAAGAAGGCTGGATGTCATAAGTGGGGGCGAGAAGTTGGATAAAAATCAAGGAAGTCATATAGATGAAATGAGGGTCATATCCAGAAAAAATACATATAAAAACCACTATCAATTAAATATTTTCATAAAAAATAAATTGTATATGTTGAAGAAATAATTTTTAGATAGAAAAATAAACATACAAATTTATTTTTTATTAAAACATTTAATTGATAGTGTTTTTTTATATGTATTTTGATATGTATTTTTTCTGGAAGTGACCCTCATTTCATCTATATGACACTCTTGATTTTTATCCAACTTCTCGCCCCACTTCTGACGTCCAGCCTTCTTTTTATGTAATCACAGGCACTATGATATTAAAAAGAAATGTATTAGATATTTATATACTTATGACTTCAGCTAATTATGGATTGTCACAAAATTGTGTAGCCCGGGCACTTAGATTCTCTTTTTTGAACCATCCTACTTCTCCACCACGGGACTATTCCTTTTATGTGATACAGAATTCTCACTAATGGTAAACCTAAACAAATTCCCTCTAATATCACAATGAAAATCTTTTTTAGATCATCTTCTCAATTATTCCATTTCTTCCCTATTTTACTTTTAAATAATGATTTCCACCTTCTAAACAGGGTCTCAACACGCTTCCCACTGCAGCCGGGCACCATGAAGAAATAACATGCCCAGGCCATTGTGCAGGGAGCCGCCGCGTACCCACTTTATTGTGACTTTCGGGTACCGCTCGCACAAGCTCCTTTACTCCTGTACAGTAATGCAAGCAGGTGGCCGGCGAACCCATCAGAAGCCTCCTGATGACTTCATACGCTGACGCCGGCTGCAGGCTTCTGATTGGTTCGCCGGCCGCCTGCTTGCATTACTGTACAGGAGTGAAGGAGCTTGTGTGAGTAGTACCCGGAAGTCACAATAAAGTGGGTACCACTGCGGCTCCCTGTACAATGGCCAGACGCTGAGGGGACGAGATGCCGAGGAGTGAGGAGGACATTCAAATTTCCCGTACCGCCAGGGACTGCCGGGTGCTGGCGGTGCCTGTGCCAGGTGCTGGCGGTCGCCTGGTGCCAGATTCTGCCAGGGGCCACCTGGTGCCAGGTGCTGGCGGTCGCCGGGGGCCGCCTGGTGCCAGGTGTTGGCGGTCACCTTGTGCTGCCAGGGGCTGCCAGGTGGTGCTGGCGGTCGCACGATGCGGGGGCCACTTGGTGATGGGTGCTGGCTGTTGCTGGGTGCCACCTAATGCCAGCTGCTGGCAGCTGCTGGGTGCTGGCAGGTGCCAGGCACTGGCTGGTGCCGGCGAGCCGGAGACCGGGAGCCGCAGAGGAAGAAGCTACTGGGATCAGGAGTGTGGAGTCAGGTAAGGTGCTATTGCAGCCGAAGATAGCAGCCTTGGAGGGTTAGAGAAGAATCGGGGGGGAGGGGAAGGTGCGACCATTGAAAGTGCCTAGGGCAGCAGGAACTTCAAATATGGCCCTGTGTGTGTGTGCGTATGTGTGTGTATATGTGTGAGAATATGTCTGAGTTTGTATATGCGAGTATGTGTGTGAATGCCTGAGTATGTGTGCATTGTGTGTGTGACTGTATGTGTGTGTATAAGTGTGTGTGTGTGAGAATGTTTGTGTGTGTATATGTGAGTGAATGTCTGAGTGTGTGCATGTTTATATGTGTGTGCATGTGTATATGTATGACCGTGTGTGTGAGTGAATGTTTGTGTGTATATGTGAGTGAATGCCTGAGTGTGTGCATGTGTATATGTGTGCGTGTGTGAATGACTGAGTATGTGGGATTGTGTGTGTGTGTGACTGTGTATATGCGATTGTGTGCGAGTGTGTATATGTGTATGTGTGAGTGTATAAGTGAGTGTGTGTGTGTATATGTGTGTGATTGTGTGTGAGAATATGTCTGAGTTTGTATATGTGAGTATGTGTGTGAATGCCTGAGAGTGCATGTGTATATGTGTGCGAGGGTGTGTATATGTGTGTGTACATTACTAAAAGATGGGGACATTACTACAAGATGTGGACCAGGATGGGGACCAGTATATGGACATTACTTCAAGAAGGGGGCATTACTACATGATGAGGACGGAGGACATTAATATAGGATGGGGACCAGGATGGGGCATTACTACATGTATGGACCAGGGAAAAACATTACTACAAGAAGGGGATCAGGATGGGGACATTACAACATGATAGGACATTACTACATGATGGATGGGTACCACAATGGGGCATTACTACACGTAGGGACCAGGGAGGGAACATTACTTCAAGAAGGAGACCAGGATGGAGACATTACTACAAGATGGGGACCAGTATGGGGGACATTAATATACAATGGGGACCAGTATGGGGACATTACTACAAGAAGGGGATCAGGATGGGGACATTACTAGAAGGCGGCGACCAGGATGGGGACATTACTACAAGAAGAGGTCCAGGATGGGGACATCACTACAAGAAGAGGACCAGGATGGGGACATTACTACAAGAAGGTGACCAGGGTGGGGACATTACTACATAAAGGAGATTAGGGTGGGAACATTTCTACAAGATCAGGATTTGTACTTTACTAGATTGAGCAAAAAATTCTGATATTGCTAAAATGTCACTTAGTCTTACAAGGAATGCGGCCCCCCCATATCAATTTTTTTTGTATGTGCGGCCCACCAACCCAGCCGAGTTTTAGACCCCTGACCTAGAGCATGGGGGCTATTGTGGCATCTGCGACCGTCCATGCTGACAGGGAGGAAACTGGTGGTATTTGAAGACACAAGGGTTACCATAGGGCGTCAGCCACCTAGGTCTATGTGATACATAGTGCCAGAGTAGCCTATTGGTAACGCCCAAGCTATTAGACAAGACAAGATACATGCATCACCAGTGACAGAAGACCCCCAGAGGGCCCAGCCTCAACTGCAACAGATAAAAATATGCAACAAAACACTAGAGATGAAAAATGTGAGGTGTTACTAGGTATTTTGGGCCAAAATAACGCAAGCTCATAACCCACCGTCAAGGGCCCTCACACTTACGAGTCCTAACCATATGCCTGACCATATGTTTTCTTAGTAGGTAACCCGCCAAACATTTAAAGATTCACCAAAGTAGGACATAAATTTAAAAAAAACTCACCAAAATTTGGCACTTCTAATACCCATTGCACCTAGCAGGTGGCTGTCGGCTCCTCTGAGAGGCAACACGTGTCTGAACACCGGTGCTCAGTCCCCTACAACTTCGAGCATGGAGGCGATTGTGGCATCTGCCCCGGACAGGGAGGAAACTGGTGGTATTTGAAGACACAAGGTTAGCGTAGGGCATCAGCCACATAAGTCTATGTGATACACAGTGTCAGAGCAGTCTATTGGTCATGAACAAGCTATTAGACAAGGCAGGCTGCTCCTCACAAAGATACATGCATCACCAATGACAGACGCCCCCCAGAGGGCCCAGCCTCAACTGCAACAGATAAAAAGATGCAACAAAACACTAGAGATGAAAAATGTGAGGTGTTAGTAGGTATTTTATCTGTTGCAGTTGAGGCTGGGCCCTCTGGGGTGCGTCTGTCACCGGTGATAGCTTGGGCATGACCAATAGGCTGCTCTGACACTGTGTATCACATAGATCTATGTGGCTGTTGACCTATAGTAACCTTGTGTCTTCAAATACCACCAGTTTCCTCCCTGTCAGCATGGCTGGTCACAGATGCCACAATCGCCCCCATGCTCTAGGTTGTAGGAGACTGAGCATCGTGTTCACACGTGTTGCTTCTCGCAGGAGCCAACAGCCACCTGCTAGGCGCAATGGGTATTAGAAGTGGCAATATTTTGGTGAGTTTATTTCATACACCCCTCATCCCAGTTCCGCTGGACACTTATGGACCTCCCCAGCCTCCTATGAAACAGGCCTGGGTTGTAGGCACACAGAACAAAGCCTAGAGATAGCGGCATTACTTCCCGCAGTGATGTCACATCGGGCGCGAACCTGGCCTTCAGTGTCCGGGCACACCCACTGCTTTCCCTCCTCTCCTGTACCGAGGGACTGCAGAAACCGCCCTTTTTTTCTTCCTGTATCGGTACACAGCAGCACTGGACCAACCGTCTGCATCGGGGCCACTGTCGTGTCTCCATACTTAAGGGAACAGAACCATTGGGCTGCTTAGGGGGTTCTCCCTTTTCTGGTAAGAGCGGAACCCCCATGCTGCAGGGCACTAGAACCCATTCTTCCATCCAGGTCAGACCCTCACTGCACCTGCAGCTCAGCTCTGCTTAGTCACCCCTGCATCTCTACAACTGCAGCCTTAATCGCTTTATTCCCAGCCGGGGTGCACCTTTTTTACTTGCTTAATATGAAGACCTCTAAAACTCAAAGAAACGTACGAAGTCCATACGGTATTTTATACCTCCTGCGTCACCTGCCACCTAGCCCTTTTGCGTGGTCACATCACCCCACACTGCCAGGCTTGCGTTTCCACAGTAGCCCTCCGCCGATGCTGGAGCAACTAGTGTTCCGAGCCTGCCATACTGGCACTATTCCTCTCCCAATCCATGGAAAAACTATCAAATTCACTGGTCCAGGCTATGCAGCACCATCCCCCAGGCAGCACACCTTACCAGGACGGTGCACAGATAAATGACCCTACACTGGAGCCCTACACCAGCTGAGCCTCATGATTTTGACTCTGAGTCAGACACGGATGACCCTTTGATCTAGAGTCCTCTGAGTACTCAAGCCATGGTTGTTTAGAGAGCATATAGTACAGCTCAACCACCGTTTGGGTGCTCTGGGGGAAAAAAGCTGCAGAGTCTGTAAATATAGCCCCGGCACACAAAAAAGATGAAGAGATTTTTAGTATCTTTCTGTGTTTATTCCAAAAATCTCCATCTTTTTTGTGTGCCGGGGCTATATTTACAGACTCAGGCCATGGTTGATGACCTGGTATCAGCAGTTATCCAAACACTTAAAGTGGACGACCCTACGACTACGACTTCGGACTATACTGTCTCATTTAAGAGAGTGAAACGTTCACACAAATGTTTTGCCGACCATCCTGAGTTCCATGACCTTTTGTCCAAACAACGGGAAAGACCTGATAAACGGTTTGGGGGTCGCAAATCCATTGAGGCTCGCTACCCTTTTTCCCCAGCTCTCATCAAAGATTGGGCCGATTCACCGCCAGTCGACGCCTCCCGTCTCCCGCCTGGCGGTGAAGACAATATTGTTACTTGCCGGACGGGTCTTCTATTAAAGACCTAACCAACAAATTTGCTGCCGCTGGGGGACACTGGTTGGGACCTCATGGTATTTCGACTGAATGCCAAGTCCCCACATTCATGGCCCGATCACACGACCTAACCTCTGTCAGAGCGGACGCGCTGGTACAATCATGGTGCCAGTTCCGTCTTCTATACATTTTTCCTCCACTACCATTAATTCCGACGGTAGTGAGGAAAATCAGATCAGAAGGAGTTCCGGTCATCCTCATAGCTCCGGACTAGCCCAGGCGTGCCTGTACGCTGATCTCGTTCAACTGGTCGCCGACATTCCCTGGCACTTACCGGATTGACCGGATCTTCTGACTCTAGGTCCGATCTGCCACCAGGGTTCAAGGGCCTTGAATTTGACGGCGTGGCCGTTGAGACCTGGGTTCTGACTCGGGCTGGTTTTTCACCGGACGTAATCAGTACCATGATTAGATCCCAAAAGCCGGCTTCTGCACGTATCTACCATCATACGTGAAAAACATTCTTTTCCTGGAGCAAGGACCGCAGGCACTCCCCCGTTGCTCTGTCTGTTCCTGTGGTCCTGAGTTTTCTCCAGTCGGACTATATTCGGGTGTGGCCCTGAGCTCACGAAGAGGCCAGATCTCTGCTGTTTTGGTCCTTTACCAGCGCAGGCTTGTGACATGTCCTCAAGTCAGGACTTTCATGCAAGGTGTGTCTCGGTTGGTTCCCCCTTACCGAAGACCACTAGAACCAAGGGACCTTAACTTGGTCCTGGACACACTTCAGAAGACCGCCTTTTGAACCTCTGAAAGAAGTCTCGCTCACTCTCCTGTCCTGGAAAGTGGTTTTCCTTGTGGCAATTACGTCCATCCGACGTGTTTCAGAATTGGCTGCGCTCACTTGCTGAGAGCCCTTCCTTTCCTTTTAGCAGGATAAAGTGGTGCTGTGTCCACTTCCATCTTTTCTTCCAAAGGTGGTCTCCTCCTTCCACCTCAACGAAGGCATCATCCTTCCATCTTTCCGTCCGGCTCTAGTGCACCATGTGGAGAAGGCTCTGCATACCCTGGATCTTCTGAGAGCCTTCAGATACTACGTTTCCAGAATGGCTCCTTTCTGTAAGACGGACAATCTGTTAGTCCTTCCGGAAGGCCACAGAAAGCACATGTCAGTGTCTAAGGGCACTCTGGCTAGGTGGATACGTTCTACCATCCAAGAAGCTTATCAGCTGAGGAACGTGTCCATTCCTAGCGGACTACGGGCACACTCCACTTGCGCGATGAGAGGATGCTGGGCTATTCGGCACAAGGCATCTGCAGAACAGGTGTGTAAGGCAGCAATCTGGTCCTGCCTGCATACCCTCGCGAAAAACTATAAGGTCCATACCCAGGCCTCTGCGGACGCAAGCCTTGGTAGACGTGTACTGCAGGTGGCGGTGGCACACCTTTTCACCTAGGTGACTTTAGATGTACAGTATCGTCTCATCCCTCGGGTTGCGTGTTTCTTTCCCACCCAGGGACAGCTTTGGGGCGTCCCATGGTCCTGTGTACCCTAATGAGGCGAAAAAGAAAAGGTGATTTTTGTGTGTACTCACTGTAAAATCCTTTCCAGGGGGTGTATTTACTGCAGGGAGTTGCTGATCGTTTTTCTCCTTCGCCTCATTGGGGGGCACAGACCGTGGGTGTTATGCTGCTGTCCACTAGGAGGCGACACTAGGCAAAATCTGCAAAAGAGTTACGTGGCTCCTCCTCTGCAGCATTACACCCCTGGAACAGGAAGTGCTTCTCCAGTTTTTGCTTAGTGTCTAGGAGGCACACACAGATTTTTTTAGTGCTCCTAAAAAACTTTCTTTTTGAATTTTTTTCTTCAAGAAGAAGAAAAGTGGGTCTCTAACGAGACTCCCGGCATGGTCCCTCCACGGCCCCCCACTGTTGGGGGCGCCTGGTTGAGGTCGACTGGTCCCCCTAACATGCCGCTCCCTCCTCGGCCCCCCAATGTTGGGGACGCTGGGTTAAGGTTGAGACAACGACCCTCCCTCCCCATTTCCCCACTGTTGGGGTTACTGGGTTGAGGTCGAGGCGAAGGACAAGGCACCTGACGGTGGAGCAGCATCCCTCCCTAAATACCCCTTTGGGGTTCATTTAGGTCGAGACACTGCAGGTAGAGCCTCTGGTGCAGCAGCTCGGACCTGCTCTAGGCACCCAGGAGTCCCCAGCCCTGCTGCAGGCTCCTTACCCCTCAGCGGCAGCCTGCTCGCCGCAGTACCAGGGCACACAGCTCTGCTGTGTACCTCCTGAAGGGGCCAGGGGACCAACAACGGGGCAAACAGCACTAGCAGGGACACCGCTTGCCTGTGTCCCTGCAGCAGCCAGCACTAAGGGCTGCATCCTGGTGATTACAGAGGACCCAGTACTCTGGGTCCTCTGCGAGGGAGATCTTTCCCTAGCAGGGACACAGCTTGCCTGCGTCCCTGCAGCAGCCAGGAGGGCTGCACTTTGATGATCCCAGAGGACCCAGCACGCTGGGTCCTCTGTGGGGGCCCACATCCCGCCACCGCTGTCTGCCCAGGGGGTCCGGCGGGGTCTGGTTTAGTTCCGGACACCCCCCCCTATCCCCCCCCCCGCACCTCCGCGCCGCCCTGGCGACATTTGCGGCCGCAGGTCTCAAATTTAGGCCGCGGCTTCGGCCTACACCGAAGCCGCCGCCTTCTCCACGCCCCCGCCCCGCCCCCCCGGATGACGAGGATGACGCTGCCAGCGTCACAGCAGGGGGCGGCCCGGAGCACAGAGGGCGCGTTTTTTTACAAGGACCGCGCTCTTTTTTGCTCAGCGCCCCGCCCCCCTCCCTCCTCACTCACATATCTCGGCGGCTATTATCAGCCAGCCAGTCTCCAGGGGGCACAGGATGAGGATGACCCCTCTCCTATAAGCAGCGGCGGCCATTAAAGGACACAGGCACTGCTCCTGTCACCGCAGCTGCCAGCCTTGAGCCACTGCACACAGCAGCCACATATACGGGCTAGCCTGTGTGCGGACATGGTGCACACACTACACAGACAGCTGACACATGTCATGAACCACACATGTAGGTCAGCTGTCCTGTGTGCGGACAGTCACGTGCCCACACCTTGCTGGCATGGCGGCACATATGCACAGCCAGCAGGGGGTACAATGAGCACTAGGCCCCCCACAAACACTGGGAGCCCAACAGTGCTTCCTCCCTGCCGTGCCCTTCAAGGCACACCAGTGCAGCCGGGGCCTTGGTTTTAGGAGTCCTACAGTGCCTGCAACAAAGGGAAGAGGGACATACGGCAGAGCCTGCCATGCCACAGAGGTACGGCAGGTCTGCAATGCCCCCCATCATTCTCTGGCTTCTCCAAAAGCCATGGCTCAGCATCCGCTATGCGGGGGTACAGCGAGTACAGCACGGCGGGGGGGCACACGCACAGCAACTCTGGAGAGTACAATGCGCAGCTTCGCTGTGCGGCAGTTTCCAACGAAACGGCAGGACAATCAGCAGCGATATATCCTGCTCCAGTTTGTGTCCCCCCCCTCAGGACAATACTACGAGGAGCAGTGTAACTTCCTCTACAGTAGTAATCAGCGCACGGGCCAACGCACGTATTGTTTTTTCCTGACACCGTGCCAGATACAGGTACCTGTTGGTACACTTGTCCAACCTTATGGCTTTGCCCTGGGGGAGCTGGGTTGAAGCGAGACAAAAATGCTTATTCCTTGGTTCCCCAACGTTGGCGGAGCCCAGTTACTATTCCAACGGCTCAAAATACTCGTCCATCAGACCCCTCCCCAGGCCCCCACACAGTTGAGAGG
The DNA here is from genome assembly GCA_033576535.1 of Allobates femoralis. Taxonomy (NCBI): domain Eukaryota; kingdom Metazoa; phylum Chordata; class Amphibia; order Anura; family Aromobatidae; genus Allobates; species Allobates femoralis. The sequence continues at coordinate 461,202,230 of JARQOC010000001.1, forward strand.
ACTAGGGTGGTGGAATTACTAAGAGATTGACTCTCACGTTTTACTTGGCCCTCCATTGTTGGAGTGCCCAGTGGAAGTTGATGTACTCTACATTTACCTGACAATGGCAAGGGTCCCAGGACCATTTGCCAATTCTCTCCAAATCCCACAGCTGGAGTTCTGGTAGGCGGTGATGACAGTCAAGTCTCACAAGGCTCAGGCTGACACACCGTGACCCGCAACTGCACGAGTAATTTAGCTAATGGTTTCTGGAACCTAAGACCCATAGCACACTCCCTCCTCAGCTCCCCACCGTTGGAGGCGCTGGGTCGTGGCCGAGATTACTATAAACCATACTCCTTCCTCGACTTCCCACTGTGGGGGACTCTTGTTGAGGCTGTGACGGCCCAAGGCCTGGTCGGCCTCCGTCCCCAAACTACAAAAACGAAACTGGGTCGCAGAACGTGGAATACGAGCCCTGTCGCCAATCTCCTCCCTATACCTATATTCGGTACTTGGGTTGAGCTGACACGTGCGAGCACTCTGCACAGCCCGCATCAAAGCTGGACTTTGCAGACCCCCGACCGCATTAACCAATGGAGGGCCCTTCTGGACCCCGTATGACCGTGGCTCGAACACTCTTCCACGCAATCTGTCCCTTCTCGACTCGGGAGTCAAGAGAGGATACTCACGGTGGGATAGCGCTCGCTGTGTGCTGCGCAGGACACTGGCGACTGAACTATCGTGAGCACAGCCTCCGGTTTCGGCCAGCGCTGCTCATGACGTCCGGCTCCGCGCCGGGCCTCTGCCTTTCCCGGGTCCCGCGAATAACGCGAGGCCCTGCCTTCGGCCTAGATGTGACATCACTGGCTTACCCGCCCTCTGCCCGCCACGCCCTCCCTCCTCCTGACGTCGGAACCTCCGAAGCGCCAGCACAGGGAGTGGGGCAAGGCCAAAAAGGACTGAAGCGCAAAGACTACAAGGCTTTTTTCCCAGCCTGAAGTTGACAATGTCTATTCTACATTTCAGCAGTCTCCCATATCTGGATGACCCTTTATCAATGCATGACTTTCAAGGTCTGCTAACAGTGGCATTTACACCGTGCTCGTTGAGAAGACTTAATAGGATCGACCTCCACAGGTCTACCGCAATTCCAAGGCACATGCTGCAGCACAGCACACGCATTCCAGGAGCCCCATCTCTGCTGCATGCTCCTGACGGCCACATGCTACAGCATCACGTATGGAGTCTCCGCCATATTGGATGCACAGCATCGCATGAACACGGCGGCCTTTGTTTGCACATCCACAGCTATAGTCAAATTTCCCCAGACAGGACACGGATTCTTCATCTGGGAACCCACAGCCTAGAGGTCTCTCCAATCCTTCACAACTGCTATAAGAGTCCTAGACCGCATAGAAGCAGTTTGGAAGTCGGTTCCATTGGTTCAGCTGAATCGCCGGTCTCTGCAATTATCCATGCTTAGGTGTTGCACGAGAACAGGATGGGGTGCGATGTACCCCCATCACATTGCACATGGCAGTAACCTTGCCCTGCCTCGAAGATGTCCCTCAATCTACGAACATTCGTGCAGTATCTCTAGTACTGAAATCATTCTCCTTCTGGCATTCGAACATGTCCGGATACAGTCGGACAATGCCACAACTGTGACATATGTCAACCACCAGGGTAGAACCTGCAGTCTCTAAGCGATGACAAGTTCGCCACATCCTTTACTAGGTGGAAACCTTGGAACACTGTAATGCCAGTTGTTCTCATACCAGGTGTACACGTCTGGGAGGCTGATTCTCTAATCCACCAAGGGATGGACCCAGGGGATTGGCCCCTTTATCTAGAAGTCCTCTGTTGAAACGCCAACGCCAGGACACCACAGATATGGACTTGATGGAGTCACGCCTCAATGCCACGATCCCGGCCTTCCTGGCCTGATCTCAGGATCCACAGTCAGTGGGACAGACGCACTAGTCCAAGCCGGGACCGGTATCCGTCTCTCCTATATTCTTTCCCCACTAACAGTCTGGAATATCAAACGGGAATGTCGCGGGATCGTCTTCGCGGTCTCAGATTGCCCACACGCGCTTGCTGCGCAGACTCGTCCAATTATAGCAGCAGTACCAGGACGTCTAACACACAGTCCAGACCTGCTCGATCACGGCCAGTTCTCCCTCAAAATTCCTCTCATCCAAGGTTACTGGCATAGCCTTTGAGACCTAGGATTTAACCCAAGAGGTTTTTTTTCACCAGGATATTGTGACAACCGTAGTCACAGAGAGGACACCAGCTTTATCAGCGATATCCGATCACACGCGCAATCGTTTTTAGTTTGTTGCCTGGAGCACCTCTAGGGGTCTTTCCCCTTGGCCCTACTTCATGCCAGGGACTCTCCGTTTCTTCCACTCAGACCTGGACTCAGGTCTGTCCTTAGGGTCTCTTACACAGCAGGTTTTCAGCTGTTTTTCACTCTCTTACAAACACGTCTTGCCACCAGACTTCTATGAACTCCTTCCTTCAAAGGGTCTGCTATTTAAGATCTCCATGCAACAAGACTACACCCGTGGGGACCATGAACTTGGTCCTTACGGCACTACGGGAACCACCTTTTTCAGCCTCGATGGGATATTACCTTTAGCATCCTCATCCAAATAGTAGTATGGTTCGGTGGCATTTATTTGTCTCTGCTGAAGTGTCGGCACTCGCAGCGGTCTCATGTAATCTTCTTTTTTCTAGTTTTCCATCTGGACAAGCTTGTCCTATGGCTGGTTCCATTATTCTTTCTAGGGTAGGCTTACTCCTTCCACCTACATGAAGACGTCTCTCTGCCATCACCGCGCCCGACTCCGGTCTGTCCGGTTGCGAAGGACTTACATATGCGGGACCTTGTCAGGGCTCTACGCGTCTAGGTGCCCAACACAGTGCCCTACTAAGAAGTCGGATTCTCCTTTTATCCTTCTTCCAATGGGCCGACATAAAGGCACGTCAGCCTCTACGGCTCCCCTAACCAGGTGGTTTTTCTGTAACCATCCAAGACGCTTATACCTTCGAAAACTCAAGCCTCCTGGGCAGTTCGGTAAGAGGCATCGGCGAAACTGGTGTTTTAGGCAGCCAAGAGGTCAGCCTACGCCCATACCCAAGCCACTATAGTGCTTGCACTCAGTCCTCGACAAATGCAGGTCTGGGTACACGTGCTCTCCAGGCGGCAGCAGCCCGCCTATCGGTGCATAGTTCTTCACTGACTATGTTCAGTGTCTCTAGTTCCATTGCTATTTCCCACCCAGGGACTGCTTTGGGACGTCCCACGGTCTGTGTCCCCCAATGAGGCGAAGGAGAAAAGGAGATTTTTGTGTACTCACCGTAAAATCCTTTTCTCTTAGCCTCTAATTGGGGGACACCGCACCCACCCTATTGCCCTTGTGGGCCTTTTCTACAGTTCTTGCATAGCTTCTCCGCTGTTACATGGTTAACATGTTTACACATGTTTGCCTATTATCACTCTGTTAACTGTTGACTGTTTAAACTTGTGCCTGTTTAGTTCCAGGCCTTGTAGTACTGTGAGCCTGTTTAGTTACAGGCCTTGTTATACGATTGTTACTTCGTTAACTTCACTGTTTTCCACATGCGCCTGCTTAGTTACAGGACTTGTGGTACTAGTATTACTCTGCTAACTCTTGACGGTTTACACACGGGCCTATCTGGCTCAGGCCTTGTTGCACTGTTGTTACCTTGTTAACTATATTGTTTACACAGGTTGCCTGCGTTGACTCCTGTGTCACTGTTATTGTCTGTTAGCTCTCCTACTGCTTTAGTACAAAACTGGAGAAGCACTTCCTGTTCCAGGGGTGTAATGCTGCAGAGGAGGAGCCACGTAACTCTTTTGCAGATTTTGCCTAGTGTCGCCTCCTAGTGGACAGCAGCATAACACCCACGGTCTGTGTCCCCCAATTAGAGGCTAAGAGAAAAGGATTTTACGGTGAGTACACAAAAATCTCCTTTTTTTTTTATATTAACTTAGTGTCAGCAGCATAACCCATTGTCCTGTGTCCCCAATGATGGCTCAGAGAAAAGGATTTTACGGTGAGTATACACAAAAATCTCCTTTTTTTTTTTATATTAACTTAGTGTCAGCAGCATAACCCATTGTCCTGTGTCCCCAATGATGGCTCAGAGAAAAGGATTTTACGGTGAGTATACACAAAAATCTCCTTTTTTTTTTATATTTAACTTAGTGTCAGCAGCATAACCCATTGTCCTGTGTCCCCAATGATGGCTCAGAGAAAAGGATTTTACGGTGAGTATACACAAAAATCACCTTTTTTCTGCTAGGTAACTGCATGGACAAATTGCCACAAACTGAGGCTTGTGAAGAAGCCAATTTCTATTGCATATTGCAATTTTTTACACGTGGCTCAAAGGTGTGCACATAGCCTAAAATTACCTGGATACAAGACCATAATGCGAACAGAAAGTACCTTCACATGTATTGATTAACCAAATAAACCATAATACTGTATCTATATTCCTAGATTTAGATTGATATAATAGAAGACCATCTATACTTGGGAACATTAAAAAAAATTTTTTACCTTTAATAGATGTTACTTGATATTACAGGTGTGTACTTATACCATGTGTAACAGATGCTGCACAAATGTCTTCGTGCCTTGCTGTCACTGAGGAGACAGTGAGGAATCTAGGATCAACAAAAAGTTTCAGGGGAAAGGAATCTACCAAGTTGCTAGGGGGTGGGGAGACCATGGCAGTACTGAATAAATCAGTGAAATGCTCTGCCTGTGCTCCTAGCCTGGATACACGACAGTACACGTTATGCACCATCATACAGCAAAAGATCACAACGTGTATTTCTATATGCTTGGTGACATGATTGCTGTTTCAAGCCAGAACACCCCTGTTACTTTACATAGGATGGTATATCAGGGGTAGGATTCCACTGTGACCATGGGACCAGTGACCACACCCCCTGCCCATACACAAGTGTGAGAGGGCGGGAACATAGGATGCTCTTGAAGCCCCCAGGGTCCACGCCCACGACACACTTCTGCTCTCTGTAACAGCATGAGGCTGTCAGTCTGATTTTCTCGGATCCTGAGGAAGGCGTGAGAGCTGAATAGCAGATATGATATCATTGATTTATAAGCAATCTATAGATCCTAGAACTGTAGTGCACAGTCCTGCTTCATCATGTAGGAGGGCATGGACTACTAAAAAGTTTTCTCTCTCCAGAGTTCCTCTTTCAGGGTATGACACCCATGTCGCTTAAGACACAAAATTGTGTAAAATGCGTAATAAATATGGTGAAATTTATGAAAGACAGTTTTCATTCATTTATTTTTTTGACACATTTCTGGTGCATTTTGTTTAATAAATCTCCCTACTCCTGTATTTAGATTATTGATGTGGCGCCCATAGGTGGCGTTTTGCTTCCCTTTTCAAATGTCTACCTAATATGCCACACCTGCTGAATGGATCACTTTAATCACAGATCCCTTTGTGAAAGGACAGTAAAATTTACTCCTGCTACTATGCAGACCAGCTCGTAGGGATCAACACGCTAGAAGAGGTGTCTTACCACAGACTGGGCACCAATGTATGGTAAACACCATGTTTATGCAATGAACGTCTGATCGCTAGAAGACGTAATAATATGCAGGAGGTAACTGTACATCTACTTCAGGGTTTGCATGTTGGAGCAGACTTAGGAGCGAAAGCTGTCTCCAGATGCAACAGATGCCTTCCATTGACATCCGCCTGTTACAGCAGCAACTGCTGTTACCAGTTTAGATGCTGCTATCAATCATGACTGCAGCATTTAAATGGATCTATTGTTGGGTAAAAGCATAATGGCTTCATTAGCCCCAACAAAATCATGACAGGTGCTTAGGTTCATGTTCCATAAGGGTGCTGAAAACAAAATCTTAACAGTTCCAGAATTAGATCAGAAAAAGAGGGTGGACAGCAGTGTGAAAAGCCTCTACTTGCCTAAACTAAGCACACTTCATATCTCCAGTTTTAGATAAGAAAGACCAGGTGGACAGCAGTATGAGCAGCCATCTCTTGCTTTAGCACCGCTTGTATCTCCAGTGTTAGATAAGAAAGACATGGTGGACAGCAGTGTGAGCAGCCACCTCCTTATGACAACACCCATGGTGTCTCCAGTATTAGGTCATCATATCTTACTACACCCAAAGGAAGTAAACAATGCTTTTTACTGCACAATATCACAGACACCTCTCCTATTAATGTTTTAGAGTAGTTTTCTGTCTGTAACAAGAAAGGACATTTCCATTTTATAGCGATTACCGCCATAAACAAATAAGCGTGAGTTGCTAATTAAAGGGGTACTCTGAGGAGATAAATTCTTCTAATGGCCCTGCCCTCATAAACTACATAAAGGTCTAGCATCACACTGAATTACAGGTAGTGTGAGGATCAGCACTGTGGATCTCACCTTTCTAGTTTGAAGGCATGAATTTATGTGCTGCATGTGTAATATATTATGGTCATCCATGTATCTGATCAGTATGTGCATCATATTACTGTAATTCCAGAGACTACAAGATGCTTCACAATTAATTCTTATATCTAATTTTGTGTTTCATAGGGATTTGAACTTGCCCTTTTATATTGATTTTTACTTCAGAGACTATCCAGCTCTTCTCAGGAACTCCGGGCAGACGTATTGCATAGAGCCAAGTAGGTTTTATACTTTAACCAGCGCTTATCGATAAGTAAGCCTATGGTCACATGCAATGTTTTTTATGTAACTTAAAAGCTGCTGTTTGCATAACCAGAAAGATCTGAGATTTCAGAATTCTCATGCACATGCTTATTTTTCTTTCCTGACTGAATTTTTAAACTGAAGTGTTTTTTCAATTTGCAGCATGTCCTTCAGCGTTTTTTTTTGCAGCATTTTTCACACAGAGTAAGCAATGGGAAATCTAAAAATGCTATAACAATATGTGGCGCTCCTATGTAGGGACGCCACAGGGAGGTACTGCAACCCAAACAGAAGGTGGAGTGCCTCTTTAGTCATGGTTGAGGAGGAAACTCAGAGTCTGCACTAAAACACGCTCATCGGACACCTTAGTATAGGGGATTGGTATTCATTAGGTCCCAGGGTGGTGGTGCCTTAGAGCCAGAAGACCTAAAGTGACAGTTACTGACAAGTCAGTCAGACGGTGACAGAAGAGCGGAGAGGCCGGTCGCAGGGGACCCTGCGGTCGTGACAGGAGGTCATCTCTCAGAGGGAGGTGACCCAGACAATGGAAGGGGACACTCCAGGACTGGTCGGAGCCGGCTGGAGAAAGTCCGGGTCAACACCGGTGAACCGGAACCCAGGCGGTTAGTTGACGGTTTATCCCTAACTGCAGACCGGCAGGCTGTGGGCCTTAAATTAGGAGCCACATCGCCACAAGACTAAATCCCACCTCTGTCCCAAAGAGGGTCCAAGACACTAAATGGGAAGGACTAATTACCAGTGGCAAGAGAGTTCGTCTTCTCACCACTTCCGTCAGAACCGGAAAGGAGTCAGAAGTACCTTAGTAACAGACCTTGGGACCGGCGAAGGGGCTCTTTAGTGTGGCTGAGAGCAGTGAGCCAAGAGCCACTGGAAGTATAAAGACCAACAAAGTTATTGTAGAGACACCTCTGACAAACTCTGGAAAAGCGTCCAAAATCCGCAGATATAACTTCCCTTAAACCAGACTGTATTGTGTACCGTTTTCACCTGGTGCAAGTAAAGAACTGTTTGAGTTGATCTGGTGTCTGGTCTCCTTGTATCCGCCGCCTGGAGGGCCTCTACAGCAGAGGTGAGGACTACTACTCCCCTCATCCACCCTGCTGCCTGTGGGGAGCTGTACTACCCAAAGCTGCATCACCATCACCTCAGCGGCCGGCTGCAGGTCTGGTAACTACATTACCAGGTACCACAGGTGGCGTCACGTATAATAATCCCCTTTCCCAAATAGTTTTCCCCTCAGCCATTGAGTGTCCATGTCACAAGATCGGGACCCGACCAGCCGTGATCCCCACTGAAGTAGCAACCTGTCCCAGTATCCGAAGTACCCGCTACCCTGTCGACTGACTCAAATACAATGGTGTTTTTTGGCTGCATTTTTTGTGAATAAAACTAATTTAACTAAATATGTGTAGCAATGAAAGCACACATGCAATCTGGACCCAAAAAATACAGAACAAAAGCGTCAGGGTGCAAAATGGGCATTTTGAAAGTACTGCAGTGTTTTTCTGCTGAGAGGAGGTTTTGGCTGCAGAAAACATGCAGCAAAAATGCTTCTTGTGAACTTAGCCTAAAGTTGGCTTCATCAGTAAAGCGCTGCCTAGATGTTGGAGAGACAGCTGAAGTGACAGTTTTTATGGAAGTAATAAGTTGCACAGCCTTTTAACTGCTGAAATGTTTTGTTTATAGGGAACCTGTCACCTCGAATTAAGGCCCTGACCTATCACTAGCTGTACACCTTCCTAGGTGCTCCCTAACCATCCCTGTCTGTACTAAATCCGACTTGTAAAGAGTTAGAAAAAAGGTTTTAAACTTGCAGCACGTCGCTCTCTCAGGCGACAGGAAAGGCGGCTCTAGGCTTCATTGTCCCCTCCTCGCAGCTTTCCAGCTCGCCCCGTTGGGCGGCATAATTCTTTATACATGTCCTCTTATGCATCGGCCACTACGTCACATCCGGCCGCGGTGCATTATGGCCTTGATCACGTGATCAGCCATGGTGCATTATGGCCTTGATCACGTGATCAGCCGTGGTGTATTATGGCCTTGATCACGTGATCAGCCGTGGTGTATTATGGCCTTGATCACGTGATCAGCCGTGGTGCATTATGGTCTTGATCACATGATCGGCCTGGCTCCGCGCATGCGCAATGCGCATATTGAAGCCGGGCCAATCAAGTGATCAGGCCCATAATGCACCACAGCCGATCAAGTGATCAATTCCATAATGCACCGCGGCCGGATGTGACATAGCGGCCAGCGCATCATCGCATGAAAAGAGGGTGGGAGACTCCAAATACAAGAGGACATGAATAAAGAATTATGCCACCCAGCGGAGCGTGCTGGAAAGCTTCGAGGAGGAGACAATGGAGCCTAGAGTCACCTCTCCCGTCGCCTGAGAGAGCGACATGCTGTAAGCTTAAAGTCTTTTTTTTTAACTCTTTACAAGTCGGATTTAGTACAGAGAGGGATGGTTAGGGAGCACCTAGGAAGGTGTAGGGACAGCCAGTGATAGGTTAGGGCCTTAATTCCAGGTGAAAGGTTCCCTTTAAAGTGTAAATGTCATGTCAGTTCCTTGGAAAAAAAAGAAAAAAACACAATACTGCACTGGTTGTTAATGATGGGTCACATAGCAGCTAAGATAATGCTTTTTTTGTGCCATATGACTTATTTTCTCACATTTTTCTGTGCTCTTTTAAAAACTGCATTTTATGGCTGTGTCAGCATGGTCAGCAGATGATAGGGAGCAGTGTAATGTGACAGCAGAGAAAGGACAAGATCAGATTGTGAGCTGTGTGGGGAGCCAGCAGACAAGGGGTTACCAGATTGTGACTGAGCTGTGTGGATCCAGATGACATAACAGAGAAGCTTGTAAAGAGAAGTTTATATCCTGACATTGCTTAGATCTGTGCTGTAATCTGATTCATTGTTTCATCACCAGCTGCAGTCAGCTGTGTAGGCCACGCCCCCTCCCCTTATATGGTTACATGCCCCGTATTTAGTGTGAAGACGGATCTGAGTGAGAATGAACATATGTCTGCTTCACAGACAATTCAGTGAGGACATCCTGTGGAAGCTTTATGAATGGAAACCAACCATAATGAAGTATATTTGAAAGTTTATTAAAATCTCTTGCTCTACTTTATTATTAAATAAAAATGTAAACAGCGGTTAAGCTTTAACAACATCTTTGATTCATTTTGAACTTATTCATAGTTATTCTGGGTTCAGAAGATGAAAAAAAATTGAGTAATGTTTTAAATTTGAGTATGCATCATCTTGGTCTGTCTTGTGAGGCCCAGGTATTATGTTAGTCATTATAGTGAGCCAGAGTGTCAAATGTTTGAGAAACTCTGCTTTTAACCCTTCCTGACATGGGGTCCAAAATAAAAAATAGTATTATGACTTAAGTATAAAGTAAGCTCAAGAGCTCAGTTTGCACCATAGCCAGCAGATGCAGGCTGTATTACATAGCCATAATCTGCCTGTAGCAATGATGGACATTGTGGGATAGTGGCTAGTAAGGAAGTGATATCTGGCCCAGAGAGGTAGATCTGCGTGTCATCAGCATAGAGATGATGCTGAAAGCTGTGGGACTCTTTGAGCTGTCCCAGGCCAATGGTGTTGACGGAGCAGAGCATAGATCCTAGAACTCAACCTTGAAGGACACAGGGCGCAAGATGAGAAGGTAGTGTGTGAGTAGGAGATGCTGAATGTCCAGTCTATTAGGTATAAAGAGATCCAATATAGGACTAATTCTGTGATGCCAAAAGATAAGAGAATCTGTAGTAGGAGGGATTGGTCCACTGTGTTGAAGGCAGAAGACAGAGTCCAGGAGGAGGAGAGAGTACAGTCGCTTGACGGTTAGTAGGTCATTGGTGATTTTAGTTAGGGCTTTTTCGATTGAATGATGCAGTTGGAAGGCAAATTATAATCAGTTCAACAAAGAGCAGTTGCGTCAATGGAAGGATTTTGAGGATGCATGTGATAGTTATGTTTAAAGCATGAGGGGAAGACACCAGTTGTCAGTGATAGGTTGAAGAGATGGGTTATGGCCAATTTATACACACCAATTTATCTGTCCAACTTCTGACCAACTTACTGGTTGCAGTGAAATCATGGACACATAGTTCCACTTATACACAGCCACAAAATGGAGCAATGTGTCCATGATTTCACTGCAACCAGTAAGTTGGTCAGAAGTTGGACAGATAAGTTGGCGTGTGTGTAAAGTGGCCCTTATGGTGGGTTTACACGTCGCGATATCGGCGTCCAACTCCGACCCAACTCCGACCAAAAGTCACGTGGTTCGGGCGTTGGAGCCGATATCGTTTGCGCGTTGTACGGTTGAACGAAAACCGATGCAGGAACGATGGCAAAACGATATTGGGGGTCGAATGAGCGTGCTATTCAACCGCCCGATATCGGATGCCGGTTGTAGCCGCATCGTCCAGTCTGACAGCCCAACTCCGATGTGTCTGCCACGTCACCCATTAACTCCCATGTTAAATGGTCGTTCATGGGTTGGGGGGCGTACACATCGTCGGGACGTTGTATCCCGATATCGGGCTGTCTAAACCGGCGATGCGATGGCGGGAAAAGTGCGCTCAAAAAGCGCGCTCCCGCGTCGTTGGCTACGATATGGCCCATATCGCGATGTGTAAACCCACCATTAGGGTTTGGATGAAGACACTGGTAAGGTTTGGAAAGAGGTGGGTTGGGTCAAATGCACAGGTGGGGATATGTGATTTAGAGTCTAGAGTAGAAAGTTTATCTTATGTAATGGTGGAGGAGTTGGTTTTAGAGGAAGAGGATTGAGTGGATATGAGGAGGGCTGTGGTGTCTGTGGGCCAAACCTGTCTCTGATGTTCTCAATTGTGTGCTTGAAAAAAATCTAAATTACTTACCGGTTATGGGTTTTTCCGGAGCCACGACAGCACCACCTGAGAGAGAGGACCGCCCATCCAAGACAGGAAACCTCTGAGATAAAAAGGCGGGACCTTCCTGGACCTCAGTTTTGGTTACAGAGACCGGAGAGGGGAACCCAACAATCATTAGTACAAAACCACCACCAAAAGAAATCAATTCAAAACCCCCCAAACGTGACCACACCAACAGGCAATAGGAGGGATGCGGTGGTGCTGTCGTGGTTACGGAAAAACCCATTACCGGTAAGTAATTTAGATTTTTCCATCATCGCCACGACAGCACCACCTGAGAGATTTCAGAGAAAAGAAAATTAGGGAGGGACCACCGCTTGCAGAACCCGTCTACCAAAGGTCACCTCCTCGGTGGAAGAAAGATCAAGCCTGTAATGCTTGAAGAAAGTAGAAGAAAGACCAAGTAGCAGCCCTACAGATCAATTCTAAGGGGACATCAGCCTTCTCAGCCCAGGACGTAGCCACTGCCCTGGTGGAATGTGCATTAAGGCCCACCGGGACCGGCACCTGACTAGAATAAGCTAGAGCAATGGCTTCCCGCAACCACCTAGCCAGGGTACCCTTGGACACCGCCTTACCCCTAGAGGCCCCCTGAAAGGACAACACACAGGGATGGGGACTGACGCCAGGCAGCGGACTTGTCCAAGTATGTAAGCAACGCCCTCCTGACATCTAACGTGTGGAGAACCTCTTCCTTCTGATTTGCAGGATGATCACAGAAGGAAGGGAGGACAATCTCCTGCATCCTGTGGAACTTGGTAGCCACCTTGGGAAGATAGGAAGGGTCCAGGCGGAGGATGACCCTGTCTGCAAAATCTGAGTATAAGGCCCCACCACTGACAAGGCCTGCAGGTCACTAATACGTCTGGCCGACGTCAAAGCCACCAACAGGACCACCTTCAGAGTAAGGACCTTAGGAGAAGCAGAAGATAAAGGCTCAAAGGGAGGCCTGGTTAAGGATCAAAAACTAAATTCAGATCCCAAGGAGGCTACCTTCGGACAGGGAACAGGAGTGGCCCGCTTGCAGGACTGAATAAACCTAGTCACCCAAGAAGACCCAGCGAGGGGACAATGGTACAGGGCCCCAAGGGCCAAGGCCGAAACTTGGCAGTTTCAGGGTATTGACAGAGAGACCCATTTCCCACCCTCCGGCACAGGAGCCTCACCCTCCGGACTCGCCCCCGAAGAGGACAGGAATTTCTTCCACACTTTACCATAAATATTGGTGGTAACCGGCTTCCGACTGGACATCAGTGTACGAACAAGGCCGTCCGAGAACCCCCTACGCGACAGGAGCCGCCGTTCAAGTTCACGCCGTCAGCCGGAGACCCAAGACCTGCGGATGGTGGATCGGCCCCTGAGACAGGAGTAGACGGGGACGGGGGGAGATCCAAGGAGCCTGCACGGACAGGTGACTGAGCCAAAAGAACCAAGCTCTCCGGGCCAGAAGGGCGCTATCATGATGAGTCTGGCCCTGTCCTCCCTGACCTTCCGAAGGACTGCAGGAATCGTGACTAAGGGAGGGAAGGCATACAGAAGACCCGAGGACCAGGGGATCAGCAGAGCGTCCACAGAAAGGGCCGGTCTCCGGGATTCAGAGAACAGAACCGGCGAACCTGCCTGTTCTCCCGAGTTGCAAACAAATCCATCTCCGGAAGGCCCCACATTCCCAGCACCATTACCATCTGAGGAGGAAGACCCCGAGGAGGAGGATGAGGAGGAGGACGAGGCAGAGGATGACCGAGACCTGCGTCTCCCCTTGTGAGAACTACGAGAGGCACGGTCAGAACCAGAAGAAGAGGCCCGGGACCTCTGACGCTTGCGCCCCCTATCCTTCCCGGATTTCTGTAGGGACTTCAGCTCTTCCCTCACTAAATCCCTAAGGCTAGAGGCCAGACTGGGAACAGCGCTTCGGACAGTTTCCTCAATGCAAGGGGCACACAAATCCTTAAGACAATCCTCTGGAAGAGGGACTTTGCAGATAGCACAGTCTTTATGCCGTTGTTTAGCCGCCTTTTTCTTGCCGTCCTACAAACAAGCAAGAAGGCGGTGTAAATACAAATATCACAGCCCGAAGGCACTCACCCACCAGAGGCATACTGACTTCCAGGGGGGCTTTCGGGTCCATATCCAGCCTGGACCCCTTCTGACCTGAGGACCTGTGGCTGCCAGCCTGCTGGTGTTCCCCTGGGTCGGGCGTCGCCAGGGTCCTGCTGCTCCATTCCTCCGTTGTGGCCGGCGCCACCCTCCATACACTGCCCCACACCTACGGCCGCTGCTGCAGCGTCTCCCAGCCGCCGAACGCTGGGCGCCGCCATCTTGGGCTCTACTGCGCAGGCACGGAGCGTCAACTTCCGGAAGTGGCGGCTCCCGGCGCGAAATTCGAAAGCTGCCGCCGGGAACCCGCTCCCAGGCCCCTCACAGACCCAGGAACGCCGTGCCTCGCCAGGAGAGGAACCTGTTCACCTGGGCACAGGCGTGCAGGGCAGCCACGAACCCTGCAGCTGCGACCCCCCCAGGCGGCAACAAGGGCCGAGAACCGGCCGCTGGTGGCCCTCTCCAGACCCCGTGCCCTCCACCACCGCAGGGGTTACCCCGTGGAGGAGCTTCTGCACCCAAGTCCGGAGCTACTGCCTAGGCAAGGACAGTTCTTCCAGCTACCGGGTCAGGCCAGGACCGCATGAGCTTCAGAGGTCTCCCACCTCCAAGACTGGAAACCTAAACTGAGGTCCAGGAGAGGTCCCGCCTTTTTATCTCAGAGGTTTCCTGTCTTGGATGGGCGGTCCTCTCTCTCAGGTGGTGCTGTCGTGGCGATGATGGAAAAATGAGACAGTCTTCAGCTGAGATGTGTGGAGATTGAGGAGGTGCTGGGGAAAGGAGCAGAGAATTGAAAGTGTTGGATAGCTATTTAGGATTGTGAGACAAAGATATGAGAAGTAGGCTTGTTTTGCAGAAGTGAGTGTGGATTTGAAATAGGTGAGAGTCTGCATGTATGTGATAAAGTGCTCGCTGGAATTAGATCTTTTCCATCTCCACTCAACAACTCTGGGTGCCTGCCTCAGTTCTTTAGTAAGGTGCGCAAGAGTTGCTTGTTTGTGTGACTTTTGGTATATATGATGTAAGTGTGTATCTGATGCATCTGTTAGAAAACTTCTATCTTAAAGGCTGTTCTTCTATTCGTAAAAGTTCTGAATACATTTATGCTAATTTCTTCATGTTGCACCTGATATAATGCTGGCTTAGATAATTAATTCCATTTATTTTTCATTCAATTACCTACTCATTTGAATATCTGGATTGCTGTTGCACTGTTGTATCTTTAAAGCACTGCTGTGCTTCTAATCCTGCCAAGGAAAATATCTGCAAGGCTTTGTATGTTCTTCCTTTGTTTGCATGGATTTTCACCGTTTGCTCCAGTTTCCTCCTGCACTCCTAAGACATATGAATGTAGATTGTGAGTCCAAATGGGGACAGTGATGATGTCTGTAAAGCAGAAAAGTAATGTGGAAATGATGGCTCCATATGTGTGTGCGTAAAATTACCTTTTTTAATTTGTCGTTCCAGGCCAGATTGGTTTCACAAATTATCCGTTTTCTACCTCTGATCCACCAAGTATCTATCAATGGTTGAGCTCATGTCTAAAAGGAGAAAAACTGCTGGCATATCCCTACCTTCCTGGGATATGTGAAAGAAGCAAGCTTGTTGTACTGGTAAAAAATGAGTTAACAGGATCATACTGTGGAACCATTTTGTTTGTGGCTGCAAAGTGATACTGACAAGTAGACCGTCTTTGTCTATGGTCACTAAGGTAGTGTTTAAAGGGGTTATCCAGGAATGTTTTATTTTTTTCTAATGGGACTAAGAACTGACAGACAGACAGTTGCTAACTAACTGCATGTTAGCTTGGCACAAGCTTAGAGTTGTCATAAATTGCTCCTGCTGAAAAATCACCTAAGTCATTTGACCTCACATCAGCAGAGCAGCTTTTTCTCTTCTAGGCTTCTCTTTCGACGGGGCGTGACCAGGGCCAGCTCCAGGTTTTCGTGGGTCCTGGACGAAAGAGTCACTGTGGGCCCCTTTAACACATACCATCCCCTATAGAGTACAATATAATATTATCACACTCATCCACAAATCCCTTCACGTTCTGCACTGCCTTACATCTCCTCTTCATCTCTGTCTATCACCTACCCATCCTCTCCACAGTTCTGCACCTCACAACATCTTCTCCCTCATCTTTGTCTATCATCCTATACGTGCCCTCAATTCCACTAATGACCTAAGAATGACATCATCTATAATCCAAACCTCCCACTTCGGTCTCCAAGATTTCATGCGAGCAACCCAAATCTCTGGAACATACAGTACTTCTCCGAATAATTTGATTAATTCCCAATATGAACACTTTTAAGTGAGCCCTTAAAACACATTTTTTTAGACTGGCCTATCACCTCCCATTTTATCCTTTTACAAATCTGGCCTCTTGTGCCATCTGACTACACCCCCATGCACAATATAGCACTTTATCTGTACTAGTACAGATACTGGTTGGTGACTGGTTCATGCATCATTAAATGAATCCCCTATTTATTATATTGATGGCTGGACCACATATGACAGCACTATTTACCATTTACCTCTTGTGCCCCCCCCTATTTTTGAAGACTCCTACATACTGTATACCGTACTGTGCTCGTAGTACTGTAGTCATACACACTGATTGATAGATAGATATGAGATAGATAGATAATAGATACATAAAAGCTAGATTAATAGATGATTGATGGCTGGATAGATAATAAATGATTGAGATAGAAGATATAGAAATAGAGATGGATACATATACTGTGTGTGAGATTAATGACATGTCTGGGAGGTGAAAGTATGTGTCAGCTAATAATTGCACTGTGTGCTGGTGACCCCTCTCCACCTCTTGCTGAGGACAGGGCTATCTGTGACAATTCTGACCCCTGACAGGACAACCCGACTCCATACTCAAGTTTTTCAGAGAAGTTTGGAGTAAATGGCATCTCTGGGAATCTTGAGAATGGAGTTGCAGTGTCCTGTTATGGTTCATCGTAGCAGAAGGTGGAGGAGGAGGTCACCAGTACAAACACCAGCACTCTGCCGCTGAGTTTAGCAAGATTTATAGCTGAAAAATAGATAAGGGTCAGTATTAGGAGCAGACATCATCCTCAGTGAGCTTGGTGTGGGTCACAGCTCACCAGATGACTCACTGAGGAGCCTCTGTTGCTGTCTGAGCAACACTTATCAGGACACATGTAAAACAAAAGTAAAGGGCGCAATGAAGGGTATCCGGAGGTCCAGTGGGGACAAGTTAGACAGTGGAGGTATTCTAGCCTCTCACCAATTGTTGTTGTGCTCCCCTAGCACAACAACAGTAATAGACTTAGCCTGTGGTTAATGCGGGACTGTCGCACGGAACGCCTCGTCTCCACTTCCTCCTCGCGGTCTCGTGATGCCGGAGGGCCGGTCAGCTGACACCGCGTCAGCGGAATTATGTCATGGCAGGTCCTTGATGAGGATTCACCAGCTCCCTGCACGCTGAGCAGCTCCACACAATCCCCAGGAGGGAAGGAACATCCAGAGAAAATAAAGTTTGTGATCAACGGATGAAGGAAAGCCAATGAGAGGGGGATAATTTACTTAGCTTGTTTATTTAATTCCACAACGCATTTCGATGGCGGATTGCCGTCTTCCTCAGGTGGGGGTCCGTTGTTCACAAACTTTATTTTCTCTTGACTTATCAGGACACAGTCACTCACCCCAGCACTGCTCACTGATCTGCTAATAATACAGCAGCAGAGCAGGCTCAGCCGAGATTGGTTAATGAAAAGTCCCGCCCCCCTGCAGATCCCATTGGATGCATGGGATCCCTCTACTCATAGACTGCCCCTGTTTGAAGGGGAAAATCCCGATACTGGCCCTCCAGCTCCTATAGCTGCTACGAGGTCTGCTATTATGAGTGGCAGCAGTACACCCCTGCCTGACAGCGAGTGGGCCCTCCCATCTTTCCAAGGCCCCGACATTTGCCTGGGTGCACCGGATGGTGATGCCGCTACTGGACGTGACTGACAATGTCATACTGAGTGACAGCTGATGCCCTGCACCCCCCACCCCACTCAATTAGGCAACATCAATGTCTATCAACATGACATCAGCAGAGCGAAAGAAGCAATGGGTCTGTCGATGTGATGCCACTAGAATCGACAGAATAGCTGGCAGGAGCAATCTGTAATGGAGATCAGTGCCAGCCAGGTAGTTAGCAACTTCTTGGCTCCTGTAAGTTCTTGGGCATAAAAGAAAAAAGTAAAATGGTCTTGGATAACCCCTTTAATGGTAAAAACACATGTTCTCACTGCAGTGGCACTGTATTGTATCTGTAATACTTTGCTTTCTCTTACTGTGTTGTAGAGTTTTGCTCAGTATATTCTTGGAGATGAGACTGCTGTTGCCAATGGGACATCAAAGTACTTATCAAAAATAACAGCAGGTAAAATGTGCAAACATGTATGAACAGTTGCTTGGTCAAGTAAAATGGGTTTGGTGGGGCAGATGCCACCTGTGGCCTAAATTTAAGTCCACCTGTGCAAGCAAATGTGAACTGCAAAGCTTGTGCGCTCGTTCATGACCACAGGTGGGCCAGACCTTTGTTCCCCACCCGAATTGTAGTAGCCACATATAATCCAGATGTAATTGGACCAATTTATCTTTCAGGGCAGAGAAAACAGCAGCTGGAGGACGACAGAAGGTGGGAGCATAGAACATTGTTAGGCTAAGTTCACAAGTCCAATAATAATCAGATGAAACGGATCCAGTAGCAATCTGTTGACAGAAAAATGTTCTGCATGCACAGCTTTTTTTGTCCGACTAAAAACACTGATCCATTCTTTTTTTCTTTTTTACATTGAAGTATTGGGAAATAATAGTTAGAATTATATTTATTCATTTATATAGCGCTATTAATTCCACAGGGCTTTACATAAATTTGCAACACTATCCCCATTGGGGCTAGCAATCTATCCCTATCAGTCTTTAGAGTGTGGAAGGAAATCAAAGTGTCCGGAGTAGGCCCACACAAACACGGGGAGAACATACAAACTACTTCCAGATGTTGTCCTTGGTGGGAATTGAACTCAAGATCCCAGTGCTGCAAGGCTGCAGTGCTAACCTCTGAGCCACCGTGCCGTACATTGGATTCATTAAGTAGCTGTCCATTTTCTTCCTTTTGAAACAGATCCAGTAAGTAAAAAATGAATACTTTTCATATGGAAGGAAATCGTATGGTTATTTAACCAACGTGTTTATCATGATTTTCAATGTAAAAAACAAAACAAAAATGGATCCAGTCAAAATTTTTAGATTGATCAAGTTGTCTGCACAATTGTTTTGTCAGCGAGTTGTTGCTGTATCCATTCTAATGGATGATTACTAGACAACTCAGCTCAGCTTTACCATAGCTCCTTTTAAGACGCTCACTAATTGTGTTTTGTATGTCACTATAGGTGTAGCCTAAAAGCCACTCCAACTGTATCAAGTCTTGCTGAGAAGCTTGTGGTGTGGATGACTGACATAGGTGAGCAATGCTGCCCTAGTCAGCACAAGCATATCTGATAACCTCTGAACTCTAAGGTTGACCCCATTGGCTGTATAATGGTTTCAGTTTTCGATTCTGAACTTGGATCAATGCTTTGATAGACTCACCATGTAATATATGACTGCCTGAGTAACAACAACTTCTCTAGCATGTTTATCTTAGGCTGTAGTTTAAAGACATATACTATGTCGGTGGCATTGTTGAAAGCACGTATGTGGACGCGCTTTCCTCTGGGACAAGTGGAACTTTAAATGGCTCCATTCATTTTCTCATGTGATGTACTGGAAAGTGTGAAATAAATTCAAGCACATCAAAGTTGTGAAAAAACTGCAATTCCACCATTGTTCTTTTTCATTTTGTTTTTACATTGTTCATTATTTGGTAACAATAACCTGGCAATGTGATCCTCCAAGTCCGTATGATTACAGTGATGCCAAACACGCATAGGTTAGGGGTTGATATAGTTTTGATCGTCTTATTTTTGATGTGATGGTTTAACAAAAAAACAAAAACGCAATTCCAGTGTTAAGATTTCTTTTTCTAATTACAGCATTAATCGATTGGGTTATTTAATTTTACATTTTCATAGAGCAGACTCTGAATCTGGGGATGCCACATGTGTATTTAGTTTTTTAATAGGAAAAAAGTGGGGGATTGGAATTTTTCTTATACATTTTTTGTTTATATTTTTTACATTTTTTTTTTTCTTTTACTTTGTATTGTATTTATTTTGTAGTTGATCCTGCGATCATCTGAGTGCTTGTACCATGCATAGTATTACTATAGTCTTGCTGTATAGGAAAAGTCAGACTGCCATGAAAGCGTGCCTCCAGATGTAGGGTTTCAGAGCATGCTCAGTGCGAACGTTTAAGCCACCACCTAGATAACAAGAATGCGCATGACCGGAATTGATGCGGCCATCGTGTCATACCAAAAAGAAGCACACATTAAAAACGTGCGAGATGCGCGCATGGGAAGCAGGCTATCATGGTCACTGGGATGTGATACACAGCGTGAGGGGGAGATGGAGGATGAGTGAAAGCCCCCAGTGTCTACAGTCTGGACAACACCATAATTACCATAGGAGAAAAAAAGTGATAAAATCATTTCTCACAGCAACTATATTAAAAAAAAAAAAAAATATATATATATATATATATATATATAATTATATAACATAACTAAAGTGCGGACATAGATAACTAATAGAACATATAAATATTTATACAGTACTGACCAAAAGTTTCAAAGTGTTTTCTTTATTTTCATGACTACGGAAATTGTAGATTCACACTGAAGGCATCAAATCTATGAATTAATATATGTGGAATTAAATACTTAACAAAAAAGTGTGAAACAACTGAAAATATGTCTTATATTCTAGGTTCTTCAAAGTAGCCACCTTTTGCTTTGATTACTGCTTTGCACACTCTTGGCATTCTCTTGATGAGCTTCAAGAGGTAGTCACCGGAAATGGTTTTCACTTCACAGGTGTGCCCTGTCAGGTTTAATAATTGGGATTTTTTGCCTTATAAATGGGGTTGCTACTATCAGTTGTGTTGTGCAGACGTCTGGTGGATATACAGCTGATAGTCCTACTGAATAGATTATCTGCTTTTTTCTGGCCATAATACAAATTCTAAGTAAAGAAAAACGAGTGGCCATCATTACTTTAAGAAATGAAGGTCAATCAGTCCCAAAAATTGGGAAAACTTTGAAGGTATTCCCAAGTGTAGTTTCAAAAACCATCAAGCACTACAAAGAAACTGGCTCACATGAGGACTGCCCAGGAAAGGAAGACGAAGAGTCACCTCTGCTGTGGAGGATAAGTTCATCCGAGTCACCAGTCTCCGAAATCGCAGGTTAACAGCAGCTCAGATTAGAGACCAGGTCAATGCCACACAGAGTTCAAGCAGCAGACACATCTCTACAACAACTGTTAAGAGGAGACTTTGTGCAGCAGGCCTTCATGGTAAAATATCTGCTAGGAAACCACTGCTAAAGACAGGCAACAAGCAGAAGAGACTTGTTTGGGCTAAAGAACACAAGGAATGGACATTAGACCAGTGGAAATCTGTGCTTTGGTCTGATGAGTCCAAATATGAGGTCTTTGGTTCCAACCACCGTGTCTTTGTGCGACACAGAAAAGGTGAACGGATGAACTCTACATGCCTGGTTACCACCGTGAAGCAGGGAGGAGGAGGTGTGATGGTGTGGGGGTGCTTTGCTGGAGACACTGTTGGGGATTTATTCAATATTGAAAGCATACTGAACCAGCATGGCTACCACAGCATCTTGCAGCGGCATGCTATTCCATCCGGTTTGCGTTTAGTTCGACCATCATTTATTTTTCAAAAGGACAATTACTCCAAACACACCTCCAGGCTGTGTAAGGGCTATTTGACCAAGAAGGAGAGTGAAGGAGTGCTACGCCAGATGACCTGGCCTCCACATTCACCAGACCAGAACTCAATCGAGATGGTTTGGGGTGAGCTGGCACGCAGAGTGAAGGCAAAAGGGCCAACAAGTGCTAAGCATCTCTGGGAACTCCTTCAAGACTGTTGGAAGACCATTTCCGGTGACTACCTCTTGAAGCTCATCAAGAGAATGCCAAGAGTGTGCAAACCAGTAATCAAAGCAAAAGGTGGCTACTCTGAAGAACCTATTATATAAGACATTTTCAGTTGTTTCACACTTTTTAGTTAAGTATTTAATTACACGTGTTAATTCATAGTTTTGATGCCTTCTGTGTGAATCTACAATTTTCATAGTCATGGAAATAAGAAAACTCTTTGAATAAGAAGGTGTATCCAAACTTTTGGTCTGTACTGTATATATACATTACATCTTCATAAAATATGGCAGAATACGAAAAAAAGGGGGAAACTCGTCAAGTGGAGGAAACTATTGAATTCCAGAGAATGGGAATGCTCGGGCGAAGTCTTGCAGGCGGCTAGATGAGGAACGTACAAGTGTGGATGAAAGCAGGAGGTCTTGGGAGGATCACAGATTACGAGTTGGATGACATCGGGAGGCTCGTTAAGAGATATATGAGGGGGACAGATTGAGGATGGATTTTTAAGTCCGTGTTAGTAGTTTGAATTGGATACGCTGGGGAATTGGGAGGCACTGGAAGAATTTGCAGAGGGGAGAAGTAGAGGAATAGTGAGGAGAGAGGTGAATTAGGCAGCAGAGTTAAGGACAGATTGGAGAGGTGCAAGAGTGTTCGCTGGGAGGCCACAGAGGAGGAGGTTGCAGTAGTCGAGATGGGAGATTATGAGGCATGCACTAGTAGTTTAGTAGATTGAGGGTTGAAGACGGAACGGATTCTGGAAATATTTTTGAGTTGGAGGTGGCAAAGGCTTGAATGTGCGGTTTGAAGGGCAGAGTCAAGCGTTACTCCGAGGCAACGAACTTCAGGTACAGGGAAAAGTGTGATGTCATTTATTGAGATAGATAGATCTGGTAAGGAAGGTGTGTGAGATAGAGGAAAGATGAATAGTTCGGTTTTGTCTACATTGAGTTTTAGGAAGCGAGAGAAGGAGGAGGATAGACACTCCGGGATTCTGGACAGGAGAGAGGTGACATCTGGGCCAGAGAGATAGGTGACATCTGGACCAGAGAGTGTCATCAAGTGTACAGGTGATACTGGAAGCCATGAGACTTCATGAGTTGTCCCAGACCAAGGCTATAGATTGAAAAGAGGAGGGGCCCCAGGACAGAGCCTTGAGGGACCCCGAAAGAGAGGTAATGGGGCTAGGAGGTCGTATGGGAGTGGGAAATGCTAAATGTGTGATTGGAAAGGTAGGAAGAGATTCTGGAGAAGGCAAGGTCAGTGATGCCAATGGAAGAGAGGATCTTTATGTATTGAATTACTGAAATTAACTTTCTGATGATCTAATTCATTGAGATGCACCTGTATCCATTGAGGTGATATGTTTAATGCATGCCACTCCACAAATTTCAGGTTTTCATCTTCTGACAGCAGATGTACTAGTTTTAATTGCTTCCCCGCCTGTGCTGCTGCAATCAAGTTTCTATCTCTCTGCCTAACCCTAATTACTTTTTTCTCGATCTTTCTATATCTATCTACAAAAATGAGGGGGTCCGTTTAGTGTTGGTGGATGGAAATGTACTTCATCCAGAGAGATATCTTCATGGATTTCATAATCTTTACATGACATAAAAAAAGTTGCAGGTTCAAATTCCCCCAAGGGGACTATTAAATATGATTAAAAATTAGAAAAGAAATGTTTTACAAAATATGAAAAAAAATATATATAATAAATAGGTTAAAATTACCCCCTTTTTTTTACCACATTTAAAAAAAATTAGGAAATAAAAAAATAATACTACACATATACAGTATAACCCCGAAACAGCTGTCTGTGGTTGGATACCTAGTCCATGGTAAACCCCTGGCCATATCCTCAAGCTCGCAAGGGCTGGATAGTGACTTAAGGGCTACTAATACCCTGGGCTAGGTCCTTCCCTGGTGGGATAACTGGCTGGTGTCCATGTTGTAGACTCTTAACCGAGGCTCCATGGACTTCATCTGCACATATACAATATTGCTGCGTTCATAAAAGTCTGATCTATTAAAATATAGAATAAATAAATCCACTCGTCTAACAGTGTAAGGCTATGTTCACATAGGGCATTTTTGCTGTGTTTTTTTGCACTAAAACAGCAGGAAAAACTAAGGCGAGATGTTTGGTGACAAATTGTAGTGAAATATGTATTTGAGAGGAAAGGAAACACCAAAACAGTTAAGGGGTTAAATTCTACAACACTACACAAAGGGTCATAACCTATGCTATCCAGATAGCTGACTCTAGTCTCACCAGGGGGCATCCTGCCAGCAGGGCAATAAAACAAACATTCACACCTATAGCGAGCCTCAAAGGGAAAGAGAATGGATTGAGAGAGAGAGGCCATCTCAAATAGTGAACTTCAGACAGACTAACAGATGGGCAGCAAAGGCCAGGAAATCTTAGTCAGAGAAGAAAAAGAACATTTGAAAAAATAATGTATGCATGGCTAAATTAGTGAGGGCTCCAATCATCGTTTCAGAATATTAAAATGAAAGGCTGGTCTAAAAATATGACCTCCAGGCTGAGTCTATAACTTGGGCCTCCAGGCCAAAGCCTTTGTTCACAGATATGGGGCAGCTGAAACACTGCTGTGATCCACTTCCATCTCTTCACTCCCTTTTGGGATACTGAATGCAAGCTGCAAAGTTTAGGGTTCTGTAAGTTTCTCCCTTTTATTTTATAGCTGTTTTGCATATTTGTATGTGACTTTTTATTTCTATATTTATATTTTTTTATTATAAGCGCTGTACTTTTATATAAAAGATTAAAACTTTAGGCATACAAGGTTCAGACTTATTAAAGAATCCATAACCCTAGTGAGGGTGCAATTTTGTTGATTGTCTGATAATCTTAGTTTAGGGGGGCTCATCGGCCCCAAATCTGGTGGATGGTGGCAGCGTATGTGAAGCGGTGTGTGCGGCCTGAGTCGGGGTGTGATTGATGCTCCCTTTCAGCATAGTACAGATGTCGAGTGCTGGTTTGAGTGAGAGGAGATAGAGATACCTTTGCAGACGCAGCCCCAAGTCACGTGCTCAGAAGTGGGTATGTGACACTAATTCTTTCAGACATATTCCTGCATTTTTTACAGCAATTTTAACAGTTTTGTGTTGCATTGTTACCATGATTTTCTAGTTTTTGTTTACAATTGAAAATCTAGTGATTTTCAAGCTGTGACATTACAAAACCGAGGCAAAAACACAGTAAAGAATTCATCTGCTCTTTCTTTAAAAAAAAAAAAAAAAAAAAGCTGCAAAAAACATGCAGGTTTCAATCTAGGGCAAGAAATAATACTAATGTGTGTACACGTTTCCTGAATCACATAGGGTACCGTCACACCTGGTGACATCGCCGGGGATATCGGTAGCGACACACAGGAGCGTGCACATTTTTGGCACCCCGCCAGGGTCGCCGTGCATGTTTACATGCGGCGATACCTCCGGCTACGGCGATGTTACAGGCGGCATCGCCGTTGGGGTGTCTACAAACCCCAGCGGCGATCCTGTAATATTGGAGCCTATGGCTCCCATTGCTTGTACCATCGCTAATCGCCATGTTACATGGGGCAATGTGTACACATCGCCTGAAAGTGGTCGCCTGGTTTCAGAGCAGCGCTGTGAAACCAGGCGACCAATCTAAGGCGATTTTTCCGAGCAAAATCGCCACGTTACACGGGGTGACTCGCCGGTGCTGTCGCCGCCAATAGGCCACGCCCCTGTGTCGCCTTGGAAATCGCCGGTGATGTCACCAGGTGTGCGGTACCCATAGGTTTTGCTGGGAATGAAAAAAACACCACTTTAGATTTTCATAAAAGCAAGGTAAAAATGCCACGAAAACTACCTGTGTGAACATAGATACTGCAATTCTGGTGTTTTGATTTTTTTTCTTGGTAGGCTATGTTCACACAAGGCATTTTTGCTGCATTTTTTCCTAGACACATTAATGAGAATCAGAGTCTCAGTCTCTACATCATGCTGCTCTCAAATTACATACCAAACACCTGATGATTGTCTCTTTAACCTGATGTTGTCTTTTGTTTAAAGACCGCATCACACGCTAGGATCTCATTAACGATATCGTTGAAACGTCACAGATTTCTGATCGTTCAAATGATATTGTTTGTGCGTCGTTGCGTGTAAACGAACGATGTAGGAAGGAAAAATCGTTAGAACAATCAACAAAAATTTGAGATCCAGACCTCAAATCTATCTTTCATCGTCCAATTAGCGTCATGGGAAGAAGCCACATCGTTCAGTGTGACACCTTTTTGAACAATGTCGTTCATAATTCTACTATTCCTGCCGCTTTGTAAAATCGTTCAATCGTTCTTCTCCAAGTAGCTGGTGCGTTGCCAAATTTATGATCGTTAACGATATCCTTGCGTGTGACAACGCACTAACGATGTCGGAAGGATCGCGGTCACGTGACATAGGGAACAATATCGTTCACCTATATCCTAGCGTGTGAAGCGGCCTTAAAACTTAATGAAAGGTGTCATTAATGGTGTCCTGCTATAGTTCTCAATACTTTATATACATTTTTTTTCTCACCAAGTTTCTAGCGTTCAAACAGTTTCACTATTCTGGAGATATTTCACTTGTCATACTTAGTATTCAGGGATAGCAGTAATGTTCACCACAACTGTGCATGTGCTTTATTATCTTAGTTCTGGGGTGATGGATTTAAATTTAATAGTATAGAAACTCTGCACAGTGATTGGAAAAACACAAGACTTTCATGTCGTCCCTGCACCTGACAAAGCAGAACAGGAATTCTAATCAGCCTTTTGCTAATTTACCAGAGACCAGATGGATTTCAATTTTACTTAGCGTGATTGCTTCTCCTACTCTTTATGTAGTTTCTTACAGTTAATATTTCATTTTTGTAAGGATTTTCATTGCAAGATTTGGAGTCCCTTCCATTTGGAGTTGCACTTGCTATCCGCCACGCCATCTATCAGTGTCGACAAGAGCCTGCGTCTGACTGGCCAGAAGCTGTCTGCCTACTCATTGGACGTCAGGATCTTTCCAAGCAGGCCTGTCGAGGGAACTTTCCGCAAGCCAAATCGGTGAGTACCTGTAAATGTGGGAATTGTATTCTATTCAGGTGCATTTGCAATATCACACCGAGACACATTGTTTTAGAAATATGAAATGGAAGTTATTTTGAAAAAATAAAAATATCTTGAAATTACTCAATGTTATGCCAAAGTTGTATTTATTATTTTAATTTGCACTTGGAATTTATTAAATTTGAAAATGTAATCATTTTAAGTACGGTAAATAAACTCATGAATAAAAATGTTATGGACTTTGGGACAATCGTTGAATGCCCTAAAGATCAGTGAAAGTGCTACCAAATGTAGAAGGCAGTACAATATAGAACATTGTCAACGCATTTACTCATTTAGTTCTAGTTCTAGTTTTTTTTTTTTCTTTTTTCATCTGATTCTCCTCAGCTTCATAGATATTAGATGATATTATCTTATTAAACTTAACATATGGGTACATATTTCTTCATTCTCCCAAGGGTCCTGTCACACCCAGGCTCTCTTGCACAGGTGTGATTTCTTTAGGATTGCTCACCTACTGTAGAATTGTCGGTTTTCTTATTTGGTAGTATTTCAGCAGAGCTTTCTTTCTGACTTCTATGAACACTTCACTTAATGATCCTACATCCTATTTAGAGTGAAGTCAATGCACCCAGTGCACATAGCATTTCTGCAGAGGGTGATTTCATCTCTGTTTTCAGTCATCGACAGCTCAGGTCCCATCCACAGAAGTTCCTCCTGCAGGAGAGGCGGAAGAAGAGGATGATGGGATGAATGACTTAAACCAAGATGTCATGTCTTTAATATGGAGTGAAGACCTGAGAGTACAGGAAGTGCGAAGACTTCTTCAAAGTTCCCATCCAGTACGTGTCAACGTGGTTCAGATGCCAGAAGTGAGCGATCATGAGTACATAGAGGAGAAGGAGAACAGGTAATGTTGTCCGGAGAATATGCTACTGTTGAAATGTCACTGCATACCTGGCTACAGCTTATGTGGTTTCAGTCTACATCAGTAGAGTTTTTGTGATCTTATCCATCTCCTCTGCAGACACATTTGCTCTGCTCTGTGCTATTACCTAATGGCCCCCACACAACTCCCGAGATGAGTCCAATCAAGAGATCGGGAGTTGTGTGGGGGTTATCAGCTAATAACACAGAGCAGAGCAATCTGACTGCAGGTGGAAGAGACAGATAAAGTCACAGTAGCTTGTGCTGACAGTCTGACAAAGCCCAGCACAGTCCCTTAAGCTCCTGTCACACACAACGATGCACCAGCGATCCGATAACGATCCTGTAGGGATCATTGGTGCGTCGTTACCTGGTTGCTGGGGAGCTGTCAAACAGGCAGATCTCCCCATGGACCAGGGAGCCACCTCCTTGGAAACGGGAAGACACTGGTAACTATGATAAACACCGGGTATCTAGGCAGCGAGCGGCCTGGGTACCCGGTGTTCATCATAGTTGCCAGCGTCCTCCATGCTTACAGGCTACGCAAAGCAGGGAGGACGCTGGTAACTATGATAAACACCGGATATTTAGGCAGCGCGCACTGCCTAGATACCCGGTGTTTACCATGGTTACCAGCCTGTGAGATCGCTGATCATTGGTCTCTCACTGTCACACGCAGCGATGCGTGCTGACCAGCAGGAGACCAACGACCTAAACATTACCCAGAGCACTTTGCAACGATAAGCGATCTCACAGCAGGGGCCTGATCGCTGCTAAGTGTCACACTTAGCGAGATCGTTAGCGAGATCGCTGTTACGTCACAAAACCTGTGATGTTACAATGATCTCGCTAACAGTCTCGTTATGTGTGATGGGGGCTTTAGCCTAAAGTAACCTGACATCACATCAGCTATAGCCAGGCATGCCGTGTTTGCTCCTTATATGGCCGTTTTCAGTGTGTGGCCCTGAAAACTGATTTCCCTGATAACCAGCATATGTCTGGTTTAAAAACCTCATTGTAGTGACATCTTCTAGAAGGTTTTTGAAAGGTTTTCTTCCAGATTTCATTTGCATAGTATATTTGAAAATTTAATGTAACCACACCCACTGTAGCCATTTCAGTCATGTTGTTAGAAACAGAGGCTTTATCCACCACACCTACTAAATACTGAAAAGGCTTGTGGTAAGCAAAAACACCACAGTCTTATGAACGCTGTCTAAAAGAAAATCTTCCTTTGCTCCCCATAGCAACCAATCACAGTGCAGCTTTAAGTTCTTATATTGCTGAGATAAAATGAATGCTGTGCTCTGGTTGCTATTGACACCATCACACTTACCGTATGTTATGTTATGAACTGTAACTAAAAAAACCCTGTTTTTGCTGCCCATGAAAAACAATTACAACACCGCTTTAATTTCTTATACTGCTGAAGTATAAAGAAAGATATGCTGTGATTGGATGTTATTTTTCTGATCATCATAATGGGAGACCCAGACAATGGGGTTTAGGCAGTCTGCCCTCCGGAGGCCACACTAGGTACTACAAGTTTTTTGTAGTCTCCGCCCTCCGCCTATAAACCCCCACTGCAGGAGCAGATCCTCAGTTTTACTTCAGTGTGCTCGGAGATCACACCTATGACTTGCACGTCACAGGAGATTTACTTAGGAAGATTTTGTGATGCAATGAAGACAAGTGGATCCCTGACGTGGGGATCCCCGGCATACTCCCTGTCCACCTTTGGGTGCATACAGGTCGAGGTACCTTGGTCCGTAGCCCTCGGGCCTGGACGCGGACTTTATTGTCTGGCCTGGTACTATGCCGTGCTCCCCCACTACTCACTTCTGAAGCGCTCTGGTGGGGTGGGAGCCCTGGAGCCTTGCACAGCTCCGTTCCGGTCTGCGGCCTATCCATGGAAGCGTATTATGCGCACCGGAACCTGGACCCCCCGTCCGCTACCCGCTGGACCGGTGCCGGACGTGGACCCATTGGGTGAAGGTACTCTGTATCTCCTTATGTGGGCCTGGGGGGACATGGTGTATGTTATGTGACCATGTATGGAGAACCTCGGTTCCCTCGGGACATGCGGTTCTGGGAGGAGGCCCCTGCCTGAAGGGCTCCTCTTATTGTCATCCGCGTTACACAGTGGGTGGCCGCCATTACAGATGGGTTTCTGGCGCCTTTTTTCTCCCTGTGTGCGGCTCCTGAGCGCGTCCCCCTTTGGGCGGTGACGTCACGCTCCTTGCGGCCTATGTGTTGTCGGTCTCCTCGGGCTTCTGCTTAGCCGCGCCCACTCATTAGTGGCGCGTCGGCCATTTTCTCCTCATTCCTGTGAGGATTGGTGGCGTGCACATCGCGCTCCGGGGAGAAGCTGCAGTTTGCCCGAGGAGGTCGCACACGTCCCGCTCTGATTCACCGCTTCCCTGGTCGGTATCCGCTGGGTGTCCGGTGTTAACCCCTTACTGCCCGGGGCAGCGCCAGTATGTCTACGGCTGGACAGAGGGCTCCCGCCACGAGGTCCAAGACATGCAAACAGTGCATGGGACAGGTAGATGGGGATGGTGTCTGCGCAGCTTGCGGTCTCACTGGGCCTGGCCCCAGTGTTTCTGTCTCTGAAGCTACAGCACCACTGCTCTCCCTGAGGTTCAGGGGGAGGCAGGGCCATGGGATGTTCAGAAGTCGTTTAATGATACTGTAGTGTCCAGAATGTCTTCCATGTCGCAATCCTTAGAGGCTATACTAAGGAGGCTGTCTGATTCAGCCCCCAGACAGGGGCTCTTGGAACCCCCGGCTGAGTGAGGGTTCTCATAAGAGACCTCGCTGGGAAGATGACCCTGAGGAGGGTGAACATCGTTCCTCTGATGAGGAACAGCCATCTGATAGTGATGATGAGGGTGGAGACCCTGGCCCTGAGCCCCGGCACCACACGGCTCCTTCAGAGGGTCCGGGGGACGGTGTGGAGGACTTGATTTCCTCCATTAACGAAACCCTGGGGCTCTTCCCCCCGGCTGCGGTGGTGGAGAGACCGCAGAAGGAATCTTTCCAGTGGCTGCCGCCATTAGGTCAGTCACGTGGTCTGTTCACTGACCATTCCAATTTTTGGAGAGTGGTCAGGACGCCCAGGGAGCATCCTGAAAGGCGTTTTGTTAGGAAGACTAAGGATTCACGTTATCCTTTTCCTAAAGAGGTTCTGGAGGAATGGTCGCGCTCCCCTAGGGTGGACGCTTCCCTGACTAGAGTTGCGGCTCATTCTCTTTTTTCAGCAGAGGATAGCTCTTCTCTGAAGGATCCTATCGACAAGCAATGCGAGTCATATGCGAAGTCTATATATGAGGCTGTGGGTTCCTCTTTTGCCCCAAACTTTTCTATGGTCTGGACGTTGCAGGCCATTACTGCGTGTCTGGAGGGGATCACCGATATCCGGGGTCTGACCCGGAGGTGACGGCTCTCGCCAATAAGGCTAAGGCATACGCTGAATACGCCAGGTCGGCTGCCTTTGAAACAGCTAATCGGACTGCCGTGGCCTCTGCTAATGCGGTGGTCTTACGCAGATTGCTGTGGATGCGCCTCTGGGACTCGGATAAGGTGTCCAAGAGGATTTTGCAAGTCATGCCTTTTTCGGGCGATAGACTTTTTGGGGACGAGCTGGATAAGCGGATTAAGGAGTTTGCTGAGAAGAAGATCCCTCAGAACAAGCCCAAGCCGCAGAGGTCTCAAAAATGGAATCCTAGGCAGCGGTCCTTTCGTCCCGGCTCGCACCCTTCTGCCTCGTCCACGCGATCGGACAAAGGAGGTAAACCCTCCGGTCCCTGGCATAACAAGAATCGCCAGAAAAAGCCAGCGGGCGCCGCGGCGGCGACTGCCCCCAAGGTGTCCTCTACATGACTCGCTCCCAACTCCTGCCACCCCACCGGTCGGAGGACGCCTGGCCCTGTTTCAGGACGTATGGCTTCTTCACATTCAAGACCGGTGGGTGAGAGACATTATCTCTCGGGGCTACAGGATCGAGCTGAAGTCCTTTCCTCCAAACCGTTTCTTTCTTTCCTCCCCGTCACCGGAGAAGGCTCAGGCTTTTCACCAAGTCCTGATTGGTCTTCAGAGGGACGGAGTGGTGATCCCAGTGCCGTCTGGGGAACGTTTCAGAGGGTTCTACTCCAACCTCTTTATAGTTCCAAAGAAGGACGGTTCGTTTCGCCCAGTGCTGGATCTGAAATTGTTCAACCAACATGTGCAAGTGCGGAAGTTTCGCATGGAGTCTCTGCGCTCGGTGATTGCTGCCATGTCTCAGGGAGATTTCCTGGCGTCCGTGGACATCAAAGATGCCTACCTGCACGTGCCCATTGCGCCAGCACATCAACGCTGGCTCAGGTTTGCAGTGGGGGAAGAACACTTCCAGTTTGTAGCATTGCCGTTCGGTCTGGCCTCGGCCCCGAGGGTCTTCACGAAGGTGATGACGGCAATGGTGGCAACCCTGCATGCTCAGGGTCATGCCGTAATACCTTACCTGGACGATCTGCTGATCAAGGCCCAGTCGCAGGAGTTGTGTCAGGGGAGCCTGGATGCGACCCTCAAGGCTCTGGAACAGTTTGGCTGGATTCTGAATCGCCCGAAATCCGCACTGGTGCCAACCCAGTCGTTGACTTATCTGGGCATGGATTTTCACACAGCCCGGCGCTGGTGTCGCTACCCAGCAAGAAGCAGACCTCCATCCAGTCGGCAGTTCGCACCCTTCTTCATTCGCCACAATCTTCCCTGAGGGGCTTAATGAAGCTGGTGGGGTGCATGGTGGCGGCAATGGAAGCGGTGCCTTTTGCGCAGTTTCATCTCCGCCCTTTGCAGATGGAAATTCTCCACAAGTGGAACAAGAGGTCGTCATCTCTGGACAGAGTGGTGTCTCTCTCTCCTCGGACCAAGGAATCCCTTCATTGGTGGCTTCAACCCCATCACTTGGCGCGGGGTCGATCCTTCCTCCAACCTTCGTGGTTGATAGTGACCACGGATGCCAGCCTCACAGGCTGGGGTGCG
Source organism: Allobates femoralis (assembly GCA_033576535.1). NCBI lineage: Eukaryota > Metazoa > Chordata > Amphibia > Anura > Aromobatidae > Allobates > Allobates femoralis. The sequence continues at coordinate 461,235,147 of JARQOC010000001.1, forward strand.
GTGTTCCTGCAACACAGGGCCCAGGGTCTCTGGACGGTGTCAGAGTCCTCTCTGCAAATCAATGTCCTGGAAATCAGAGCGATTTACCTGGCACTTCTGGCTTTCCACCGTTTTCTGGCAGGGAAACCCATACGAATTCAGACGGACAACGCGACAGCCGTCGCCTACGTAAACCATCAGGGCGGGACTCGAAGCGCCCAGGCCCTCGCCGAAGTCCACCGCATCCTGTCATGGGTGGAGGACAACGATTCGGTGATATCGGCCGTCCACATCCAGGAGTGGACAATTGGGAGGCCGACTACCTAAGCCGGCAAGGCATGGACGCCGGAGAGTGGTCGCTACACCCGGACGTCTTCCAGTCCATCTGTCGACGGTGGGGAACTCCAGATGTGGATCTGATGGCGTCTCGCCTCAATCATCAAGTTCCGCAGTTCATGGCGCGTTCATGGGATCCTCAGGCTCTGGGAGCGGATGCTCTGGTCCAGGATTGGTCCAGGTTCCACCTTCCGTATGTATTCCCGCCATTGGCGTTGATTCCCAGAGTCCTGCGCAAGATCAGGACGGAATGTCGCAGAGCCATTCTAGTGGCTCCGGATTGGCCCAGGAGGTCGTGGTATCCGGACCTGTGGCGGCTCGCAGACGGGGAACCGTGGAGACTGCCAGACAGACAAGATCTTCTGTCTCAGGGGCCGTTCTTCCATCTCAATTCCGCGGCCCTCAAGTTGACTGTGTGGCCCTTGAGTCCTGGCTCTTGACTTCCAGAGGTTTTTCTCCCTCGGTTGTCTCCACTTTAACCAGGGCCAGACGGCCTACCTCGTTAAAAATCTACCACAGAACTTGGAAAATTTACTTTTCCTGGTGTGCTTCTGTTGGACGGAAGGCGTGGCCTTTCCGTCTCCCAACGTTGCTTTCATTCCTTCAGTCAGGAATGGACATGGGATTGTCCCTCAGTTCTCTGAAGGGACAAGTGTCGGCACTGTCGGTGCTGTTCGACAAGCGTTTGGCTAAGATACCAACGGTCCGTAGGTTTCTGCAGGGGGTTAGCCGGGTGATTCCACCGTACAAACGTCCTCTTGATCCTTGGGACCTCAATGTGGTCCTGGCGGCCTTGCAGAAGCCTCCTTTTGAGCCTTTGCGGGATGTTTCTCTGGTCCATCTTTCCCAGAAAGTGGCTTTTTTGGTGGCCATTACATCGCTCAGGAGGATCTCGGAACTGGCAGCGCTCTCGTGCAAGTCTCCATTCCTGGTGGTTCATCAGGATAAGGTGGTGTTGCGCACGAGACCAGAATTTTTGCCTAAGGTGGTGTCACCTTTTCATATTAATCAGGAGATTGTTCTCCCTTCTTTTTGCCCTAACCCGACTCACCGGAGTGAGAAGGAGTTACACACTCTGGACCTGGTGAGGGCTATCAGGGTTTATGTGTCTCGTACTGCGTCGGTACGCACCTCGGACTCTCTGTTTGTCCTTACGGATGGTCGCCGTAGGGGTTCCCCGGCCTCAAAATCTACTTTGGCGCGTTGGATCAAAGCTCCTATTCTGGAAGCTTACCGTTCTTCTGGTATGCCTCTCCCGGTGGGATTGAAGGCTCACTCTACCAGAGCCGTTGGTGCCTCTTGGGCTCTGCGGCACAGGGCTTCGGCTCAACAAGTTTGCCAGGCAGCCACTTGGTCTAGCCTCCATACGTTTACCAAACATTACATGGTACATGCCCATGCCTCTGCGGATGCGAGTTTGGGCAGGCGGGTCCTACAGGCGGCGGTGGCTCACCTTTGAGGTGCCCCGCACATCAACCGTCTCAAAGGAACTCTTTTCCCGCCCTGGGGTGTTGCTTTAGGACATCCCCATTGTCTGGGTCTCCCATTATGATGATCAGAAAAAAGAGAATTTTGTTTACTTACCGTAAATTCTTTTTTCTTGAATCATTAATGGGAGACCCAGCACCCACCCAGTTGTCCCGTTGGACGTTTTGTTGTGTTTTTGAACCTTTTGGCTCAGGCTTCTTTGGCTAGCATTGTTCGCGGCCATGCCTAGAGTTGTGGTGTGGGTTGCCTCCTCGCAGCTTGTGAACTAAACTGAGGATCTGCTCCTGCAGTGGGGGTTTATAGGCGGAGGGGCGGAGACTACAAAAAACTTGTAGTACCTAGTGTGGCCTCCGGAGGGCAGACTGCCTAAACCCCATTGTCTGGGTCTCCCATTAATGATTCAAGAAAAAAGAATTTACGGTAAGTAAACAAAATTCTCTTTATTATTATTTATTTAGCACCATTAATTCCATGGTGCTGTACATGAGAAAGGGTTACATACAAAATTATAGATATAGTTTACAGTAAACAAATTAACAATACAGACTGGTACAGAGGGGAGAGGACCCTGCCCTTGCGGGCTTACATTCTACAGCGTATTGGGGAGAAGACAGTAGGTCAGGGGTGCAGCAGATCTGTTGGCAGTGAGGCGGTAGCTTGGTTATTGCAGGATGTAAGCTTTCCTGAAATGATGGTTTTTCAGGATCTGTCTGAAGGATCCGAGTGTGGTGGATAATCAGACATGTTGTGGTGCAGAATTCCAGAGGATGGGGGATATTCGGGAGAAATCTTGGAGGCGGTTGTGTGAGGAATGGATAAGTGTAGAGGAGAGTAGGTGGTCTTTGGAGGATCGAAGATTATGTGAGGGAAGATAGTGGGAGATTAGATTAGAGATATAGGGAGGAGACAGGTTATGGATGGATTTGTAGGTCAGTGTTAGTAGTTTGAACTGGATTTATTGGGGAATTAGGAGCCAGTAGAGGGATTTGCACAGAGGAGAGACAGGGGAGTAGCAAAGAAGAGTTGGATTAGTCGGGCAACAGAGTTGAGGACAGACTGGAGTTGTGTTAGCAGGGAGGCCACAGAGGAAGATGTTGCAGCAGTCGAGGCGGGAGATGATGAGGGCATGCGCAAGAATTTTAGTAGATTGTGGGCTGAGGAAAGGCAGACTCTAGAAATATTCTTGAGCTGGAGACGACAGGAGGTCGCGGGAGTTTGGATGTGTGGTTTGAAGGACAGGGCAGAGTCAAGAGTTACTCTGAGGCAGCGAATTTGAGGTGTCGGAGAGAGCATGATGCCATTTATCATAATAGATAGATCAGGTTTTGAAGATGAAAGATGGGATGGAGAAAAGATGTGTTCGGTTTTGTCTACGTTGAGTTTTAGGAAGCGAGAGGAGAAGGAGGATATGGCTGACAGACACTCCGGGATTCTGGACAGCAGAGAATTGACATCTGAGCCAGAGAGGTAGATCAGAGTGTCGTCAGCATACAGGTGGTACTGGAAGCCATGAGACTGTATGAGTTATCTTAGGCCAAGGGTATAGATGAGGAAAAGTAGGGGCCCTAGGACAGAGTCTTGTAGGACTCCAACAGGGAGAGGACAGGATAAGAAGTAGTGTGGGAGTGGGAAACTCTAAATGTGTGGTTGGAAAGGTATGAGGCAATCCAGGATAGGGCAAGGTCTTTGATGCCAAGGGAAGAAAAGATTCTATAGTAGGAGAGAATGGTCCACTGTGTCAAAGGCAGAGGACAGGTCTAGAAGGAGGAGAATGGAGAATTGTCTGTTACATTTGGCTGTGAGTAAGTCATTAGTAATTTTGGGTAGGGCAGTCTCGGTGGAGTAGTGGGGCAGGAAGCCGGATTGTAGGTTGTCAAGGAGAGAGTTAGATGAGAGGTGGGGGAAAGTTGAGCATGAATGTGTTGCTCAAGGAGTTTGGAAGCAAATGGGAGCAGTGATATGGGGTGGTAGCTCGTCCTAGCAGTCGGATCAAGGTTTGGCTTTTTGAGGATGGGCGTGATGGTGGCATGTTTGAAAGCCAAGGGGAAGGTCCGGGAAGATAGCGATAAATTGAAGAGGTGTTTAGGGCTGGGATGAAGCGTGTTAGTGAGGATGGGGGAGGAGGTGGGAAGGGATGGGGTCAAGTGCACAGGTGGTGAGGTGTGATTTCGATAGGAGACAAGTAAGCTCTTCTTCAGTGATGTTGGAGAGGGAGGTTATGAGGGAAGGGCAGAGGTTGTCTGGTATATGGAGTGGTTGTTGTGATGGAACAATAAAGGTTTGCCTTGTTTTGTCGATCTTATTTTTGAAGTGTGGTGAAGCCCTCAGCAGAGATGAGGAAGGTCGAAGGGGGAAGCGGTGGGTAGAGGAGAGAGTTAAAAGTGCTGAACAGTTGTTTTGGGTTGTAGGATAAATAAGCTATAATGTTTGTGAAGATGGTCTGTTTAGCAGAGGTGAAGGCTGATTTCAAGGCAAGTGTAGCTTGTTTGAAAGAAGTGAAGTCGTCTGGCAGGTGTGTTTTCTTCCAAAGCCGCTCCGCAGCCCTGGACACTTGCCAAATTTTTTTTGTGAGATTGTTGTGCCAGGGTTGCCTATTGATTCGTCGCACCTTGCAATGAACGAGAGGGGCGACTGAGTCTGTGGCTGATGTGAGGGTGGCGTTATAGAAAGTGGTGGCACTGTCCGTATCATCGAGCAAAGATATGGATGACAGAGGTAGAATAGAGTCTGAGAGTCGGTGAATGTCTAAATGTGCAAGGTTTCTGTGAGGATGTGCTAGTGGTTGGACATTGGGGGCCGATGAGGAGGGCAAGGATGAGAAGGTGAGTAGATGGTGGTCAGATAGGGGGAAGGAGGAGGTTGTGAGATTAGATAGGGAACAGAGGCGGGTGAAGATGAGGTCTAATGTATGTCTATCTGTGTGGGTGGCTTTGGAGGACCACTGAGTAAGTCCAAAGGATGAGGTAAATGACTGGAGTTTCAATGCCGCTGGCTGGCGGGTGTCAGTAGCAATATTAAAGTCGCCCATAATTATGGTGGGAATGTCAGTAGTGAGAAAGTGTAGAAGCCAGCTGGAGAATTGGTCAATAAAAGTAGTGGCAGAGCCATGAGGTCGGTATATGACGGCCATTTGGAGATTGGAGGGAGAGTAGATACAGACGGAGTGACCTTCGAAAGAAGGGTGGATAAAGGAGGGTGGGGGTTAGAATGGGTTGAAGGAGCAGGTTGCAGAGAGAAGGAAGCCCACTCCTCCGCCATGTCTGTTGCCAGGGCAAGGAGTGTGGGTAAAGTGAAGGCCACCATAACTCAGTGCAGCAGGGGAGGCAGTGTCAGAGGCTGTCAGCCAGGTCTCAGTGAGGCCCAAGAAGGAAAGGTTCCGGGAAGTTAAAAGGTCATGGATCATGTGGGGATTGTTGCAAACAGAGCGGGCATTCCAAATTGCTCCAGAGAGAGGAAGCAGGGGGTGGAGGTCAGGGGCACGGGTTTTACGTGTGAGGGATTGCGGTAGTTTATCTTACTTTGGTGGAGGTAAAGTGGTGGAGCTCGTTATAGCAGTTGGGTCAAAGTTTGGCTTTTTTAAGGATGGGCGTGATGGTGGTATGTTTGAAAGCTGAGGGGAAGGAACCGGAAGTAGCGATAGATTGAAGAGGTGGGTTAGAGCTGGGATGAGTGTGTTAGTGAGGTTGGGATGGGGGTCAAGTGCATAGGTGGTTAGGTGTGATTTAGATAGGAGACGCGTAAGCTCTCCTTCAGTGATGTTGGAGAGGGAGTTTGAGGGAAGGGCAGAGGTCTGGTGTATGGAGTGATTGGGGGTGGTGGAACAATAAAGGATTGCCTTGTTTGATTGATCTTATTTTTGAAGTATGTGGTGAAGTACTCAGCAGAGATGAGGGTGGGTGGAGGAGAGAGTTAAGTGTTGAACAGTTATTTTGGGTTGTGAGACCAGGAAAATACAAGGTATGTGAAGTAGGTCTGGTTAGCAGAGGTGAGGGCTGATTTGAAGACAAGTTTATCTTGTTTGAAAGAAGTGAACTTTAAATGTAGAGATCAAGAACTTGTTATCCACGGGTTTTTTTAAGCACAACTGCAGCGTGTTTTTTTTTTTGTTGTTGCTTGTTTTTCAGGACCTCAGTGGTGCAATAGATGTAAACACCCCTCACCCCATGACATATAGTCACCTTCCGGTGGCTTCACCTGCATCTTTGAGATGCAGAATGATGCAATCATAGTTTTGTATTGATTTGTGACGTCCGGCTCATTCTATGAAACACTCGAGCTGCAGGTCACATTCCAGAGACCAGCTAGAGTGGCGGCAATAATAGATGTATATTGCCCAAAGGTTAGTATCAGACAAGGGCGTAGGGGACTTACATTTAAAGCACCACTCCAGCTGTGCAATAACAAAATATTCTGGAATGATGCTTTAAATAATTTTCTAGCATAATAAACTGATTTAAACAATGGGACATTTTCTGTTAAAAAATCAATTTGACATAGACTGTTCATCTGAATCTTCTTCTTGTAGACTGTTACAGCTATGTCAGAGGACAATGGCTTTACCTGTGGGCCGAGGGATGTTCACCTTATTTTCTCATCACCCTGTTCCAACAGAGCCGCTTCCCATTCCAAAACTGAACCTCACAGGTTGGTTTATGTCATGCTCCTTTATACGTATAAGTATATACTTATATATAAGTGTGGTTATAAATACTCGTATATAGATATGTCAGTTAGGTGCAATAGACACATCAATACAGAAGCAGAAGAGAGGGGATTTCTGAAGAGGTTTTGGCAGAGGAAACATTTGTACAAAAATGTATCCATGACCTCCGCTAATGCCAATATTGGAGAGCTATGGTGTGGGTGTAAATAAGAGGGGAGGATTGTGTCCAGCAGCTTCCAACAAGTTAATTGTTCATAAAGAAAAAACATGGCTTTTATCATAAATATTCAGCAGCTGGTAGGGGGAGCTTTATTAAAATGAGCTATTCTCTGCTGACACTAAATAAAGGTAGATAGCATGCATGTATACTGTATATAATCTTAATATTTGCATTTTGTTGTATTTTTTTTATTACAATTAACAGGCCGAGCTCCACCCAGAAATACAACTGTGGATCTCAATAGTGGTAATATTGATGTACCCCCAAACATGGCTTGTTGGGCCAGCTTTCACAATGGTGTTGCTGCCGGTCTAAAAATTGCCCCAGCCTCCCAGATTGACTCTGCTTGGATTGTTTACAACAAGCCTAAAAATGCTGAGCTGGCCAATGAGTATGCTGGATTTCTCATGGCATTGGGTTTAAATGGGCATCTCACCAAGCTAGCTACGCTGAACATACATGACTACTTAACAAAGGTATGACCATTGTGACCGTATTTCTTCATCATATGACTAGTTGTTAATGTCCTGTAATCAATGTCCTGACACTCAGGCTAGGTGCATGCTGTGTTTGTGCACTTAAACTTACCAGGCATTGGATTTCGCCATAAGTGTACACCTAAAGAAAACTTCATAGCTGCCGTTCATCAGACGAAGTGTTCACTCCTCTTTAATACACCACTTTGACCAAGGTGGGGTGAGTCTTCCCAACATTAGGGTTACAACCTGGGGTGTTTGCTAAGACATGTGCTGGACTGGGTGGAAAATACAAATAGATACTCGGACCAATGTTTACAATCTGCCTTATGTTCACCATGGGACCTCTCCTCACTGTTGCATTCATCTTTGGCTAGCATACCACCAACTTTAAAAAACTCATTAATATTTAAAGGTACGACCATGACCTGGAAGGCAGTGAGAAAAAAATTCAAATTATTATTATTATTAAGACACAAGGGGTGAACAGAATGGGGGAACTGATGCATGGAGCCGATAGGAGATGGATGACGGAACAAGAACTACTGGAGACATTTGGTGTAGGTCAGTCACACAGTTTACAATATGGCCAACTGAGACGACATGTCATGTCAAAACTCATGGATGTTTCAGAAGAGGTGAGTAACAACAAATGGGATGAATTAGTAAACAGGGATATAGGAGATCTTAATATTTCCCTTATGTATAGTGTAACCAGAGAGTCATTGGTGCCATCAGAGCCAGGCAAATTATTTACACAATAGGTAAAATTCCTTCGGAGGGAAGATATAGTAGACATCATTTTGGAAGGGTGGGGAAGACTTAGAAAACACATTGTAAACGAACTATGGAGAATAAGCTTCTTCCATATAATGTACGAGACAATCTGTGGATTCAACATTCCCCCTAATAAGTCTCAACCAGAAAGATCTCCGACATGTCCAAAGTGTAAAAAGGAAAAAACTGACATGATACATGGCCTTTGGAGTTGTACCCAAATCCAGGTGTTCTGGAAAATGGTACAGACATTGCCAAATAATATCTGTGTCCATAGGTTAGAACTTGACCCTACGTACTTGATTTTCCATTATGTGGTCGATGTACCGGATGGTGGAGGATTACAGGGGATATTACATGTTATAGCACTTTTGGCAAAACATTTGATTCTTAGGAACTGGCTCCTGACTGCCTCCAGATGTAAATGAGATGATATCTGGTCTGAAGTCTGCTCTAAACGTTGACAAGCGGGAAGCTGAAAGAAATAAAGATAAACGAACGGCCAAATTTATCCAGAAATGGAGAAAATGTATTGAAACGCAATTAACAAATGAAGAATTGGAGCAGGTGATAGTTTACAAATTCAGAGTGGTATCTACTGGAAGATATTGGAGGCACCCAAGGAAGGCTAAAATTGCAGTCAAACTGAAGATAGGGACTAAAGGAGTCAAGGGACTTGGATGACGCTGTCTAGAGAGAGGATTTTGACTATATTGATGTGCGAGGAATATTTAATACGTTTTGTATATACTTGAGCAAAGACTTGTGAGTCGGCAAGCGCATTAATGTCACTGGAATATGTATACTACTGTCTAAAATGTACGGGTTAACGTTTGTATTGAATTTATTTGGTAACAAAATTCGTAAGAAAATGTAATAAAAAGGGAATATATAAATATATATAATATGTATGTATGTATGTATATATATATATATATATATCTCTACTATATAATCGTCTAATGTTCTCTGTCTGTCACGAAATCGCACGCCAGACAGAGGCCGCCCATCGGTGGCTGCCGGAGCCGGCCACCAATGAGCGCAGACTATGCAAATAGGAGTGCAAATTCAGAGTTCGAATTTTGCGCCAATTCGCAGCCCGGCAACAGCCGGGATACACGGGTCTGGCCGATGGTGGCGCGAGCCAGCCGAGAGATGAGTACAGTATATTTAAAATATGGTGCCATGGTGCACGCCGCTATTCTGATTGCTCGCCGCGATCAGCACCGACCAATCAGAGGAGCGGCGCACAGTTTGAATGCCGCTCCTCTGATCGCCGCGCTAGGGTGAGAGGCGGCTGTACAGAAGCCTGCAGTGGGTGAGAACTGAAGGGGGCCACCGCCGCACACCCGCACAGCCGTACAGGTACAGTGTTTTTCATGGAGTGCACAGGAGGTCACAACTCAATGCATCTCTATGAAAGTCTTGTTCTGGCTCCTCATAGAGATGCATTGGAACATTGTGACATAACTTCTTAAAAGTTAGTCAGAAATGCTCTCCAGCGCACTCCAGCGCTGAAAAAAAAAGTGCTGGAGTGGCGCTTTAATAAAATATATAATAAAGCTCTGCACTCTCTCCTGTAACAATTCTTTCCTATACAGAGAGCTGCTGCAATAAACAATAAAGCTTTTTGCTATACATATATGTGTATCAAACCCTCATTCATTTTACACTACCTTGTTAAACATAAACATTGTAGCATCAGTTGTTATATTAAAAATGGGGATCTAAGTTATAAGTCATATCTCATACCTTGCACCGTCAAGTAGCAAACACTCTGAAACACTGTGTCTACAAATTGAGAATATATGATTTGGCTTATATCCTTGGTCATATAATAAGGCTCAATATTGACTTTTAGGTAGAGCTGTGGAGTTGGGAGTCGCTGCCCATTTTGGTGGCGTCTGAGTTGGAGTCGGTAGAAAATGTTCAGACTTCCAAAATATATAATAAATTGGGTCCAGTAGTTCAATGCAGAATGTGCTGAATAGTATTATGAATTATTATGTTCTATCTAAATATCTTTTATTATTATGTCATTATAATGATTAAAGCCTAATGTTACCATTGACGTACAATAATTTTATCACTTAAAAATGAGCCATGAATGAAGGAGTCAGAGTTGGAGTCGGTGGTTTGATTTACTGACTCCACAGCCCTGCTTTTAGGATTGCTGCTTCCAATAGATGGCACTAGAGTTCAAGTCCTCTTTGAAGAGGTAATTTGCTTATATTTTAGAAATGAACTGTACACACAGTATGTTATTTTGATTCCCATAACAACTATGCTTTAATTAATTTTTTTTTTTTTTGTCTTTCCAATCAGGGTCATGAGATGACGAGTATTGGACTGCTGCTTGGGGTTTCAGCAGCCAAACTTGGTACAATGGATATCTCCATTACACGACTTCTTAGCATTCACATCCCCGCTCTATTACCTCCCACATCCACTGAGCTGGATGTACCGCACAATGTGCAGGTGGCTGCAGTGATTGGCATTGGTATGGTGTACCAGGGAACAGCACATCGACATATTGCAGAAGTTCTGCTGGCTGAAATAGGTACCCTTCAAATGTGTAGTAGAGTTTATATTACTATGCTGACATGTGTTATTAATCTGGATTATTTCCTTTGTGTGCCATCTTATTTTTTTTTTTTTTTGCATGGCTTGTGGTGTTTGTGGGAGTTGGAGTCCCCAGCATGATCGAACCTGTTAACCAACCTGTGTCCAGTACTCTGTAACTGTCCTGCATTTTCACACCCTGTGCCAGAGATTCGTTGATGGCGTTCCGCACTTAGGGCACGCTGTGATCCTGTCATGAAATATAGGAGAGGATGGAATATTGAAACCATATAATGCTTTGTGCATGAACTTGAACTTGGTCTTCCTCCATCATTTGCAAAGAATGGATTTTTTGACCTGTTCCCACCCCTGTAGAATTGTCTCTGCAATATCTTTATCCCCTGTCCATTTCTCCCAAGTCTTAAACAGCTTGTTCTGCTTTAACTTCAGGAATTTATGTCTTACAATATTGTATATTGAGGATATGCTCACATTCTGGATGTTCTGATCTACTCTATTATCTTGATTATGCATTCCCACTTCGTGAAATAACTTGCGAAGTCTACATAGGCAAAAAGAATGGACTTGCATGACCTGTAGAAAGTGTCTGCTTTCTATATGGAATTTGTCCATGATTTCTTGTGAGATCAACAATCGCTTAACCTTCGTTTACATAATATCCCCCCTTTCCTCATGTTATCACCTGCTTGTCCTATCATTTTGATTTCTGTTCCCTGGGGAATTTCCAGGTGACCAAATATTGGCATATGTTCAGAGATCTAGAAGGGATGGCCAAATGCCTTCCTTACTATCTTCCAGCATACGATGGTATCCTGAAGCAATAAGGATGATTTTGCAGAAGTTTGGCCTGTTTTGGATGTAAGAGCATTTAATTCCCACGGTGCCACCAACTGTCTTTCCAATTGGATATTAGAGTAGCAGTTAGTGTCCTGTAGACAATCTATCACATGTCTAAAAAGACTTGCTATGTTGTAGGCTCTGACATTCAGAAAATTGATCCCCACCTTCACTTCTACTTAACATCAGTTTTCCCAATGCGATTCTGGGCCTTTTACCTGCTTTCTCTGCATCCAGAGCCAGCAAAGCCGGCCTCTCTCCCAACTGGCTGCGGCGACCCACCCCGTCCAATACAGTTAGTACCTTTTGTATGTTTTTCACCGCCGTCCTGCCCTTAACGAATCCTACTTGTTAAGGGTTCACAAGTCGAGGTAATACTGCTGCCAATCTGTCCGCCATTATTTTTGACATAATCTTCAGGTCTACATCAATAAGGGAGATGGGTCTATAAGAGCAGGCCTCCAGGGGGTCCTTGCCTAGTTTGGTTATGACCTTTAATATATGTTTCTTTCTGCCATAGCCCCCGTTAAGAGGATAGTGTTGCAATAATTTGTTAGCAATGGGGAGATATGTTCCCTGAGGGCCTTATAAAACTCCCCGCTAAATCCATCTGGGCCTTGTGCTTTCCCATTTTGGAGATGACTTATGGTTTGTCTCACCTCTCCTGTTATTTCTGCATTAATTGCATCTTGTTATTCTTGTGTTAATTTTGGAAGAATGGCTCGTTTTAGGAATTTTTTACCTTCTGACAAATTAGTGTATGAGGGTTTATATAATTCTTTGTAAATGTTTTACAGTATTTCATTGATTTTCCTTGGGTCGGAGGTTATAGTTCCCTGGCCGTCTTGTAATCTATCAATTGGATTGGCCTGCAGATGCCATTTTGCCAGTCTTGCCACCAATTTCCCCGCTTTGTTCCCATATCTCAGCAATTCAACCTCCTGTCTAGGTCAGTACATCTGCTCCTTCCTATCAATCCAGGTTTCAAACTCTTTTTTTGGCCAGCTTCCATTTTTCCCTGTTTTGAGTTGTGGGGCTCTGCAAGAACTCTATATATATTTCTAAGCTTTGCACTGCAAGCTGAGTGTTTTTCTGCTACTCCTTTCTTGATTGAGGCCACAAACATCATAATTTTGCCTCTTAGCACCACTTTCGCCGTATTCAAGTACAACTCGTGTTGGTTTGTATGTTCCTTATTGTCCCGTTTAAATTCCTCCCACCAGCCCCGTAATTTGTCATTAAATCCCTCATCTTTTGTAAGATGAGATTGAAAATTCCACATGTGATTTGTTCTTTTTATCTGACCAGGTCGTAGATCTCCATTGATTTCATTCTATTTAACAGTCTCTTTGAGGTCAGCAGATAGACTACTCTTGACCAGGATTGGTGGGCATGAGAGAAGTGGGTAAACTCTCTATCCTCTGGATGTAACCAACGCCAAACATCCCTCACTCCAGTTTGTTCAAGGAAGGAGGGGAGCAAAGTCTCTCTCTTTGGAGGAGTCAGGGTCTGGCTCTTTCTGTCCTCCTCCCCATTGTGAACTGTGTTCAAGTCTCCCCCAGTAATTATCAGAGGCGAGTTGTCCCAAGACAATCTTCCTCTCCTGGTCATCAAAGAATGACTCTGTTTGAACCATTAGGTCCATATACATTGTAGATTGAATAGACTTCTTCTCCATGCTCTATGGTGACCCAAACCCATCTTCCCTGATCATCACACTCCTGGGACAGCAGATTAAATATAAAATTACTTTCCCCACCCACAATTTGATGAGATTAAAAAAATTCTCTTCCTTTTAGATGGGTTTCTTGAAGCAATACAATATCAGGCAAGTACCTTTTCAGATGTCTCAGTATCTTTACTCTTTTATTTGGGGATCTTAGGCCTTTCACATTCCAAGAGATGACCTTCATAGTCCCTGTCACTACAGCCTATTACCTCTTGCTTTGTTTTTTTTTATGAGGGTTCTAGTGATTACAAGAAGATCCTCAGGAGGTTAGAGAAGGGTAGAAAAGAAAGAAAAAAGACTTAGATATGAAAGGGGATAGATATTTAAACCCTAAAACAAATAAACAGTGAGCTCTCAATACGCTGTAGTGTATTTCTAGCTTCTTACACCACTAAAAGCATTGTGGACTTCGCTTTTTTCTGAGGAAATAAGGGTTACCAAAAAGAAAAAAGGAAAAACCTCTGGGAAGAAGCACGTCCCACACCACACATTATAAATAATTATCAAAATTCCATCTGCATCTTCTCCTTTGCCCTGATCTATACCTTTGCATAACTCTTTTTTTCCCCCCACCTCTCCAGAACACAGGTCCCTCCCCAAATAAGGGGCAGATGGGCACTTCCCACCAAAACCCATCTTCATTTTAAGGCGCAACATATATCAATTGGCCGTACTCAACACATTACCAACAGCATCCAGCCACCTTGGGGAGACACTGTCCTGTTTTTAGAAGTAGTGACGGGGGGAAGGGGGGGTGAGACCCATCAAGATCAAGATGTATAAGATGCAGTCCATTTCCATGGTGCTTCATCTGCGCCGGCCAGATGCCCTCTGGGACTTTGGTGTTGAGGGGAAGCTGTCTTACTCACTACCTCTTCTTTGCTGTTACGTAGTATTTTTTCCAAATCTTTTTCTGCATCGCTTGCCTATTTGTAGATGAGGTCATCACCATCATTTTGGAAATTCTTCAGTGTCGCCGGGTATTGTAGTGCAAAACTTTTCTTTGCTTGATAGAGTGCTGCACAAATTTTATTAAAGGCTCTCCTGCATTTTGCCACCTCCTCAGAATTGTCTTCAAATGATAGGACTTCCATCCCTCTCAGTGTCACTGGCTGGGAACATCTTCTATATGCTCTCATTATGTCAAACTTATTATATCCAGAAATGTCATGATTACTTGATGTGGTCTGGATGTCCGGTCATCAGATACTTGATTGTGAGATCGTAGATCTGGCCCAACTCTGTGAACCTTTCAACCCTACAACCGGGATTAATTCCCAGGGCCATTGGTAGGTCTCTTTCACAAAGTCTTTGTAGTTCAACTGCAGGGACTGACTCAGGGAGCCCCACTAGCCTTAGGTTGTTGCGCCTTGACCTGTTTTCCAGGTCCTCGACCTTCTCAGACAGGCGGTTTGTTTCCACAGTTGTATCTTTCAGCTGCAAGGAGAGCTGTATGTTAGCACCTTCCAGTTGCGAGACCCTCTGCTCCAGCTCCACTATCCATTCTTTATGTTTGCTCACTTCATCTTTGAGATGCTGGATGGCCTTCTTGATAGCCTTTTCTAGGTTCTTTTGGATGTCTGGCATGATGCTACTTGCCAAGTCAGCCGCCAATTTGTTAAAGCATATTGATATGAATCTTGAAGGGTCTTTCCTGCTGCACTCATTTAGGTCTTCAATGTATCCTTCACTTAGGGTTTTCTGTTGCGAGATTGTTGCAGGAGTGTTCTCTCTCCCAGGGCTTGCGTCCCCGATGCCTTCACTGTAGTTCCAACTGCTTGTTTGCCGGGGGCCCTCTGGCTTTTGTGAGCTGCGTAACATAGTGATCCATTTGCTGAAGTGGTGACGTAAATGGAGTCAGTGTCTGGTCCCTCTGCCTTTCTCCTGAGATTATCAGTTCTTAGATTTCTTGGCAGCTATGGAAATATGTTGTGCTGCAGTACACAGTAGGCACTTCTAGTTGTTTTATATTTTTCTGTGCTTATTTTCTATTTTTTTTGTCCACTAGGTGGCAGCAAAGCTTTTCCGTGCCTCATTTCACTATGGCGACCACCAGATGTCACCAGTTTAACTTTTCATCTGCCCCCAGGATAAATGACCAGTCGCCTGTGCTTAGACTCCCTGCTCTGTGGGGCTCTGTGTGTCATTACTGGAGAGACTGTTTTCTCTCTGCTTAGTCTGATTGCCGCCCCACTTTTAGGGGCCCCTTTACAGGCCCGGGAGTCAAAGGGAAACCGGAGACAAGAATCTGCCCTGACCTCTGATAAGTAGATCTCTCCGGTGTTTCCGTTGGGGGGCTCTATGTGTGGCTTGTAGGATTATACCTTTAGTCGCAGTGGGTTTTTGCCGTGTGAATAGCAGCCAATGCAGGCACTGGTGCACACTTGGACAGCAGGCCTCGGACCCTCCAGGTCTCAGAAACGATCCAGGATTGAAGTGACTGACCTATATAGGTGGTGTGGACTGGGAGCTGGTGGTAGCCTGTCTTTCTTTTGTGTTGGGGCAGTGGATGTCCTCAGATTTGTCAGTAAGATTCTTTTAGTGTGGAAGCCGTGCTTAGTAGGAGTTATTTCATCCCAGCCCAGACAGGTAGTCTATCTTATTATAGTTTTTCACAAACTGGTTCCATAAATAAAATTTTCTTTTGCGCTCCATTGGGAGACCCAGACATTGGGTATATAGCTTCCGACCTCCGGAAGAGACACAAGGCATTACACCTAAAAGTGTAACTCCTCCCCTACTGCCTATACACCCCCTCCAGGGAGAATCCCATCAGTTTTGCTTTGTGTTGAAGGAGGCACACTCTACACTCATGCTCTCTCACTGTTTAGTGTCGGATGGAAGCAAAGAGGATCTTTTGGTCCCCAGCATGTCTCCTTCCTCTTCCCCTGGGCGGAGGCGGTTGAGGTACCCCTGGGGTACAACGGGCTGGAGCCCTCATGCTGATTGTCCTTCTCCACCCCTTAGGGGCTCTGGAGAAGTGGGATCGTCCTGGCCCCCACATGCTGGGCTGAAGTCCACGGCTCCCTGGTGTCTGCTGGCCTGTGTGAGGGATTCCCAGGGACCGGACCCTGCACCACTACTGAGGTACTCTGTGAGGGTCCGTGCTGCTTCTGCAGCTGGTCTATGCATCCGGGAGGGGGTCGCTACCTCCCCCGGGGTTCTGGGGTCCTGGCCAAGTAATGCTGCGGCTCTTCCTCCGCTTTTGCGGTGCTCCGCGCTCGCTTCCCCTGACAGGCGGTCGCGGAGCTAAATTTAGGCCCTGGCTTGCGGCCTAGTGGCTCTTAATGCACGCTGGGGCTACACAGGAGGGCAGACGGTGCCGCCCTTAGGAGGACGTCCTCTATTCAGGCTGCTCCCCTTTCCCTAGGGGGGACATGCTGCTCATGCAGCTAGGGAGGACGGCCTCGGTGCAGGCCGCTCCCCTTCTCCTAGGGGGGTGATGCTGCTGTTGCAGCCAGGGGGTGTTCCCTTCGGGGGAGAGGATCTTCCCTCCGGTTTTGCGCGCTGGATGGGGCCACGCCCCTGACCACGCCCCCTCGATCAGCTCCGTCGGCCATCTTGCAGAGGTCTCCTCTCCCTGCATCTTTTTCCGGTGGCTACAGGGGTTAGCGCTACTCCGGAGGGCACTCAAGGTCTGGTAGGTCACCCCATGCTTCTGTTGGTGCTCCGTTTTTCCTCCCTGGGACCGTTTACACTCCTCACCCCCTCCTCTGAGTTATTCCCTCACTGAGGTTATTACAGGAGGCACCATGTCTTGCTCCAGGAACAAAGCTCCTAGGGTGCAGACACGTTATCATGCTTGCACAGCTTGTAAGGCCCAGCTGCCTGCTGGATCCTCTTTCCCTCATTGCTCGGCCTGTTCCCCGCATGAGGCTGCCATCTCTTCTGCTACTGCAGTCCAAGTGACTGCCATGGTGCACGAGGCTCCCCCCAGCTCTGAGTCTTCGGCGCCTGCACCTGGCCTGGTGGATCCAACGGTGCCACCGCCTTGGACAGCTGTATTTGCTCAGTCCATTTCTGACTCTGTCTCTCAGTCTATGGCTGCTTTGACCAGAGCCTTGCGGGAGTCCTTGTCCGGTGAATGGGAGGGTTCCTCTGGGGCCTCCGCCACACGCCGCACGTATCGTAGTGGTTCTTCCTCTGCAAGGGGGGTATGGACTCTGGAGACAATTCAGGACTCTCTGAGCCCTCTCCGCGACCTCCCATGTGGCCGCGTCGAGCTGTTTCCCCTGCACCCTCACATGCGGGCTATCGCGCTGGGGGCTCCCTGCTTGATGGGGAGGAGGACTTAGATTCCGTCAGGGCCCCTGACAAGGCCCCGGACGACGGCTCTTTGGTGGACGACTTAGTGTCTTCCATCAATACTGTACTAGATTTGACGGTCCCCGCACCTACGGTGGATTCGTCCCTCTCGGAGGAACTTTATCAGTTC
Source organism: Allobates femoralis (assembly GCA_033576535.1). Classification (NCBI taxonomy): domain Eukaryota; kingdom Metazoa; phylum Chordata; class Amphibia; order Anura; family Aromobatidae; genus Allobates; species Allobates femoralis. The sequence continues at coordinate 461,252,670 of JARQOC010000001.1, forward strand.
CTTCCTCCAGCCAGATCCAGAGGATCTTTCTTGGATCATTCAAATTTCCGCTCTACGATTCAGACCCCTCGGGCCTGTCCTGACAAGCGCTTTGCCAAGAAGCAGAAGGATACCCGTTACCCTTTCCCACCTGAGGTGGTTAAGGGCTGGTCGGTACCTCCGAGAGTGGACCCTCCAGTCTCTCGGTTGTCCGCCAATACCGTCATGTCGGTGGCGGACGGGTCCTCTCTCAAGGATCCCACGGACAGGCAGATTGAGCTTCTGCAGAAGTCCATTTTTGAGGCCACAGGTGCTTTTTTTGCTCCAGCCTTTGCGGCCATGTGGGCCCTGCAGGCGGTCTTGGCTTGTCTCTCGGAGATCCCTAAGGTGGCTTCGGAAATCCCCTAGGTGGCGATGCTGATGTCTCAGGCCGCGGCGTTTACTGACTTCGCTAGGTCCGCGATCATGGACTCTGCTAGCCGCACTGCGGTAGCCTCAGCTAACTCGCTGGCAGCCTGCAGGATGTTGTGGCTGCGTGACTGGAAGTCGGACGCTACTTCTAAGAAGTTCCTCCAGGGCCTCCCGTTTTCGGGCGATAGGCTATTTGGGGAACGTCTTGACGATCTCATCAAGGAGTCTACAGGTGGGAAATCCACCTCCTTGCCACAATCTAAGGTGCAGAAGGCTGGTCAGCGTCAGCTGCACTCCAGATTTCGGTCCTTTCGTCCCACCTCCAAGTCAGCCTCGTCCTCCTCCTCCTCTTCCCGGGCGGACAAGGACCAGAGGTCTAATAGGACTTGGAAGTCTAAGGCTCAGCAGAAGAAACCTGCCGGCGCCTCAGCCGCCAAGGCTGCCTCTTCCTGACTCTCCGCCTCCCCCGGTAGCATCCACGATCGGTGGCAGGCTCTCCCGCTTTGGAAACATCTGGCGCAGTCGTATCCAGGACCGGTGGGTGGTGGACGTGGTCTCTCACGGCTACAGGATAGAACTTACGTCGCGTCCTCCGACTCGGTTTTGCCTCTCTTCGCCCCCACCGGCGAGGGCTGCGGCCTTTCAGCGGGCGCTGGACGCCCTGCGGCAGAGTGGAGTTGTGGTCCCGGTCCCGTCCGAGGAACGTTTCCAGGGGTTTTATTCGAACCTCTTCACGGTTCCGAAGGACGGTTTGGTGCGACCAGTGTTGGACCTCAAGCTTCTCAAATGGCACGTGAGAGTCAGACCCTTCAGGAGGGAGTCCCTGCGGTCTGTGATAGCGTCCCTGTCTCAGGGGGACTTCCTGGCCTCGGTGGATGTCAAGGATGCTTACCTCCACATCCCCATTGCCCCTGCTCACCAGCGATGGCTGCGGTTCGCCGTGGGAGAGGACCACTTCCAGTTTGTGGCCTTGCCCTTTGGACTCTCCTCGGCTCCGAGGATCTTCACCAAGGTGATGTCTGCAATGGTGGCAGTGCTACATACTCAGGGGCACGCGATCACTCCATACTTGGACGATCTGTTGGTCAGAGCCCCTTCTGCGGAACAGTGTCAGTTGAGCCTCTCTGTCACTCTGGACACTCTGCGGACCTTCGGCTGGGTAGTCAATACGCCAAAATCGGTCCTCATCCCTGCTCAGACGATCACGTATCTGGGCATGGGGTTCCACACTGTCCTGGCTCTGATGATCCTCCTCTCGACAAACAGTCCTCGATTGCGGAGGAAGTCCGGTTCCTTTTGCAGGTGGACTCGGTTCCCATCAGGCGTCTGATGCACGTTCTGGGGAAGTTGGTGGCGACCATCGAGGCGGTCCCTTTTACGCAGTTTCACCTGCGTCCGCTGCAACTGCAGATCCTGCGCGGATGGGACAAGATTCAGTCCTCTTTCGATCGGTGCATTGCTCTGTCCTCCGCGACGAAGGAATCTCTCCGCTGGTGGCTGTTGCCCAGGTCGATGTCCCGGGGCAGGTCGTTTCTGCCTCACTCTTGGTTGGTAGTGACCACGGACGCCAGTCTCCTGGGATGGGGTGCTGTGTTCCTGCACCACAGGGCTCAGGGCACCTGGACTGCGCAGGAATCCTCTTTACAGATCAACGCCCTGGAGATTCGAGCCATCTACCTGGCTCTTCTAGCCTTCCAGAGGTTTCTGTCAGGGAGTCCAATTCGGATCCAATCCGACAACGCGACTGCGGTCGCCTACATAAACCGCCAGGGAGGCACTCGCAGCCGTCAAGCCTTTGCGGAGGTCCAACCCATACTTCAGTGGGTAGAAGACAACGACGCGTCCATCTCGGCCGTCCACATCCCCGGAGTGGACAATTGGGAGGTCGACTACTTGAGTCGGCAAGGAATGGACGCGGGCGAATGGGCTCTTCACCCCGATGTGTTTCGGCACATTTGCAGCACTTGGGGAACTCCGAACGTGGACCTGATGGCGTCCAGGCTGAATCGCCAAGTTCCAGCCTTCATGTCTCGCTCCCGAGACAGCCTGGCAGTGGGGACAGATGCTCTGGTCCAGGACTGGTCCCGGTTTCGCCTCCCCTATGTCTTTCTCCCATTGGCCTTGTTACCCAGGGTCCTGCGGAAGCTCAGGGCGGAATGCAGGCGAGCCTTTCTCATCGCCCTGGACTGGCCCAGGAGGGCCTGGTACCCGGACCTGTTACAGCTCTCGGCAGGGGATCCGTGGAGGCTCCCGGATCGGCCGGATCTCTTGTCTCAGGGTCCGTTTTTCCGCCACAATTCCTCGGCCCTGAGCCTGACTTTGTGGCGCTTGAAGTCTGGTTGTTGACATCCCGTGGTTTTTCCACTGACGTCGTTGCTACCATGAGACAGGCCAGGAAACCGGTCTCTGCAGGAATCTACCGCATGGTCTGGAAGATCTTCTTCTCCTGGTGCCGTCTCCACGGCAATTCCCGCTTGCCTTTTTCTCTATCAACCCTTCTTGCCTTCCTCCAATCGGGTTTGGCTAAGGGCTTGGCGCTCAGCTCCATCAAGGGGCAGATCTCTGCGCTGTCGCTTCTATTTGGTAAGCGTCTGGCTACGCTTCCTCAGGTGAAGACGTTTGTTCAGTGGGCGAGTCACATCATTCCTCCCTACAGACGTCCCTTGGAGCCATGGGACCTTAACTTGGTTCTTGCGGCATTGCAGAAGGTTGCGTTTCTGGTTGCCATCACCTCTCTGCGGAGAGTTTCGGAGTTGGCTGCCTTGTCCTGCCGGTCTCCCTTTCTGGTGGTTCACCAGGATAAGGTGGTGCCTCGGCCTGTGGCGGAGTTCTTGCCTAAGGTGCTTTCTCCTTTCCACCTGAATCAGGACATTGTCCTGCCGTCATTTTGCCCGCATCCGGTTCACCAGTATGAGAAGTCTCTCCATACTTTGGATCTGGTCAGGGCCATCAGGATTTACATTTCCGGAACGGCGTCGTTTCACCATTCGGATGCCCTGTTTGTTCTTACTACAGGTCAGAAGAGGGGTGAGCCAGCCTCCAAGTCTTCCTTGGCCAGGTGGATCAAGGCTCCTATTCGGGAAGCCTACCTCTCCTCTGGTTTGCCTTTACCTGCTGGTGTTAAGGCTCATTCCACAAGGGCTGTGTGGGCCTCGTGGGCCTTGCGTCATCAGGCCTCGGCCCTTCAGGTGTGTCAGGCGGCCACGTGGTCCAGCCTTCACACCTTTTCTAAACATTATCAAGTCCATGCGTTTGCTTCGGCTGATGCCAATGTGGGCAGGCGGATCCTTCAGGCAGCGGTCGCTCATTTGTGATGGGCCTGCCTCTGGGTCTTTCCCGCCCTGGGATAGCTTTTGGACATCCCAATGTCTGGGTCTCCCAATGGAGCGCAAAAGAAAAAGAGAATTTTGTTTACTTACCGTAAATTCTTTTTCTTATAGCTCCTATTGGGAGACCCAGCTCCCACCCTGTGCCTTTTGGGCTTTGTTCTCTGGTAGTGCCTGGTGTTGTTTCACCTCGCTATGTTGGCCCTGTTGACCGTTTGGTTATTTCCCAGACCTGTTGGTCTGGGTGCGGGTGGTTTCCTCCTTCCTGCTTGTGCACCGAACTGATGGGATTCTCCCTGGAGGGGGTGTATAGGCAGTAGGGGAGGAGTTACACTTTTAGGTGTAATGCCTTGTGTGTCCTCCGGAGGTCGGAAGCTATACACCCAATGTCTGGGTCTCCCAATAGGAGCTATAAGAAAATGGATTTACGGTAAGTAAACAAAATTCTCTTTATTTCTATCTAATTTTTTTAGGACATTATAAGGTTAAAAAGTGAACTCTCAGCATTGAGGTACATAATAATATAAAACATATACAAAGTATTTAGAAATAAAAACACAAAGGACAGTAATGTGGGGTGGTTGCATTATTTTAAATTTCTAGGCATGCTGTTCTAGGTAAACACAAGTACATTTAGGTGCATGGTGCTGCCTTCTGCTAAATTTGGTCAGGAAGACTTTTTAATTGTATGTACCCAACCTAGCAGACCCTAGCTATGACAAACTTAAAATGGAATCGTTGTTTCAACAATCTTTTTAGAAATGAATAGTATAGGAAAATATAAGAGAGTTTGTAGTACATTTTGTCGGAGAAATCCGCTTCCTTCCCCACTAATCAGACTTATTCCTCTCACCTGGCTCCTGAACTTGTCATCTACTGTGAAAAAAAATGCCTCAAATACATTCTTGTAAGATCAAGATGAACGGCAGGCTCACTGTGCTGTCATGTTACACAACCCCTTATACTCTATGTAGTGAGGAGGAAGAGAAAAAAAGCAGAGGGAGAAATGGAAAGATTGAGGTGAGCTTTGTAACAAGGCATTTAAAGCTGAAAATGCAGCTATGAGCAAGGTGACCTATAAATATGGCTGCTATACCAGTTCTGTCAGGAGGAATGGGCACAAATTCCTACCAACTATTGAGAAGCTTGTTGAAGGATATTCAAAATGTTTGGCCAAGTTATACAGTTTAAGGGCAATGATACCAAATACTAATGAAATGTATGTAAACTAGTGACTTTGCAGAAATAATAAAAATGCCTTAAACATTCTTCTCATATTATTCTGGCATTTGGCAAATAATAATAATTATGGGAATCCTAATTGACCTAAAAACGGGAAAGGTTTATTCAGATTTCATATCAGATAGTGAGAAAACGATGCATGTGTGTCTTCTTATATGGTGTAAACTTCTGGTTTCAACTGTGTTTGGTTGCGTTTTTGTTTTTTTTAAACTTAAATTCTTCTTTAGGTCGTCCCCCAGGACCTGAAATGGAGTACTGTACAGATCGCGAGTCTTATTCATTGGCAGCTGGTATGGCCTTAGGCATGGTCTGTCTAGGGGTAAGCAGTCAACGTGAATACATTTTCATGGCACATTTCATTGTCCCTATATAGTATGTGCACTTGTTAAGGAGCTGGTATTTCTGCAGGAAAAATACAAGTGTTTTTGGTGCATTACTTGCTGTTTATTCCCATTTTGAATTGATGAAAAATGGTGCAAAAATTCTACCAGAATTGACTTGCTGCAGATTTGAAAAAATGCTTTGAAATCTACAAACAGAAAATAATCAGTGTGTGAATGAGATTTCAGAGAGCTCACTCACTTTGCTGGTGTAAAATGTTGTGTGTTGGGTTTTTTTTTTAACTGGCAAATTCAACTTGTGAACAAGCCCTTATTACTGTATTTTACAGTGTGTTTGGTCAATTTGTGTTTGTAATTAACTTTAAAATCTGCACTAGTTTTTAAGTTTTGTGAATAATTTTATCATCATATTCGATCATAACTTTTGTGTTTTCCCCTTTTGCAGCATGGAAGCAATTTGATTGGCATGTCTGACTTGAATGTTCCAGAACAGCTATACCAATATATGGTAGGAGGGCACAAGCGTTCACAATGGGTGTCAACCGGGAGAAACACAAGTCCCCAAGCTATCAGATCAAGGTAATGCCTCAGCATAATCTGCATAACGTATTAATTTAAAGGGAACCTGTCGCCTAAAAATCGCCCCCCAGCCTATCAATACCTGTCCCTGCACCTTCCTAATCGTATCTTACCTATCCCTCTCTGTCCTAAAACAATCATTGCAAAGTTTAATAAAGTGCTTTATAAACTTACTAGAGTGAGGCTTCGTGTCCCCTCAGAAGTCGCACAGGGCGTACCCTGTGCATGATTGTCGCCGCCTCCACCGCTTGTATTCACACCCCGATGGACATGAAAATGCTTTGTAATCATTCTCTCCCTCCTCCATGGGCATATTAGCCGGTATGTTTCTAATGCGTCATTTCCGGCTCAGTGACATCGATACACCCTTTGGGTGTATCGATGAACCTCAAGCTGCGCATTGCGCATGCGCGAGGTTTGCTTTACAGCAGCCTCTCTGATGACATTGAGCCGGAAATTACGTGATTAGCGTCATACCGGCTAATATGCCCATGGAGGAGGGAGAGAATGATTACAAAGCATTTTCACGCCCATCAGGGCGTTAATACAAGTGGCGGAGGCGGCGAAAATCATGCACAGGGTACGCCCTGTGCGACTTCTGAGGGAACATGAAGCCTCACTTTAGTAAGTTTATAAAGCACTTTTTTAAACTTTGCAATGATTATTTTAGGACAGAGCGGATAGGTAGGATACGATTAGGAAGGTGCAGGGACAGATATTGATAGGCTGGGGGAGATTTTTAGGTGACACGTTCTTTTTAACTTTTTATTCATGGTTTATTGCTTAATTTTATCTTGTATTTATGTATTTGATCGAGTGCTGATCACATTACCAACAGGTTTTTTTTCTGTCCATCGTATTAAAAATAATGAAAAAAAAAGACGTTAAAATGATGGCTTATTGTGGGTAGATTTAAAGGAAATCTTTCATATATTCAAGTATCAGCTTAAAATTCATCTTTAGAAAACTATTAGCATTGGGTGTAATGGCATGGTATTGGTTTAAAGCAAGGGTGCAAAGTCACTTCTTCTGCCCCCCAGGAATTAATGCCAGCAATTAATGCAAGATGGCATGATGGGAAAGGAAAATGTAATTTTACCACCTACACATTGCTAACTTCTGAACAGGTCCCTATAACTGGCAGAATCTAAGGCCATTATTTGGCCGTGAATTGCAAATCAAAACCACACAATCATGATCTCAGGATGCCGATAGGGTTAAAGAAGGAGGCCTCACACTGTTAACCATCAAATTGCTGTAGTCAATGTTGACAGCAGTGTGTTAAGGGTTAAATGGCAATGGTTGGTGCCAACACCAGAAGACATGTGATGCTGTTTACATCCCTGTGAGATTCCTGTGCCCCAGATGTGAAATTTGGATATATACCTACGTTTACATGCATGTATTAATAATTGCCAATGCTTATTATTAAATACTAACCTTTTTGCTGCAATTCCAGGAAGGAGACACTATCAATGTGGATGTTACATGCCCTGGAGCTACTCTGGCGTTGGCTATGATCTATTTAAAAACCAATAACAGGTAATATACAAAAGGACAAAATAGGAGTCATTTATAAAAGTATGTGCTTTACAGAAAGTAAAGTCCTAGTAGTCAAATTCCTTTAACCTCTGAAAGGAGTTTTTCAATATTGATTTTCTTGCTTCCATAGTCTTTCCAATGTATGTACCCACGCTGGCACCGCTGCTGTGTATTTTGTACCGCGTATTGTAAAGATGAGCAGCAAAAGCGCATGGTATAATGGCCAGCCAGCAAAATCAATGTGACTTTGGCTGCGCTTTTTTGCTCAGTGTAATAGTTGCAGGTTATTACGGATCTTTGATTCGCAATAATAAGCAGCATGTCAATTAACTTACACACTTGCCTTGCGTTCTGGCTGGCACTCCTGGGTTTCAGCCGTGTCACACATCAGGGAAGGGAGCGTGTGACCCACGTGGTGTGTGACGCAGCCAAAATGCATAAGTGCCTTCCGGTACACAAGGTAAGCGGACTGTAGCAGGGCGGGGACAGCAGGGATGGATGCAGTAATTCTCTGTCTCATAAACGCAGATATTAAATAGCAGAAGCCCAGGTTACCATGCAATCTCACTGCTAGTACACCTCCCCCTGATGAAGCGACCTAATTAACAGGCAAAACACCTGTTGGGGCTAATTTCTGGCAGTCTGTATGTTGGTATAATGTATGGGTAAGATTCATGACTTCACTGTGTATTAATAATACTTTTTGGTGAACATACATTATGAGTGACTATTAAAGACAAACTCCAGGGATCTTAAACATTTTGTTTGGTCCTTGTACTCCTATATTACAAGCTGAGCTGCCTACTACACTTGTATGTTTAGAAAACTTGTAAATTACTTTTCTCCATCGCCTCATTGGGGGACACAGGACTGTGGGTGTTATGCTGCTGTCCAGTAGGAGGCGACACTAAGCAGAATCTGAAAAATACAAAGAAGCTCCTCCACTGCAGTATATACACCCTGGCTGGTACAAGCTGAACCAGTTTTGCTTAGTGTCATTAGGAGGCACATGTTGTCTTCAGACCTCTTTTGTTCTTTATATTTTTTTCTTTGCATCTTTTTCTGGCTCACCAGAAACAAAGGATCAAGGAAGATAGAGGCCGACAGTACCCGTGCATACTGATTTTCCAAAACCTACTATAGGACTGCTTGGCACGCAGATCCGGGTATCCATCCTCCCCAGCTCCCACAGTTGGGTGCCTGGGTTGTAGTTGATGGGACTTCTATCTGGCAATCCTCAGTCTCCCCATCCGCTCCCTCAGGCTCTTGGGTTGTAGCACACTGAGTGGACTTCTGACCTACCACTTGGACAGCACGCTGACCGGACATCTGCCCTCTCCAGTCTCCCCTCTCTGGACCCTTAATGGAGGAGCCCACGTCAGGTGCCATCTCTCATAAGTTTACCTCACAATGCGGTCATGCACAGTCCCAAGGCACCTGATTGAATGGCTCAAGATGTGTGCATTTTTTCTGGCGCGGCGCCGCTTGTACGGTACATCCGCAACCTAATAGAGGCCCCGACTTGGGCTTACACGCCGCCGCTCTGCCCCCTGCCAGCCTCTGGGTGGTGAGTGGGCGGACCGGCTTATTTGGGCGTGCCCCGCCCCTTCACGAGACTTCCTTTCCCGCTTGGACCGCCCCTCTTCTCCTCACGGAAATCCTTCTACCAATCGGTGGCCTCCATCATTATCAGCGTGACCGCAGCAACTGGGACACGCAGCACAGTGTGCACAGGATCTTGGATAGCGGCTCCACAGCGCAGCACCACAGGCAGTAACTCTGGCGGCAGTACAGGCAGCAGTTGTTTTATCTGGGTATAGTGTTCTATTATACATGCAGAGCTCCAAGAACACCAAAAAAGTCTTTTAAGATTTCCACAAACTACTATGCCTCTTGCACTATCTGCATGGCCCCCCTGCCCAGTGGACATACTATGCCCAAACGAAACACGTGTCGGGGCTCCTCCCTGACACAGCCCCCAGGCAGCAGACACCCGTGGGTATGATAACTTACTATTAACTCCTCGCTCCCCAGGCATTTGATTTCAGCAGCAGTGTTTGTAATGTTGTGATTTAAGCTGTATTTACCAAAAAGCTGCAACTAAACTGTTAAACCTACAATTGTTATCAGTACTGAGGTGCTTTTACTTCTGTATTTTAACTGCATTACCCTAGGGTTGTCTGTCATATAAGATCCGTGTGTTGATCTCTCTTTGCACCATGCACTTTATCCTTGTAACCCTCCCCCCCCTCTTCTCACTGATGCACTTGTGCTTACAAGTGTGACATTCACTTGTGATAAACAAATAACATTTTTGTAATGCATAAGCAGCATTGTGTCATCTTATGTACCGTAAAGACATATAGGTCTCTAGTTTAAAAATACTATCCCGCACTGCCAGACCTGCGGACCTAAGATAGCCCAAGGCTCCCACTGATCCTGCTACTACCAGTAGCTCTAATGCCCCTCACCAGACTGTTTTTCTAGCTCAATCTATGATACAGTCCATGAAAGAGCTCTTGAATCAGGCCTTGCAGAGCAGTCCCACACCCTGCACCTCATCCCAGGTACAGCAGGAAGATACCGCAGAACATGACAGCACACCACCCAGGAATGGTGATCAGTTTACTCGGCTGCCAGTATTAGATACAGGACGGGAAGTAGCCTACAGAAGCCCATCTTCTCTATCATCTCGGAGCTCTCACACGTTTCTCTTCACAGAAGGTTATTGTTGTTCTCCCTCGGGAGACAGATTCTGCGATCTCAAATCGGACGATGACCCAGACTCCTTTCTGGACCAGGATACCTGGGATATACCAGCCATGGTGGAGGATCTTATCACAACAGTTAATCGATCGCTCGTGGTGCAGGACCCTCCCTCTGAAAGTCCAGTCCATTTCACCTCATTTAAGATGGTGAAACGGCCACACAAATTTCTTGCTAATCACCCTTTCTGGTAGAAGGAAAGGAAAGGAAGAAAGCGCACCGATCTAAATGTAAATGTATAATTAGATCGTAGGTGGATGTAGATGGCACTCACCTTTTTTAGGTCTTGTTTACTTGCGTATCGGTCACTAGGGACCATTAAGTATCCAGGCGACCATTAAGTATCTGGGAGCACAAATAGCCTGGTAAAAACTCTATTGGTTGCTAATCACCCGGAATTCCAGGAAATTTTGCAGAAGCATAGAGCCCATCCGGCTAAGAGATTTGGCAATCATAAATTGATGGAAACCCGTTATCCTTTCACTCAAACTCCAGACCAGGACTGGGCGGAATCCCCACAGGTTGACCCCCCCCAGCCTCCTGCCTAACCACGAAGATCTTACTCTCTCTGCCCGACGGTTCCTCTATCAAGGATCCAACCAATCGTCAGATTGATCGACTGGCACGGGTCAGTTCTCGAGGCAACTGATTCCTCTCTATCCTCTTCATTTGTATCAGTCTCCAAAATATAATGACTTGGGCAGGCACACTGCATACTGCCTTGCATGATACCGATTATTTTCCTGATTCGTTGGATCTAGCAGCACATATATCAGTAGCTGGTGAATACCTCATGCACACGTCTCGGGACGCTGCCAAATGTGCCACAATGGGCAGACAGTTGGTGTCTCCCGGTTACAACATAGCATTTCTAGTCCTCAAACCCCCCCCCCAACCATTTACTTCTATAACTGCCTTCATGGCCCCCGTCAATAATTCGCGCTTACTTCCGGGCTGTAGAATCCTCTTTACAGACGTGAGTCAGTCTCCCACTTCCAGAACAGGAACAATTCAAAGGGTTCTACTCAAATCTTTTCGTGGTCCCCAAAAATGGACGGTTCTGTACGATCCATACAGGAACTAAGGCACTTGAACAAGTTTGTCCGGCTCCGTCACTTCCGCATGGAATCGCTCCATTCCATCATCATTTCCATTGACAACAACCATTTTCAGTTCGTCGCACTACCCTTTGAGCTCGACACGGCTCCAATCCAAGGTTATTCACCAGGGTCATGGTGGCTGTCGTGACAATCCTTCACTCTTAGGGCACAGCCATTCTACCCTATCTAGATAATTTCCTTATCAAAGCACCTTCCTTCCATGCCTACGCAGAATGCGTTCACATCACAGTGGATACTCTCTCACACCTAGGATGGGTAGTGAACCTACAAAATCTCCTCCGAGTCCCATGTCAATCGATTACCTTTCTGGGAGTGATCTTCAATACTTCCCGTGGGTTGGTGCCGTTAAGACCTGGGTCCTAACTCAGGCCGGTTTATCTTCTGACATCGTCGCTACCATGATTAGAGCGAGGAAGTCTGTCCCGACTCGTATTTACTATCACATCTGGAATATTTTTTTTCAATGGTGCTCTACCTGAAACCATTTACCTTTCCGGTTTTCCCTTCCAGTCATCCTGAGTTTCCTACAATCGGGACTAGTCGCTGGTCTTTATCCTAGGTCCCTTAGGGACAGATCTCTGCACTATATAGTAGTCATTTCAGCGGCGCCTCACCATTACTTTTCGAATTACGACCCTTATCCAATGGTCTCCTGCTTGGTCCCGCCTTATGACGAACCTTAGAAGCGTGGGATCTTAACCCGGTCCTGGATGGATGTTCTTCAGAGACCGCCCTTTGAGCCTCTCAAGGAGGTCTCTCTTCGACTCCTCTCACAAAAAGTTGTATTTATGGCGGCGATCACTTCTAGTCGTCACGTTTCTAAACTAGCAGCATTCTCTTGCAGAGCGTCCTTTTCTGATTTTCACCAGGACAAGATGGGGCTCCACCCTGTACCGTCATTTCCACCTGAGGTGGTCTTCTCATTTCACCTGAATGAGGAAAGCTCTCTTCCATCACTTTGCCCGGCTCTGGTGCATCACGTGGAGGGGACTCTGCACACCCTGGACCTCTTCCGAGCTGTCATATAATATGTCTCTATGACGGCAGCCTTTGGAAGGTCTGACGTCTTATCGTCCTCCCAGATGGCCACCGTAATGGCATGCCAGCATCCAAAGCCACTTTGACCAGATGGATTTAGACTACTGTTCAAGAAGCATATCAATTGCGTACATTGGGCTATTCGACTCCAGGCTTCTGCTGAGCAGGTGTGCAAAAGAGTTATCTAACCAAGTCTTCACACATTTGTTAAGCACTACGTAGTCCATACGCGGTCTTCGGCAGATGCTAGCCTGGGTAGGCTATCTAGGAGGCTGCATATTCCGCATGGACTTTATCAATAATCTGTTTACCACCCAGGGACTGCTTTAGGACGTCCCATGGTCCTGTGTCCCCCAATGAGGCGATGGAGAAAGGGAGATTTTTGTGTGCTCACCGTAAAATCCTTTTTCTGAGCCTCTAATTGGGGGACACAGCACTGTTGCCCTTTACAGGCTGTTTGTAATTTTTTTTACTGTTCCATAAGCTCTTGTATGGTTGCCTTTTTACAGGCTTGTGTTCTATATCTCCTACTGCTTGTCACAAAACTGGTTCGGCTTGTACCAGCCAAGGTGTATATACTGCAGGAGAGGAGCTTCTCTGTATTTTTCAGATTCTGCTTAGTGTCGCCTCCTAGTGGACAGCAGCATAACACCCACGGTCCTGTGTCCCCCAATTAAAGACTCAGAGAAAAGGATTTTATGGTGAGTACACACAACATTTTTTTATTCACTAGCTGCTTTTCACCTGCCATCCCTCCCATATGGGACGTTACATCAAGCTTGGTTGTGCAGCTCCCGATGCAGTAAGCATCAGTGAGTCTGATAAGTCGTCCCGATCATGTGGGCGTGACGTCACAGAAGGTCCGGCTGTGAGTCAGTTTATCTGTTTCTGTGTAGAAAGCCGGGAACGTGGCTACACCTTCTCATCAGGCTGACTTCAGAGGAAGGAGTTAGAAGAGACTGGCTGTCATATTTGGACTTTCTGTGACATCACGCCCATGTGATTGGAATGAGGAAGCCTCTGTTATTGGATTCATTGATGCATACTGCGGGGGGAGCTGCATAATGAAGCGTGACGTGATGGTTCATACAGGAGGGGTGACTGGTGAGGGGCAGCTAGTGAGTTAAGTGATTTACAAGTATTCTAAACTAATACATGAATTGTAGGCAGCAATAAAGCAATAATAGTGAGCAAAGCATCAAAAATGTATACCATATTTTTCATACTACAAGACACTTTTTGGCTTAAAATGGGGTGGGGGTGTGTGTCTTTATTGTCCGGATATATGCCCGGATATATGATATCTGGCTGTGGCTGTGGGGGGACAGAGGTGGTGTAGTGGGTACTGGAGGCTGGAGCAGGCTGCAACTGCAGCTGGTGGTCATATGGGCCCATTGTTTAGACTAATGTAATGTAATATTCAGTGCATCCCCCCATCCATATCCACAAAATCCTGGGAGGTGAACAAAGATGATGGGCAGTGGGAGAGTGGCACATAATATATTGCCTGAAATAGCCAACGCATGTGATCAGCTCTCACGGCTGCAGCCACTGGCGATCATGTGTGTGGATATTCACTGCTTCCCATGCATCATCATTGGTGTGGGAAGCAGTGAATATCCCGGCGATGGACGATTATACTGGACGATTATACTCGCCTCCTATCGCTCCCAGCACCACAACGTCCTCCTGTCTTGTGCCGCCATCTGACAGAGTATGAAGTGGCGCAAGACAGTGATGTCGTTGCTGCGCTCACCCCTCACATCATCAGCTACCGGGACAAGATGACAGGAAGATGTCATGGTGATGCCCAGGAATCAATGGAAGGTGAGTATAATCGTGTGGTATTTTTAATTTTTTTATTTTTTTCTGCGCGCCAGGATGGTGTATCATATACCATGATTGGGGATCATAAATACCCGGATTGGTTCCATATACCTTGATGGGGGCAATATCATGATGGGTGATCATATACCTGGATATGGGGCACATGCCTGGATGGGGGATCATCTACCATGATGGAGGATCATAGATACGATTATGGGGTATCATACTGTAATGAAGTATCATGTATACCAGGAAAGGGGCTATATACCATGATGGGCTATCATATGCCAGGATGGAGGAGGGGGGGCAATACCACAAAGGGGGATCATGTACCAGGATATGGGGCACATGCATGGATGGGAGATAATGATTATGATAATTATGGTTCACACAGTGGGTACAAAAAAAAAAAAGACAGATGTAGAAACTTTTGCTAATTTATTAAAAAAAGAAAAACTGAACTATCACATGGTCATAAGTATTCAGACCCTTTGCTCAGTACTGAGTAGAAACTCCCTTTTGAGCTAGTACAGCCATGAGTCTTCTTGGGATTGTTGCAACAAGTTTTTCACACCTTGATTTGGGTATCTTCTGCCATTCTTTCTTGCAGATCCTCTTCAGTTACATTATGTTGGATGGTGAACATTGGTGGACAGCCATTTTCAGGTTTCTTCACAGATGCTCAATTAGGTTTAGGTCAGGGCTCTGGCTGGGCCAATCACGAATGGTCACAAGAGTTGTTCTGAACCCACTCCTTTGTTATTGTATCTGTGTGCTTAGGGTCATTGTCTTGTTGGAAGGTGAAACTTTGACCAAGTCTGAGGTCCAGAGCACTCTGGAAGAGGTTTTCATCCAGGAGATTTCAGTACTTGGCCACATTCATGTTTCCTTCAATTGCAACCAGTCGTGCTGTTCCTGCAGCTGGAAAACACCCCCATAGCATGGTGCTGTCACCACAATGTTTCACTGCTGGGATTTTATTGGGCAGGTGATGAGCAGTGCCTGGTTTTCTCCACATATACTGCTTAGAATTATCACCAAAAAGTTCTATCTTAGTCTCATCAGAACAGAAAATGTTATTTCTCCTTCGCCTCATTGGGGAATACAGAACTGTGGGGTGTTATGCTGCTGTCCACTAGGAGGTGACACTAAAGGGAGAATTTGCAAAAGAGTTAAGTGGCTCCTCCTCTGCAGTATACACCCCTGGAGCAGGCTCTGCTTCACCAGTTTTTGCTTCGTGTCGTTAGGAGTCACACCTAAATTTTATTTTTCTTAAAATTTTTCTCTTTTTGAATTTTTACTTCAAGAAGAAGAAAAGTGGGTCTCTGACGAGACTCCCAGCATGCTCCTTCTTCGGCCCCCCACTGTTGGGGGTGCGTGGTTGAAGTTGAGACTTTCCCCTCACATGCCGCTCTTTCCTCGGCATCCCACTGAGACTATGTCCCTCCCTCCCCATGTCCCCTCTGTTGGGGACCCTGAGTTGTGGTCTTGGCTGCACAGTAGCCCTCTATGGTGGATGGCAGCATCCCTCCCTAATCACCCCTCCGGGGTTCTTAGGTTGAGACACCGAAGGTAGGGCCAGAAGGTGCTGCGCTTCAAAATGCTGCAGCACAACCAGAAGCCTCAGCCTTGCTGAGTGGTTCTAATGGGCACATGCTGCAGCACACTGTACTGCTGCAGCAGACTCCTGGAGACCCCAACTTCGCTGTGTGCTCCTGACTGGGCCGGGGGAAATAACGTGTGAGCATCAGTAGCCATTGCCAGGAGCACAGACCTTCTGTGCTCCTGCAAGCAGCTGGCACATACACCTGCGGCCGGATTACAGTAGACCCAGTGCTCTGGGTCTCCTGCGGGGGCCGCTGCTATAGTGGCACTACACTGCCCAGGGCGTCCGGCGGGGTCCTGATCAGTTCTGGTCCCTCCCCGGACCTCCGCGCCGGCCTGGCACCATCTGCGGCTTCTTTTATTACTAGCGTGAAGCCGCCGCCTTTTCCCTGCAAGCGGCCCGCCCCCCCCAGATGACAAAAATAACGCGTACACCGTCATAGAAGGGGGCAGTACAGAGCTGTGGCCGCATCACCAATGGGGCGGGCCGGCCTGTTCTTGGCGCCTCTCGCTCATCGCGAGATCCCCTGAGCGCCTTTTTTGCTGGCCAGCCCACCCCTCCTCTCCTCTAAGCAGCGACTGCCATTAAAGAGCGATTTCGGTGCGACATATGCAGAGGACAGCCAGCAGGGGGTACAATGAGTACTAGGCTCCTCACAAACCCTGGGAGCCTAACAGTGCTTCTTCCCTGCTGCAGCCTTCAATGCACTAGCGCAGCCGATGCCTTGGTTTTAGGAGCCCTACAGTGCCTGTTCCCTCCTTCTCCTCCCGGGGGTCCCAAAGGGAAGAGGGACATACAATAGAGCCTGCCATGCCCTGTATGTATGGCCGGCCTGCAGTGCCCCCCATCATTCTTTGGCTTCTCCAACAGCCATTACTGACTTTTTAATAGGAGGTATCACAGCATCCGCTGTGCGGGGGTACAATTAGCACAGCACTCGCTGTGGGGCACACACACAGGGGCTCTGGAGGGTACAATGCGCACAGCTTAGCTGTGTGGCAGTCTCCAATGGCAACTAGGACAGCCAGCAGTGATATATCCTGCTCCAGCTTGTCCGCCTCCCTCTGTACACCATGCAAGGAGCGATATAATACTATGAGGAGCAGGTCAACTTTTTCTACAGTAGTATTCATATCCTTAATTCCTGGAGCGGTACATGCAAAGTCTCTCTGTCCAGCACAGTGCCATGCCAATACAACACGTATTGTTTTTTCTACTACCCCAGAAAAACGGTTTTGCAACCGCCGTGTGATTAAAGAGGACCTGTCACCAAACCAGGCATGGTGATCTAATTACAGTACTGGATACAGCTGCTCAAGTGCTGGGGGACCCCTTGTCTGCATGCTGGAGACATGCTGTATCCAGTGCTGTAATTAGATCACCATGCCTGGTTTGGTGACAGGTCCTCTTTAAGGCATGTTTTCAGTATTTTCCGACAGTTACCCACAAGACCACCAGGTACAACAAAATCAGCGTTTGCGGCTTCAGGGCCTTCTCTAGCCCCTACACTCGCTTCAGTCTGGGCAGCGAAAGCCATCACTCATACTATATTGGATCCCTCTCCCGCCGATCCTACTGGCGGCCCTGGCAACTGGAGCCGCCACCACAGCTCACTACCTGATGCAGACAGCCCTGTCAGTTACTCAGCAATAGCAGCTTCTAATGCTATTACCATTAGATGTGCCCCCCGGTTACGTGAATGATAAACGGACACGCTTTCCAAGAAACCCTTCACAGGTCTCCCATACCTCAGTGGATGCCTGTTTGGAGAACGGCTGGACTTGTTAACCTAAGATGCTACGGGAGGCAACAGCACTTCCCTCCCCCAGCGCAAACCAGGATGCCCCTCCAACCGCCGTCAGCAGACCAGATTCCGATCATTTCGGAATTCATTAAGATTGGTCATGATTTAGACTGACAATAACGGGTGGTCGCCACACAGGGAGCGTTCCCAGACTACCCAGAAAAGTAGCTCATCCAGGCAGAGCCAGTCTCTCGCACTGACTCCCTCCACCCGGGAGACACTCCAGGTGGTCGGCTGCTTTATTTTCAGCACCTCTGGTTACCTATCGGACAGTACAAGTGAGTACAAGACCTAGTATCTCCCGGCTACAAATTAGAGCTTGTGTCTCTACCGCCAGGCCCAAGCATTCTCCACGCAGTAGGGTCTCTCCTCATTTCAAGGAAGGTACTGTAAGATCCATACTGAACCTAAAACAACTGGACAAACATGTCCGGATAAGACATTCTCGCATTGAATCTCTCCGCTCCATAATTCCAGAAGGCGTATACCTTGCGTCCATAGATATACAGGACGCATACGTGCATCTTTCAATTGCAACTACTGACCAAAAGTTCCTCAGATTTGCAATCTAACAAGTACACCACCAACTTGTGGCACTTCCGTTCGATTTAACTACAGCTCCCTGAGTGTTCACAAAAGTCATGGCGGACGTCATGACTGTTCCGCACTCCAGGGATGTCGTCATCCTTCCGTACCTGGACGTTCCGCTTATCACAGCACCAATCCTCACGCACTGCGAACACAGTGTCTCCAGCACTGTAGCCACTATAAGTAGATCGGAGGGCTGGTCAACCTCCACAATTCTAATCCTGTTCCAACAGTTCAATATATCATAGCACGGGTCAAACTCCCACAGGACAAGACTCGGGGCCTGTGGCTGGAAGTCCACACCCTCTTTCTTTGGTCACCTCTGTCCTTCAGAACCCCCAGGCAAGTCCTAGGCAAGATGACAGCGATAGAAGCAGTTCCCCTTACTCAACTGCATCTCAGACCACCTTCACTCTCCATACTCAAGTCATGGAACAAGAACCTCAATCACTCCACAGGAGTTTTTTTTTTTTTTTTTTTTCACCTGTCGTCTTTAACCAGGCGGTCTCTCCACTGGTGGCTCTGGCCACTCTCTCTCTCATACAGGGAAAGCATGTCATTCCACCATACTGAAAAGTTCTGACCGGTGCGTTGTTCCCCATCACAGAACACAGGGCAAATGAACCCGTCCGGAGTCAAGAATGCCCATCAATCTACTGGAGATTCGGAAAATAGTCCTAGCACTGAAGTCCTTCAGCCACCTTTTGGAAGGCTGTTACATCAGAATACAGTCAGATAATGTCACGGCTGTGGCATATGTCAATCACTAGGGCGAAACCCGCAGTCTCCAGGCAACAGAAGACGTTCATCACGTACTTCACAGGGCGGAATCCATAGACTCAGTACTATCAGCCGGTCACATACCGGGTGTAGACAATCGGGAAGCTGATTCCTTCAGCCGCAAAGGGATGGTCTCAGGGAAGTGGTTCCCACACACTCACATCGTCCCACGAATCTACCGGCGCTAGGGAACCCCGGAGATGGACCTCATGGTATCACCCCTTGATGCCAAGGTTCCAGCCTTCATGGGCAGGTCCCATGACTCACAGTCATTGGGAACACGCGCTAGTCCAGGGCTGGACCCATTTCCGTCTAACACTCATAACAGCCGTACCATGGCTATTGCCAGACTGTCCAACCAGACAGTCCAGGCCTACTCTCTCAAGACCTCTTCTACCGTCAGCATTCCTCAACTCTGAATTTGACAGCGTAGCCCTTGAGAACTGGAACCCAAGCTGGTTTTTTTCAGGATATTGTAGCCTTGTCAAACATATACCGTTGCATATGGAAATCGTTTTTGTTTGCTTGGTGCACTTCTAGAGGCCATTCCCTAACAAGAATTCTCAGTTTCCTGAAATCAGGCCTGGACTCAGGCCTGTCCTTAGGTTCTCTCAAGGGGCAGTTTTCAGCCCTTTCCACCCTCTTCCAGAAACATTCTGCTACCAGACCTCAAGGAAATCTTTAGAGGGGTCTGCCATTCAATTTCTCCATACAACAGGCCACTACACTCGTGGGACCTAAACCTCGTCCTCACGGCTGTACAAGAATCACTCTTTGAGCCTCTAGGAGATACTTCCCTTAGCATTCTCATACAAACAGTGGTGTTTTTTCGGTGGCAATTACTTATTTCCGCAGAGTATCAGAACTTGCAGCGCTCTCGTGTAAACCACCTCTTCTTGTCTTCCAGCAAGACAAGGTAGCCCTACGGCCGGTCCCATCCCTTCTTCCAATAGCCTTCTACTCCTTCCGCCTGAATGAAGACATCTCTCGGCCATCGCTGAGCCCGATTCCAGTCCATTGGGTCGTGAAGGCTCTACATGTGCAGGACCTCGCCAGGGCCCTACACAGCACCCCCTTAGGGAGTTGGATTCTCTCTTCCTTCATCCAGAGGGCAAAAATAAAGACATGTCAGCCTCTAAGACTACTCTAGCTAGATGGATTCGACCAACCATCCAAGACACTTATACCTTTAAAAACACGCCCCTTCCTGCCGGTGTCAAGGCACATCCTACTACGGCTGCGGGGGCCCCCTGGGCTGTTCAGCTCCAGGTGTCAGCACAATAGTGTGTTAGACAGCAAAATGGTCCAACTTACACACGTCTACAAGCCACTACAGTGCTCACACTCAGTCCTCGACAGACACAGATCTGGGTAGACGTGTGCTCCAGGTGGCAGTAGCCCTCCTGTAGGTACATAGGTCTTTGCTGAACATGTTCAGCGTTAATAGTTCCATTGCTTTTCCCACCCAGGGACTGCTTTGGGATGTCCCACGGTTCTGTGTCCCCAATGAGGCGAAGGAGAAAAGCAGATTTTTGTGTACTCACCGTAAAATCCTTTTCTCTTAGCCCCTAATTGAGGGACACAGCTTTCACTCTATTGCCCTTTTGGGACTTCTACAGTTATCATGTTGCTTCTCAATTGTTACATGGTTAACTGTTTCCACATGTTTGCCTGTTTGATTACAGGCCTTGTTATACTATTATTACTCTGTTAACTCTTACCTGTTTACACAAGTACCGGTTTGGTTACAGGCCTTGTTATACTGTTATTACTTTGTTAACTATTAACTGTTTACACAGGTTTGCTTGTTTGGTTACAGGCCTTCTTGTACTGTTATTACTGTTAACTCTCCTACTGCTTTTTTGAAAACTGTTTTTATTGGATTTTCTGGTTTTATCCCCTTGTTGTCCATACAATAAACATGACCTCATCAATAAAGTCATCAACTTATACAAGATTAGGCCTTATCGCACAAAAAAACATCTCAATACAAAGAAATTGCTGGCCTAATGCCCTATCACTAGGACGCTTGGCATATAGAGTCTTATAGTAGATGCCCAAGATGGTATTAATCTCCTTAGGATTGGAGGTGTGTACTCCATTCGCATCCTTAATGGATGCTATCTGGGTCGTGGAACTCCTACCCTTGGCCAAATGAGCTAACAATCTCCCAGCTTTATCCCCATATTTATGTAGCTCCGCATCCCGAGCCGACTTGCCCATGACCGCTCTCCTCCGGACCCACGCATCGAATTTTCCTTTCGCCTCCAACCGTCCCCGTTTGTTATCATTAGTCGGACATTGTTGATATTTCCTGTACTCCTCCCTCACCCGCCTACTAGTTAATAAGTAGTTAGTGTATGCTTTCTTCTTAAGTGACGCTGCGTATGCCATTACCCTCCCCCTCAGTACCGCCTTTGCTGTTTCCCAAAATAACGTGGAATCTAAAGTCTCTGGAGGGTTACAGGTTATGTAGTCAGTCCACCATTCCCCCATGAGCCTTGCGAAGTCCTTATCCGTCTGCAAATAGTGAGGGAACCGCCAAATCAAATCAGTGCCCCTCGGGAATGATTCGCCCAAAGTCACCGCCACCGGGCTGTGGTCAGAGATCACCAAATCCAAGATGTCGGTGTCCATCACCCTTGGCATCAAGTCAGTACTGACCAATAACAAATCAATCCTAGACCACGAGCCATGCGGGTGTGAGAAATGTGTGTACTGGCGATCCAATGGATGATGAAGGCGCCAAGTGTCATAAAGACCCAGGTCTTCCACCATTTCCCGAAGAGGTCCCGATCTCGATCCCCCAGCTCCACTCCCCTCACTGCCCCTCGAGCCCAACCTATCTTCTCTCACCTCGAGAACCTCATTCATATCTCCTCCCACAACTAGGGCATTCAGTCCAGTTCTCATCATTTCCTCCCCTATTGTGCTAAAGAAAGTGATTCTGTCGGTGTTGGGTGCATATATGTTATGAATATTTAGCGTTCCACTAGGAGTTTCAAGAACCATCTGCACATGCCTCCCCTCGTCATCGTCCTGGCAATGAACCAATTTGTGGGAAACCCTTTGCTCACCAAGGTGACAACTCTTGCCTGTCGACCTACTGCCCCAGACCCATAAACCTCCCCTACCCATAGTCTATTCATTCTAAATATATCATGTTGAGGTAAGTGTGTTTCTTGTAAGAGTGCTATGTCAGCCCACAACCTCCGGAGGTGTCGAAGCACCATCATCCGCTTCTCCGGGGACCTCAATCCCTTAATATTCCAGGAAATAATTTTAACCATTGTCTAGAGAGAAAAAGATCCCATGGCATGTCGAGCACCCCGGAGGCAGCACACCCCTCAGTAGACACGAAGCATTGTCAAGACAAGTCAGATAGCAGATTTGATATTTCAGCATCCCCCATCCACCAATTAGCGGCCATTTTATCTGACCACAAAAACAAAATCCCCCCCAACCCAACATCTCCAACCTTAATGTAGGTATCAAAGCCTTCCCACTGTCCCAAACCCATCCTTCCCCCCCCTCCCCCCCTGTACAGCCAAGTACCAAAACATCTTGCAACTTCCTTTTTTTCCAACGCGGATACCTCCACTACCCACCAACCAAGCCCTTATTAATATATTATGTAACATCTCCCCAATGAACGACTAAGCCCCTGTCTAAGAGACAGTATAAAAACTAAATAGGTGACTAAATCACTCTTCATAATTAACGGCTGTGCATGACCGCTGCCAAGAAAAGAAAACATATTAGATCATCTCCTCGCCATCAAGCAGGTGCTTCAGTCAGATTCGATGACCCTCCTCTTGGAGAGCCTCCCACTTCTCTCCTACTAGTCGGTGAACGGCGAGGAGATCTCATGAACTCCCGCATCGCCTCATCCGGATCCCGCCATCTCCGAAAAGTACCGTCCTCTCCTCTTGTCCTAAGTACGGCTGGATACTGGAGCTGGAACTGAACACCCCTTTGATATAACATGGCACAAACATCACTAAAGGCTCTCCGTTGTCGTGCCACAAGGGCTGAGACATCCTCATGTAAAACCACTTTATGCCCCATTATTTCCAGTGGGCGTCTCCTTGCCCTGAAGGCACGCAAAAGTCTGTCCTTGTCCTTGAAGTTGAGATACTTGGCTATGGCCTGTCTCGGATCTCTGGACGTTTGGCCATTTCGGGTGTCTCTCTCATTAGTAGAATGTCCTTGGGCAGATCATCTCGGGGGCCCCATCCTGTGTGCTCTTTCTACTTTGCACATCCCCTCTATGCCCAGTGCTGCAGGTATGTCTTTCTCAAATATGGCGTCTAATTGCTGGAATGAGACAGACTCAGGCAATCCAGTGAGGCGCAGGTTGTTTCTCCGTGATCTATTCTCTAGATCCTCCAGCTTGTCAGACATCCATGCATTCCTTTTCTGAACCTCCTCTAGCTCCTGCTCCTTTGCATTCAACCTGTCCTCCAGGTCTGACACCCTCTGCTCAAGATGATCCAGCCTGCCTGCATGTCTGGCAGTTGCCTCTCTGATGTCCCCCAGTGCGTCTCTCACCGCCTCACTCACTGCTGCAGTAATGTCTGCTCTTAAAGATTCAAATGTCTCTTTGGCCCCAATAACGCTGTCCTGTGTCTGGCTGGGTCTCA
Organism: Allobates femoralis; assembly: GCA_033576535.1. Taxonomy (NCBI): domain Eukaryota; kingdom Metazoa; phylum Chordata; class Amphibia; order Anura; family Aromobatidae; genus Allobates; species Allobates femoralis. The sequence continues at coordinate 461,276,263 of JARQOC010000001.1, forward strand.
TTGTGCCATCACCCGCTACTCCTGTACTCCCTCCTTTTGAATGCCCCTGTGTACCTCTGCCGCCACTATGCTCCTTGCGGTCCACTCTCTGAGGCTGTGGGGACTCCTGAGACCCGCGGTCCTTCTTCTTTACCGCCGCTGCCTGCGCGGTCGCCGCCATCTTGTCTCTGCCCGCCGTCTGTGCTGGCGGTCGTGGAGTTGATCGCTGACCGCCTCCTCCGCTGCGCAGCCAGTGATCCACGGTGCCGACTGCTGCGGGGACCTCAGCGCACCCTCCAGGGCTCTCAGCGTGCTCGCGGGGGCTTTATCTGCCAGTCTAGGGCTGGTTGGTGCCGGGAGCCTCACTCCCGTATATCCACGATGGCGCCGGAACCGGAAGTGTCAATTAACTCTGTTGCAGAATCTGCCTAGTGTCGCCTCCTAGTAGACAGCAGCATAACACCCCACAGTTCTGTATCCCCCAATTAGAGGCTAAGAGAAAAAGATTTTACGGTGAGTACACAAAAATCACCTTTTCTCATAGTCTGGGAGTCCTTCATGTGTTTTTTTGCAAACTCTGTGCGGGCTTTTATGTGTGTTGCTCTGAGGAGCGGCTTCCTTCAGGCAACTCTGCCATAAAGGCCCAACTAGTGGAGGGTTGCAGTGATAATTGTCTTTGTGGAACTTTCTCCCATCTCCCTACTGCATCTGTGGAACTCAGCCACAGTGATCTTGGGGTTCTTCTTTACCTCTCTCACCAAGGCTCTTCTCCTATGATTGCTCAGTTTGGATGGACGGCCTGGACTAGAAAGACTTCTGGTGGTCTCTTACTTCCTCCATTTAAAGATTAATGAAGTCACTGTGCTCTTAGGGACCTTGAGTACTGGAGAAATTCTTTTGTAACCTTGGCCAGATCTATGCCGTGCAACAATTCTGTCTCTGAACTCCTTGGGCAGTTCCTTTGTCCTCATGATTCTCATTTGGTCGACATGCACTGTGATCTGTGAGGTCTTGTATAGATAGGTGTGTGACGTTCCAAATCACGTCCTATCAGTTTAATTAAACACAACTGGAGATCAATGAAGGAGTAGAACTATCAAGGAGGATCACAACGAAATGGACAGTATGCGACTTAAGAGTGTCTGAGCAAAGGGTCTGAATACTTACGACCATGTGATATTTCAGTTTTTCTTTTTTAGTAAATTTGCAAAGATTTCATTTCTGTTTTTTTCAGCCAAGATGGGGTGCAGAGTGTACATTAATAAGAAAAAAAAATGAACTTTTTGGAATTTACCAAATGGCTGCAATGAAACAAAGAATGAAAATTTTAAAGGGCTCTGAATACTTTCCGTACCCACTGCATGCCATGATTGGGGATGGCCAATACCAGGATGGGGGGCAATACCATGATGGAGGTCATATACCAGAATATGGGGCATATACCTGCAGGGGGGATCATATACCTTGATGGGGGATCATATACCACTATGGAGGATCATACATACCAGGATAGGGGGCCAATGCCATGATGGGGGATCATATACCAGGATATGGAGCACATGTCAGGATAGGACATATACACCAGGATGGGGGACATTACCCCTATAACAATGTCGGCCGCAGATTCTCCCTCCGTCCCCATAAGTGTGTCACGGCCACAATTTTTGCTTTTAATTTTTTTCACCTACTTTTCCTCCTCTAAAACCTGCATGCGTCTCATAGTCTGAAAAATGTTATGTTGAAGGTGCAAGCTTCCTAAGAGATTTGATCTTAGAAATTCTCACTTGTTAGGCTGCCTTCACACTGCATGATTTGTGATCTATGTCTAGATAGCCTACGGGTCAGGTTTTGCCTCTCATATATTCACATGGGCACAGATTGGTCCTATATTGCCACCTGTGTGTGTCGGTTTTGTCATGGATGCGTTTGTGTCAGTTTTTTTCATGCACTCAGAATAGGAGTCTGTTGCGATTTTGGGCTGCCTTGAAAATCACTGACGCCAACAGACAGACACGGATCTGTAGCTCTGTGTCAAATAACATGGATGTCAATAGAACACAAACCCGTTTTGCTGTACTGAGCATGCACAAAATCAAGGTACAGTTCCTCTCACCCCTATCTCTGCTAACTGATGACTGATCCGTTCAAAAAACGGTCCATGGGCATCAGTGTCTGTGTGGTCGTTGAAATTCAAGGATCCATACGGATGTGAAAAATTATGCAGTGTGAAGTCAGCCTAATCTAAAGAAGTGAACAAGGCCGCACTATCCGTAAAAATGTTATCTGTTAAATCACCTTTAATAAGGATGTGAGAGCAGATTATAGAATGGAGTCTTTATCCAGCAGACATAACAATAGTCCCCTTTATAACCCCAGAATAGTCCATCACCATCAAGCAACCCATGGAGAAGAACCAGACTTAGTTTGCATGAACATCAGTCATGCCAACCTCTTCTAGTAATGTTGATGGTGACATTAATTTTTTATAGGGGACACAATGTCAGTATTCTGACAGCACTCGGACCTCCACCCATTATTCCTTCTAAATATGCTACTGTGCATAAAACTGAAATTAGAAAGTGATGAATAAGTATATACAGGTTAGCCCATCCAACACTGAAGAAACAATGATGTTTATAACACTAGAACAATGTGAGTGTTGGCTGCAAATTAGGTGTCTTGTGGAATTATCTACTATATTATCTGTTATATTTTAAATTCTACATCATGTGCTATGATAGTGTTTAAATTAGAAATTCACTCTAGCATCTTAGGCTATGTGCCCACTGGACGTTTCTACAGCAAAAATGGACCACTCACAGCACTTACATTCAAGTCTGAGACTTTAAAAATACTGTACCCACAAGTTCATTTTTATGTGGTTCATGTTTGCTACAGAAAAAGCATCACAAACGGATTGGTCTTCATAGTCTGTTTATGATGCTTTTTTCCTGCACTTTCCAGAGCAAAAATGCTCCAATACTCGCCCTCCCCAGTGAGCCCACGGCCTGTGAAGACTTCCTTCCGGGTACCAGCAGAACCTGCGCAAAGTGACTCACAGGACCTGGACATGTTACTCAGCCTGAGTCACTTGGCCAGGTCCTGTCAGTGCCATATCCACAGGTCTTGCCAGTGCCTGGAAGGAACGCACGCCGTGGGATCGCCGCGGAGGGTAATAAAGTGTGTTTAAGTCTCTTTCTGTGTCTCTTCTGTGTCTTCTGTGTCTCTTTCTGTGTCTCTTTCTGTGTCTCTTTCTGTGTCTCCTTCTGTGTCTCCTTCTGTGTCTCCTTCTGTGTCTCCTTCTGTGTCTCCTTCTGTGTCTCGTTCTGTGTCTCCTTCTGTGTCTCGTTCTGTGTCTCGTTCTGTGTCTCGTTCTGTGTCTCTTTCTGTGTCTCGTCTGTGTCTCGTTCTGTGTCTCGTTCTGTGTCTCGTTCTGTGTCTCGTTCTGTGTCTCGTTCTGTGTCTCGGTCTGTGTCTCGGTCTGTGTCTCGTCTGTGTCTCGTCTGTGTCTCGGTCTGTGTCTCGTCTGTGTCTCGGTCTGTGTCTCGGTCTGTCTCTCGGTCTGTCTCTCGGTCTGTCTCTCGGTCTGTCTCTCGGTCTGTCTCTCGGTCTGTGTCTCGTCTGTGTCTCGGTCTGTTTGTGTATGTTTTATAAGATGCCTGTTTTTGAGCTGCATTTTAGACATTGAAAAACAGACAAACTCTAAGTTTGCACAGCTTTTTATTTTTTTTAACACCGCAGCAAAAACGAATCAGAAAACAAGCAGCACAATCATCCAATGGGCACATAGCCTTACGCTTCAATCAGAAATAGACCCGAACTCCTCACATTTCAATTGTGCAATGCAATTTACTTTGTGCATAGTTAACAGAACATGATGCACTATCCTATCAGATTACATTGATAACCTAACTCTTGTTTATTTTCAGCTTTTTCTACTCTTTTCTAACCATAGGGAATTTCTATTGTTTCTATAGGTCAATTGCCGATTGGCTCCGAGCTCCAGATACTATGTATTTACTTGACTTTGTTAAGCCAGAGTTCCTCTTATTAAGGGTATGGAATATTTCTTGTGTTAAATATATTTTTAGTTTAAACAAATATGAAATAGCTGTTTAATTGTCCCAATCTATTATATAAAAGCCGAAGGCCACCTCCGGAGAACCCGAAGGGTTACTTCCGTGACGGCCTCCGACCATGCTGCTGACGTCACAGTGCGGGGTAGCCGCGCGGAACTTTCCATGCAGCTACAGGCACCGGCGTTTCAACGTTCCGCGCGGCTACCCCGCACTACTGTCTCATCAAACACACACAGCCTCTCACTACAGTCCTCCCAAACACACACACACCATCCCAACCACATCACACATACACACTCACACACTCACACACCCACACACCCACACAAACACACACCCGCCACACACACTCCAGTATACTTACCCCGCCGCCATCCCGCTACACGGCTCCCGGCGTGGCTCCGCCCACCTCACCGGCGTCGCTCTGCCCACCTCGCGGCACTCCCGGCGTGGCTCCGCCCACCTCGTGTCACTCCCGCCGTGGCTCCGCCCACCTCGTGTCACTCCTGCCGTGGCTCCGCCCACCTCGCGTCACCCCCCCCGCCGTGGCTCCGCCCACCTCGCGTCACTCCCGTCGTTTCTTCCGCCCACCTAGCCTGCGCTGACCACAGAGCCCCCATCCTGCGCTGACCACAGAGCCCCCGTCCTGCGCTGACCACAGAGCCCCCGTCCTGCGCTGACCACAGAGCCCCCGTCCTGCGCTGACCACAGAGCCCCCGTCCTGCACTGACCACAGAGCCCCCGTCCTGCGCTGACCACAGAGCCCCCGTCCTGCGCTGACCACAGAGCCGCCGTCCTGCGCTGACCACAGACCCGCCGTCCTGCGCTGACCACAGACCCGCCGTCTCTGCTGACCACAGAGCCGCCGCACTCACTGCTGACCACAGAGCCGCCGCACTCACTGCTGACCACGAGCCGCCCCACTCACTGCTGACCACTCAGCCGCCGCACTCACTGCTACCCACTGACCCGCCCCACTCACTGCTACCCACTCACCCACCGCACTCACTGCTAACCACAGAGCCCCCATCCTGCGCTGACACAGAGCCCCCTCCTGCGCTGACCACAGTGCCCCCGTCCTGCGCTGACCACAGAGCCCCCGTCCTGCGCTGACCACAGAGCCCCCGTCCTGCGCTGACCACAGAGCCCCCGTCCTGCGCTGACCACAGAGCCCCCGTCCTGCGCTGACCACAGAGCCCCCGTCCTGCGCTGACCACAGAGCCCCCGTCCTGCGCTGACCACAGAGCCCCCGTCCTGCGCTGACCACAGAGCCCCGTCCTGCGCTGACCACAGAGCCCCCGTCCTGCGCTGACCACAGAGCCCCCGTCCTGCGCTGACCACAGAGCCCCCGTCCTGCTGACCACAGAGCCCCCGCACTCACTGCTGACCACAGAGCCGCCGCACTCACTGCTGACCACAGAGCCGCCGCACTCACTGCTGACCACTGAGCCGCCCCACTCACTGCTGACCACTGAGCCGCCCCACTCACTGCTGACCACTGAGCCGCCGCACTCACTGCTGACCACTGAGCCGCCGCACTCACTGCTGACCACTGAGCCGCCGCACTCACTGCTGACCACTGAGCCGCCGCACTCACTGCTGACCACTGAGCCGCCGCACTCACTGCTGACCACTGAGCCGCCGCACTCACTGCTGACCACTGAGCCGCCGCACTCACTGCTGACCACTGAGCCACCGTATTCTCTGCTACCCACTGAGCCGCCTGTATACACACAATTAATTTCACCGCACTCCCCTAACTATTACTAAATAAACTATATATAGATTCTAGACTACCCGATTCTTTAGAATCGGGCTCACAGCTAGTATGTACATATTAATCATTCAAATGCAGCATGGCTCCAGCCGTAACATTTATATGTGTATGTTGGGTCACAAGAAAGCTTTCTGCAGTGAATTTTGTTTCCTTCATTTTAGACTCTTGCAAGATGTCTTATTTTATGGGATGACATACTACCTAATGCACAGTGGGTAAACAGCCATGTACCGCAAGTAAGTAAGCCCTGAAGTAGTATAGATCAGTGTTTCTCAACTCCAGTCCTCAGTGCATGTTTTCAGGATTTCCTTAGTATAGCACAGGTAATAAATTAATTACCTGCACAGGAGATGGTTCCAATACCTGTGCAATACGAACATGGACTGTTGGTGAGTCCTGAGGACTGGAGTTGATAGAAACTGGTATAGATGGTAACGACATTGACATGTAGTGTCAAGTTGTATATTACATTAGGGTGGAACTCATGGGAGATAAAAAAAAAAAACTGTACTGTCCCTGCCCTCATACACTATGAAGCTGACCTGTCCACTATTATTCTAGGATGTTTAGATTGCGTACAAATTAATAAAATAGTATCTGCTGCTCAGCTCCCACCCCTCCCATATGGGACAATACGCCACAGACCAATTTCAGCTTTGGTTAACTTAGGGCTGCTGCCAAGAATACAGTGTGTGTGGCGGGGTGTGTAGTGGGGCATGGCTGCCAATTCTGAAGCTCACACTACGTGTCAGCACCCACTCAAATGCCACCCACACTCTATATGCCTGCTACAAGATGATACTGAGTTGTCTCATAGAGCAGATTCCGCTTCAGGCATCAACCAAGAATAGGGCGTGTGTTACAGGTGTGTAGCCGCAGGCTCCAATGCTCACCCTACATGCCAGTTCCACTCTAAATGTTTGCTGTATGTACTGCTGTACTCTACTGAGCTGACAGTTACAGCTGCATAAACACACAGTCGCTCTCAGCACAGAGTACGCTGCCGATTATTGCGGTCAGAGACCGCTCATTATGTACGTGGATATTCTGCTCCCTCCCCCGTAATCTTGCCCACCACTCTAGGTCTTGCAAGTGGTACCCACACTGTATACCTGCTGTATTGCCAGTACTGCCAGCACGTGGATGACATCGCAAGACGACTCTCCTGAGCTGAGTGACAGTGAGTATGTTTGTGCAGCTGTCACGGTCAGCTCAGGAGAGTACAGCGATACATATAGCAGGTGTATAGAGTGTGGGTGGTATAGAGTGGGGCTGGTATGAAGTGTGAGCATGGGAACCTGCGGCTACACCCCTGCTACAAACCCCCTTATTCTCGGCTGATGTCCGAAGCTGAATCAGCATCTACTCTCTGAGCTATTGTCCCTTAAGGGAGGGGTGAGTGTTGAGGAACAAATATGATGTTATTGATTTATAAGCGATCTAAACATCCTACAACTGTAATGGACAGCTCAGCTTCATTGTGTTGGAGGGAAGGGACAGAACAAATTTTTTTCTCCGCATAGTTCCCCTTTAATATATACAGGGTGGGCCATTTATATGGATACTCCTAAATAAAATGGAAATGGTTTGTGATATCAACTTCCTGTTTGTGGCACATTAGTATATGGGAAGGGGAAAACTTTTCCAGATGGTTGGTGACCATGGGGGCCATTTTGAAGCTTGCCATTTTGGATCCAACTTTATTTTTTTCAATGGGAAGAAGGTCATGTGACACATCAAACTTGAGAATTTCATAAGAAAAACAATGGTGTGCTTGGCTTTAACATAACTTTATTCCTTCATGAGTTATTTACAAGTTTCTCTTTGTTTACAACCATTGACACTTCACAGAGGTTAACATGTGAGGAGTGGATGGAAATTGCGTTGATGTCTAGTGAATACAGTACCTGACTCACTGCAGCAGATTTCAATGCAAGACACCCTACGAGACCACCCATCTCCCATGCTACAGTTAGTAAACTGCTTGCCAAATTTTGTGAAACAGGTTCAATGTTGGATTTGCCAAAATATGGATGCAAGAAAACTGTCCCTAATGAAGAAACATCAGTGGCTGTCCTAGCTTCATTCAGCAAGAGCCCACAGCGTAGCATTTGCCGCATGTCACTGGAGAGTGGCATCAGTCGAATATCCCTTCGACGGATATTAGCTACTCGCAAATGGCACCCTTACATAATCCAGCTGCTGCAGCAAACTTTTTCGTGAATGGTGAAGTTACCAAACAAAACCACCACTATTAGTCTGACACTAACCCACAGTGGATAGATCCCTCAAAGACTGTTGAAACACAAAAATTGATGGTATGGTGTGGTATATGGGGTACAAAGATAGCGAGGCCATTCTTCATCGATGGAAACCTCAATGCCACTGGATATCTGAAATTGCTACATGATGATGTGTTGCCCTCTTTATCACTGAAGATGGCATGTTCTCTGAGTTTTTCCAACAAGATGGTGCACCACCACATTATGGGTGTCAGGTCCAAGCATTCCTACAGTTTCCTGGAAAGTGGATTGGTCATCGTGGGCCAGTTGAATGGCCAGCATGGTCTCCCGATCTGACCCCCTTAGACTTTTACCTTTGGGGTCATCTGAAGGCAATTGTCTATGTTGTGAAGATACGAGATGTGCAGCATCTGAAACAACGGATACTGGAAGCCTGTGCTAGCATTTCTTCTGCGGTGTTGCTATCAGTGTGTCAAGAGTGGGTGAAGAGGGTTGCATTGACAATCCAACACAATGGGCAGCACTTTTAACACATTTTATAAGTGGTCATAAACTTGTAAATAACTAATGAAAGGATAATGTTACGTTAAAACCAAGCACACCATTGTTTTTCTTACGGAATTCTCAATAGGTTTGATGTGTCACGTGACCATCTTCCCATTGAAAAAAATAAAGTTGTGTCCAAAATGACCGACTTCAAAATGGCTGCCATGGTCACCACCCATCTGGAAAAGTTTTCCCCCTCCCATATACTAATGTGCTACAAACAGGAAGTTGATATCGCTAAGCATTCCCATTTTATTTAGGTGTACCCACATAAATTGCCCACCCTGTAGAAACTGTGATCCAGATAGTTACTAAATGGGAGACATTTGCAAACCTCAGGTATAGTTTTACTGAAAACATGTCACCTTCCCTACTCCTACTAAACAACACCATGTTTTATAAGATTATTGTAACAATTTCTACAAACTCCTTAATGTGCCATATGCCACAAGAAATGTTATAAAGCTTGCCTGTACTGGCGTATTAGCCAGAACTAGTCCTTATAATCCGCAAGTTTATTTTCAAACTTGAATATCCATTTCTAGATCATCACAGCCAATAGTGTTTCACTTCATACTGCAGAACAACCTGCCTCAGAAGATTTAAACCTGGAAACCCTGGCGTAAGTACCATTCACACAAAGTTTCTATAACATCACTGCATGTACCAGAAATCATTACTGTAATGTGGGTATACTAGACAAAGAAGATGAAACTTTGAGCAATCGACATAGAACATTTTCACCATTTTGAGGCCAAGTTCACATTTACAAATCATTGATTGTGATCTGTTCTGTTATGGAACACAAATAGAGCCTGGCTTTAATCCATATGCAAAATTGATGTGAACGTAGCCCATTGTATACTAAATGGCCTTGTTTTATTTAAAGAGAACCTATGGCGTCCAGAACCACTATTTTACCGCACTTGCTGACATGGGATTATTGTGGTAGTACATAGCATTAAACTCCTTTGTAGCCAATTCACTGGAGCAGCAGCTGCAGGGAGAAAATCAAGCGTTATGCTACCTGCAACCGCATGTAATTATATATGCATTGGCCAATATAGATAGAAATAGATCGAGCTGACTTTACGGGAGAAACATATTTCTGTGTCTCCGAATGCTGACAATTACTATTTCTACTAATTTTGGTGTGGAGTTTAGGGAAGTTAAAGACCTCATGAAAAGTAATGTTTATTGTCCTGTTACAACACAGAAAAAACTGGATAAAATCACCAATGCACTATGTGGCCCAAAAAGCCTCAACACTAGGCAAATTTTTTTTCATCTGAAGAATTAACTACACCTATTTGGATGTGAAATACGGGTTTTTATCAATGTGGCCACTTTACATGTACGTCCTGTCTTTTTGTGTCTAAATCTGACACATTTGTTTCTATGGTTACTAATAAGGAGTATAGTAATACAACATATTAACTGCAATACTATTTTTTTTAATGTACCTTATTACACGTATCAGTTACCACCAACAATATGTATCAGATGCAAACAACAAATATAGAGTAAAAGGTTCTGCAGATTCAAAACAATGTTTTTGCTTCTTTAATCCATACCCTAATTGATACATGTTATATTACATACGGAATATTGTTTTCCAGAATCCTATTCTATTTTACATAACTATATAACAGAATAGGATACATAATCTGTAATACATAATCTAGGATCGTGCCTTATGTCCCTGATGTTTTTGTGTTTTTTAATCTTTTCCAGACAAGCTTATGTTTATATTATTGCTGGAGCTTGTCTTGCTTTGGGCTTTCGATTTGCTGGATCTGCGAACCTGGCTGCTTTCAACTGTCTGGTGAGTTTGCATTTCTTAAACCTTTATGGCCATACATAGATTATGTTTAACCACTTGCTTTCTTTTACAGTGTAAATTTGCTAAAGACTTTGAATGTTTGTCTGGCCAAGCTAGCACAGTAAGTAGAATAAATGGTGCGCCTTACCTTTAAACTGAATGTATATACATTTACCACACCATATGGCCAGAACAGCGAATTGTCACTATGAGAATGTGTGTGTGTGTGTATTTATATGATCTATATATCGGCATCCAATAAGTATACATATATATTTGTGTGTAGTGGATGGAAATAATAGAGTTGACCATAGAGTCACAAGGTCTATGTATAACACCACTCCAATTAATATGAAGAACGCATTTTCTGGCAATGTTTTACAAAGTACTATGATTCATATGGAAAACATAATGAAGACTCATAATTCTTAAAATCTCTCCAAGACAGGTCATTATAACCTTGAGACGTGTCTGAGTGTGGTGCTCTTATCTCTTTCCATGGTGATGGCTGGCTCTGGCAATCTTCGAGTTCTTCAACTGTGCAGATTTATGCACAAGAAGACTAGTGATGAGATGAACTATGGTTTCCACCTGGCACATCACATGGCCCTAGGATTATTGTTTTTGGGAGGAGGAAGGTAACTGGAAGTGTTTTACTTGGCTTCTTCTAAACCCTTTGACTTATTATTATTTAATTATATAGTGCCATTAGATTCCATGGCGCTTTACATATGAAGAGGGGTGAACGAGGATGAATACAAAATATATGCATAATCAAGTCTTACAGATACAGGTGGGAAGAGGACCCTGTCCACGAGGGCTCAGTCTGAGGGGCAGGCAGGGAAACAGTAGGAGGGTGAAGTGTCAGTCTTGTGACGGTGCGGCTATTGGGTCTCATTGTTGGTTGTAGGCTTGTCGGAAGAGGTGAGTCTTCAGGTTTGTTTTTAAGTTACTAAGGGTAGGTGAGTGCCTGATGTGTTGGGGGAGAGAGTTCCAGAGTATGGTGGATGCACTGGAGAAGTCTTGTATGCGGTTGTGAGAGGTTGAGATAAGAGGGGAGTAGAGAAGGAGCTCTTGGGAGGATCGTATGTTGCGTGCGGGCAGGTATTGGATGACCATGTCGGAGATGTATGGGGGGGGGGGCAGATGGCGGATGGCTTTGTATGTCATGGTTGTGGTTTTAAATCGGGATCTCTGAGAGGTGGGGAGATGACAGGGGAGTAGTGGGGAGACAGGTGGATTAGTTGAGCAGCGAAGTTTAGGATAGATTGGAGAGGTGCGAGGGAGGTAGAGGGGAGGCCAGTGAGCAGGAGGTTGCAGTAGTCAAGGTGGGAGATGATGAGAACATGAACAAGTGTTTTAGCAGTCTCATGATCAAGGAAAGTGTGGATCCAGGAAATGTTTTTGAGCTGGAGTCGGCAGAAGGACTTCTGATGTAAAATGCAAAGACAAAATTGTAGATGCTGCTAGACCAACTTAATTATGGATTTTCTGAATATCTTTCTCTTAACATTAGACAATTAAATGACAACTTGATTTTAAAAGGGAGCTTTCACCAACATTTTGTTCTGTAACCTGCTTGTTTCCTCGCTGACTGTTTCACTGCTGCACTTTTTACAGCTTTTAATCCAACATCTTTAATCCCAGCACATGTTGTATGAGAATTACCTTTCTGCAATCAAGATAAAAGAAAGTTGCGTTCCAAAGTGCAGCATCGGTTGAATGTTTCACATAACAGTGAACTTTTCTCGCGTGATAAAAAAAATATGTTGAAACTCCAACCGTTCATTTGCAGTGTGTCATTAGAGTTTAGTCAGTGTCGGTTTTTAACATCAGAGTTTCATCAGTTTTCCCAGGATGAAAAAAAAAACAAATGGCTGTTTCTCAAGCTGCTATCAATTAGTCTAAAGGTACCTTTACACGGTAAGATATCGTGAACGATATCGCTCAAATGTCACTGGTTTGGAGGCGTTCAAACGACATCGTTAGGATGTCATTGCGCTGAACACCGCGACACAACTACGATAAATCTTTGGATCGTTGATCGCAGATTTGAGAACATGTTTTCAAATCAGACGATCTACGATCAGCCAATCTGCTTCATCGTTCTGTGTGACACCGCGATAGCTATGTCGTTCACGACTTTGCGCATTCACATCAGTGAACCAAATATCGTTCACTGGGTTGTGCGAACGCTACCTGCTCGCTGGATCGTTAGTGCGTAGTGCACGATAGCTAGGCGTGTGACATCTCACCAACGATCTCTAAACGATGTCCTAACACCGCGTGCCCCCGAGATCGTTAGTGATATTGTTTCAACATTGAATCGTGTAATGGTACGTATAGACTTGCATCTGCGAGGTTGACCCGACACCCAATATTAGACATGTCTCCAGCACATGCTCAAGAAAAAAAAATGTCTGAATGAGCCCTTAACACATGAGGGGGTTGTCCTTTGTTTTTTGGTGGTTTGCTAAAACACAAACCCCGTTAATGGACTTCAGACAGCAGGGAATAAATCCTTCTGATGCTAATGCTGCACCTACCTATCTAATCCTGACTCTGAGAGCTTGGGCTTGTAAATACACTCTGCACTGAACCTTTAAGACATGCTGAGGTTGAGAGTAATGGGGGTCCAAATGAAAGAAAGTGATGCCATTTGTTTAATCTTATGCTGCATCGCAACTATGCCATGGTGGAAGGAATGGGGAGAACAGTAATCACGTTTCCACTTTTAAGATATATATATATTTATGTAAAACGCACCCTCAAACTTGGTGAAAGAAAAGAGAAAAAAATAATTTTTAATGTTAAATGGGGTCCGTCTTATAATGTCAGTGTGCATCTTACAAATCATATAGGGTTTACATCCCTCATAGCCCCCTCATTCTGGTACATGGTCCCTCATCCTGGGATATAGCCTTCCCCCCCCATCCTAGATATGGCCCCCTTAATCTGGTTATGGCTGGCACACGTTCCCCAGTGATGGCACAAGTCCCCCAGTGATGGCACATGTCCTCCAGGGCTGGCACATGTACCCGAATGATGGAACACATCCCCCAGGGCTGACACATGCCCGCCTCCCCCGTGCTAGATATGGCCTCCCCCATGCTGCTGCCTATAATAAAATAGCAACCACTTTACTTACCTTTGCCAGCGGTGTCGTCCTGTCTCCCTCCATGCCGTTGCGCTCTTCCACCACCAGGTTCTACTCTAACGCCGGTAATGTGATCAGGCGCGCAGAGATGAGGTCACTCTGCTGAGCCAACCACATGACCGGCTTTACAGAGAAGATGCAGGAAGTGGAGGAGTGCAACGACACGAAGGGAGACAGGAGGACACCGCAGGAAAGGGTGAGTAACGTGGTTGTTATTTCATTATGGGCAGAAGCATGGGTGGCCATATCTGGGGGAGCATGGCATGTGCCATCACAGGGTGGAGGGGGCAGGCAATTAAATATGCACCGCTCCACCAGTCCATCACTGTGTTGCGGTTTCAGCATCGCGTTGATGGACAGCGGGTGCAGTGCATATTAAATGAGCCGGAGCACCTGACATCCCGCTTGCTCCTGCAGCCCTCAGCCTCAAAAGCAGAGGAATACTTCAAGACTTAGGTTCCCGTCACACTTGGCGACGTTCCAGCGATCCAGACAATGATGATACTGTCGCTACGTGGTCGCTGGTGAGATGTCAAACAGTCAGATCTACTCAGTGACGCAGCAACGATACGGCGACCCGTATAACGACCTCTGCGGTCGTTGGGACCCTGTCACACAGCAGCTAGTCTGACGACTCAGACCTACATGGCTGAGTTCTGAGTCGCCAAAGAGGTCGTTGTTAAGGCGTCAAACTCAAAGATGCATGCATGCTGGCCAGCGGGAGCTCGATGATCAAAAAATAGTCCAGGCATTTCAACACTATCGTCAATGTCACAGCGGGGGCCTGGTCGCTGCTACGTGTCAAATATAGCGAGGTCGCTGTTACGTCACAAAACCTGTGACGCAACAGCGATCTCAATATGTGTAACTGGGGCTTTAAGTCTAACCAGTAGGCCAGACAGACTATTAAATGTTCCGGTTCATAGTCACCTTAGTGATCACATAATAATACGTTTTACGTACCCTATAATAGGCTATGCAGTTAAGGGGCTACAAGGACACTAAACTTCAGGAAGGTAAATTTCCATTGGTTGAAAAATTATCTTGGTGTCATAAATTGGGATGATGTCCTTGAAAATACACAAAGCAAATTGGACCCTTTTCTAAGCATCCTGAATAGGTTGTACGTGCCATGTACGTGGTAAGAAGAGAACCACGATTGCTAAATAAATGTATGAGGTACAATAAATTACAAAAAAAAACAAAAACGTTTAGGGAATTAAATCAAGAAGTAGTGATAAGTCAGTAAAGGGAATCTATCAGCAGCTTTTCTTATTTAATAGGAGAGCATCATGATGTGTACTGTCAGAAAGCCTGATTCCAGTGTATACCTTACTGGACTTCTTGGTGCAGTTTTCTTAGAGTCTGTTTTCTCAGTAACTTCATTGGGAGGGGATATTGGATGATCATATTTCAATGTACAATTATGAGTGGACAACACAGTGATCTTTCTAATGATCTTTTTATACATAGTCCTGGGGCAAGGGGTCATCCTCTACATATAGAGGAAGGATGGTTTAATCATCACAGATGGTAATTCTTTACTATTAGAGCAATGAGATTATGGGACAGTCTGGCACATGTTGTTATGGTTGATTCATTAACATTATTCAAGTAGGAACTGCATGCCTTATTAGAAAAATATAATTTCTCTCTCACCTTCATTAGGGGGGACAGACCATAGGTGATATGCTGCTTTCTGTCATTAGGAGGCTGACTCTAAGCTGACAAAAAGTTAGCCCCTCCTCTGCAGCGTACACTCTCATGCTGACTCAAGCTGAAGCTTTCAGCTTAGTGTCAGCAGGAGGCATATGTGACTCTGAACCTTTTCTTCAAAGCACAGCTGATATTTTTGATTTTGATTTTTTATCTTTACTCTTCTTTTACCACCTTTTTACCATGAAGACAAGGCAACGGGACCCCAACGGGTACCACTCGCCCATATTAAGCAACTGTGGGGCACTTCGAGTGTCGTCTTAGTGCCCACAGCTACTGTCAGACCTGCTGTGTGTCACTCTTGGGGTGTCGTCCCCCTGGGTGACCAAATGCCTTGCTAGTAGGACCCAGCTGTCCTTGTCCAGACCTCGCCTCAGCACCCCTGTTTTTACAGGGTGTGCCGAGAGCTTGGAGGTCCTTTTTCCTCTCCCTCCCTTCCTCTGGTCATGGATTGAGGGGTATTGGGATTTGGGTGCTCCCCCAGCAGCCGCTTAGCTTCTCCCCTCACAACAGGGAGAATGCAGCTGGGCTGGATGGATCAGCTTGTGGATGGGCCTCCTCCCCCACTCTCCGCTGGGAGAACAATGCAGGTGGGACATGGATGGAACCTCGGGCCTGCTCCGCGGCGGCTTCCCTGGCCGGGACGTACACCTGCGGTAAGCATTCACGACATGCGTCCGCGGCAAGGACCCCACTGGCGGCGGCGCAGGCAATGCAATGCTCCCAGCCGGCAGACCACAAAATCCAGCCCCTGGCCTTTGCGGCCTAGGCCACGCAGCTCTGCCCCCGGCACACCTCTGGCCGGTGGCCTGCAAATCCAGGCCCTGATGAAGATGGCGTGCCGCCATTGAAACGCGTTGTGGAATAAAAGCTGAGTGTAGTTAATAACCCCCTGGGTCCTCCTGTATGAGCGCTCCTTAAAACACAAATTTGTTTCTGCACATATATTGTCTATCTCCCTCTGGGAGATCGTGTGGAGCTGCACACTACAGGACCTGTGCTTTTGGCACACAAGGACCTGATCTGATGTCAGAGCCAGGTCAGCTGAGGAGGACCACGTGACCAGAAGGAGGATTCCCTGGAGCCAGCATTTCTCACAGCAATGTCTCACATCACATAGCACCGAGGTTGTGCGGGTTCAGCACAACCTCTTCAGGTGAGAGTCTTATCATAACTTTCTTATCTCCAGAGTGGCAGCGGGTCCCTCTCATTGCGCCTCTCCTTTTATTTTCGCAAATCGTGGCCCTGGCCTTTTGAGACCTAGGCAGTCCGTCTTCCCCTCTCTGGCCCACATCTAGGACTTCTGCGCTCTTCTCGCAGGGAGCGAGAACCCTTACGTGCGCTTCCCTGCCATCACCTCCCAGGGCACACCTCCTCTCAAGGTCCCAGGGGCCCTTTTTTTGGACGCTGGCCAGCAGAGTCAGAGGGTACAGCGCTCACTTCGTGGAGCCTTCAACTCTGGGGCAAGGCGACCACAGTGGGCCCGACAGCTGCACAAAGGACCACAGGGGTTGAGCGGCCACGATCTGCACGACGAGTAAGCTGATACTCAGCAGACACTTAGCCCTTCCCTGCAGCAGACAGGCCATTTACAGCGTAATTATGCCTAACTAAACTCTCGTCCCCCACAAGGACCACACTGTCTTATATTAACTGCGTAACATGCCAAACAAGGCTGCCACATGGTCGTTCCTCCCAGTACTGCCAGCCAAGTGCCCTGGAGCGAGATCAACAAGCAGCCGCCGAACCAGGGCCCAGCGCACATGGTCCCCCTGAGTGGGTGGCCTCATTGACCGAGAAGGTCTGTCAGACCATTGCCCAGGCACTATAACATCTTCCCAACCCTATGGGACTCACCACAAATTTTCTGGAGGACCACCCGGTTACAGAAGATTCCTCTTCTGATCGGTGTCCTAGTTCAGTCAGGGTCATTGAATCTGCTAGGAAAAAGGGACAGAGGAGTTCATCCCCCAGCCCCTCTCACGCCTCGGAATCGATGGCTCCTGACTTAGGTCTTCGTTCCCCCGGGGAGATCTCAGATTCGTATTCTGCGTCTGAAGAAAAAGCAGTCTTTGATTTTGATTCTCCTGACACACGGGCAATGGTAGACAGCCTCATTACGGCCATCAACCAGACATTAAAAATAGAGGACGACCCTACCGACGTTCAGGAGCACGCAATCTCCTTCAAGAGATCCAGGCGAGCTCATAAGTCCTGTTCAGATCATACCTAATTCCAAGACATGCTTTGGAAACACAGGGAGCATCCTGATAAAAAGTTTGTTTGGCACAGGCTCATAGACTTACATTACCCCTTCCCTGCCGTCTTGTGCAAGGAATGGGCTAACTCCCTGACGGTGGACCCCCTTCTGTCCCTGCTGGACGGAGCATCCTTTAAGGACCCCATGGATAAACAGATCAAGATCCTTTCTCGCCCTGCTTTCAAGGTGGCTGCCGCGATTCTTTCACCTGTCTCTGCCTCAGTCTGGGTGGCCAAGGCCCTGGCGTCTTGGTCAGATTCTCTCTGTAGGGAGATCCAAAGCCGATCCCTACCAACGGAACTAATCGACCTGGCGTCTCAGATCTCCGTAGCCGGGGATTTTCTAGTCAATTCCTCTCTTGACACAGGAAATTGTGTAGCTCAAACAGCTAGCAAAGCCATATACCATCCTTGGACCCTCTGGCTTAGAAACTGGAACGCTGACGGGCCCTCCAAAAAGTCCCTTACAGGGCTTCCTTACCAGAGCGGGCGTCTTTTCGGGGAAGGCCTTGATAAACTTATTGCCGATGCGGTGGGGGGTAAAAACGCCTCCGTCTTGCAACTCAAACCTACGCGTTTCGTCTCCAGACATCAGCCGGTTCATTTTCATCCCTTTCGATTAGTGCATGGGTGGGGAACCTCAGGCCCCAGGGCTGAATGTGGCCCTCAATGACTGTTTGTGGCTCCTGGGCAGGTTTCTGGGGACCGCAGTGCTCAGGCTGGCAGACGCGTTTTGCCAACTGTCTGCCCTTTAAATCCAGCTCTCCAGTGATCGCTACGCCCCAGCCTCGGCCTCCCCAGTAAGGTAAATGCTCCCAGCCTCTCCTGTGAGGTCTACAGCTCTAGCAAACCTGGAAAGCAGTTGAGAAGCAACATGACCAATATCACTCATGCCAAAGAGATGCAGCCCCCCCAGCCTCCACAATAGGGGTGAGTTCATTGTTTAACCAAATATTGCTGGTAATTTTCAAGTTGATAATTTTTTACGACCCCCCCCCAAAGGATTGTAGAAATTTCCAAATGGCCCTCAGCAGAAAAATAGTTCCCCACCCCTGCTTTAGTGGGTGGACCAATCTGCAGACGACCCCCAGACCAGTTAGATCTCCGTCCAAAGACAGACGGAGCCAGGCATCTTTCAAGATGAACGCTACCTGGCGCTCGTGTCCCAAGCCCTCCTGAAACCAGGAACTACGGTCCCGCAGATTCCAAGAGTTGTGACTTGCGTCCCCTCTCGGAGAGCAGCACCAGGGCAGGCGGTCGTCTGCTCCTCTTCAGCCAAATGTGGCTGTCCGTAGTAGAGGGTGAGTGGGGCAGGGATCTCATTTCCTCAGGGTACAGAATAGAGTTTACAGTCTTGCCGCCAAACAGGTTCTGCAAGTCCTGTCCCCTGAAACCACTGCACGCGCTCGTGCATTCCATCGGGAAGTCGACTCCCTGTGACAAGCCGGGGTAATCGCACCCATCCCAAAGGATGAATGCTTCAAGGCGTTCTACTCCAACCTCTTCGTTGTGCCCAAAAAGGATGGATCCGTCCTGCCTATTTTAGATTTAAAGCTCCTCAACAGTAACCTCAAGTCCTTCTGCATGGAATCTCTGCAGTCAGTGATAGCTTCCATGGAGAGCTGGGAGTTCCTAGTGTCTCTACGTCCAGGACTTAACCTCCACATTCCCATTTTTCCTGGTCACCAGAAATTCCTTCACTTCGCGGTACAGTTGGATCAGTTCCAGTTGAAGGCCCTTTCATTCGGCCAGGCCACGGCACCCCCAGTGTTCACCAAGGTCGTGGCGGCCGTCCTACACTCCCTTGGCATCGTAGTCTTTCCTTATTTGGACGACCTCCTCGTAAAGGCTCCATCCTTCCAGGCTTGTGCAGAAGAGCGTACAGATCACCATCAATATGCTCTCTCACCTGAGCTGGATGGTGTACCTGGCCAATTCCTCTCTGACCACGATGCAGCGTTTCATCATCCTGGGGATGGTCTTCGACACAGCCCATGGATTCGTTTTTCTCCCACCGGACAAGTCAGAAGCTCTGCACCAAGGAGCTCTCGCCCTCAGACGCTCGACACTGCACTCCATCCGATTCGGGACGAAAGTCATGGGAATGATGGTGGCGGCGACGGAAGCAGTCCCGTTTGCCTAACTGCATCTCCGGCCCCTACAGTTGGCTCTTCTAGCTGCCTGGGATCGGAATCCTTTATCCCGGGATCGGAACCCTTTATCCCTGAACCGGAAGTGCCACTTGAGCCTTCAGACCAGAGGCTCGCTCTCGTGGTGGACCCTTTGGTCCTCACTGCAACAGGGCAGATCTTTCCATCCACTACATTGGAAGGTGGTCACCACCGACGCAAGCCTCTTAGGCTCGGGGGCGGTGTTTTGACGGCACAACGCCCAGGGGAGGCGGACTCCTCCCGAGACCCGGCTCCCAATCAATATCCTGGAGATAAGAGCCATTCTACTAGCACTACGCAAGTTCCATCACCTCCATTCGGGTGCAATCCGACTCTGACACGGCCGTGGCATACATAAACCACCAGGGAGGAACCTGCAGCAAGGCGGCCATGCACAAGGTGCAGAAGGTCCTTTGTTGGGCAGAGAGTCACCAATCGGTCATCTTAGTAGTGCACATTCCCAACGTTGAGAATTAGGCAGCCAACTTTCTCAGCCGCCAAGGTCTCGTGTTAGGGGGAATGGTACCTCCATCCGGAGATTTTCCTCCAGATTTGCGACTGGTGAGGGACCCCAGAAGTGGACCTCATGGCATCTCGGCTGAACGCCATGGTCTCCGCGTTCGTAGCATGGTCTCGTGACCCACTGACCATAGGATCAGACACGCTCGTCCTCCCGTGAGGAGGGTTCGAACTTCCGTACATTTTCGCACCCCATTCACTGATCCTGAAGGTAGTAAGGACGATAAAAACAGAGCAAGTCACGGTCATCCTGGTCGCTCCGGACTGGCCTCGTTATCTGTGGTATGCAGAGCTAGTCCAGCTTATTGTCGACATCTCCTGGCGTCTACGAGATCAGGCAGACTTACTGTCTCAAGGCCCACTTTACCACCAGAACTCAGAGCCCTGAGTTTGACAGCCTGGCTGTTGAAACCTGGATTTTCGCCCGAAGTCATCAACACTATGATCAAAGCTCAGAAACTGTCGTTAATACGTATTTACCACCGCACTTGGAAAGCATTCTTTTTTTGGTGTCAGTCATGGTCATTCCCCTCTAACTTTCTCCGTCCCTGTGATTTTAGCCTTTCTTCAATCTGGTTTGGACAAAGGTCTACCGAGTTCCTTAAAAGGCCAGATCTCCACCTTGTCAATTTTCTTCCAGAAGCGACTCCCCTCATGCGCCCAGGTTAGGACGTTCATTCATGGGCTTTCCCATTTAGCGCCTCCTTATCGATCTCCCCTTTAGCCCTGGGACCTTAATTTAGTGTTGAACTCTCTACAGGGACCCCCCTTTTAAGCCCCTGAGGGATATGCCACTACTACACCTCTCCTGGAAGGTAGCCTTTTTGATAGCTATCACTTCCATCAGGATAATTTCGGAGCTGGCGGCACTCTCATGTCAGTCACCTTTTCTTGTCTTCCATCAGGACAAGGTTGTTCTCCGATCCTTGCCTGATTTCCTCCCGAAGGTGGTGTCTTCTTTCCACCTGAATGAGGAGATTGTGTTGCTTTCCTTTTGCCCGGCATTGTCCAACAGTCAGGAGATCTCCCTGCATTTGTTGGAACTCGTCAGGGCTCTTTGTTGGTGCGCTTCTCGTACTGCTCCATTCAGGAAGACCAGACGCCCTCTTTTCCTTCCCGATGGGCATAGAAAGGGCATGCCAGCCTCTAAGTCTACGATTGCTCCTTGGATTAGATCAGCAATTCAGGAATCCTACAAACGCAAGGGAAGAGCGGCCCCACAGGACCTCAATGCCTCTTGGGCCACCAAGCATCAGGCGGCAGCTCTTCAGGTGTGTAAGGCTGCAACTTGGTCCAGCCTGCACACCTTCTCAAAGCAGTCCATACTCGGGCATCAGCGGACGCAGACCTGGGACGAAAGATCATGCAGGCAGCGGTCACTCACCTGTGACGGAGGTCACTGCGCTCTTACTTTCTTTCTAGTTACTGTTTTGAATGTTTGCAGTTAATATTTATGATATTCAGTGTGTTTTATTTCTTGTACCCCACCCAAGGACTGCTTTGGGACGTCCCATGGTCTATGTCACCCAACGAAGGTGAGAGAGAAAGGATTTTTGTGTACTCACCGAAAAATCTTTTTCTCTGAGACTTAGGACTGGGTGCAGTGTCCCCCAACTATTTCATCTTCTAGAGGATACGTTGAGTTACGTTATGTTCTTTTACCTCATCATTGAGTTGTGCATACATTTTATACTGTAATGTGTTGTGTTTTTTCCTACTACTGCTTGGTCACCAAACTGGCTTCAACTTGAGTCAACACGAGGGTGTACGCTGCATAGAAGGGGCTAACTTTTATGTCAGCTGAGTGTCAGCCTCCTAATGACAGACAGCAGCATAACACCCATGGTCTGTGTCCCCCAATGAAGTCTCAGAGAAAAAGATTTTTCGGTGAGTACACAAAAATCCTTCTATCACAGTTAACGGGTACTAGATTCTGTGATGGGACATTGTTTCAGTGAACTATTCAGATTTACTTATTGGGTTTTTGTCTTCCTCTCGTTCATCATAATAGGATATAAGTTGAACACAGACGTGTATCTGCCTTCAACCTTCTGAAAATCATGTTCAGGGGAACTATCGAATTCTATTTTTATTACAACAAATTAAATTTCTTTGTACAAAGTAGATATTTACCTATCTGGTTTACAAAGCCTTGTGTCTCACTGAAAAGCTGGGACCAATTACAGCAGTAGCATCAAGAGGTTTGTTTCCTAACTCTCTTAAGGCATATAAATATATGATGTGAGCTTGGCATGTGAGCTCGCATCAAAGGAAGGGAAGCAACCAATGACATACCAATACGTCATTGGTCGTGAAGAGGTTAAGTGATGAATTTACTGTAATATATTAGTAACATCTGGCTTTTCATCACAATTATGATACAATAATCAAGCTATTTAGGTAGAACATAAAATATTAATTGGAATACAAGTTTAGAACACAAACAACTATAACCCCTTCACGACAAAGGACGTATATATACGTCCTTGGCAGTGTCCCTCCCTCTTTTGCGAGATCACGCCCTGAGCTAACATCATTCTCTGTACATATCAGCTGATCTGTTCAACTGACGTGTAGCATACAGCACCGATCGGATCAGTGTTAACACTTTGGATTGCGCTGTCAGTCACTGACCGTGCAATCCAAAGCACTGCGGTAGGGATCGCGCCATTCCCCACCGGCATCTGAGGCCCCATGATGCGATTGACCTCGATGTGTTATCTTGACAACCCGGGATCCTGTGATGACCGTTGATGCTGTCTGGAATCCTTTCATGTGGATGCCTTACGAGCGGTGGCATCCACAGGAAGTAATGATTACTTCTGTGCATAGACTTGCAGCAGCTCATCTGTAAACAGCCTAAGTGAGTGGAGAGTGCAGTGCTGATGTCCCTAAGGGCCCATGTAAAATAAAGAAAAAATAAATAAAAATAAGGGGTAAAAAAAAAAAAACATAAGTTCAAATCACTCACCTTTTGCCCTATTGAAAATAAAACTATTAAAATATGCACATATTTGGTATTGCTGCTTTCAGACATGCCCTGATGGATACACTGCTTAAAGGAACCTGTCACCTCGATCTAAGCCTCTACACTATCACTACCTGTCCCCTGCACCTTCCTAGCTGCTCCCTATCTATCCCTCTCTGAGCTAAATCCGCCCTATAAAACAGCAGATGAATAACTTATAACTTACAAAAGTCCCTGAGGCTGGGGACTGAAAAGGCGGCCCCAGGCTCCATTCTGCCCCTCCTCGATGCAGCAGCACACGCTCCGTTGGGCGGCGTTATTCTTTCTTCAGCGCCACCTCCTCCATTTGGAATCTCCCGCCTGCTTTACACCTCTCATGTTATGGTGATGCGACCTCGATGTGTCCCCTGACCAGGACACAGCATATGGGAGATTGTATCTTCTGCTCGGTAGCAGCACACACAGGGTTAGCTGCTACTGGAGCTGAGTGCTGATTGAAAGCACTGACGCCCAGATGTGCGGGTGAATAGGAGATGATATGAGCTGCCCTGGGCTGTGGGGAGGGGGTGGAGTGTGTCAGGACAGCAGCAGGAGCTGCTGTGTAGAGAGAGCTGTGTGAAGATTTAACACAGCCTGTGAGCTCTGAGTGGATGTTCATGAGGATAATGAGTGGACGGTGAGGAGAGAAGGGTCGTGTGCTGACCTAACACAGCCTACCCAGAGGAAGGTACAGAGCTTCTATATCAGCTGTTGGGATTGTATGAGGTTGTACTCGGCTGCGCCCCGAAACCTGGAGGTCTGTGAATACCTGAACTGTGCCATTAAACTGTGTGAGCAAATACCTGAGTCACTGCCTACTGTCGTGCCGATCCTAACCTCTACCTTACAGTGTAAAGCGGGTGGGAGGTTCCAAATGGAGGAGGTGGCGATGAAGAAAGAATAACGCCGCCCAGCGGGGCATGTGCTGCTGCATCGAGGAGGGCAGAATGGAGCCTGGGGCTGCCTTTTCAGTACCCAGCCTCAGGGACTTCTGTAAGTTATAAGTTATTTTTCTGCTGTTTTATAGGGCGGATTTAGCTCATAGAGGGATAGATAGGGAGCAGCTAGGAAGGTGCAGGGACAGGTAGTGATAGTGTAGGGGCTTAGATCCAGGTGACAGGTTCCCTTTAATGAAAAAAAAGTCCAAACTCCAAAATTAAGGTTTTTTTGATTGCCACAACATTGCAATAAAATGCAATAACGGGCGATCAAAACCGCGTATCCACCCAAAATGGTATCATTATAAACGTCAGCTCAAGCTGCAAAAAATTAACTGTCACACAGCCCCAGATCCTGAAAAATGAGGACATTACATTGGAAAATGGCGCCAAAAGTGCAATTCTTTATCTTTAAAAAGCCTTAGAATTTTTTTCACCATTTAGATTATAAAAGTCCATATGTTTGGTATCTATGAACTTGTACTGACTCGAGGCATCATACTGACACGTTAGGTTTGCTATATAGTGAACGTGATGAATAAACAACCCAAAAAACAAACGTGTAATTGCACTTTGTTTTACAATTTTACCGCACTTAGAATTTTTTTTCCCATTTTCCTGTTCACTATATCTACTATATAATCACGAATGGATTTCGCGCACCACACTCGCATGCGACTCAGCGTGGTCATGTGGATACGAACGAAGCATTGGCCGCGCAGCGGCCATTGCGAGCAGCTCTAAGGCGACTCGCTATGCCCGCGCAGCGGGCATGGCGAGTCGCCTTAGCGGCGCGAAGCATTGGCCGCGAAGCGGCCATTGCGAGCAGTTCTAAGGCGACTCGCTATGCCCGCGCAGCGGGCATGGCGAGTCGCCTTAGCAGCGCGAAGCATTGGCCGCGAAGCGGCCATTGCGAGTCAGAGACTCGCTCTGCTAGAATCCCGATGCATTTTGCATCGGGCACCCATCTAGTGGTAAAATAAACTATTTTATTCAAAAGTACAACTCGTACTGCAAAAAACAAGTCCTTATATGTCTATATTGACGGAAAACTGAAAGCGTTATGGCTCTTGGAAGCAGGGTAGGGTAAAACAAAAGCCGGAAACCGGAAAATTGCCAAGGGGTTAATAAAATGTAAATATATAATACACTATGCAGTAAGTGGGAATGAACTGTACCCAGTGTATTATATTTCTGGAGTTGGGCAATTTTATAACGACACAAACTCCACAGCCCTGCTGTTTCATTTTTTCCATTAATTCTGGTTATATACCATGTTTGTGATTGTACTGTAAATACAACTTGTGATTTTGTTATTTTCCAGGTATTCACTGAGCACCTCTAATTCTTCGATAGCAGCTTTGCTCTGCGCCCTGTATCCTCATTTTCCTGTCCACAGTACAGATAACAGGTAATATCCCTGGTTGACTGTGGGGTTCACATGGCTTAGTTCCAATGTATTTTCTGCTATTATGTTTCTGGGTCGTTTTATTTCTAATTTCCATGTACCATAAAGGGTATAACCATATTGTTCATCACCCACATTTGTTCTTTCCGAGCTTTTCATTGTGTAAGGAAAATGATTTTTGAGAATAGTAAGTATTCTCAGGAGTAAGTGGGTTAGCCAGACACTGACGCATCATGGAAAATGTAAAATCCCAGAGTCAGGCTATACCTCCCTGTAAACATTAGATAAAGATCAATCAAAGCCGCTGATGAAGACTGATTTGACCTAGAGTCTGGGTGTCAGGGCCCCAGACAATGATTGTCAGGATAGGTAAAGATCCAGCATGTTCAGTTTTGGACTGCCAAGCACCCTGCGATAAGCCATCGCCAGAGATGTCTACCCAGCAGCTCCTATAAAGAACACAGGAGACCTTGGCAGAGCCAGATAGACAGATAACTCCTGGCCGAACAATCTTCCAAACCATTCTTCCGCCTAACAGTCATCTCATTTGTATAATAGTTAGAAAGATAAGGAAATAGTCAAGTCCATGTGCCTGCTTCCTGATCCTCCATAATTCTCAGGAGAGAATTCAGACAGTAAGACCTCCTAGAATGCAGGTCTCTAGCACAGCAGCCTATTTATCCTGGGTAAGGTAGTAGGAAATCTAAGATAGGGGTGAGAATGCACAAAATAGGGTCTTATCCTTAGGAGACAGGTTTTAAATGGTGAAATCCAGGAATTGCTCACCTGATAAGGTTGTGTAGCACACAACCGGCGTGATCACTCAGAACAATACAGCTGCTGCCAGGACCGTACCTCCACAGGTCACTGTGGTCATGATAAACGTCTGCAGGACAAAGTACCTTGTGGTCCGAGCTGCTGTGTTCATATGATAGAAAGACCAGATACAGCGGTATGTCTGGGTATAGTGGTAGCTAGTTTATTTTCCGACGCGTTTCGGAGTTGTATCCCAAACTCCTTCCTCAGGAAGGCGTTTGGGATACAACTCAAACTCGTCGGAAAATAAACTAGCTACCACTATACCCAGACATACCGCTGTATCTGGTCTTTCTATCATATGAACACAGCAGCTCGGACCACAAGGTAGTAGGAAAGGCTGACATCTGCTGTGGTGGTCTGTGAGCAAGTCTGGCACCTGTTTATGCTACGTTTTTCTTGCAGTGACTGAAGTTATCTAAATATACACTCGTATAATAAGCTGTTTCTTTTTTTCTAATTGCATATAAATCTACCTTACATGGGTAAGTATTGTACTCTATGCAGCACAGGAAATTCAGCATGTTACAATTGTAGCACTCATCGATAATGAACTGTGCTCAGAGCATTATTAGTAGAAATTATTCTAATGACATAATGTAGGTGAGCGCTAATATATCTGTGTACTACTAGGTATCACCTTCAAGCGTTACGACATCTCTATGTGCTGGCTGCTGAGCCAAGGCTTCTGGTGCCTGTGGATGTGGACACAAACGTTCCCTGTTATGTCCTGCTGGAGGTTACATACAAGGTACATTTTGTACCAGTTACAAACTTTCTGATGTTTTAAACATAAAAAACATTTTCACCCTTCTCAGTATCTAAAAGCATAAGAGTATTGCAAAAACTAAAATACTATCTGCAAGGTTTAAGTTAATGATTTTATTTCATTCAGTTGTTTTAAATATTGTAGGGGACTCAGTGGTATGAAGAAACTACAGAAGAACTCATGGCGCCCACCCTTCTTCCAGAGTTACATCTACTAAAACAAGTATGTAATATAATGCATACAAAATTTAACATTTTGCTCTGTGCTTAAGGTGGTTGTTCAGGTTTGGCTGGAAAGTCTGATGTCACCCTGTGACTGCAGACTTGTAAATCCTCTTGGAGTGGAGATTAGATATTCACACTTTTGGCCACATTCACACTAGACATGCATGGCCTTGCTCACTTCTCTTGCATTGAACAAGGCTGTGTACATCAAATCAGAATGTGGCCAGGAATATGCATATCACATACTTGTACACACTCGACCAGCTTTGGAGAATTCTGACAGTGCAATGCGAGGATTCACAAGTCTCCTCCACCAAACAACCCCTATAAACAATTGTTGTCACCAAATCATCTGTGTATAACATTTTCACCCCAAGTATTACATCCTTTAGAAATGTCACCTTTTTAAGTGCTTGTGTTTCTTGTGTATTCAACTCGCTTATTTGGGAATCAAATAGGTCCTTATTCTTTCCTAGGATAAAGAAACAATTGCTCTAATGTGGCCACTCTTTACTGGAATGAGTTGAAGTTTTAGTAACGGAAAACGTAACTCTAGTGGCCATGTGTCTCCATTAACGTCAAAATTATGAGTAGTTTGTCCTTGGAAGATCAAAGTTACTCTGCCATCACAGGATCTGACCTTTGATTAGATACATAGCTGTAGAGAATCCAACTATGATGGGGTTGTTGTCTGGTGAAAAGAAGTCATCACCTATCCACAGGACCAGTGATTGATTGACTGCTGGGACTTGCACCAAACTGGGCACTTTTATCGTGGCTAGAAAAAAATATTAGTATGCACTCCCAACTGCCACTCCATTTATTATCTATAGTGTTAAGTGCTGTGCTTTTTCTGACAGTCCTATAGAAAATTAATTAATGATGTTTTTCTGTCGGTATGCATACCCCACTACGGTTCAATGGCGATAAGAATTCCTTGTTCTAATAGTTGGTCCCCCACCAAACAATGTTTTAATTGGGCAATCCCTTTTGACCTCTGAATGACCAACGATACGCCTTTTAACAGCAGCCATTAAGAGGCCTGATTCCTAAGTAAATAGCGCCACTATGCTGGTGAAAGTCCCACAGGGTACAGCAGTTTATGACCGCTTGACACATAAGGGCATAGGAACCGATCGAGGCTGATTAACCCAATCATGAGATGGTCATCTAAGTGGTTAAAAAAAGGTTAAAAGACACCTTTTACACCATTGGCCCAACTTGTTTGTGGGTGCTGATGATTGCCATGATATCCCTGAGGTCATCTGATAACCCCAGTGTACAGGGGCCTGTTCTATCCTGCTATAACAGGGTGTACCAGGATGTGTTAGTGAGTCACTGACAGGTCTCTGGCACTGCAGGATAGGAGTACTCTAATACATGAGACCAATGATCAAAGTAAAATATGTTTATGTCCCACAGTGGAACTAAGTGTAAAGTAAAAACAAAAGTAAAACTAAATATGTACTGTGTAAAAGGTTTTACTAAAAAGCACACAGATCATGAAAACCTGTTTTGCGACTAAAAACGCAGCATTGGGTTTAAATAAAAATAAACTCAAGAATGTTCACAATTGATATTGCTGCGTACGGACGACCCAAACTATAAAACTGTCACGTTATTTATTAACTCGATGACAAATTGTGTGGTCCATTTTGTCATGTTATAGTTTGTGAAATTGAAGAAATTGGCGCTAAAGCAAACACTTTAGAGTAAAAATTACAATTTATATATTTTTTCATTTTATTGTGCATTAGGTAATGTGTAGAGGTAATGTGAAAGGTTAAAACATTTTTCCTGACAGCAGTTTTTAATTATTTGAGGGGTGTGATTTCTGAAATGGTATCTCTTTAGGCGAGTTTCTAAAGAGCCCCTTAAAGTCAATCTAAAATTGAATAGTTCCCTAAAGGAATAAGTTTAGTTAAAATAAAAAAAATAAAAAGAAATTGCTGCTAAACTTTTACCCTTCTAACATCCTGACAAAAAATGGCGACGTATGATAAGTAATGCAGATGTAACGTAGTTGTATGGGAAATGTTTTTTTGTACAGAATAACTGACTGTTTAAGGATTTAAAAACTGAAAATTAAGAAACTTTCTCCAAGTTTTTGATATTTTCACAATTAAACTTAAAAATATCAACCTAAATTTATCACTATCGTAAAGCACAATGTGTCACATAAGAACAATCTCAGAATCACTGGTATTAGTTGAAGCGTTCCAGAGTTATTTCTTTTTTTTTTTTTTGTAAACCAATAATATTGAGTTTAAAGAGAAGCATACAGAAATTGTACAATTTAGAAGAGAACAAATGAGAGAACAGTCGCAACCATGAGAGGGGGTAGATATGGGGTGGGGGAGAGGGAAGGAGACAAAGGGGTAAGATTGCAATGTAATACAAGATAAATGAACAATGTACATGAGATACTGAGGCAAACGGTACACAAAAACCAACAGGCTCCTCAAATGCAATAAAATCATGTAGGTATCTTAACAGAATTGTATTTAGAGGTAACCCACGGATCCCACCATTGGAGGACTTTATTCTTTTTTCACATGGTATGCGATAAGATTAACTCATGTTGAAAATGAATGTTCACACAGGAAAGTAATTCAGGCCTTGTTGGGTACACGGGAGACCTCCAGTGGGCGGCCACACATTGCCGGGCTGCTATAAGAATATTAGTGGTTATTGGATGTAGTAACGAAGGGATAGATTCTAAGCCGATTCCCAATAAGGCCAACTGAGGTACAAGGGTAATAGGGAATGCCCCCTATCTCTGACACCAGCCGCTCCACGTTAACCCAGAAGGTTCTAATTCCAGGACAGCCCCACCACAAATGAGGGATATCTCCCTGTCGAGAGCAACCCTTCCAACACAATGAGGAGGTCTGGTGGTCATGTTGCCTAAACTTTGCTATTTTCTTTGGAGTAAGATACCAATCCAGTTGAATTTTTTTGGATTGTTCCAAGTGCTTCACACATGAGGAGTACAGTGAGGCATATCCGGCCGCACTGTGCCACACCTCCAGAGGGGAGTCAAAGACAAGATAGCTCTCCCACCTCCTCATGTATGGAAGTTTAGACAATCCGTTTATGCTGAAAAGGGCTCTGCAAAAGATGGCTACACCGTGGCGGGAAGAGTTACCTGTTTTAAGGAAGTTCTGTAAGGATTCATCTATGTCGTCTAGGTCTAAAATAGGCCAGTGTATAGAGTTTAGAAAATGTCGCATTTGGAGATACCTAAAGAAGGACGAGTTGGGAAAGGCGAAGTCCATTACCAAGGAGGAGAAGAGTTTCAAGCGACCTGTGTCATCCATAAGCTCGGACAGACACTCAACCCCACATTATCTCCACGGGGCCAGTGACAAGGAGTCCACAGAGCACTCCCCACTAGAAGTGAGACATAGCGGTAGAGGAAGGGGAGAAACGCTCTACCCGCCCGTGACCACACCCCCAGAAGGGTCGACATTGTCCCCAAACATGACGGGAAGATCTTAGGTTGCAGCAAATTTATTTCCAACCACAATCTGGTTGACTGTCTGGGAGCATAGAAGGATTCTATTTGCATCCATAAGGAGGATTTGGAGCCTGACCTCCAGGGCTTGGCTGCATCTAATAGGGTGGCTTTATAATATGCTGTAATGTTCGGGACTCCTATGCCACCCCACGCATATGAGAGGATTAGAGTTTTCCTAGCTATCCGGGGTGGTTTATTGCTCCATATAAAACGGCTCAAGGTCGATTGCAGTGCGTTCAGGTATTTGCAAGAAACATGGAGGGGAAGGCACCTAAGGAGGTATAAGATTTTCGGTAAGATAGACATTTTGATAATTTGGATTCTGGCAATCCATGAAAGTTGTAAGGCAGAGTGTCTCCAGAGTTCCCGAGCCACCTCCGCCTGCAATTTGTCCCTGTTGGTCCTAACTATATTAGATGTTTTGGAAATCTGGACACCCAGATGCGCAAACCCATCCAAAGCTCATATAAGGGGATATTGCTGACGAAGACTAGTTTGGGCTCGGGAGGGGGGGGGATGTTAATGGGAGATATGGATGATTTGGATAGGTTTAATTTGTAATAAGAGGCAAGGGAAAAGTCTCGCAGGACGAACATCATTTGGGGGAGGGAAGTCTCTAGGTCTGAACAGATAAAGATTACATTGTCCGCATAGAGCCCTCCAGAGTTATTTCTTCATGAAGTGGCACTGGTCAGAATTCTAAAATTTGGCCTGGTCATGAAGGTCAAAACATGATCCTTCACTAAGAGGTTAATGTCGCATGTCATGTCTCATGCTGCATCTTTACATGCTGTTTTGTTAGTCTTCCAGAATTCAGCAAACAAAGGTCTGAGTAATTTCCTTTATTTCTCTTTCCAAAACAGATAAAAGTTAAAGGCCCTCGGTACTGGGAAATCATTATTGACTTGCGTAAAGGAACTCAACAATTGCAGTAAGTTGAATAAAATGTAAAAATGATCTATTTCATTATTGAGTATTTATTGAATACAGCAGTCGATATTACCAAGCAATTAGAGGGTTATTCTAAAGATGGACATATTGGATCGATAGGAAATTATATTTATTTTTCGCTCCATTGGGAGACGCAGACATTGGGTGTATAGCTTCCGCCTCCGGAGGTCACACAAATACTACACTTAAAACAAAAAGTGTAGCCCCTCCCCTACTGCCTATACACCCCCTCTAGGAGAAATCCCATCAGTTCTTTGCTTTGTGTTGAAGGAGGCACACTCTGCACTCATCCACTCTCACTTTAGTCTTACTCACTCTCCCTGGAGAGTGTCGGATGGAAGAAAAGTGGATCCATATGGATCCTCAGCATGTCTCCTTCCTCACCCTCGGGCAGAGGCGGTTGAGGTACCTTTGAGGTACAACGGGCTGGAGCCCTCATGCTGTTTTCCTTCTCCATCCCTTAGGGGCTCTGGAGAAGTGGGATCGTCGCGGGCTTCCATGTAATCTGGAGCTCAGACTCCATCCACAGCCCCTGTGGGTTCTGCTGGCCGGAGTTGTGGACCCCCAGGGATCGGCCCCTGCACCAAATGAGGTACTCTGTATCTGTGCATTGCTGCTGCTGCAGCCTGGGCTCCGGATTCATCCACATGCTGATGAGGTACACTGGGGGTCATTACATTGTGATACCGGTTCTGACGCCGGCTCCCCGCACCATCTCCTTCGCCACCCCTTAGGGGCTCGAAAGTGGGAGTCATCACGGGCATCCATGCTTCGCTGGAGCCCCTGCTCCGTCCACAGCCCCTGGCGGACCTGCTGGCCGGAGCAGTGTTGTCCCCAGGGACCAGGCCCTACACCTAAAGGTACTCTGGGGGTATTATGTTGTTGACTGGCACATCTCCCTTCGGGGCTGGCTGCCGGGATCTCAGCAGGTAACACGGTTGTCACCGGACCTCCGCGCTGCTGCAGCTGCTACACCCGGGCCTTCGGATCCCTGTGGGGGTCCTGACCACTGGGGCTGGTCTCCGACACCCCCTCTGAGGGTGTCAGCGCTGTCGGCCGGTGATCGCGCCAGACTTCCGCGCCTACCGTGCCTGCACGTCGGGCACGGTCTCAAATTTAGGCCCCGGCTTCACCTGCGGCCTAGTTTAGTAATGCCCGCCCCCGGCTGCCATTCAGGCAGAGGGGCGGGTTTTGGGCCGTCCCTGCGGCCATACTGATGCATGGAGGGCCTCTCCCCAGCTGCCTAGGTGACGCCCATTCCTCTCAGTTTCTATGGGGCCCCAGATTCCCGCAATTTGTGCCGGTCCGCCCATTTTTCACTTCCCCTCTGCTGGCTCCGGCGGCCATCTTGGCTTTCTACCGGTATATGCTCAGCAGCTGCAGTTCCCTGTGAGGTTCTGCAGCTTCTGGGGGACCAGGGACAGTGGGCTCTGATGATACACCACTGTCCTGCGGTCAGGCCACACCAGTTTCACCGGCTGTGAGCCCCCTTGCGTGGGCATCCCCTGCTGGGGATTCCCACAGTTATACAGCTATGTGGGCCATTTGGAGTATATCCCCCAACGGCCACATGCATGTCGCCGCCTGCACTTCATATAAGGCTTAGCTGCCTGCTGGATGCACTCCTCTGCTTTCGCGCAGCCAGAGACAAGCCCAGAGCCACAGGCTCTCCAGCACCTCGACCCAGGTGGATTCCCCTGCTGTCCTCCCGCAGGGCCCTGCAGGACGCCGTCTGGACAGAGGTCCCAGGAACCCTTGTCCAAGCCTTACCTAAGGCTATATTAGGTTATATAAGCCCAGACCGGGTCTCTTACAGGATCCCACACGTGACCTCCCTCAGGAGTCTAGGCCGGGTCCTTCACAGGATCCCCCTACGCCTGACCCTCCCCGGAGGGTTCCATAAGTCCAGGGCTGCGCGCCCACTAGTTGGACTGCCCCGGAAAACAGCCGAGGACTCTTCCTCAGGCCACTGTCCATGGCCCGCTACGCGGACCCCCGCGGGGCTACCTCCCCCTCCTCCTCGCATTACTCTCAGGATGTCGACAATGAGCAGGGGGTCAGGGTTCAGAGTCCGAGCTCACGCTGACTCTGAATGCCCCTGAGGGGGGACGCACTGGTGGATGACCTTGTTCCTTCTTCAACATGGTTGTTCCACCTGCTCCCCCTTCTCCGGTGGAGCCGGATTCCTTTTCAGGAAACACACCAATTTAGGTTCCCTAAAAGGGCTCATAGTGTGTTGCTTCCACCACCCTAATTTGGAGATGCTGTCCAAAGCCCAGGGCTGGCCCGGACTAGCTCTATCCTAAGAGAACCAGCAGTGCCGTTACTATCTTCTTCCTCGGAAGTGGTCAATGGTTGGTCTCATTCCCACAAGGTGGACCCTACGGGTCCAGACTTGCAGCCCGACCGTTGTGCCCGTGCCTAACGGCTCTTCCCTGAAAGAGATACGGACCGCCAGATTGATTTATTTTTTAACTCGATCTATGAAACTACTGTCCTCAGCTTTCGCAGCTGTAGGAGCAGGGCAGCCATGTCTGCGTGCTCGGCAAGGATCCGCTCCCTTACGGGGGTTCTCTTGCCTGAGATCATTACATAACGTCTCTGACGATCTTGGTAGCGTCAGCTACTCCCTGGCTATCCGCAGGTCTATGGCCTCGGAATATGATTAGCTGACCCCACTTCCAAAAAGGTACCTTACGGTGTTGTCTTTTTGCTGGTAACAGGCTGTTTTGGGAACAGCTGGAAGGACTCCTCTGGCGAGTAAGCTCTTACATGCCGCACGCTACGGTTGGGAAACCTGTGCACCAAAGGATTCAGTCCACTGGCTTGGACTAAAGCTAGGGTGTGACTCTGCATGGCGTTCCAAGATCGCCTGCACTCAGCGGCAGGAGGCTCAGCCTCTGTGACGGCCTCCTCATGCCTATCCGCCTCTCCAAGCCGCATCTTCGGTCAAGGACAGGCTCTCCGGTTATATCGCATGGCTACTATATACAGCTGAACTCTCTTCCTCGCCTCCTCTAGCAAAGGCGCAGGCTTTTAACCAGGCTCTGGATGCCTTGAGGCGAGAAGGAGTAGTCTTTCTGTCTCTCGAGAACCCTTGCATGCATCGATCGCCATCAAGGAGGTGTACCGGCTCATCCCCATGGCGCCCGCTAATCAGCGTTGGCTGAGGTTTGCGGTGGGGGACGACCATTTTGGTGGTTCTGTCCTCGTGGCCCTGCACTCCCAGGGCCATGCAGTAATATTGTACTTGAACGACCTACTGGTCAAGGCATCTTCTCTGGAACAATGCCAATGCAGTCTCTCACTCTGCTCTCCTGCTCAGACTCTGACGTGCCAGTGCATGGAGTCTCACGACTATTCAGCTTAAGTCAAGCTGCTTCTGGACAAACAACTGACACTTCTGTCAGAAGTCTGCTCACACCTTCGGTCACGCTCAGTCTCCCTCGGGCGGCTAATGTACATCTTGGGGAAAATGGTAGCGGCCATGGAGCAATATGCTTCATACAGTTTCTCCTGCGGCCACTGTGATTGCAGATCCTCCGCAGTGGGGACAAGCACCATCTTCCCGCGACAGGAAGATCTCCCTGTCTGCATTGACGAAGGTCTCCCTTCATTGGTGTCTGCTACCCCTGTCTGTCACGGGGGAGGTCCTTGCTGCCCCTCTCATGGGCAGTTGGGACCACGGCCGCCAGCCTCTCGGGCCGGGGCGCAGTATAACTCCACCACGGGGCTCAAGGCACCTAGACGGAGTCGGAATCCATTCTCCAAATCAATGTCCTGCAGAGCAGGGCCATTTGCTTAGCGCTTTTGGCTTTCCAACGGTTCCTGTCAGGAGACAGATCCGGATTTCATCAAACGCGATAGCGTCTCCTACGTCAATCGCCAGGGAGGAACTCGAAGCAACTCAGCTCTGCTCGAGGTTCAACGTATCCTTCAAGGGGTAGAGGACAACGACTCCTCCATCTCAGCAGTCCACATCCCCGGAGGGGACAACTAGGAAGCCGACGACCGAAGTCGCCAGGGCATGGACTCGGGCGAGTGGTTCCTTCATCCAGATGTCTTTCAGACCATCTGCAACCGATGAGGAACGCTGGACGTGGACCTGATTGCCTAAGGTTCCAGTTTTCATGGCCCGGCTTCAGGATCACCAGACCCTGGCTGCGGAAACACTGGTCCAGAACTGGTCTCAGTTTCATTGCCCTTACGGGTTTTCCCCGTTGGTAATGTTGCCTAGAGTCCTGCGCAAAATCAGGGCAGAATGCAGGCGCGCTCTACTGATCGCCCCGGACTGGCCCAGGCGTGCCTGGTGCCCAGACCTGTGGCAGCTCACGGCAGGGGAACCGTGGAACCTTCCAGATCGTCTCATGGTCCGTTCTTTCACCAGAATTCTGTGGCCCTCAGCTTAACTTTGTGACTCTTAAATCCTGGCTGATGACATCCCGGGGATTCCCCCAGCGGTTGCCGCGACTATGAGACAGGCCAGGAAACCTGCGTCGGCAAAGATCTACTGCAGGACTTGGAAAATTTTCTTTTCCTGGTGCCACTCGAATGGGCACTCTTCTTGGCCTTGCCCTGTACCAATCCTGCTTTCCTTTCTATATTCAGGATTGGGTTTAGGGTTATCTCTTAGTTCCCTTCTGGGACAGATTTCTGCACTATTTGTGCTATTCTACAAACGTCTGGCTAATCTCACTCAAGTTAGGACGTTTGTGCAAGGGGCATGTCACATTGTTCCGCCCTACGGACGTCCTTTGGACCCCTGGGACCTTAATATGGTCCTTGCAGCGCTATAGAAGCTGCCTTTCGAATCTCTGAGAGAGGTGTCCCTCTCCGGACTTTCACAGAAAGTTGCCTTTCTGGTGGCCATTACCTCTCTTCGGAGAGTTTCAGAGCTGGCAACCCTGTCTTGCAAGTCTCCTCTCCTGGTGATTCACCAGGATAAAGTGGGGCTCCGGCCTGTGGCAGAGTTCTTACCCAAGGTGCTTTCTCCGTTTCACCTGAATCAAGACATTGTCCTTCCGTTTTTTTGTCCTAATCCTGTTCTCCAGTATGAGAAGTCTCTGCATACTTTGGACCTGGTCAGGGCTGTCAGGATTTATGTCTCCCGCTCGGCTTCTTTTCGCCGCACGGACGCCTTGTTCGTTCTCACGACAGGCCAGAAAAAAAGAAAAAAAAGGGAACGCCGGCCTCCAAGTCCTCCTTGGCCCGGTGGATCAAGGCTCTATCCAGGAGGCCTACCTTTCCTCTGCTACGCCCTTACCTGCAGGGATTAAGGCACATTCGACAAAAGCTGTGGGTGCCTCGTGGGCCTTACGTCACCAGGCCACAGCACAACAGGTGTGTCAGGCGGCCACTTGGTCCAGCCTACACTCCTTCACGAAACATTATCAGATTCATGCGTATGCTTCTGCAGATGCTAATGTGGGCAGACGGATCCTTCAGGCGGCGGTCAGTCACCTATGATTGTTACTGCCACGCTTTGGATCTTCTCCCACCCAGGGATCGCTTTTGGACATCCCAATGTCTGGGTCTCCCAATAAAGCGAAAAAGAAAAAGAGAATTTTGTTTACTTACCGTAAATTCTTTTTCTTCTAGCTCCTAATTGGGAGACCCAGCACCCACCCTGTTGCCTTTTAGGCTTTGTTTTTCTGTTTAAGTGGCTGGCGTTATACATGTCGCTTTTATGGCTCTGTTGGCCGATACTTCATAGCCGGACCTTTCGGTCTTGGTGTGGGTTTTATCCTCCTTCCTGCTTGTGCACCGAACTGATGGGATTTCTCCTAGAGGGGGTGTATAGGCAGTAGGGGAGGGGCTACACTTTTTGTTTTAAGTGTAGTACTTTGTGTGTCCTCCGGAGGCGGAAGCTATACACCCAATGTCTGAGTCTCCCAATTAGGAGCTAGAAGAAAAAGAATTTACGGTAAGTAAACAAAATTCTCTTTTTTTGATACGTTTTGGTCACTAGGACCTGATATTTTGCAAGAACAGGCATCCAGCTTGGTTACTTTATATCGTTTATATAATATAACGGAGCCACATATGAGTATAACCGCTCTCACCTGCTTCACAAAGGTGCATATTCTATTCCTAAATTTATTTCATTATATAATTATGGCATATTATGTGTAGGAACAATATAAATCCATGTTTACACTTATGGGGTAAGCTCTGTTGTTACTTAACATTTTTGAAAGGGACAAAGACATGCAGCCTTGTCAGCCTTGGAACCAACATAAAACAAAGCAGCACAACTCGCCCCTTGTGACCAACATGAAACAGGAAAGCTGCACAGCTCGCCCTGTGTGACTAGCATGAAGAGGGAAAGCAGCACAGATCGCCCTGTGTGACCAAAATGAAGCAGCAAAGCAGCACAGCCCGCCCTATGTGACCAGAATGAAGCAGGAAAGCAGCACAGTTCACCCTATGTGACCAAAATGAAGCAGGAAAGCAGCACTCACCCCCGTGCGACTAAAATGAAGCAGGAAAACTGCACAGCTTGCCCAGTGTAACTAGCATGAAGCAGGAAAGCAGCACAATTCACCCTGTGTGACTAGCATGAAGCAGGAAGGCTGCACAGCTTGCACTGTGTGACTAGCATGAAGCAGGAAAGTGGCACAACTCACCCTGTGTGTGAATTTAGTGAAGGTTACAAGTTACCAATCAGTAGGACATGTACAGGCCTTTGCTTTGAATGACTTCAGCACATCTGTGGCCACAGGACATCACTAGTCACTCACACTTCTCTTGTGTGATTTTGCTCCACTCTTCTTCCAGTCACTTCCACAATTCTCTGACTGTTGTGGGCACCCTAAATTCAAGATTTGATTGCACACCCTTTGGAATAAATAACTGCAATGAATCACTTCATATAACATCAAAAAGCTTCCTATGCTATCCTATAGGAATTTTGTACCACTCTTTTTTTTACAAACTGCTCCAGATCTCTGATATTTGAAGGTGCCTTCTCCTAACAGCAATTTTAAGATCTCCCCATAGATGTTCAATGGGATTTAGATCCGGACTCATTTCTGACACTTCATAAATCTCAAGCGCTTTGTTTCCATATGTTTCTGGATGTTTCTTGAAGTATGTTTGGAGTCATTGTCCTGCTGAGAGACCCATGACCTATGACGTAAAGCCAGCTTTCTGACACTGGGCACTACATTGCAACCCAAAATTCTTTGGTAATCTTTTGAATTTATAGTGTCTTACCCAAAATTCTTTGGTAATCTTTTGATTTTATAATTTCTTGCCCATAATCAAGATACCCAGTGCCAGAGGAAGGAAAATAATCCCAAAACATCTTTGAACCTCCACCATATGTGACTATATGTACTGTTTTTTGTTATTTGTAGGCCTTTTTGGTAAACAGAAGAATGATGTGCTTTACCAAAAAAACTGTATCTTGGTCACATTTGTCCATAAGATGCTCTTGCAGAAAGATTTTTGGCTTACTTGTGTACATTTTGGAAAAATGCAGTCTAGCTTTTCATAGCTCTGTATCAGCAGTGGGGTGCTCCTGGGTCTCCTGCCATGGCATTTAATTTAATTAAAATATGGACAGATAGGTCGTACTGACACTGATGCACCCTGAACCAGCAGGACAGCTTGAAATTCTTTGGATCTTGATTGGGGCTGTTTATCCACCATCCATATTATCCTGCATTTCAACCTTTTATAAATTTTTGTCTGCTGTCCACGTGAGGGGGGAGAATAGCTACAGTTCCATGGGTTATAACCTTCTAAATTACAGTGGGGAAAAAAGTTTTTTGATGTGGACTGTTTGAGTTTGCGAACAGGTGTCTTTCTCTAACGCCTCATTGAGGGACACAGGACCATGGGTGTTATGCTGTTTATCCCTAGGAGGCGACACTAAGTAAATGCAAAAAAAACTATAGGCTCCTCCTCGGCAGCATTCACCCGCTGGCTGGGCCAGGCAACGCCAATTTTAGCTTGGCATCTGTAGGAGGCACATCTCTCAAGAATTCTTCTACTAGACGGGTGACTGGATACCCTCGGGGACAGATTTCCCAAAACCTTCAACAGGCGGGAACGCGGAGTGTCGCCTCCCAGTACCCCCTCCTGGGACGTTGGCAACTTCATAAAGGGCAACGGTTCCCTCGAATACTGATTTCCCTCACTCTTCAACAGACGGGCAAGCGGAGTGTCGCCTCCCCATAACCCCTTCCACAACGGTGCAGACTCGCTTGATCCCAGTGCTAGGACTTCTGCCTCTACAGCAGCAGACAGCAGCAAAGGACAGCCCACTGGACTCCCCAGCCTGCCATACAGCATTCTGGGTTGAGACATCTCCGCCGGTGAGATCCCCTTTGATATTGCCCCTTGCAGGGCCTATCAGTGTCAAGACATCCTGTTTTACCGGTGGAGGGCTCAGGGCTTATGGCTGTTGCCACTTCAGAAGGGCACTTTATTCACCGGCCCGTTTCCCCCCACTGCTGTGGCAGGCTGCACAATCCACAGACCACCGACGTAACCACCGGTGTCCCTGCCAATTTCATGCTGTTTTCGGCTATTTTTCCCAGTCTCCCGGCTGGCCCCACCCCCTGGAATGATGCGGCGCCCGGTGGCCATGGCCCCTGATGACGCTGTTTGCATCATCTGGGTGCAAGCCCCACCCCTTGCCTTTGCCACGCCCCCTCCAGAGCATGTGTTTTTGCTTGCGGCGCCGACTACATTACTTTCCACTCGGAGAGGACGGCAGACATTATCAGGCCGCACCAGACAGTGCTCTGTAGGAAGCAGCACTTGGGGACAGCAGGAGCCTGAACTGAGGGCACAGGACCATCGGCTGCGGACCCCCTGCAACCATGCATGCCCCAAAGGGTACAAAGAATTCAAAGGCTCATACAGCCTATTATTCTTCCTGCTCCACCTGCCACACTGGCTTCCACGAAAGCATACTGCCCCTTATTGCCAGTCCTGTACCCCTGCAGCTCCCAAGAGCCCTCTGTTGCCGCAACTGCCAGCGGTCCGGAGCCCAGGGCCCCAGTACACCAGATTGGGCCCTATTTCTGGCATAGTCTACGGAGAAGGTGTCCCAAAACCTGGTACAAGCTATGCAATGCCGCCCTCCCAAACTTGGGCCCCCAGAAGGAGAACAGGCAGAGAACCCCTCCATGGAGTGTCCTTCTGACAGCAGCAGGACACGTACCACATCTGCCGTAGTGGTCAGAAAACGGTCACACAGAAACGTTTCGCCCGTGTCCTCCCACGGCTCCCACGCATCCCCGTCAAGGTAACAGGGACCTTGCTTTGCTGCATCTGACGACCTAGAGGAAGGGGAATGTTGCCTATACCAGGACGAATTTCTGGACATAGACTCCCCTGACGACCAAGCGGCCATTGACTCTCTCATTACAGCGGTCAGCCTCACCTTAAACGTGGACGACGTTCCGTCCTCCACACCTGAGCATGCAGTCTCTTTTAAAAGAGCAAAGAAGCCGCAAAAGGTCTTTGCGGACCATCTGGAGTTTCAGGCAATCCTTACTAAACAAAGGGAGAAACCTGACAAGCGCTTTGGTAACCGCAAGGCCATAGAGTCTCGGTACCCCTTCACCTTAGCTATCCCCAAAGGCTGGGCAGATTCATCATCTGTTGACCACCCCCGTCTCCCGTCTTGCGGCTAAAACTTTGCTCTCATTGCCTGATGGTTCCTCCATCAAAGATCCGACCGACAGACAAATGAAGCAGCTCGCTCACTTCGCCTTTGAAGCAGCGGGATCTTCCCTCTCGCTGTCTTTCGCCTCTGTGTGGGTTGCAAAGGCTATCATGGTCTAGGCCGAAATCCCTATGCACTTCCTTGCAGGAGTCTCAGCTCCCTCATACCTTCACTGACATCACTGCCCAGATCACCGCGGCTGCGGATTACTTGATCCAGGCATCCCTTGACTCTGCTACCTGCGCAACTTTCGCTGCCTCTAATACCATTGCTATTCGTAGGGCCCTTTGGCTCCGACAGTGGCGGGCGGACTTGGCGTCAAAAAAGTCATTGACAGGCCTCCCTTTTTTTTTCTGATCGTTCTATTTGGTGAGCGCCTGGACAAACTTATCTCTGATGCCACAGAAAAACCTTCGTCAGGTGCCCACAGACCACGTTCCGTTCCTTCCGGAACTTCTTTGGCTGAACAACCTCTCGACTGCCCCCTGCCTCTACTCGGGCCCCTCGTAGAGACAGGCCTTCCCAGTCTTCTCCTAAAGCAAGTACCTCCTGGCAGTCCAGACAGGGACAGTTGAAGCCCAGGGAGTCTCGATCCCAGCGCTTCTCCTCTTCTTGACTTCTACAGCGCTCCGGAAGACACTCCCACTTTAGGTGGCCGTCTACGGCTTTTCAGCCACATCTGGTCATCCGCCACAGACGACAGATGGGTTCAAGATCTTGTGTCTTCCGGCTACCACATAGTTTCGATCCCGTCCTCCATGCCGATTCTTTCCTTCAAATCCCCCAAAATCCCCAAAGCGCCGCCGGGCCTTCCTCAACGCGATCCAATTTCAACAGGCGGGAGTAATCGTCCCCGTACCGCAGCCCGAGAGGTTCAAGGGGTTTTACTCCAACCTCTTCGTGGTCCCCAAGAAAGACGGTACAGTGCGCCCCATCCTCGACCTCAAGCACTTAAACAGGCATGTTTGTGTCCGGACGTTCCATCATTGCGTCAATGGAGGACCCATCGCCCCAGCTCACCAACAATTCCTCTGCTTCGCAGTACAGAATTCTCATTTCCATTTCGTAGCCCTACCTTTCGGCCTCACTACTGCACCAAGAGTCTTTACCAAGGTCCTGGCGGCCGCCATGAGTGTACTTCATGCCAGGGGCATAGCGGTCTTGCCCTACCTAGATGACCTGCTGATAAAAGCTCCTTACTTTCAGGACTGCGCAGCAGCGTCCAGATTACAGTCGACACTCTGTCTCGCCTAGGGTGGCTACTGAACCTGGAAAAGTCATCCTCGGCCCCGTCCCAGTCCATCACCTTCCTCAGCATGACCCTAGACACTTACCGGGGTTTGGTCTCTCTTCCCCAGGACAGGGCGTCTACCCTACGCCAGGCAGTACACACATTGCTGCGTCCTCACTCACACTCCATTCGGTTCAGCATGAGGGTTCTTGGCAGGATGGCTGAGGCAATGGAGTCCGTACCCTCTGCCCAATTTCACCTCCGGCCATTGCAACTAGCCCTTCTGTTGGCCTGGGACAGGAGCCCCTTTTCACTCAACAAGACTCTCTGCCTATCACCAGCAGTAACGCAAATCTCCTTTAGTGGCTTCGGCCAACTTCCCTCTCCAGGGGACGTTCCTTTCTGCCAGTTTACTGGCTGGTTCTGACCACGGATGGCAGTCTCCTAGGCTGGAGAGCAGTGTACCGACATCTCACAGCCGTTGGACCCGGGAGTCGTCCTTGCCGATAAATATCCTTGAGATTCTTGCGATCCTCGCCCTCGAAGCATTTCATCCCCTGCTTGCGGGTCGCCATATCTGTGTCCAGTCGGACAATGCGACAGTGGTGGCCTATATCAATCGACAGGGAGGTACACACAGCAGGGCAGCGTACCACGAGGTCCAGAGGATCCTTTGTTGGCCAGAATCGATGAAGTCTGTCATCTCCGCGGTTCACATACCGGGAGTAGAGAACTGGGCAGCTGATTTTCTGAGTCGCCAGGGTCTAGCCGCCGGAGAATGGTCCTTCCATCCGGAGGTATTGTCACCGCTGGGGGACGCCAGACGTAGATCTGATGGCGTCTCACCTGAATGCAAAAGTGCCCACATTCATAGCACGGTCGCATGATCCACTGTCCGTCAGAGCAGACACTCTGGTTTGCTCCTGGCATCACTTTCGACTGCCATACATTTTCCCTCCCCTACCCTTGCTTCCACAGGTAATCAGGAAAATCATAGCGGAAGGAGTCCCAGTCATACTGATAGCCCCGGATTGGCCCAGGCACGCCTGGTACGCTGACCTAGTGCGGCTACTCGCTGACGTCCCTTAGCATCTTCCAGACCTGCTGAATATCCTCACTCAGTGTCCCATTTCCCATCAGAATTCAAGGGCCCTGAATTTGTCGCATTGGCCGTTGAGACCTGTCTTAACGCGGGCCGGGTTTTCTCCCGATGTTATCACCACCATGATCAGGGCTCAAAAGCCTGCCTCTTCTCGCATCTACCACCGTACGTGGAGAATACTTTTCTCGTGGTGTAGGGATCGAGGCCTCTCTCTCTGTCTATCCACGTGATTCTCAGCTTCCTCCAGTCGGGTCTACAGTCTGGTCTATCTCTGAGCTCCCTGAAAGG
Source organism: Allobates femoralis (assembly GCA_033576535.1). Taxonomy (NCBI): domain Eukaryota; kingdom Metazoa; phylum Chordata; class Amphibia; order Anura; family Aromobatidae; genus Allobates; species Allobates femoralis. The sequence goes on from JARQOC010000001.1 coordinate 461,320,467, forward strand.
GCAGGTTTCTGCTCTTTTGTTTTTTTTACCAACGCCACCTTTCCTCTAGGGCCCAAGTCAAAACCTTCCTCCAAGGTGTTTACTGCTTGCTTCCTCCATGCAGGAGACCGCTTGAGCCCTGGTACCTTAACCTAGTCTTGGACGGACTTCAGAGGTCCCGCTTTGAGCCCTTACAGGGGTCGGCTCTTCCTCTTTTATCATGGAAGCTAACCTTCCTGGTGGCAATTACGTCCATCAGGAGGGGTTCTGAACTGGCAGCAGTAAATCAGACAGCCCCGAACTGGTTTTTGGCCTCATAGTAGCCTATGGAGCCGGATGGCAGCTCTCTGCCATCCGGTTTCATCTCTGCGGTGGAATCCGTGAGAAATCTGATTTTTCTCACCTTACACAAAAACGTTGCTTGCAATGTTTTTGTGTCAGGGGAGAAAAATCTCCCCAAAATGCTGTATCCCGGATTTGCCCGGATTCTCCCGGACTCTCCCGGATTCGGGGCAATCAGGTTCTCAATAACATGGGAGCCTATGGGGCTGGATTGGCCCGGTACGGGCGAATCCGGGAACCGGATACCGGCGGCTGCACGCCACTGTTGTTTCAGGACTGCGCCGTGGTGTGAAGCCAGCCTAAGAATTAATATTGTCACAACCTTTATATACAGTATATTATTCTTCTGGTCAATTTTATAACCCCATGTTCTCAATTCAGGAGTGTTAACTTTTGACTTTAACAAAAGAGCTAAAATACTTTGCAGCTGATATCTAATTTTATTTATTCCTAACTTTATTACTTTAGGTCAATTCTTTGTAAGGATGGGGTTTTGTATGTGAAACTTCGGGCTGGTCAATTGTCCTATAAGGAGGATCCTATGGGCTGGAGAAGTCTACTTGCTCAGACTGTTACTCATAGAAACTCAGAAGCTCGCAGTTTTAAGGTACCTTATGCCACTATTGAATTTTTGTTTATTTATCAGTGTTCTTATTTTCCATGTGATCTTAAAACTGTGCTATAATTGGCATTATGACCTTCAGAAATAATGGACAAAGTTGTATGGACTTCTTATCTGTACATGGTTCTCATAATAGCATTTTAAAATGTGAGTGCATCAGAAAACAATGTGCAAATGCAAAGTGGTAGGGAATAATCTAGTGACTGAGCCAAGTATAAAGCCTATAATGACACAGCTATATATTTTATATACAATATTATTTATGTTCAAAATCAAATTTTACACCATTTCAAGAGATCAAATATACATTTTACTCTATGTGAAAAAGTGAGCTAAAAAAACACCTAGATAAAGTGTAGTCTATAGCTCCTCTCAAAGTCTCGCTTTTGTGAAAGCTGAAATAGATCAATAGGCTGTGATCAATATTGATAAAGATTTGTCTTGTATTCTAAATTTTAAAAAGTTTAAATAATTTTATTTTTTTTTTAAATTTAACTTTATATCATTTTGACTTAATAAAATGATACATCTGCAGCACAACCACTCACCCGATTCCTCTATCCTAGAATTTTACAAGCCCTAATGAGGGCAAAGAGGACAAGTATGCTGCATTACATTTTCCTTCCCCCATAAGTACAGTCCCTGACAGACGTTATGTCACTTATCCATGTTATGTAAATAAAAGCTTATAACCTGACGTTAAATGTATCCATTGGTTTTATAAATTACTCTTTTGAAAGCTGAAACCCTCCCAAATGTGGTTTAGGTTATGAAAATAAATTGGCATCAATGCTGAAATATTGATTATTTAATGAACACAGAATGGTCGGATTTTGGCAAGACAAAAGTTTTTTCGCCCACTGAAAGCAATGTGATATTCAAACAAATGATTAACTTAAAATAATACAAATATATGATGCATAATATTGGTGAATGAAGTTGTGGTGCTATGAGACTCATATTTAATATTTTGTGTGACGTCTATGAGCTTGAAGGACTGCATCCATGTGGTTCAACAATGATTCATACAATTTATTAATGAAGACATCAGGAATACCAAAGAATGCACTCTTACATGCCTCCCAGAGTTCATCTAGATTCTTTGGTTTTGTCTTCCAAGCTTCCTCTTTCATCCTACCCCAAACATGCTCAATGATGTTCACGTCTGGTGACTGGGCTGGCCAGTCATTGAGCACCTTGATCTTTTTTGCCTGGAGGAACTTTGTTGTAGAGATGGATGTATGAGATGGAGCACCATCCTGCTGCAGAATTTGACCCCTTTTATGATTTGGAATATAAAAGGAAGTTAATACTTCTTGATATTTTAGGCTATTGATATTGCCCTCCACCTTGCAAATGTTTTGCACACTTCTCATACTGAATGCAACCCCAGACCATGATCTTTCCACCACCAAATTTAATTGTTGTCTAGGAGTATTTTGGATCCATACGGGCTCCAATAGGTCTCCTGCAGTATTTGCGGCGGCTGTGGGTTAATTCTACTGAAGATTCATCAGAGAAATCCACCTTCTGCCACTTTTCCAGCGTCCATCTGTTTAGCAGGCTCTAGGACTTTGCAAATGTCACACGTTTTTTTATTTGACTTTTGTTTAGTGCTGGCTTCTGGGCACTGATTCGACCATGGAGGCAATTTCAAGACAGAATCCTACAAACTGTTCTAGTTGACACAGGGACTTGAGGTGACCAGGCCTGTTGGAGCTCTGCTGCAGTGGAAGAGGGGCTTGATTTCGATTTTCTAACCAACAAACGTTCCTCTTGAGCAGTTGTCATGCGGGGTCTGCTGGACCTGGGCTTATCAAGCACATCTCCAGTCTCTTAAATCTTTTTTTAATTCTTTGTACTTGATACTGAGGCATATTAAAGGTGCCAGCCACCTCTGCAGTGGATCTGGTCTTCAGCCTCTTGATAATCAAGGCTTTGGTTGCAGGGTGGATTTTTGCCATGTTGTCAGAGCTCAAGTTGCAGTTCAAGTGAAGGTCTGAGGTGCTGGGTTTCTTTTTAGACACACCCACTAATTAACCGATCATTTACTGAGCACAGGTGAGGATGTAAACTAGGATTGGGTGCATATATGACCAGGCGACAAAACTTTTGTCTTGCCAAAATCTGACCTTTCTGTGTTCATTAAATGATCAATATTTCAGCTTTGATGCCAATTTATTTTCTTAACCTAAACCACATTTGGGAGGGTTTCAGCTTTCAAAAGAGTTATCTATTAATCCAACGGATTAATTTAACATCCGGTTATAAGCTTTTATTTACATAACATGGATAAGCGACATAACTTCTATCAGGGACTGTATAAAGTCAACCTGTTCTATTAAACTACCACTTATCTCTGTTTTCAGCTACAACAATCCCAGCCGACTCTAATGTATCAGTCCATAATGTTCATAATTTGTACATGTTTAGCATAAACTCTCTTCTCTGGCGTTATTAGCCACTTTAGCTTCTGAATAAATTCTAGTGCAGTTGGACTCTTCTCACCTATCCAATGTTGCACTGAAGGCTTCCTTGCTATATAGGCTTTCTTGCCACTGCCGATTTTCCTGGCTCACCAGTCTCAAAGGGTCTTCCAGTTACCGTAGTATACACGAATGGCAAGAGGGAAACATTTCCAGAGTAAACATTATATGTGTTTCTTCCAAAACCTTGTTGGTCTTGGCAGGTTCACAACAACATGTGGAGCAGATCCGTAATTCTCCTCATCGCCCAATATCATAAAAAAATTGAGGTTTTTCAATATACATGGTAATGTATATGAAGATTTGACAACTCTCTCCAAAATCTCTCTATTGTTCCTCTTCAGTGGGCCCTGTGTCACCTTCCCATTTTTCTTTACTTGCATACTGAAAATTTTGATAACACTAGATATAGCTGTGACCATATTGCTGGACATAACTCCCGCTGAATTTACTGTGCTTGAAATGCAATGTAATATACTGTTCAGGGGACGTTTGCCCATCACCTCTAGCAGCTCTGCCTGAAAATCATGTCGCAGCTTCAAGTACTTTATAGAAGATGGTGTAAATTAATTCAAATACCACTTGAAACCGAGAAGATCATAAATAGGGATATTCTCAGGTTATGTTATTCTCATGGTATTAAATGCTTTAAATAGTATAAAATAAGCAAATTTATAAATGACTTGTCCTTTTCTATCTCTTGTCATTCTTTTACGGTGAAATCTTTTATCTTGGTGTACAGCATGTTTTGAAGGAGTTTGGCTTCTAGACATCCTGTGTATTTTTTTTTATACAGCAGTTAAAGGGAACCAACCACCCCAAATGACCCCCCGGACTATTAATATCGTTCCCTACACCCAGCACATACATGTGCTGCAAGGTTTTTTGCTAAAAAAAAATGCTTTTTAAAAGTTGAGATAATGATTTATAAAGTATTTAACGAAGGGACGGGTGGGCGTTACTTAGCTGGGGCTAAAGCCAGGTTGCAGCTGCCAGTCATCCTCCTGTCTCCCCTCGCAGCAGTAACGGCCAGCCCTTTCTTGTCGTCACAGCCTGCTGAGCCTGGTGCACGGGATCTCATGCCCGTGCACACGTCATCAGCTACAGCTGGGTCGCGAGCGCGCGCTCTGACTTCCACAGCCGAGCGCAGGAAGTCAGAGTGTGTGTGCTCGCGACCCGGCTGTAGCTGATGACGTGTGCATGGGCATGAGATCCCGTGCACCAGGCTGTGACGACAAGAAAGGGCTGGCCGTTACTGCTGCGAGGGGAGACAGGAGGATGACTGGCAGCTGCAACTCGGCGTTAGCCCCAGCTAAGTAACGCCCACCCGTCCCTTCGTTAAATACTTTATAAATCATTATCTCAACTTTTAAAAAGCAGTTTTTTTAGCAAAAAACCTTGCAGCACATGTATGTGCTGGGTGTAGGGAACGATATTAATAGTCCGGGGGGTCATTTGGGGTGGTTGGTTCCCTTTAATGTTCACCTCTCACCTTCCCAGCTCCTAAAAGGGCCTTTAGCAATTGCATCCCATTCTCCCTTCCATTCCCAGTTTTCTGAGCAGTTCTAATCACTGCTCTCACTTTCCTGAATCTTGTGCTTGGTCAAAATCCATTTTATTACCATATGTAATTATAGTGATAAGTGTGGACTCAGAACACTAAAGGCTCAGTCACACATAACGACGCACCAGTGATCCCAATAACAATAATGATGTGCAGAGATCACTGGTGCATCGTTTTTACATCGCTGGTAAGATGTCAAACAGGTATCTCGCCAGGATGTGAAAACGACGCACCAGCGATCCAGAATTATACCGAGGTCGTTGGGAATTGTCACTCCATTAGATCATTGGTTATTGTCCCTGTCAAACACAACGATATAGCGCTCCCAGCAGGAGCGCAACGACGTAGAAATGATCCAGAGCAGTGTGTAATGATCAATGATCTCACAGCAGGGGCCAGATCGTTGATACGTGTTGCACATAACGGGATTGCTAACGGGATCGCTGTTGCGTCACAAAATATGTGACGTTACAGCGATCTCGTTAGCGATCTCGTTATGTATGACAGGGCCTTAACACACTTTTAATATGTAGCAGCAGAATGAAGCTACTCACCAGTACTGTCACTTATAGAGAGTACACCCACCCGTTAAGCAACTGGAAAGTAAATAGAGACAACTAGAAGATACCACTTTAATGGGACTCTCAGCACAGAATGACTGTTCAAATGAAGCACAGGAGTTCCATGCACTATGATATGGCCAAATATTTAATTGCACCCTCTCATCTGCTTGTTTTTCCATCTATCTCTGCCTTTATTTGGCTCTTTGAAGCCAGAGCTGTAAACCAAATAGGAAGGAGGGACATGGAGATGGAGGGAAAACAAACAGGTGGGATAGTGCATTTGAATGTACTTGGTTTAAAAACAGTCATCCTGTGCTTACAAGAGACGCTTAAAGGGCATCTGTCAGTGGGATCCACCCTCCTAAGCCACTAATATGGACATTCAGGTAATGAAAGTTGAGAAGTTGAAGAAACTGATAACTTGATATATGCAATCCAATGTCTTATTCTAGAAAATTCCATGCTTTTCTTAATATGTTTCTTATCTGTTAAAATCTAGAGGCGGGACACTGATCTCCATTACAATTTACCTTCAGAGGTTATTTTAACTAAAAGGGGTCATTACCAGTGTGAGACTTGTAATGTCTGCTCGCCCTCCTGTTCTACATGCCTCTCACTGGTAATGCCTCCTTTTATTTGAAATACGCTCAGGAGGCAGATTGTCAGGGAGATGTTTACAACACCCTTAAATCTTAACAGCTCATTTTCACATTGGGATATACGGTATGTGAATGTCTCTGGAATAAGACATTGGATCGCAGGTAAAGTATACCATAAAAGTGAGTACAGCCCTGTTATTTTTGAAAAATATTTATCATATCTTTTCATGGGACAACACTGAAAATATAAAAAAAATGAAGAAAGGAGGGACACTCTAAGTTAACCTGCCCCAGTTGTGCTGCCTTTACAACCAGGATCTGAAGCGTGCAGTGTCTAACACCAAGCGGGCCCAGCTGGGTTCAGCGATGAGTCAGGTGACTGTGACATCACCGCAGGTCCTTCAGGCGCAGGTCCTGGAGTGTTTTTACTCCGGCTGTCTTCTCCCCAACAGCTCTGAACACTTTTCTCTCAGAGAGGGACAACAAGTGAAGTGATTATTAGTGTTTCCAGGCGCCAGGATAAGGATTCTTAACCCCTTAAGGACCGAGTCACTTTGCAGCTTAATGACCGGACCATTTTTTGTAATTCTGACCACTCTCCCTTTATGAGGTAATATCTCTGGAACGCCTCAACGGATCCTCGCGATTCTGAGATTGTTTTTTCGTGACATATTGGGCTTCATGTTAGTATTAAATTTAGGTCGATAATTTTTGCGTTTATTTGTGAAAAAATAAAAAATTTGGCAAAAATTTTGAAAATTTAGCAATTTTCAAATTATGAATTTTTATTCTGCTAAACCAGAGAGTTATGTGCCACAAAATAGTTAATAGATAACATTTCCCACATGTCTACTTCACATCAGCACAATTTTGGAAGAAAAAAAAAAATTTGGTAGGACGTTATAAGGGTTCAAAGTTCATCAGCAATTATTCATTTTTCCAGCAAAATTTACAAAACCAATTTTTTAGTGACCACATCACATTTGAAGTCCCTTTGAGGGGTGTACATGACAGAAAACATCCAAAAGTGACACCATTCCAAAAACTGCACCCCTCAAGCTACTCAAAACTATATTCAAGAAGATTATTAACCCTTCAGGTGCTTCACAGGAACTAAAATAAAGTTGAAGGAAAAAATGGACATTTTAATTTTTGTAACAAAAATGTTCATTTAGCCTCAATTTTTTCATTTTCACATGGGCAACAGGATAAAATGCATCCTAAAATTTGTTGGGCAATTTCTCCTGAGTACACCGATACCTCATATATGGTCATAAACCACTGTTTGGGCGCATGGCAGGGCTCAGAAGGGAGGGAGCGCAATTTGAATTTTAGAGCCAATTTTCCGTTCAAAAAGTGAAATGGCGCTCCTTCACTTCTGAGCCCTGCCGTGCGCCCAAACAGTGGTTTATGACCACATATAAGGTATCGGTGTACTCAGGAGAAATTGCCCAACAAATTTTGGGATGTATTTTATCCCTTTGCCCATGTGAAACTGAAAAAATGTAGGCAAAAAGAATTTTTTTGTGAAAAAAAAGTGTTTTTTTAATATTTATGAATGAATTTGTGAAGCATCTGGGGGTTCAAAGTGCTCACTATGCATCTAGATACCTTCCTTAGGGGGTCTAGTTTCCAAAATGGGGTCATTTGTGGGGGAGCTCCAATGTGGAGACACACAGGGACCCTCCATACGCGACATGGTGTCCGCTAACAATTTGAATGGAAAATGAGCTCAAATTGTTAGCGGACACCATGTCGCGTTTGGAGGGTCCCTGTGTATCTCCACATTGGAGCTCCCCCACAAGTGACCCCATTTTGGAAACTAGACCTCCGAAGGAACGTATCTAGATGCATAGTGAGCACTTTGAACCCCCATATGCTTCAGAAATTCATCCGTAAAAATGAAAAAGCACTTTTTTTTCCACTAAAAAATTATTTTTTCATTATTACGGATCAATTTGTGAAGCATCTGGGGGTTCAAAGTGCTCACTATGTACCTAGATATGTTCCTTTGGGGGTCTAGTTTCCAAAATAGGGTCACTTATTGGGGAGCTCCAATGTGGAGACACACAGGGACCCTCCAAACGCGACATGGTGTCCGCTAACAATTTGAGCTCATTTTCCATTCTAATTGTTAGCGGACACCATGTCGCGTTTGGAGGGTCCCCGTGTGTCTCCACATTGGAGCTCCCCCACAAGTGACCCCATTTTGGAAACTACACCCCCAAAGGAACATATCTAGATGCATAGTGAGCACTTTCTACCCCCAGGTGCTTCACAAATTGATCTGTAAAAATGAAAAAAAAAAATTTGTGTGGAAAAAAAAAGTGCTTTTTCATTTTTATGGATGAATTTGTGAAGCATCTGGGGTTCAAAGTGCTCACTATGCATCTAGATATGTTCCTTAGGGGGTCTAGTTTCCAAAATGGGGTCACTTGTGGGGGAGCTCCAATGTGGAGACACACCGGGGCCCTCCAAACGCGACATGGTGTCCGCTAACAATTTGAATGGAAAATTAGCTCAAATTGTTAGCTGACACCATGTCGCGTTTGGAGGGTCCCTGTGTATCTCCACATTGGAGCTCCCCCACAAGTGACCCCATTTTCGAAACTAGACCCCCAATGGAACATATCTAGATGCATAGTGAGCACTTTGAACCCCCAGATGCTTCACAAATTGATCCATAATAATGAAAAAAGAAATTTTTTTGTGGAAAAAAAAGTGCTTTTTCATTATTACGGATGAATTTCTGAAGCATATGGGGGTTCAAAGTGCTCACTATGCATCTAGATATGTTCCATTGGGGGTCTAGTTTCGAAAATGGGGTCACTTGTGGGGGAGCTCCAATGTAGAGACACACCGGGGCCCTCCAAACGCGACATGGTGTCCGCTAACAATTTGAATGGAAAATGAGCTCAATTTGTTAGCGGACACCATGTCGCGTTTGGAGGGCCCCCGTGTGTCTCCACATTGGAGCTTCCCCACAAGTGACCCCATTTTGGAAACTAGACCCCCAAAGGAACATATCTAGATGCATAGTGAGCACTTTGAACCTCCAGGTGCTTCAGAAATTCATCCGTAAAAATGAAAAAGCACTTTTTTTCCACAAATAATTTCTTTTTTTATTATTACGGATCAATTTGTGAAGCATCTGGGGGTTCAAAGTGCTCACTATGCATCTAGATATAATCCTTTAGGGGTCTAGTTTCCAAAATGGGGTCACTTGTGGGGGAGCTCCAATGTGGAGACACACAGGGGCTCTCCATACGCAACATGGTGTCCACTAACAATTGGAATTGTTAGCGGACACCTTGTAGGATATGAAGAGCCCCTATGTGCCTAAACATTGGAGCTCCCCCACAAGTGACTTCATTTTGGAAACTAAAACCACCCAAGGAACATATCTAGATGCATAGTGAGCACTTTGAACCCCCAGGTGCTTCACAAATTGATCCGTAAAAATGAAAAAAGAAACTTTTTGTGGAAAAAAACGTGCTTTTTCATTTTTATGGATGAATTTGTGAAGCATCTGGGAGTTCAAAGTGATCACTATGCATCTAGATACGTTCCTTTGGGGGTCTAGTTTCCAAAATGGGGTCACTTGTGGGGGAGCTCCAATGTTCAGGCACACAGGGAGGGGCTCTCCATACCCGACATGGTTTCCGCTAACAATTGGAGCTAATTTTCTATTGAAATTGTTAGCGGACACCATGTCGCATATGGAGAACCCGTGTGCCACCAGCACAAGGGCAACTGGTAGAGTTGGGGTACAGCACCAGAAAATGCCGTCTCTAATGAATGCGCTATTTTCTTGGGTGGCTGTGGGTTGAAATTTGCAGCGTGGGGGATCCACAACATTTGAGTCTCTCCACACTGAGGATTCCAGTCAGCCAGCTACCAAGCTGTACATGGCTGGCTACAAATACAGCGAAGGCTTTTTTTTATTTCTAGAACTAATTCTAGAAAAAAAAAATGACGTAGGGCTCCGCCATATTTTTGGTCCAGCCAGGTACAACTTGGCAGCTACAGACTGCCAGCAACCCCCAGCTGCCTCGTTGTACCTGGCTGCAACCAAAAATACAGCGAAGCCCATTTTTTTTTTATTTCTAGAACTAATTCTAGAAAAAAAAAAATGACGTAGGGCTCCGCCATATTTTTGGTCCAGCCAGGTACAACTTGGCAGCTACAGACTGCCAGCAACCCCCAGCTGCCTCGTTGTACCTGGCTGCAACCAAAAATACAGCGAAGCCCATTTTTTTTTATTTCTAGAACTAATTCTAGAAAAAAAAAAATGACGTAGGGCTCCGCCATATTTTTGGTCCAGCCAGGTACAACTTGGCAGCTACAGACTGCCAGCAACCCCCAGCTGCCTCGTTGTACCTGGCTGCAACCAAAAATACAGCGAAGCCCATATTTTTTTATTTCTAGATCTAATTCTAGAAAAAAAAATGACGTAGGGCTCCGCCATATTTTTGGCCCAGCCAGGTACAACTAGGCAGCTGGGGGCTGGAATCCTCAGCATGGAAAGGCCCAAGTGTTCTGGGCCCCCCATGCTGCGAATTGCAGCCCGCAGCCGCCCCAGAAAATGGCGCATTCATTGAAGCGCCATTTTCTGGCGCTGTACCCATGCTCTTCCAGTTGCCCTGGTGCCGGTGGCAAACTGGGTAATAAAGGGGTTAATGCCAGCTTTTTATTGGCAGCTGGCACTAAGCCCGAGATTCATAATATAGGGCCAATGTTAGACCCGCCATTAGGAATCTCTGGTAAATAGTCAGAAAATACACACATAGAAAAATCTTTTTATTTGAAAAAAAACACAAAACAAAATTAGGACTCCATCTTTATTATAAAGATCCGACGTAGTCCACAACGAAGGTCCCACGACGCTCGATCGCCTCCGACGTAGTCCACAACGAAGGTCCCACGATCGCCATGCAGGATCGGACTGCAAAGTAGCGATCTGACAGCCCGGGTGCAGTGATCCACTATGTGGATCACTGCACCGGGGCTGTGAGATCGCTTTCTGCAGCTGAATCTGCATGCAGACGGATCGGACTGCAGAGCAGCGATCTGGCAGTTCAGGTGCAGCGCTGGGGCTGCGAGATTGCTTTCTGCAGCTTGATCCCTATGCAGGAGGATCGGACTGCAGAGCAGCGATCTGGCAGCCCGGGTGCAGCGCCGGGGCTGCGAGATCGCTTTCTGCAGCTGAATCTGCATGCAGACGGATCGGACTGCAGAGCAGCGATCTGGCAGCCCGGGTGCAGCGCCGGGGCTGCGAGATCGCTTTCTGCAGCTGAATCTGCATGCAGACGGATCGGACTGCAGAGCAGCGATCTGGCAGTTCAGGTGCAGCGCTGGGGCTGCGAGATTGCTTTCTGCAGCTTGATCCCTATGCAGGAGGATCGGACTGCAGAGCAGCGATCTGGCAGCCCGGGTGCAGCGCCGGGGCTGCGAGATCGCTTTCTGCAGCTCGATCCTCATGCAGGTGGATCGGACTGCAGAGCAGCAATCTGGCAGCCCGGGTGCCGTGCCGGGACTGCAAGATTGCTTTCTGCAGCTCAATCCCCATGCAAGGGGAATCCCCTGCATGGAAAGCAAGCTGCAGAAAGCGATCTGACAGCTTGGGCGCAGTGGTCTGAAAGTCCGGATCACTGTGCAGTGGATCACTGCACAGTTTGGACCACTGCACCCAAACTGTCAGATTGCTTTCTGCAGCTCAATCCCCATGCAAGGGGATTCCCCTGCATGGAGAGCAAGCTGCAGAAAACAATCTGACAGCTTGGTTTCAGTGATCCAGTGGATCACTGCACAGTTTGGATCACTGCGCCTGAGCTGTCAAGATTGCTTTCTGCAGCTCAATCCCCATGCAAGGGGATTCCCCTGCATGGAGAGCAAGCTGCAGAAAACAATCTGACAGCTTGGTTTCAGTGATCCACTGGATCACTGCACCCGAGCTGACAGATTGCTTTCTGCAGCTCAATCCCCATGCAGGGGAATCCCCCTGCAAGGGGATCAAGGTGTAGAAAGTGATCTGACAACTTGGGCACAGTGATCTACTGGATCACTGCACCTGAGCTGTCAGATCATTCTGCAGTTTGATCCCCATGCAGGGGGATGGGGGGATCAGGGATCCCCCTGCAGGGGGATGGGGGATCAGGGATTCCCCTGGAGGGGGATGGGGGATCAGGGATCCCCCTCCAGGGGGATGGGGGATCAGGGGTCCCCCTCCAGGGGGATGGGGGATCAGGGATCCCCCTGCAGGGGGATGGGGGATCAGGGATCCCCTGGAGGGGGATGGGGGATCAGGGATCCCCCTGGAGGGGGATGGGGGATCAGGGATCCCCCTGGAGGGGGATGGGGGATCAGGGATTCCCCTGGAGGGGGATGGGGGATCAGGGATCCCCCTGGAGGGGGATGGGGGATCAGGGATTCCCCTGGAGGGGGATGGGGGATCAGGGATTCCCCTGGAGGGGGATGGGGGATCAGGGATCCCCCTGGAGGGGGATGGGGGATCAGGGATCCCCTTCCAGGGGGATGGGGGATCAGGGGTCCCCCTCCAGGGGGATGGGGAATCAGGGGTACTCACCTAGGGCCGCACCGTCTGGGCTGGGGGAGCGGCAGTGGAGAAGGGGGCGGTGCCACCACCGCACACTGTCCTCCTGGCTCCTGCGTGCCCGGCACCGGCTGCAGGTAAGCGGCGGTGCAATGCCGCTGGAGGGCGGGCGGTGCTGGGCAGCGACACCCCCCCCCCCTCGCTACTAACATCAGCAGCTGCAGGGCCCCCTCCGGTCACCGGTACTGTGGCGGGGGGCCGGAGACAGCGCGGGATGAGGGGGGGGGGAGGTCGGACACAGCAGGGGACGGGGAATGAGGGGGGGAGGGCGGACACAGCAGGAGACAGGGGGAATGGGGGGAGGGAGAGCGGACACAGCAGGGGACAGGGGTGATGGAGGGAGGGCGAACACAGCAAGGGACAGGGGTGAGGAGGGGGGGGGGGGATGCGGACACAGCGGGTAGAGGAGACCGGGAGGGAGGAGAGTGGGCACAGGGGCAGTGGACATAGGCAGGGCATGTGTGCAGGAGCCGGGCACAGCTGACAGCCCGGCTCCTGCAGCGATCGCTCAGGGAAGTGCTGACATTCAGCACTTTCCTGTGCGATCATGATGTGATCGGTCGGTCAAATTGACTGACCGATCACATCGCTCTGAGTGTGGGGACCCCTAAAAAGGGTCCCCACACCTCTGCCCCTGACCCTTGGCTGTCACTGACAGCTTTTAGAATTGAGCTGTCACTGTTCGTTTAGGAGCAGTGACAGTTCAAAGCCATGACGAGTATACTCGTCATGATGCGGGAACTGACAGCTTTTCATGACGAGTATACTCGTCATTAGTCGTAAAGGGGTTAAGGCATGGGTCTTTTACTCAGAACGCGTTTCGGCGGTAATGTCCGCCTTCATCAGGTAAAACTCTAGTCTGGAGAAACAACGCCTGTTCGTTTGACTAATCAAAGCCCTAATTTGCATAGGATAAAATGGAGGTAATAGTTGTTGTTTTTTTTGTTTTTTTTATTACACACACATTGATTTTAGAAAATGATGTTAGACAGAGCTGGTTAAGAAGGGATTTTTGACGTGCAAATGTGAATGCTGCTAGCTTGGGTGGCATAAGCCACTGGGCAGTTTTCCCTTTAAAGGTGCCTTACTACAAGTGAAATCTCAATTAAAGCACCACTCCGCCTTGGTGAAGTGTCCTGCCAGCACGCTTTAATGTTTCATGGAGCGCATCAGTGGTCACAAATCATTACATCTCTTTGAAAGCCTCGTTTAGACTCTCAGACAGATGCATTGAGATCTTGTGACATAACTTCTGCCAAGCAGAAGGTACGGGCACAAGATGACGTCATAGGAGCAGCTTTTGTAAAAGATTAGGATGCTAGGAGGTGAGAATATGACAGGGGTAGGATCTTTCATTCAAAGAACCACACCAGCACTGGAATAAAAAAAAAAACCTGCTGGAGTGATGCTTTATCGTGAAGTCAAAAAGGTCTTCTATGATGGCAATGAAAATCATTCACAGATCTGTCAAAGAAAACTCTGGTGTTTATCAGGAGCGGAGATTTAGAAGTACTTTCACTGTTGACAGGAGAATTACATAAGGCCACCATGATTTTGTTCATGCCTGTGGTCTCCTTCAGCCCATGACATTGCAATTTGCATTCTGGGTAAAGAGATATTTGTCAAGGTGTGGGAATGTGTGAAGGCAGATGTTTCACACATGTAATTCTAGATGTTGTTTTTTCTTATGTAACTGAAGAAAAGTCATTGTCAGAGTTCTAGGAAGAGGATGGGTGGGGTGACTGCAGCTGTGTACAATCCATTGCTACGCAATTCAGAGAATGCAACTGGCTTTAATCCCACTTCTCTGCTTGTTTCATTTGTGACAATTAGCTCTACAAAGAAAGCTTTACCAAACCTTTAAGTGATCTCCTATTCTTATTAAGGGATAACTGACTGATTGCCGCTTAGATCCCCAGCAATCTGGAGAATAAGGCTTTGTAGATCCCCATCTAAATGGAGTGGAGATTAAAATGAACTTGTCACCTGTTTTGGGTGTTATATAAACTGTGCCCACCACTTCTAACATACCGTAATTGGGGATCCTGTAACCTCTTTATATCCCCAGACGTGCCCCTGCATAACTCATAAATCAACTTTTAACGTGTCCCGCGCTGTATGTACATGAGTTCTTAAGGGTCTGATGGGGTGCGACACAGTTCAGGCAGAGCCGCCCCGCTGCATTGAAAACGCCGCCCCTCCTGTGTATGCATGTGAATGAAATACAACGTCATTACAGCTCTCGTACCTGTGCAGTGGTGCGGGTCACTGTGCTCTATTGAAGCCACACAGTGCCTAAAGTCTTGCAGTCTTGAGATTTCTGAAGTCCCACGCCAGCGCAGTGAATCTTGCAAGACTTTGGGCACTGTGCGGCTTCAATAGAGCACAGTGACCTGTTTTTTGACAAATCTTCATCAAAATCTGCATGTTTATCCTGAAGCCATTAAATTCTATGACTTCTCAGAAATGGTGTGCCAACGTTGCATTTTTTTTCTTTGCGTATTTCATGAAGAAACATCAATTGACAGTGTGTGTTCCCCTGTGTTTTTCTGCCCCTCCAGCCATTGACTTTTTTTTTTTTTTTTTTTTATAAATATGTCAGAAAAATGTACAAATCATTGACAAACATGCTGTGTGGTTTTCACAAGATGCAGAAAATTTCTGCCCTGAATCTGCAGCGTGGGCACATACCTTAAGTTATGTGTAAACAAAAACCCTTAAGGTTTTAATTGTACAAACTTATTTTTTTCTCTGTTAACAATAAAGTGTACCAAATTGTTATTAAAGAAAATCTTTAGGCAGGCACTCAGAGACATGGTCTTCAGGAAAAAATTGGAAATCCTCTAAGATTGCTCATCATTAGTGTAAATGCTAAGTGCTTTTGCATATGCTATACTGGAAACAAATGTTTATTTGCTTGAATTTAGGGACATAAGAACTATGAGTTAGTCTGATGCTACCTGGATGCTGAGATTAAGAATACATTTTAACAAAAATAAAGTTGGCTCCTACCCCAGCAGACTGCACCTCTCCTGCTAAGACCAGGCCTCCTCAGATTAGCTTAGTGTCAGTTGGAGGCAGACATGGGTCTGATTCTCAGATCAGTCTTAGCATTGATAGGCTAAGTTAGGTACTAATGTTTTCTCTCAAAGCTCCATTTGGCTACATTATGGATCATCTCTGTAAGCTCTGGCAGAGGTCAGACACCTCCAGGGCCATCACTGTACTCTGATTTCAATTTTGCGGTAAGGAATGTCTGTCTAAGATAGGGGAGGCCTGCCACAACACAGCTTCCTCCTAACCCTGCACCCATGGGATTAAAGCCTCCTGGGTTTTGCACCTCTAGGTATCTGCTCTTCTATGGAGCTCTTACCTTTGCGGCTTGGGATGCAAGTATTAACAGAAGGGTGCTACAAGTATCATAAAGGATTGCTGTTCTTCCTCCTTTCTGCAGTACTATTTTTAGTTTTCCCACCCCAGTGACGCCTTTAGGCCATCCCATCATTCCTGTGCCCCCTCATTAAGTGACCAAGAATTGAACATTTTTGGTATTTGCCATAAAATCTTTCTTGTAGTTTTCATTGTGGGGGGAGCAGATCACCCTTCCTTGGTTGCCCATTCGGGTGCTTTTTCACTCACTGAGGAGGCTTGGTGTTAACTGGCAATGTATTGTCTGCTGAGGAGGAGCCAACTTTTTTTCTTAAGATGTATCATTAGTGTCAGCCTCCAGGTGATATAAAATAATCAATGGTTCCTGGGTCCCCAATAAAGACTAGGAGAAAGAGATTTTACGGTGAGTACCAAAAATCTTCATGTTCTTTATTCAGCTTTTTATTCATTGGTACCTTTTAAGCTACATAATAACCATTTTATCAATGATTGACAAAGATTTTCTTTATTGCTAAAAACAAATTTTAGAAATGTAAGCATTTGGTAAGTGTTCACTGTGCCTGCTAAATAGGCTGTTTGTTTCTTTCCTTCTGCTTTAGCCCGAGGCCATTTCTGCTTTCACATCTGATCCAGCACTCCTATCATTTGCAGAATATTTCTGTAAACCATTATCTGACATGGGCCAGGTAATTATGGAGTATGTTTAATCCCATGTGTGAGGGTGCTTAGATCCACACTGTAACACTAGAGTTGCATACGTTTTCACTGTAATCATTTGTACCACCTTTGGGGAAATTACTTGTATCCGTCATGTGTTGATGGCATGTCTTCGCTGCAGTTAAGTATACAGAGACATACTGAAGCAGCATAGGATATAAATTTAAGGATACTATAGGTTATTTTTTGTTTAATCACATGGTTGTCCTTTTTGTTATTTTTTTATGGCATTAGTTATTTATTTTCAGATCTACGAAGCCACACAAAAAAATAATTGTCATGCAAAGAAACTTGTTTGATGTCCCTGGTGTCACTTAAAGGAATCCGTACCATACTAACAATATCCGGAAATAGGGCTTAGGTAGCCCTATTGGGATATATAACTTTTATTCTTATAGGTGACCTCATTATGTTGCTATAAGCTTTTGAAATTCTAATGTCTTGTGCTGACTAGTCAATTGTATGTAAATGCCTCGTGCATATTCCCCCGGCTGCTCCTCTGTGCAGTGTCAGTGATTTGTGAATGCTGTCAGTATTCATTTCAAAGTGAAAGTAGACTTGTAGCTGTGACGCCCCCTACATTAACAGCCCACTGTATTTATCTGGCATTATTGCGCCTCATGTTGTGCTGCTCATTCCGTCAGTTTCCAGTGAGTAGCATGACTCTGACCAGATCTGGTAAGATAATGCCAGACAATTACACTAACAGTGTGCTGCTAATGCAGGGGGCGTCACAGCTACAAGATCACTTTCACTTTGAGATGAATCCTGCCAGTCTGCACCTATCACTGATGCCGTTCAGAGTGGTGGGCAGGGGAATATGCATGAGACCTTTTACATACAATTGACTAGTCAGCACCAGACACTAAAATTTCAAAAGCTTATAGCAACATAATGAGGCCATGTATAGGAATAAAAGTTATATGTCCAAACTGAGCTACCCAAACCCTATTTCAGTATACTGTTAGTATAGTACACAACCATCATCCGACAGATTCCCTTTAAGTTTGTGTAATATAGCAGGAATCCTATTTTTAATACTTGGGATTTCTCCAAAGACCTGAGCTTTACCTTGAAATACAGCAAGAACAATTACTCTGGTCTGTTGACACCTTTTCAAAATACAGCATTTGTCCTGCATAATTGTATTTCTAATACACAGTAACCTATAGAGTCATGGCATATTTTGGTGTTTTTTAAAGGGATTCTGTCAGTAAGATCAACCCACCTAAGCAGTCTATATGGGCATGTAGGTCATAGAAAACTGAATAAAATATCCAATGTCTTATTCCAGAGAAATCAATGTTAGGGCCACGTCACACACACAGATAATTGTGCAGATATTGGTCACAGATCTCTGGTTGCAGTGAAATCATGGACAGATTGTCCCATTTTGTTGCTGTGTACAAATGTAACAATGTCTCCATGATTTCACTGCAACCAGAGATCTGCGAACAATATGTGCACAGATATCTGTGTGTGTGACGTGGCCCTTACTCTTATATATAAATGAGCTGTTCCAGGCTGTGGGTCAGAGTCTGATCTGCATGAGAATCTGCCTCCAAGGATTATTATGAATAGAAGGCGGTATTACCAGTGTGATGTGTGATGGCCGCTCTCTGCCCTACTGATCTCACTGTAGAGTTCTGTGTGATAATAACTGACACATCTGCAGGTTTCTCTCAGCTTCAGTTTCCATCTCACAGACAGTCAGTGTTATGATATTAAAAACAAATTATATTGTTTCTAATATATATTATGATATTGTTGCAATACAGCAGAGCTGTGAGAGCTGCAGCAAACATGTTTGTAAAAAGACATAATTCAGTTCTACTGTTCTATGGTGGTTATGACACGGGTAACTCCCTCCTTTTCAAAATAAGCTCTGAGTCAGATTCTCATGCAGATCGGTATCTGGCCCATAGCCTGGAACAGCTCATTTACATGCATTTCTGTGGAATAAGGTTTTGAATCGCAGATGTCAAGATATCTTTTTATTCAACTACCTATCACCTCTATGCCCACATAGCAGCGAACAATGCTGCTCTATCCATAGTCAGTAGTGCACGGTAGTGTTAGTGTTTTCTCTGTGCAGTTGCATTTTCAAAGTTAAATGTTAAAAATTCTACATTACCACAAAAAAAATAAGAAGTATACTATGTCATCATTTTAACCCCTTACTGACATGTCAGCTTCCGGTCTTTGATGCGGTATCAGGGGCTAAGCCCGCATCTTTGTTGGCAGACAAGATTACAGGATGATGATAGGTTATTAAGAGGGCTGGGGATCTGCTGGAGACCCCTGTGCTTTTCATGTAGGTGCAGACCTTATGCTATTTCTCCTTCGCCTCATTGGGGGACACAGGACCGTGGGTGTTATGCTGCTGTCCACTAGGAGGCGACACTAAGCAGAATCTGCAAAAGAGTTAAGTGGCTCCTCCTCTACAGCATATACAGCCTAGAGCAGGAAGTGCTTCTCCAGTTTTTTGCTTAGTGTCGAAGGAGGCACACGTCTATTTTTACTCTCTATTTTTTTCTCATCTTTTTTCTTCCAATGAAGAAAAGTGGGTCCGGTGTGACCCCCGGCATGCTCCTTCCTCGGCCACCCACTGTTGGGGCGCTGGGTTGAAGTTGAGAATCGTTACATATGCCGTACTCCTTTCTCGGCCTCCCACTGTTGGGTTGCTGGGTTAAAGTTGAGACAGCCCAGCATAACATCCACCTTCCTCACTCCCTCGGGGTCCTGAGTTGAAGCCAGAGCTGGACTACCTGCCAGATGACGTCCCCCTAATCACCCTCTGGGTGCTTAGGCTGAGGCACCACAGGTATCAGCAGCACATGCTGCATTCTGGGCTGGGACTCTGGATGGATGCCTTCAGGAGCGCAGGCTCAGAGATGACCCCCTAATCATCCTATGGGTCATTAGGCTGTGGCACCACATGTACCAGCAGCACATGCTGCATTCTGGCCTGGCTAGATGGATGCCTGCAGAAGCACAGGCTCAGAGACGACCCCCTAATCACCCTATGGGTCATTAGGCTGTGGCACCACAGGTCCCAGCAGCACACGCTGCACTCTGGGCTGAGATTCTGGAGCAGTCCTCCTAATCACCTTGTGGGCTATTACACTGAGGCACATGGCTGCTTGCACAGCTCAGCCCCACTCAGCCCTGCACTCCTTCCAAGGACTGGGAGTCTGTTTCCCTTCTCCCTGCACAGCTCCCTCAGCCCAGGCAGGGGAAAGAGGTACCCTGCCCCCCCCTATGCTGCCCCTTCAAAAGCAGGCAGCACTGTACCTGGGGTGGTAGGGATCCATGGCCCCCCTCGCTGCCACACCGGAGGTTCCGGATGGTTTCCGGACCTCCGCGCTGACCCCCCCGCCATCGGCGGGTCCGCAATTCACGCTAGGCCCCGGCTTCAGGCCTAGCGTCGAAGGCACCGCCTATCCCCGCCCACCGCCCGCCCTCCGGATCGCGTCATATGACGCGGCGCCGCATCACTGAGAGGGGCGGGAGGTTCCCTGGACGCTTGTATTGCGCGCCCATTCAGGCTCCCGCCCCCTCCTTGTTCCTCCTGACGGTGCCAAAAATGCACTGGGCGCCATTATGAATGTGGGCACAGCACACTGTAGGCAAGGTAGCCATATACAGTGTAGCTGCTATGGGGGCTTACAGGCTATAGGGGCATATATTATGGCCAGCAGGGATGGCTTCCTTGCTGCAGCTCTCCTCCCCCTCCCTGTTCTCCAGGGTGACAGGCTGTGGGCCAGATACAGGACTGCCTGCAGGGATATAGTTCCCTGCTGCAGCTTCCTCTCCCCCTGTGCACCATGTGTTGCAGACTATGACACGTGTGACAGGCTATGCCACGGGTCACAGGCTATGCCATGTGTGACAGGCTACATAGGCATTTACGAGGGCCAGTGCAGCAAGGAGCTGGCAGACATATTCTGCCCTGAAACTCTCTGTGCTGCTGTGAATACAACTTCATTATCTGCTGCAGCACAGTGCTGTCCTGACTGAAATCACAATGAGTGTACCGTGCCCTACATGATCTCTCCTGACATACTCTGTGCTGCTGTAAACCTTTTTTTCTTTTCAGCAGCTATACATAATGCCAGTGAAGAAATTAGGCGTCAGACTATTCTCAGTACGCTTTATACTGTGTCGTTACAGTAACACGGCTTCTTCTATGTTCACATCCGGCGAGCAGAGTTCCTCTGCCTAGTGCGGGTGACACACTAATAGGCACAGCCTGGTTTTCCTTGCATCGTGTCAGCCAATGATGCCAGTACCTATCAGAGCACATAACGCTACATTTAGATAGACTGTTAGTGCGTTTGCGACTATGTCACAGTTTATGGGAAACTAGTATGCAGCAGGAGGATGACTCCGACATCTGATGGTTTTTTCGCCCTTTATGCATCTCTAAATCAACGTTCCATCTCAAAGGAAGCTAAATGTCACTACTTCGACCATTCAACTGTGTCACAGGACACAACATCGTACCCATGGGACCCTCGGCGTCCCACTTACCATAAGGGAGTTTTTTGTTGGGTTTGGCCTCCATGGCAGGGTTCGTGCGGTACCCTATCTGACAACAAGTTTTCCCTAGGGACACCGTTCTGCTGGACAGAACACAACAGCAGGCATCAGAGTCCGCTACCGTACCTTAAGGATGCCAATCGCGCACCCTACAGTGCCTCACTCGTCGTCGGCAATCCAGATCCCAACCTTTTGGGAATTCATTTAACGGATCATTGTCTAAATCGACCAAAACTCGATCAACGCACATGTAGCACAGACAACCCTCCAAACTGGAGCTCCCCCTTAATTCAGGGAGTCATTATGTCTGTGTTACACGCAGAGCGTGTTTACAGGTTCTATGCCTGTGCTACACACACAGCGTGGTTTAAAGGTTCTATTCCAATTTCCTTGTTGCCCATAAACAAGAACGTACAGTACGTCCCGTGCTAGGCTGACACAGCTAGACAAACTCGCCTGGGACAGATTTTCCGCACGGCTTCTCTCCATGATACTGTTTTATGGAACACGAAGAATACCTTGTATCCTTAGATCTACAGGTTGAATACCTGCATGTTCCTCTTGCAGCCACTTATCATACTTTCAATTTGCAAAGACAATTCCTAATGTGGCGTTTCCGTGCACACTTGTTACAGTTACCTAAGTGGTCACAAAGGTTATGGCAGTCGTCTAGTTTTCCTGCGTTCCAGGGACGAGGTTACTCTTCCATTCCTGGATGATTGCTCCTCAGCACACGACCTTCAGGGATTGAGAACGCAGCATCTCTATTACGGTGAACAGTTTATCAGGACTTGGTTGCATGGTCACCCTCCACAAGTCTACGCCAGTTTTCTTTCACTGCAGTCTTTCGTATTTTCGGAATACAGTTCAATACATTCAAAGCACCGGTCAGACTCTTCCGAGACTAGACATAGGCACTTCAACTAGAAGTCCACACTCTCCTTCTAGGTCTCCTCAGCTTGTCGGAGCTGACAGACGGTCAGAAGCAGGACGGTGGCAGCACTGGTAGTTATTCCTTGACGCAGCTGCTCCTCAGGCCTCCCCGGTTATCCATGCTCACGTCATGAGATAACATTGTACGATCACGTTTCAGGAGGTGTCTTCTTCCAGTACCAGCCATATAATATCTCCTGTGGTGGCTCAGCCACTCGCTAGTACGCAGGGGAAGTATTTTCTTCTGTCAGGTTGAAGGGTACTATTCACCAACGTGAGTCGGACAGAATAACATGCGCTGTACCTCCATCTCAACACTCTGAAGAATTGGTCCTGTTTGCAATCAACGGTACTCATCGTCCCTTCGGAGATTTGGGCGAGATTTCCAACACTGCAGATTTGATCCCTTCTTCTGGCGGACTGCCATGTCAGAAGGAAGTCTGACGATGCCATAGCTGTGGCATATGTCGACTCACTAGAGCAAATCCTGCAGTTCCCAGGCAATAAAGGAAGTTTACCACATTCTTCACTAGGCGGAATTCACAGACTCGGTGCTATCAGCTGTCATTCTACTGCTTGTAGATGATTAGGAAGAAAAAAAAAAAAAAAAAAAAAAAAACCAGTTCCTTCGTCGCCGAGAGATTACCTCAGAAATGGGGTTCCTACATCCAGATGTCTTCAAACAACTCTGACGTCACTGGAGAACTCAGGAAGTAACAGTAATGGTATCACACCTAAATTACCAGGGTGCCTAGCTTCATAGCCAGGTCCCATGACCCTCAGTCATGGAAGACGGTAGGTCTGATCTTGGACTGGACCAATTCCAACTCCACTACATTTTCCTCAGGCTACCACTATCCCAAGGTGGTGAAGATAATCGATCTGGTCTGTCAGCAACTCATCCTTGTGAACACACACACACTGACCCAAGCGCGCTTGGTATGCCAATCTCGTCCACTTCATAGCAGACGTGCCGTGCCGCCTACTGGATCGTCCAGACCTGCTCTCTCACGGCCGTCTTATTGTCATAGTTCATTGGATTTACATTCAACGACGTGACCTTGGAGACCCGGATGTTCTCATAATGTTGTCACGACCTCAATCATGGCGCGGACACTGGTTTCAGAAGAGATATCCCACCGATATGGAAGATAATTTTCTTTTCTTCTCGTGGTCTT
Source organism: Allobates femoralis (assembly GCA_033576535.1). Classification (NCBI taxonomy): domain Eukaryota; kingdom Metazoa; phylum Chordata; class Amphibia; order Anura; family Aromobatidae; genus Allobates; species Allobates femoralis. Next base: position 461,343,995 of record JARQOC010000001.1, read on the forward strand.
TCACCTTAGTACTGTTCCCTCCCAAGGGGTCCCAGTTTCATCCAATCGGATCTACTCTCACGCTTGTCCTTAGGTTCTCTCAAAGGACGAGTTTCAGCCCCTTTCATTCCCTCTCGGCACCGTCTTACTACCAGACCTCGATTAACATCTTTTCTTCAAGGAGTCTGCCGACTTGTTTCTTCCTCTCAAAGTCTACTAGACCCGGGGATCCTCATGTCTTTACGCTAACCACATTTTAAGCCATGACGAAAAATCCCCTTCGTTTTCTGACACAGGGAGTTGTTTTCTGGATAGATTGCCTCTCTCCGCAGAGTCTTTAAATTTGTAGCGTTTTCATGTAAACCGCCTTTTTGTTTTTTTCTGGTCTCCACTCAGACAAGGTTGTTCCAAGTCCGGTTAGTTTTTCCCTTAAGATGGTGGTGCCTTTTGTTGGCGCCTACCTGAATATACATTTCTGACGGCGCTGAGCCCCATGCCTTCGGGTCAAGAAAGCTCTACGTTACTAGACCTTGGTCAGAACCCTACGCATATACACGCCCAGGTCAAGTTCCCTTTCAAAACCTCTTTTTCCTTCTTCCAGGAGGATAAACACAGCAGACAGGCCGGGCTCTACAAAAACTTGATCAGATGGTTTAGATCCACCATCCGGAGTGTATATTGCATTATTACAAAAAAAAAAAAAAAAAAAAAAGAGACCATTAATGAATACTGTATATCATTAATAATTTTATTACTCTTATTATTATTTATTTAGGTAGCACCATTTATCCATGGTGCTGTATCCTTTCCAGCCGTGAGCACAGCACGCTCTACCATGACCGCGGGGGTCTCCTGGGCTACGGGGCTATTACGCACCAGGAGTTAGCTCAGCAAGTGTGTAAGGCAGCCACGTGGCCAGCATGCACATGCTTACCAAACGCTTTTAGTGTTCTCACTCAGTCCTCGACTGAGGCAAGTCAGGGAAGCCGTACCCTCCAGGTGGCAGTCACCCACCTGTAGGGCATTGTTGTTTTTTATTCAGTAGTGATTTTCCATTGCTGTTCCCACCCAGGGACTGCTTTAGGACGTCCCACGGTCCTGTGTCCCCCAATGAGGCGAAGGAGAAAAGGAGAATTTTGTGTACTCACCGTAAATTCCTTTTCTCTTAGCCTCTAATTGGGGGACACAGCACCCACCCTGTTGCCCGGTTCGGGCCATTACTAGGTTATCATGTTATTCATGAGCTGTTATGTAGTTGCCTGTTTATTTTACAGGCCTCATGATACTGTTATTACGTGGCTGCCTGTTCGGTTACAGGTTTTACCTTACTGTTATTATGTGGCTGTCTGTTTGCTTAACAGGCCTTATTTTACTGTGATTCTTGTCATTCTTCTGTTCATTCTCCTACTGCTTTAGCACAAAACTGGAGAAGCACTTCCTGCTCTAGGCTGTATATGCTGTAGAGGAGGAGCCACTTAACTCTTTTGCAGATTCTGCTTAGTGTCGCCTCCTAGTGGACAGCAGCATAACACCCACGGTCCTGTGTCCCCCAATTAGAGGCTAAGAGAAAAGGAATTTACGGTGAGTACACAAAATTCTCCTTTTTCAATACAGTGGTATTACTGAGCATGGTTCAAGCAATTAGATGATCACAGGTTCAAGTCCCCTAAGGGACTACAAAAACACAGTAATAATTAAAAAAAAAAAAACAATCGCCCCCTTTTTTTGCATTGAAAAAAAATACATGCGATTAGTCTGATTAATCAAAATATACACTGTATTGTATAAACATTGTACTGTAATGAGCAAAAAAATCTAAATGTCAGAACTGAGAGATTTCAGCCACTGCTGCAACACAACGAAAAAGTGCAATATACGGTGATCAAACTAGTATCAATAAAAATGTCAGCTCAGGGCACAAAACGTTTTATCAACTGACAATTTAAAATGTATTGGTTCTTGGAAAATGGTGAAACAAGCCACTTATTCGATTTTATTTTTTTAATGCAAATTTTCATTTTATGTTTTTTTTTCCAACAATAAATTAAAATAATCTATGCATGTTTGGTATCGCCATAATCATATTGACCTGGAGAATCATATTACCAATTCATTGTTACCATATGATAAGTGCTGTAAAAACAAAACCCAAAAATCAATGGCGGAATGGTTTTGTTTTTGTAAGTTCAAAGCAGCATCTTGCATAACAGAAAACACAGGATGTATACTGTCATTGTTATGAGCGTAGAGGAAAAATACAGATCAGCTTCATCTCTGTGGCCCCCACTGGTCCCTGTGCTGCTGAATTGGCTGAGCTCATAGTATGTCATCCTTTTCTTACAGTTAAGGGATTAGGACCTGATTCTATGTGCTGTCTGTTGTCTGTGTGCTTTTGGCTACGTTCACACGGTGCGCTATTGCACTGTTCGGGTCCGCTTTGTACTGATCCGCTATTGCAGGGAAAATGCAGTGAACATGCTGCGCTTTTTACGGACCTGCTTTTGGGCTAAAAAGCAGGTCCCTAAAAATAAAAAAATGAGCGTGTCAATTTCCTGGTGTTTTTTTCACTGCACTTCTTTTGCTCACCTCGCCAAACTCCCACGCTAATCTCTCCTCATCCTGATGGCACAGGACCTGTTGCGGACTATGGACAGCACCATGTGTCCGAGCCACATCACCTGGTCACATGGCAGGCTGCGGGGTCCTAGAGGCTGCGCTCCCTGCATTCTCTGGGATGAGGAGATCACCAGCGGTCATCGGGGAGTGCAGCGAGGTGAGTAAGCACAGGCGAAAAGCGCAGCAGCGTTCAATACAACTGCGCTTTGTGAGGATCCGTCCTTGGTGTGCAGTTTTGCATGAAACCCAAATCCTCAGAAAATGCAGCAATGCGCTGTGTGTGAACGCCGTCTTTCAGAGCTTTAATCTGTATTTACACATTAAAACTTAAAGATGTATTCCCATCTCCAAGATCCTATCCCAATATGTAGTAAGTGTAATAATACTTACGTTAGCAAATACCTTTGGTTAGAAATGTAATCTAGTTCTCCTAATTTAGGCCCCATTCACACTAGCGTTTGTTACAATTTGCGGCAGATTTACCACATCTGCCGCATAGCGGCTGCACTTGTGGCACTGGCGGCAAGCCCCATGCATTGTCTATGGGGCTTGCGTCAAGTGCGGTATAACCGCGGTTTCGGCAGTTGCGGCCGCGAAAAAAACTCCGCTGACCGCGTGTTTTTTCACTGTTGCAAGTGTCGGAACCGCAGTTATGCCGCACCTGCCGCAAGCCCCATAGACAATGCATGGGGCTTGCCGCCAGTATGCCACAAGTGCAACCGCTATGCGGCAGATGTGGTAAATCTGACGGAAAATGTAACAAACTCTAGTGTGAAAGGGGCCATAGACATGTCGTTTACCTCTTGTGAAGGGCATTGCAGCCTAGGTTTCCATGGTTATCACCACAAGCAACTAACTCACTAAATTAGCGGTTGTCACCATGGAATCCTAGGCTGCAATACCCCTCACAAGAGGTAAAAGACATGACAGGAGAACTATACTACATTTCCAATTAGTGATATTTGATTTTACTATTCATATGATTACACCTACTACATATTAGGGTAGGATATTGGAGATGGTAACAACCCTTAAATCTATTCCCGTTTAAAAAGTAAACTTTTATTTTTTAATTATTAACCCCTTCACGACGTATATGTATGTCATAGGCTGCCTCCCACTCTTTGATGCGAGCTCACTCTGTGAACCTGCATCCTTTCTCCCCACATCTCTACTGATCTTATCAGTTGAGATTTGTAACTAACAGCGCTGATCAGAACCGCGATCTGATCGGCACTATTACCCTATGGATCGCACTGTCATTTACTGACAGCGAGATCTTAAGCCCCATGACGGGGATCGCGCTGTTCCCTGCCATGATTTCATGATTTCAGGTCCCGTGAAGCGATCAGGGGACCTTGATCTGTTTCCTGCACAGCCTATGGTCCTGTAATGACCCCAAAAGCTGTCCTGATTCACTTCCTACTGGCGATGACTCATTGACACAGCAGGGAGTGATCATTTTCCCTGTCATTGGAGCTCATCTAAAGCCACGACAAGCAATCGCAGACTGCAGTACTGAGGCTCTCTAGAGGGCAGTGTAAAATAATGAAATAAAAATAGTTTTTCTAAGTATAGAAAAAAAAACATAAAAGTTCAAATCACCCCCCTTTTGCGCCATTGAAAATGAAACTATTAAAATAATATAAAAATGCACATATTTGGTTTTCCATGTTCAGAAATGTACATATTTACATAGAAATTTACATAGAAATCCATGTTTCTCTTAATAGGTCAATTCTGCTCTCCTGATCTACATGTATTACTGGTAACACCCCTTTTGTTTAAAATAATATCATTGTCTGGCCCATAGTCCCTGAATTTACATATTAAGAGAAGCATGAATTTCTCTGGAATACGACATCCGATGGCAGATATGAATGTATTACTTTATTCAACTTTTTTGGCACATGCATGCCCATATAGATTGCTCAGGGAGGTTTACCTAACTGACAGATTCCCTTCAGCTTTGCAAAGACTGAGCTATAATTAAAACTAAAAAACAAATTGGGGCAATTTTTAATCTCCACTCCACAGCAGGTGCAGCAGAGGCACATGTGTAACGTGACTTTATACATTGAAAATATTACAATCTGAGAGTCCTCAGTGGTTGATACCTTTTAATGACTAACTGAAAAGATGGTAAACATAGCAAGCTTTCGGAACACTATGGCCCCTTCGTCAGGCTGATAATGACACAAATTCTGAAGACGCATACATATATACATAAGCAAAAGGAAAAAAAAGTGTTATATGCTGTGGTAAATACGACAGGTGACGTAAAGTAGAGTCAGGTTATGGAGGGGTGGAAAAGCAGGGAAAACAGAAACCAAATTTCTGAGATAAGCTGAACAAATTGTATAATTGCTTTATGGTTAGTGCCTGTGGAGACCTGAAAATACTTCAGTGAGTTGTGGAGAGCAGAGTTCACATAAGAAAATGCTAAAGTTCATAAGTCCTCAAAATGAAGTCTCTTGGAGATGAGATATCTCCAAGTGTCCTTTCAATTTATATTAAAATGCATGAATCTGTGATGTGCCCAAATGCCCATTCATTTTATATAAAAACCCATGAATCCATGTGAAATATTTAATCCTGTTTTGAATGTGTCAAAGGTCTTTATCAATTTGTATTCCCAAATTCTTCTCTGTCTCTGTGATTTGAAGTTGCTTTTTAAGATGAGCAGCCTCAACGGACAAGATAAGGATTCCTGGGACAGATCAGGACTACAAGATCCCAGGAAGCTTCAGTTGCATCACAAGCAATTTGGTGTATTGAATTATATGTACCAATTGTCCAACAGGAGGTATGTACGTATGGGTGATCGGGCAAAAATTCAGAACAAGAATGAATTCTCATTGCCACACAATAAAAGAAAAGCGTATGGATCTACCTGTAGCAAAACATTTTTCCAGCCCTGACCACAGTGAAACCAATATGAGGCTGCTCATCTATTAAAAAGCAACTTCAAATCAAAGAGAGAGAGAATTTGGGAATACAAATTGATAACGACCTTTGACACATTCAAAACAGGATTAAATATATCACATGGATTCATGTTTTTTTATATAAAATGAATGGGCATTTGGGGACATCACAAATTCATGCGTTTTTATATAAATTGAAAGGACACTCGGAGATATCTCATCTCCAACAGACTCCATTTTGAGGACTTATGAACTTTAGCATTTTCTTATGTGAACTCTGCTCTCCACAACTCACTTAAGTATTTTCAGGTCTCCACAGGCACTAACCATAAAGAAATTATACAATTTGTTCCGCTTATCTCAGAAATTTGGATTCTCTTTTCCCTGCTTTTCCACCCCTCCCTAACCTGACTCTGCTTTACGTCACGTGTCGTATTTACCACAGCATTTAACACTGTTTTTTTTCCTTTTGTTTTTTTTTTTTCTTTTGCTTATTTATATATGTACCGTATATACTTGTGTATAAGCCGACCCGTGTATAAGCCGACCCCCCTAGTTTTGCCCCCAAAACCTGGGAAAACCTATTGATTCGTGTATAAGCCGAGGGTGGACCCCAGCACAGGTATACAGCCCCCAGCAGTGTGGTATACAGGCCTCCCCAGTGGTATATACAGCAGCCTCCTAGTGGTATATACAGCAGCCTCCTAGTGATATATACAGCAGCCTCCTAGTGATATATACAGCAGCCTCCTAGTGATATATACAGCAGCCTCCCAGTGGTATATACAGCAGCCTCCCAGTGGTATATACAGCAGCCTCCCAGTGGTAAATACAGCAGCCTCCCAGTGGTAAATACAGCAGCCTCCCAGTGGTATATTCAGCAGCCTCCCAGTGGTATATACAGCAGCCTCCCAGTGATATATACAGCAGCCCCAGCCCCATCCACACACACATACACACACATACATACACACACATATACACATAAATACACACACACATACATATGAACCATTTCTTACCTTGTCCGGTGCTGTCCCCACTGTCATGTCCCGCTCCTCCGGCCGTCCGGTGCTGTCCCCGCTCCTCTCCTGGTCTGCGGTGCGGTTCCCAGTCCAGTTCCATGATGATCGGTGCGGTGCCCGGCCGACTTCCTGCTTCCTTCTGTAATCTCCGCCCAGGTCAGGCCCTGCACCAATGAAAGCGCAGGACCCGTGCCGTCGGTCACCGCCCAGACGCGGCCAGATGACGTTGGGGCCTCTGATTGGCCCGACGTCATCAAGCCGCGGCGCCTTGATGACGTTCGGCCAATCAGAGGCCCCAACGTCAATGGCCGCGTCTGGGCGGTGATTGACGGCACGGGTCCTGCGCTCTCATTGGTGCAGGGCCTGACCTGGGCGGAGATTACAGAAGGAAGCAGGAAGTCGGCCGGGCACCGCACCGATCATCATGGAACTGGACCGGGAACCGCACCGCAGACCAGGAGAGGAGCGGGGACAGCATCGGACAAGGTAATGTATATTGCGCAGCGCCCCCCCCCCCCCCGTCTTATTTTCAGCCCCTACCATATTGATCCGTATATAAGCCGAGGGGGGGACTTTTCAGCCCAATTTTTGGGCTGAAAAACTCGGCTTATACACGAGTATATACGGTATGTGCTTTCAGAATCTGTGTCACAATAGCCTGATGAAGGGGCCATAGTGTCCCGAAAGCTTGCTATGTTTACCATTGTTTCAGTTAGCCATTAAAAGGTATCAACCACTGAGGAATCTCAGATTCCAATATTTTCATATCTACTGGCTTACATGGTCCAAACATTTTTTACTTTATACAATGAATGTACATATTGATGCATATTCATGATTCATACACAAGCCAGAGAGAAGCAGCAAATATGCTTATTTATAATGGTCTGCATACACATAACAACTAGAGATCTCAAATATATGAATCAGTCTTTAATACATATTCTATCACATGTTCAGCTATATTTTAGGATAAATTACTGCTTGTTTATCATGCATGTTACACATGGAAAACAGTTGTATCACGTTTTATTTATTTAGAAACAGGAAATTTTGGACTTGTTTTCATCAATCTTGTACGAGTGTGTAACTCAAGAGAACCCAGAAATGCTTCCTGCCTACATTGCGATTGACCAGGTAGGATTATATATTCTTCACTTGACACTTGTAATTTCTATTTAAGACTGTGCTTTTACTGGCCAGAATTGGACAGTCTGTACTCTGGTATTGCCTAGGAAAATCTGCCCCTATGTGCTCTGTCAAAAGGGAAACTACATGTTTCTAATTCTGAGCGACCAGCCCATTTAATGAAGTTATGTCCATAAGACTATTTTCAGATGCTGAGAGTGTTCCCCTTATGTGAGCTGGTCTTTATGGTCCAGATAACGCAATCTCCATCATTCAGCTGTAATCCCCAGTAAGTTATAGAACTTATTTGACTTGTGTTATGTTCTTTATTCCAAAGGCCGTGAGAAGACTTGAAAGAAGAGAAACAACAGAAACATTTGAACTTTGGCAAATCAAGTTAGTTCTTGAGTTTTTTAGTTCACAAAACCTTCAGGAAAGGATGAAGAGGAACCCCAACCGTGGACTGTTCATGAACTCTGAGTTTTTGCCAGTGATGAAATGTACCATTGATAACACCCTGGATCAATGGCTGCAATGTAAGTGATTTAGGATGTAAATGGAAATTTAGGACTTCCCTGTATAAAATGTAGCAAAAAGGTTCAAAATGTCAAGCTTTACCTACATTCTGCTATGATCTATTTTGTGATGTTATTTAGGTTACCACTAAGCTACATTTCTTCCCAGCCCAGTAGCCATAGTTAGCCAATGTTTTTTTTTGAGTATTCAACGTGTCCTTTAGTTTACCTATAGAGAGAAAAACTTCCTCATCAGGGGCGTTCATGTCCTATTTATTACAGTACATTATTTTATTGCCAGCAGCTGGCAGGCACTAGAGAAGCTCATCTGTTCATATAAAAAGAGATTGTTCTCATCTGCCATTTCAAGTAACTTTAGAATGAGCTTACATGTGTGTACGTGAGGAATAACACTTTTTGGACTTGTATTCTCCTTTTTTGACATAAACCGCAGTACTGAGCAGTGTAGCTATGAAACCAGCTCAGGAATGAGGCTTATTAATTGTAAGAAGCTGCAGGACAGATCTGTTTCTAGTCCTGCTCCTTATTCTCCTTTCCTCCACAGGTATTAATAGGAGCTGTATACTGATACTTTAATGAACTTGTTTGTTGTCCATTTTACTTTGATAAACACTGAGTGGGTTTTTCAGAGAAGATAAGTTCTAGTGGCAGTGAGAAAAGAAGTGGTGACACAAAGGTGTAGAAAGAAGTATATTTCTCCGAAGAGAATATTACAGTTTCTTGTATTCCCTCGTATTGTTGATTTGAGCCAAGTTTGTTGAAATGTCAATGACCATCTAAGGATTTGTGTTTTGCAGGTGGTGGGGATATTTCACTGCACTCCTATTTAGCTGGTCACTGTGTAGAAGACTCCCAGCTTAATATGCTGTCCTGTTTCTTAGTTTATTACTCTGTGCCAGCACCAAAAGAATTATCTGAAGGAAGACTGGAAGGTGATTTTTTTTTTTTTAATTTTTTTTTTTGTTTCTAGGGTTTCTTTTCGGTGCCAGCTTTTTTGTTTGTTTGTGTTTTCCCTTGTTAACCTTACGTCTCATTGGAGCAGTACTTATCTCATTGCTCCCTTAAGCCCCCGTCACACATAGCGAGATCGCTGGTGCGTCACAGGTTTTGTGACGCATCAGCGACCTCACCAGCCATCTCGCCATGTTTGACACGTAACAGCGACTGGGCCCCTGCTGTGACATCGCCAATCATGTCGTAATGGCCTAGACCATTTTTTGATCGTCGGGTTCCCGCTGGGCAGCATGCATCGGTGTGTTTGACTCCTAACAACAACGTTGTTGGCAACTCATAACTCAGCAACATAAGGTTGAGTCGTCAGACTAGCTGCTGTGTGACAGAGTCCCAACGACCGCCGAGGTTGTTATACATGTTGCCGCATCGTTGCTGCGTCATTGAGTAGATCTGACTGTTTGACATCTCACCAGCAATCACGTGGCGACGTTCCAGCGATCCTTATCAGGTCGTATCTTTGTCGGGATAGCTGGAACGTCGCCAAGTGTGATGGGAATCTTCGCCTTTGTTCACTGTTAGATGAGGCTTTCGTAGCAGATGCTTCCCTTCCCCACAGAGCAGTTACCTCAGGGAAGACATTAACTGGAAACCTTCCAGATTATTATATCTCTTTTAAAGTACCTATGTAGAGAGATACCTGCTTGGTCAGTTGCTTTTCCTGGAGAGCTCCACTTACCCTTTTTGAGAAGGGTGGAGGAAGATACTGCTCCAGTTGTTGCAAAAATCAGTGTGTTGTCTTTATGAGGCAGGATAAGACAAATGCCCAAAAGTAAAAAATATTTTTTTTGCTGTGACTCTCCACTCTGGTGAAAAATATTGATCCTAAACCAAGAACACCATCTAAAGATAAGTGCATCAATTCACTGGACTCTAGTCCAGCATCCAGGCCAGAGGTATTGGTGGCTAGATAGGAGGCCTGAGAGTTTCTTACCTTCCACCGTCCCCATAGTGACATTTGATTTGTTAAGGTTTGGTCAATGTCATCTGTTCAATCTGACACAGAGATGATGTCACACCAGCTCTGGCTAATCAAAGCTAAATAGAGGAGCCGCAAGGTCTGCCTATCGGTAAATATAGATGGACCTTTAACTTATGTTGTCCACATGGAGTTTTTTTTTTTCTTTTCTAAAATGTTGTGGTTTTCAAACAGAAACCTTGCCTCTGGATAGATTTTGGAGTTTTTATTTTCCTGTAGCTGTTTGAAGATTTTAAAAAAAAAAACTTTTTTCTTGGCAGTTTATTGAGGGACACAGGATACCAAGAGGTGCATGCGGATGCCACCAGGTGGCTGACACTAAGATATACAACCTGAAAACAACGTCTGCTCCTCCTCAGCAGTCTACCCCCACCCCCTTGCATTGAGGTATTCAATTTAGCTTTTTGATCATTTCCTTCACTCCTCACTGAAGAAAGTTGACTGATCTGGTTGAGGAATTCTCCCTTCCTTTGTGTTGGTCATTTCTTCCTCCCAAGTCATTGGCAGATTGTGACAACTTCTGCAAGTTTTACATTGCACGTTTGAAGCGCTATCTTCCATCAACTTTATTTAGACAAGGTAGTTGTCTAAAAGTTACTCTTCTTAATGTGGTCTGAGAATGATTTCTTTATTAAAATAGGAAAACATTTTCATCTTAATGATCGATCAGTGTACCTTTGCCTAGTCCTTTTACCTCTAATCCAGTGGAGTAATCCTTGCACAGTTTGGACATGTCATGGACATGTGTGTCATCACAACCTATATGTAACAGCCTTCTTCAGACATTAATATTTTCATATTTGTCATCAACAAGGGACCTCATCAAGGCCTCTCTGCTTCCAAGAAAGCTATAGATTTCTTATAAGGTCATGTACAAGGCATCAATGCCAGGGGTTATGGCTCATTCCACCTGTGCAGTGGCCGCTTGATGGGTGTCTACCATCAGGCTTCTTTGTTAGGCTCAGTTCACATGTTCAGTAATCATTCATTAGAACGGATGCAGCAGCTAACCGTTGACGGCATAGTTGTGCTGACACAACTTTTTTATTCATTTTTAGATAGCGGATTTCAGCTGTATTTGTTTAACATTGATTTAAAAACGGATCCATTAATTGTCCATCCATTTTTCTTTTAGTTGTAAAGGATCCATTTTTTGCTCACTAGATCAGTATCCAGTAGAAAATAAATGGCAATCTCTTTCCATCAAGGGATTGCTGCTGGATTTGTTCTAATGGAAGAATACCAGACATGCGAGCTTAGCCTAAGGTGCTACTTGTACTTCCGGCTGCACTTTCTCAAAATTTTACCAGGTTCGCTTTATCTTTGCCATATGCAAGTTTGGGCAGAAAGGACAGTCGCTAAGGTTGATAACCTGGGGATTTGCAGTACATATTCATACATTTCCTACCCTTGGGATGTCCCATTGTTTCTGGTGTGCCCAAGTGAAACACCTGAGAAAAGAGGATTTTTTTTTTATACTTACTGTAAAATCTCTCTCATAGCTTTCATTAGTCTACACAGCACTCGCAACATTTTTCTTGTTGTGTCGTTTCCTTATGTTGTAATTCTATGTGCCAGCAGAGTACACCCATGGTTTCCTGTGTCCCCACTGAATGCTACAAAAAAGGTATATTACAGTAATTCCATGAAACCTCTTTCTTCAGCCTTCTGATTTGACAGTGCTTGATTAGAAGCAATATCCACCAGGAACCACTGCAAATAAATTACATTTCAAAGCATGGACTGCAAAGAAAAAAATGCTATTCACAATTAACACATGAACAGCAAAGTGTATTTACAGTAGAAATTTATAGAAGTCTTTCAAGCAATTTTTTTCTAGCTTTTTTCTCTCTTTTATTTGAGTGGACCCTTTCAAGAGACATAAAGAAAAAAACTTTGTGCACATATAGTAACATTGTACTCTCGTTACATGTGTGTAAATGTATTGTAGAATAACAAACTGAACATAAGAGCTGACTGATCCTTAAAGAAAATCGGTTGAGTTGATTTATCATGTCATTGAAGTGGACATTTTCCTAAACGTCTATGAAGAACTACGGTCCTGATGAATCGAGCCGGTTTCACCAGTGTTCTGGCGTAAAATGGCTTGAAATAAGGCTGGCTTCACACTGCAGTTTTTTCCTGATCAGGTTCGATCAAATTTGTGTGCCAAAACCAGGAGAGGAACTTGCAGAGAAAAAGTATAATTAAAAGATTGACCCCTGTTCTGAGTTTTGGAGACACTCCTGGTTTTGACACACAAACCTGATCGAACCTGATCAGGGAAAAAACTGCAGTGTGAAACCAGCCTATTACAGTGTTTTTGCACGACTCATAGAGGAAACATTCTGCAACTTTTGCATTTTTTTACACTAGTTTCTTCTAGCTCTGCCAATTTTGAAGTGACCAGAGAATTCTGCAAGATGGTGTGACTGAATGCAGCCAAAAATGAAAAAATATACATTATGGCTGAAATGTACTCCAGTTCCCGACTGCAAACATTTCTTGCTGTGGTGCACCGCAGAGGAAAGATGCACCAACGTCAGAGGAACATTGGTGCGTCTTATCAGCATACTTCATCCTTGCTAAAGAACCTACATGTTTATTTTTGCCTACAATAATGAACTAAATTCTATTTTCAAAATTTGAGTGTTTTAAGAAATATTTGTATTCTTTTTTTTTTCTTAGGAAGTAACAGTTTCTCTGAGCTTCTTTGAAATTCCGAAGCCTCAATATTCCAGTGAGAGCATTACTTAGGCTTGCACCACTACTCCTTGGAAATCCACAGTCTATGGTCCTCTAGCAACTCTCAGGTTGACTGAAACAATTGTCAAAGGAAATTCTGGAAGTGCTGTGTTTAAAAGAATGAGCCCTTTTTATCATGCACTTTTTTAATTGAGATATCTCATCCCTGGTTGTAAACATTGTGGGTATTAACATGGATTGCACTTGTTGTAAGCTAAATCAGGATGAGCGTGATGTCCCTTAGTGTTTGTGGTAAGAAGAAGACCATAGAAAATATAATAGTGACATTCATATTTAGGAGAGGAAATACATCAGAACATCTTTCCACCTTCCTCTCTGTTTGTATTACTACAAGCAATAATATAATTGTGTATTGTCAGATGGAATCACATGCCAAAGGAACCAGTGTGTAGGATACATAAAGCAAAAGCCGAAACCACATAGAGGAAAACATGCGATTTGCAATGAATTTGTCAACATTTGGTAGACTAATGTTTCTGATGTCTTAAAATCTCATTAAAAAAAATGGTGATGTATTTATATTTTAAGTATCAAATTGTGATGCTGCAAAATATTTGTACATAATGTTTTGTTAAAATAAAAGAGAAAACAAGCAATTTTTTTCATTTGTGTCCCCCTCTTTTATTGTATACAATTTATAGTATGAGGTGTGTACATAAAATGTATTGATAGTTCTATCTGTAGGTTTTCAAGTTGTTCAACACCTTCCCATTGTGGAGTCCCTGCAAGTGTTTGGGGTCCTGATGTTTATTTTACAAAAAGAAAACCCTAATAGATGGTGTAGTAAACATCATGTCAAATTGCCAATAAGAGAGCAAGTCCACCTGTTTTACCAAACATTATCATTATAGTTTATTATTTTTATTTCACCAAGAAGTGAAATAAAAACTCCAAAGTGTTGGCAGTCACATATAGATGGACTAATGTGTGTGCAGGTTGCTATACTGTGATTGGAATAAAATGAAAGGACTAGTCTGCAATCAGCGCCGGACTAGGGACTGGGCTCAGGGAATTGATTGCAGGGTCCCCACCCACCCTTCAGCTATCTGTAAATACCTGTTAGCCGTTATACCCATTATAGTTGCGGCTCCTGCACATCATTGTGTTCTCATCATAACAGTGATGTACAATTACTGTAATTTGTATTAACTTGTTTTCACCATAGAATCCTTTTATCAGTGATCCACAGGTTTGAAAGGTGATAACTTATTTATTGGTGGAATCCCCACCGACGGGAGAATGTGACACTTTTATCCCCATTATAAAATGCAGTGATTGGTAATGATGTGACCGTAGCTCCATTCATCATCATTGGGGCTTCCAGAAAAAGTGAAACCCAGCGCTCACAGCCACTGAGGGAATGAGCAGATCAAGGGCGAACATGAGCTGCAGTCTAATGGGGAGAAAACAAATCTGTGACTAACAGCCGTCTTTAAGGATGACGATTTTAATTTGTTTTAATCGTTTTTTTTTTCTCATAAAAATGAATTTTTAAGGATGTATATCTCAGGACTCTGTGCTGGATGTTTTTCTATTTTTTTTGGACACATAATGGGGTTAAAAGTTGCACATTCAGCAGTTGGACCCCCACCAATAAATAACTTATCAGTTATCCTTAGGCCACGTGCACACTGATATTGATTTTATCATATTTGTAAGACAAACAGGAGTGGAACAATCAGAGGTAATTTTTTCAACATTTCCCACCCACCCCCTGGTTTTGCCTTACAAATACAGAGGTAAAAAGCTCACCAAATACGCAACGTGTGCACGTGGCTTTAGGAGAGATGATTACTTGTTTTCTCTGGAGAACCTCTAAGTGTCATCATGTGTGTCACAGGACATCAGGGGTTAAACATCCAAATATTAAATATCTATTGAAATAAAGAATTTTCCCCTAATTGATATCAGATAAAAAAAAAAACTGACCACAATCCACTATACCAAGACTAATAATACCACATAGAAGGGAGAAATGCCACCACACTGTGACCAGATCACATATTACCACCACAAAGTGCCCGAATAATGCCACATACAAGGCAAAAATACTGCCAAAGCACATAATACCACCACATAGTGATCAAATACTACCACGTACAAGGTATAAATACTGCCACACTATGACAAGACCACATATTACCACCAAATGGTGACCAAATAATACCACATACAAAGGGACAAATACTGCAATGTCATGACCAGAGTACATAATGCCACCATATTGTCCCAAATAATACTAAAAAATGAAAATGTAAAAAAGCTCTGTATATTGGGTCAGTGTACAGGTAATACAGCGATTATAAGTGAAATTATACACAGGAACTCTGTATATTGTGTCAGTGTACAGGTAATGCAAAGCTCACCAGTGACATTATACAGAAAAGCTTTGTATATAGCATCAGTGTACAAGTGATAGTGATCACCAGTGACATTATACATAGGAGCTCTGTATATAGTGTCAGTATGCAGGTAATACAGTGATCACCGGTGTCATTATATACAAGAGCTCAATATATAGTGTCAGGTACAGTTTATACAGTGATCACCATTGACAGTATACACAGGAGCTCTGCATAATAGTGTCCGTGTACAGGTATTACAATGATCAGCAGTGACATTATACACAGGAGCTTGTATATAGTCAGTTTGCGTGTATAGGTACACTACCGTTGAAATGTTTGGGGTCACCCAGACAATTTTGTTTTTCCATGAAAACTCATACATTTATTTATCAAATGAATTGCAAAACAAATATAAAATATAGTCCAGACATTGACAAGATTAGAAATAATTATTTTATTTGAAATAATAATTTTCTCCTTAATTTTGCTTTCATCAAAGAATTCTCCCTTTGCAGCAATTACAGCATTGTAGACCTTTGGCGGGTACTATTTAATGAAGCTGCCCGATGAGGAGCTGTGATGTCGATTTCTCAAACTAGAGACTCTAAAGGTGGTGTCTCACGTGGCGATTATGGCCTGCGATGTCGGAAGCGATGTGCAGGTGCACGCTCGCTTCCGACATCGCAAGCCAGCTGTCACACGGCACGACATTGCCGGTGACGCGGCGGCGATGCGGGCGGAGCCGTGCTCGCTGGGCTGGGCACAGCCCAGCGATTCCTCAGCAACGCTGCGATATAGGCTGGATCGCGCCGCCAACAGTGTCAGACGGCGCGATCCAGCCTAATCGCTGGTCACAGGTTGACAGGTTCATGAACATGTTCATTAACCTGTCAACCTGCGACCAGCGATAATTTGCAGTTGCGTCGCGCTGTCACACAGCGCGACGCACTTGTGATATCGCCGCGACATCGCTGTTACGTCACTTTTCGGCGATGTCTGCGGTCGACATCGCCACGTGTGACAGTACCTTTATGTACTTGTCTTGTTGCTTAGTTGTGCAGCGGGGCCTCCCACTTCTCTTTCTACACTGATTAGAGCTTGTTTGTGCTCTCTTCTGAAGGGATTAGTACACACCGTTGTCGGAAATCTTCAGTTTCTTGCCAAGTTCTTGCATGGAATAGCCTTCATTTCTAAGAACAAGACTAGAATGTCGAGTTTTACATGAAAGTTCTCTTTTTCTGGCCATTTTGAGAGTTTCATAGAACAAACAAATGTAATGCTCCAGATTCTCAACCTTCTTCCCAAGGGAAGGTCAATTTTATAGCTTCTCTAATCAGCCAAACCATTTTCAGCTGTGCTAACATACTTGTGCAAGGGTTTTCCAAACATCCATTAGCCTTCTTACACAGCAAATACAATATACCATTAAAACACTGGAGTGGTGGTTGTTGGAAATGGGCCTCTATACTACCTATGTATTTATCGGCGTACTCAGAAGAAATTGCACATCACATTTTATGGTACAATTTTCTCTGGCACCTTTTTGAAAAAGCAAAATTTTAAGCTAAATTAACATTGTTGCAAAAAGTTATTTTTGTTTTTCATTCCATATTGCTTTAGTTCCTGTGATGCAGCTGAAGGGTTAATATACTTCTTGAATATGCTTTGGGGGCAGTTTTTAGAACGATGTCACTTTTGAGTATATTTAATTGGAAAATAACAAATTGCTGATAAACTTTCAACCTTTCTACATTCCTTTAAATAAAATTGTTTTAAAAATTGTGCTGTTGTAAAGTAGACATGTGGGAAATATTATTTATTTTGTTTGGGTATAAAAATTAAACGTTTGAAAATTGCTAAATTTTTGCCAAATGTCCAATTTTTTTTCCTCAAATAAAAGCAAAAAATATTGTCTTAGGCTGGCTTCACACTGCAGTTTTTTCAATGATCAGTGTCCATCCAGTTTGTGTGTCCAAACCAGGACAGGAACTTGCAGAGTAAAAACTATAATTGAAAGACTGACACCTGTTCTGAGTTTTGGAAACACTCCTGGTTTTGGCACACAAACTGGATGGACACTGATCAGGAAAAAAAATTCAGTGTGAAGCAAGCCTTAAATTTACCACTAACATGAAGTACAACATGTCACTAAAAAACAAGCTCAGAATTACTGGGATCCGCTTAAGTGTTCCAGAGGTATTACATCATAAAGTGACACTGGTCAGAATTGGAATAATTTGTTGTGCCATTATTATCATTATTATTTATTTATAGAGTACCATTGATTCCATGGTGCTGTACATGAGAAAGGGATACATACAAACAAGTTAAAAATACAATGAAGCAAACGAACAGTGACAGACTTGTACAGAGGGGAAAGAGGACCCTGCCCTTGCGGGCTTACATTACATTGGAATAATTTGTTGGGACATGAAGGTGAAAACAGACTGGATGGTAAAGCGTTAAAAAACTACTATAATTTTATCAATGTCTGAGTTAGTTTTGTTGCAGACCACAGTCTTTTCCATTCTTTTGTTTAATTTCACTCCTTGAGTAGATGGTGATTAATTCTGATAATAAAGGTTAGGTTTTATAGAATACTAGCTGTAGAGCCTGGCATTGCCCGGGCATAGTAACTAACTGTTCTTAGTTATAAGCTGAGTGTGTATGTCCACTATACTCATCAAACCTGTCCCTGCTCCCCCTCAAACCTACCCCTCACCCCCTCCGCCCCACCACAAAACTTTACCTTCTCTCAAATCTACCCTCCCCATACCAGCACCCCCTCTTTCCCCCCCAAGCCCACACTCCCCAAACTCACAGCCCCGTCCCCCCAAAAAAATCCTGCCCCCCTAAAACCCACACCTCCAAACCTCCCCCCCCCAAATCCACACCCCCTATAAAAAAATGCCAAAACCCTGCCAAAAAATGCCCTTCCCTTCCCCCCCCCCAACCTACACATACTGAAGGCTGTGTGCGACCTGCAGTATACTGGGGGCTGTGTATGACCTGCAGTATAGTGGTATTCCCTGTTTGGGGCACTATTCCCTCTATAAGGGACACAGTCCGATTACCATATATGGGCATTGTCATATATGGGCGGATAGTGGCCATGTATACATACACACACAGTAAATAGGCCTTTTTTTTGGGAGGGGGGGGTGAAATTTCCCCTCAAAACTGTGATAGATGTACCCTGAGTCAATATATAAAACGGGTACAAAAACCTGCTAAGGTAATGTCCAAACCTTGTGTAGATTTACAACGCAAAAACACTCCCAAATCAGGTGAAAACGTGGACTTTGCTTATCCATTGGCAACGTTTCGTCAGATTACTCTGCCTTTCTCAAGCAGTGAACAAGCAATAAGTGAACATTTAAATAGTGTTTCAAAAATACACATTCCATCAATTATACAAATCGACGTACATTAATACATCATTAATAAGTTACTCATAACAGCACATATATGCAGTAATAAAAGTGAGCATAGCCACTAAGCCGATATAAAACAGTTTCTAAAGTGCTTATGTGTTATAACGGGCATACAGAGAATCTACAAAGAATTACACCATATTCATGTGGGGTAATCAAAAATATATCCGTTATAGAAATAGATCTTACTGTAAAACATCAATCTGGCAGACCTAGAAAAAGATCTTATTGTAAAACATTAATCTGGCAGACCCTGTTTCCGGCCTCACTCCCACCATACTGCACGTTTGCTTCTTCGAGGCCATCGGTACAGTGCACGTGAGCATGCGCAATGTTCTCCGTCTGCAGTCACCATCTTGCTTAAGGGCAAAGCTGCCCACAACATTCGAACTTATAGTACAGTCATACTAAGCTTAAGGCCGTTTCACACACAAGGATATAGGTGAACGATATCGTTCCCTATGTCACGTGACTGCGATCCTTCCGACATCGTTGGTGCGTTGTCACACGGAAGGATTATGTTAACGATCTTGCATTTGGCAACGCGCCAGCGATTTTGAGAAGAACCTTTGACCAATTTTCCAAAGCAGCAGGAATAGGAGAATTTTGGACAAGATCGTTCAAAAAGGTGTCACACTGAACAATGTGGGTTCTTCACAGTTCCTTAATTGGACGAACGAACGATGGATTTCAGGTCAGGATCTCTTTTTGTGATGACCACTACAACTATTTTTTCATCCTACATCGTTCGTTTACACGCAAGGACGCACTAACGATATCATTGGAACGTTCACAAATCCGTGATGTTTCAACGATGTCCTTAATGATAACCTTGTGTGTGAAGCGGCCTTTAGTCTTTGTATAAAGACATATCAAGTATGTTAAAATCCGCATTATTGGTCTAACTTGGACACTATAAGCTGTAATATGGACACAAAATTGGAGCTATATGTAAATAGTATTCACACTCCCACTGCATCCTTAACAGCAAAGTGTATGTATATCAAGAGTATTAAGCCTCAAATTCAAATATACATCAACTCATAACATCATATGCCGTGACCCTTTTTCAGAACATAACTGATTGCATAAGGCAGCTCGGGAGTCTGTCTTAAAAAAAAAAACTCATAGAAGAAAAATCTTTTTCATCATTCATTAATTCTACACATAATATCAGTACCCGCCATACTTCCATGGACATTTTCTTTTCACAGATCTGGAAAAGAGAAAAAAAAAAAAAATGTTAGTATGAATCCTAAAACCATAAAAAAGCATACTTCACATACTCATATAATGATAATTTAGACAATAGTTCTCAGTGCCTAGGAAGATCTTATATTATTGTATGTAACTTAAAATCTATGTTTAATACTCTCAGCTTAAGAGTCTTAAGTTCATAGATCCACCTATATTCAAGTGTTTTTTAATACCTCAGTATCGTTCCTACCTCTTCTGTGTATAGGCATGTGATCAATTATGCGGAATCTCAGATCTTCTTAGTGGCCTTTCTCATAAAACAGTTTGGGTACAAGTAGATCTTTTCTTTTTTTTTTACGGATATTGTACCTATGCTGGTTGAGACGCATCTTCAGGTCACACGTCGGCTCCTCCATATAGTAACATGGACACGGGCATTGTAACATATATATCTCATACTTGGAAGAGCAAGTTAAATATTGCCTAATCTTTAGGTCTTGTCCTGTCACTGAGTTAGGAAAAGAGGAACCCTTAAGCATTAATGAACAATTAATACAAAAGAGGCATTGAAAACATCCCTTTCTCTGTATTCCAGTCATCCAGCCTGTGTAACCTTTTTTAAGGGACCTATATCGGATCTCACCAATTTGTCACCTAGGCTTTTACTTTTGCGATATGCCATAATTGGGGAATTTTTAAATTCACAAACCTCAGGAAGACCCCCTACTTAGGGTTGACCAATGCCATCTTATTATCTTTATGATAGAATCACTCTTCTCACAATAATCACTAACAAATGGAATTCTTATTGCATTGTGTCCGTTTCTTTACAAATAAATCTTTCCTTTCCACACTGTTCGCTTCAGCCCTCTATTTATCCAGAATTTTTCTTTGAAATCCACTTACTTTAAATTTTACTTCCATCAAATCTAAGATCGATTTAATTTCTGCTTTATCCTCTTTGCCCTTAAGAATTGACCATATGGTATTACCTCCAACATTTTTCGAGAAATGCTAAACATTATTCTTGTCCATTTTTTAGAGAACCGTTCTGTACTCTCCATCTTTGACCACCATTACATCAAGAAATTGCAATGAATCCTTTGAAGTTTCCATAGTGAACTTCACAGTGTAATTTATTGTATTCAGGTATTACAAATCTGAGTTAAAAATCTTTTTTAACAGTCCAGATTGGGAAAATATCGTGTATGTACCACCACCATCTCCCACTTTAGGGAAATGGGGCAATACATAGACAAAATCCTACTGCAAAGTGTTCATGAGTGTATTCTCATAAGAGTATGCCATGCTTGCACCCATGGCGTCCCTCTTAGCTGCTGGTATACTCTTCTCCAAATAAAAAGTAGTTTTTTGTCAAAACCACCCTCAAGAGTCCTAAAATTAATTTAGAGGCCTCTTCTGAGAAATCACAACAACTTATTTTCCTGTCAACTGCAACTAGCAACTAGCCCTTCATCATGTGAAATAGATGTGTAAAGAGAAATTACTTCAAACGAGACTATCAGGTCCGTTTCTCTCACTTTAAATCCTTCAACTTTGACCAAGAAATCCGTAGTATCCTTGATAAAGGATCTCTTCTTCTGTGCCAATGGATTTAGAATCCTATCCAGGAACATGCAAATGCGACTGAAAACTGAATCTGTCCCAACCACAATGGAGTGTTCCTGAGGACTCTCAATGCTCTCAAACTTTTGGTAGAACATAAATAACAGGCGTACAAGGTAATAAATTGAAGAAGACATCATATGTTGCTTTATCCATTATCTTTCCTTCCAAGGCTGGATCCAAGAAACCTCTTAATTCTCGGTTCACATAAAATTTCGGATCATAAAACAATTTTTGGTAGACTTGCCTGTCCTCAACCTGTCGCCTTATATCACTCACATAGATGTCAGTGTCCATGATGACCACAGCTTCTTTTATCAGCTTTTTTTTTTTTCTTTTTCTATTATAACTATCATGTCATCATGGACAAGGTCGTACAAGGCGTTAAATTCTTGCTTTTTGATATTTGGAGTTCTAAACTTTTTTTTCAGTTGATACACGTAATGCCTCCATATCTCTAGTAACAGCTCCTATAAAGGCCTCTACTGCTACTGAAGTGCTTGTGGAATAAACATACTTTTTTTTAGTCAAACCAAATCTATTAAATACAACTCACTACTCTGGACCATCTCATCCCTGGTTTTGTTGCTGAACCACTCCTTTAAATTTATGGCTCTGAAAATTTGTTCAAATTGGTCATACACTTGAACTAATCCATATGTGAATTTAAACCATATGATAAGCAAGTCGCTTTGTGCATCACTCAATACTTT
This sequence comes from Allobates femoralis, assembly GCA_033576535.1. NCBI lineage: Eukaryota > Metazoa > Chordata > Amphibia > Anura > Aromobatidae > Allobates > Allobates femoralis. The sequence goes on from JARQOC010000001.1 coordinate 461,366,277, forward strand.
TTTGATATGTTAATTATCAAGTCTGTGGACCGTTCCTGGTCACAACTGGTTTCAGTGGGGCTTGTTGATTTTTCTGTCTCGCTCCTCGTGTCTCTCTTGTATTTTCAATTGGCGTCTATGTATATATAGATAGTTAGATATGGAAAGCTTTAGGTAATCATTTGCTCTCGTATAGCCAATTTTTTAATGTATGAGATCACAATGTCAGAACTTCAAAACTTATATACTGTATTATCAATAAGGTAAAGAACAGAAGTTATATTAAAAGATTACAAAACTGAAGCATTTCGGAACACAGAAGGCTTTTGGGTACAGATTAGCAAACCCTTATGGTACCTTTATACGCAGCTACAGGTAACAGGTTTTCCACAGGTAACTTACTGGTTGCAGTGAAATCATGGAGACATGGTTCTATCTTGTTGCTGTGTACAAATGGAACTATGTCTCCATGATTTCACTGCAGCCAGTAAATTACCTGTGGAAAACCTGTCACCTGTAGCTGCACGTAAAGGTACCATAAGGGTACCTTTACACGCGGCTACATTTCTAGGGTGGCTACAGGTAACTTACTGGTTGCAGTGAAATCATGGAGACAAGGTTCTATCTTGTTGCTGTGTACAAATGGAATAATCTCTCCATGATTTCACTGCAACCAGTAAGTTACCTGTAGCCACCCTAGAAATGTAGCCACGTGTAAAGGTACCCTTAGAGCTAGAAGTTCCGGGTACTTTATGTTTCGAAAACACTGGAGCGAGCATCTCTGTGCTCGGATACACTTGGTGTTAAGCCCAGTGCTAGCCACTTAGTGTTTGTTTGGCTTGCTCTGGAGGTAAAAGCAGAGTTATCAGCTGTAATGTGTTTCTAAAATTAAAAAATTACACATTCCCACCGTCTGAAGTGGCTTACTTATGGCTGGGCTTATGTGGGCGAGACCCAAATTGCCCAATCATTGTCTTCAAATGGGTTTTGGTCTGAAACAGACCTTTTATAGAGAGTCCGGCTGAACCACCAGAACCCAAACTTCCATTGGTCCACTCACCTCTACTTTTGTGGGTTTTTTCACCACATTTTAAAATATATCTATCAAATTCTTAACTGTAGACATTTAACAGATTTATGACATCCGCCATACAGCGCATGTCGGAAGTGGTTGTATGGAGCTGACTCACATGGTCAGCTCACTGCATACCTGGCAGGTAAGGACCTGCCACTAACAATTGTGGATGGAGCAATGCTCTGCCCGAAATTGTTAACCTGTTAAATGTCGTTGTCAAACTTTGCCAGTGGGATTTATAACACCTCGGCATCAGGAAGTGCCATTTCCATTCCCTTCGGCACACCAGTGGTGTGATCACTGGTCGTCAATATGATGTTATGACAGCAGCTGTGTCTGCTGGAGATCCCTTCGTATCATAACAGCGCTTCTTTGAAACCTGCCTTTGGCCGGGTTTCAGAGGAGACTGATTTTTACTATATGCAGCTGTATATAGCACAAGTGATCAGATAGTTTAAATCACCCCTTTTGCCCCAAAAAAATAGATAAAAAAATACACACGTGGTATCGCTGTGTTCAGAAAAGTCAGTTCTTTTAAAACATAAAAATTATCAACCCAATCCGCAAACTCTGTAAACAAAAAATATTCAAGAATGCCAGAATTAATTTTTTTTTGTGTCCTGTTAAAGGGATCCTGTCACCCCCAAAACACCTCTAAAGCTATTAAAAGCTGTCCCTAGAGCATAGTAACACTTACCCTACACTCCTTTTAGCTCCTAAATGCACCAAGTGAAATTGAAGATAAATGTTATTACAGTACCTCATTAGGGATGATAATGAGTGACTATGCTATTCATAGTCACCTTGGCAGGCGCTCCCTCTTCATGTTATCACGCCTCCATAGGCGTGATCTTCTAATCAGATTAAAATGCACGCCTCCCCGCCGCTCTGTGCATTCTCGGCCGGCCTGTAGTGGGGCTGGGTGACGCGAATCGCGTCATTTCCGGCGCCGGGTGACGTAGTACACCCGCGCCGCTGTTAGCTTCAAGACCCGCACTGCGCATGCGCTTGCGCTGTGCGCGTTTTGAAGCTAACAAAGCGGCGCGGGTGTACTACGTCACCCGGCGTCGGAAATGACGTGATTTGCGTCACCCAGCCCCACTACAGGCCGGCCGAGAATGCACAGAGCGGCGGGGAGGCGCGCATTTTAATCTGATTAGAAGATCACGCCTATGGAGGCGTGATAACATGAAGAGGGAGCGCCTGCTAGGGTGACTATGAATAGCATAGTCACTCATTATCATCCCTAATGAGGTACTGTAATAATAGTTATCTTCAATTTCACTTGGTGCATTTAGGAGCTAAAAGGAGTGTAGGGTAAGTGTTACTATGCTCTAGGGACAGCTTTTAATAGCTTTAGAGGTGTTTTGGGGGTGACAGGATCCCTTTAAACCACAAAAAATGCTTTAACAAGTGATCAAAATACCATATCTATTCTAACATAGTATTAATAGTAATGTTGTCTCACTCCGCAAAAAATAAATTATCTTAGTTATCAACAGATAAAATAAAACCTTGTGGGTCTTGCAAAAATTATGACAACTCAACTTTTTTTTTTTGCAAGTTTCTGATTTTTGTTTCCACCACTGAAATAAAAACAAAAATGGACATGTTTGGTATGACCACAATCGTACAAGGAGAATCATAATGTGAGGTCATTTTTACCACAAAATGTACACTGTATACACAATTATCAAACAACATTGTCAATTGTTTTATTTTTTTCAGTTTCCCCATTTGGAATTTTTTTTTACAATTTTTCAGTACAAAAAGTTACCATTAAATGAATGGAGCCATTCAAAAGTACAACTTGTCCCGCATAAAACAAGGCATCATTTCTCTATGTGGACATGGCTCTGGGAAGAAGGGGAAGACAAAATGAAAATGCACAAATGAAAATTGGCTCCGGGGTGAAGGAGTTAATATTGACCTTTCTTGTCAGAGGAAATTCCAACTTTGCTTTTGAAGGAAATCTACATTTTCTTTTCTGATGCTTTTTTAGAACAAATATTTTCAATATTTTCACTCAATTGTACAGTTTTGTGAGGTTTCTAAAGGTACCGTTACACGTAGCAATGTTGCAGCGATGTCTGAAGCGATTCTGCGGGTGCGCACTCTCTTCCAACATCGCTGCCTTAGCTGTCACACGGGCTGATGTTGCTTGCGATGACGCCGCCATGTTGCAGCAGCGATTGCTCGCTGGGCTGGGTACAACTCAGCGAGCGATACGCTGCAATGTTGCGAATAGGCGTCATCGCTGGCAGCATCGCTATTGTGGTGTCACACAGCAAGATCCAGCCCAATCGCTAGTGCAACATCGCCAGGTTTACCGACGCTGTCGGTAAACCTGGCAACTTGCAACCAGCAATTTATTGCAGTTGCATCGTCCTGTCACACAGCACGATGCAACTGCGATGTTGCTGCAACATCGCTGAACCAGGGAATTTTCAGCGATGTTGCATGCAACATTGCTACGTCTAACGGTACCTTAAAAGGAATGTGCATCAAAAAAGTGACACGTGCCATCCTATTTTCATGATGCGTTTTATGAAACCACATTGGAGACGAAAAGATATCCTATGAACATTATTTTGGTTTTATATGTGCAAACAATGAGACTTCTTGCAACGGATTTATGTTTGGAAAATAAATGTCAAAAATCTTGATAAAGAACAAAACGTTTCCTAATTTCACGGCTGAAGCGTAGTCCTGCAATACAACTGTGGGTGTAAGCACCAGGATGTGTTTTATGAATGAACCAGGCAGGTGCATGTACCATTATCATAAAACAAAAAGGACATGCAGGTTGGGGCTCAATATAGAAACACAATGGCCATTCATTCATTCCGCTTATACGAGCTTCATTTATGCTTTTCTCTTCAGTCTTAAGGCTATCTGATACTTCCCCCTATGTCCCATTACAAATGTTGTTTGTTACTGTTTATCTGATCGCCTTTGTAGGTAGTCCTCCCATACAGAGCTTCCAGTCTGGTGAATGGCCTTTAGCAGACACAGGCTATGTATTTAGCAGGTAGCCCTTATCTAGAATATAATTTATTCGCGTGAGTCAATATTTGTACGGGCAGAGCCAATGTACTTCCGTAGATGACAACTCTGAATTTGCATGGTATGGGTGACAGATTAATAACTTCTATTCCGATGAGGAAGATCAGATGGCATGAGCAAACAACAGTATTCAATATACCGTATATACTCGTGTATAAGCCGACCCCCCTACTTTTGCCCCCAAAATCTGGGAAAACCTATTGACTCGTGTATAAGCCGAGGGTGGACCCCAGCACAGGTATACAGCCCCCAGCAGTGTGGTATACAGGCCTCCCCAGTGGTAGTATACAGCCCCCAGAAGTGTGGTATACAGCAGCCTCCCCAGTGGTACATACAGGCCCCAGCAGTGTTACAGCAGCCTCCCCAGTGGTATATACAGCAGCAGCCCCAGTGGTAGTATACAGCAGCCCCAGAGATATATACAGCAGCCCCAGTGGTAGTATACAGCAGCCCCAGAGGTATATACAGCAGCCTCCCCAGTGGTAGTATACAGCAGCCCCAGAGATATATACAGCAGCCCCAGTGGTAGTATACAGCAGCCCCAGTAGTAGTATACAGCAGCCTCAGTGGTATATACAGCAGCAGCCCCAGTAGTAGTATACAGAAGCCCCAGTGGTAGTATACAGCAGCCCCAGTAGTAGTATACAGCAGCAGCCCCAGTGGTAGTATACAGCAGCAGCCCCAGGGTGTATATACAGCAGCAGCCCCAGGGGGTATATACAGCAGCAGCCCCAGGGGGTATATACAGCAGCAGCCCCAGGGGTATACAGACCCCCCCCCATTAGTATACAGGGGCCCCAGCTGTATACAGCAGCCCCAGCTGTATACAGCCCCCCCATGGTATCCCCCCTTGCTGCACCTGTAAAGGAAGATGTCAGTATACTTATCGCTGCCGCCGGCGCTCCGCTGCTCGGTCACCGCGCTGCTCCGGGTCTTCATGCTTCCTGTTCCTTCTCCGGCGCTCGAACAATGACGTCATTTCCTGAGCGCCGGAGAAGGAACAGGAAGCATGAAGACCCGGAGCAGCGCGGTGACCGAGCAGCGGAGCGGCGGCGGCAGCGATAAGTATACTGACATCTTCCTTTACAGGTGCAGCAAGGGGGGCCCTGGATACCACGGGGGGGCTGTATACAGCTGGGGCTACACCGTATATACCCGTGTTTAAGCCGAGGGGGGACTTTTCAGCACATTTTATGTGCTGAAAAACTCGGCTTATACACGAGTATATACGGTAAATGGTATTTTTTTTGTGCTTTCTTTAAAATTAGTTCAGTAATTGGACATCAGGTGTCATACACGATTTCAAGTTCAGCCTGTTTTTATATTGAATGCTTAGGGGCACCCAATATGGCTGCAGATTCAATTCATACCAAACAATCACACCATGTATAAAACCATTTAAAGGGTTGTGCCACAAACCAATGCACCTTTTAATAGATCTTAGAATAAAAATAATGAATAAATGAGAAAAGGAAGTGCACAAAAAATAATATATGGATTCAACTTATAATGCTCAAACTACCGTAGTTAATTGGGACAGGTGTGTAAACCACAAATCCGTAGGCGGTGCTCTGCTAAATAGCTGGAGTCCTGTTAAAGCAGAAACCCCTGGACACACAGAAGCGCTGGTGTAATGTGAAATGGTCGTTGTCCGTGCATGAGGCTCCACATCTTGCTGCCTCCAACTGTTTTATTCTATGAAATAAATATGTTTTAAACATAATTGGTGAGTGTCGCTGTTTTTCTCTCTTTTTCTGCTTTAATAATATAAGTTCCACAATTGTGTGTGTTAAATAAATGTTCCTGTCTTGAGATAATATTATATATGTGTCCCTGTGTAATGGATGTGTCCAACCATGCAGGAACAGGTGTGATATACCACAGCTCCTGGACAGAAGAAGTAAAGAAGAGTATACAGACATTACAGCCGGGGATCGTAGCTTATTCCTACTGTAATGAAAAACTAAACATGACCTGTTTAAACACTTGTTTTACATTATAGAAATAATCAGTGGTAGAAGGTTTTTATTCTGAGATGCAGTGCTTTTCTTGCTCCAAATAAAACTCTTCTCATCTGTCTATGAACCTTGTTCCTATAGCTTTTGGACTTGTTCCAGTGATCTTTAGCAAACTGTAGACAGGCAGCAATGTTCTTTATAGAGAGCAGTAGTTTTCTCCTTGCACTGCTGCAATGCACACCAGTTGCTGTTCAGTGTCTTGATGATGAGGAATCATGAATATTAACATTAATGTGAAGGAGGCATTTTATTCCCTAGAAGTTAACCTTGGATTCCTTTGTGGTATTGCTTACTATTATATACCATACCATTTGAATGATCTTTGTTGGTCGACCACTCCTTGGGGGTGGGGAGGGGTGTAATATATGTGTTTAATTTCCTCCATTTTTACATAATCAGTCTGACTCTCCTTTGGTGGAGTCCGAAGTCTAAAGGTACCGTCACACGCGGCAATATTGCTTGCAATTTCACTGGTTGCAGTGAAATCATGGACACATTGTTCCATTTGTACACAGCAACAAGATAGAACAATATGTCCATGATTTAATGATGAGTGAAGTTGCAAGCAATATTGCCGCGTGTGACGGTACCTTTAAGGAATTTTTTTTAAATCTTTTCCAATGTAACAACTCTTCCTGAGGTCCTTAAAATCTATTTTTTCGTGCCATAAATTAACTTCTACAAATGTTTTGTGAAGATCAGACTCTAATAAATCCCTTTTCTGTTAACCTCTTAATGCAGATTCATGCATGTGCACATGATTGCTGGGAAAATCACATGTGGAGAGGGTTATGGAGCTGAACTTTCTCCACATGTAGCAGTTACCGGCTATATTAAATTGCTTGCATGTGCATCGAACTGCTGCAGCTAGAGCTAAGCTCTGGAAAATGATGGTATCCATATAAATGCCACTCTGCAGCTCTGGCAGTGGTGTTTAAATGGAGCATGCACTTTTGCTCTCATGGACTGCCTGCCCATCAGTGCCTTGTTACATGATCGTGGGATTCTCATGGGCTACTTGGACAGCCAGGAGCTTGCTGCCATCTTGGATCTCTTCTTAGCAGTATGCGGAGTTTCAAAAGAGACTGATTTCCACAGTGCAATGCAATTCTTTGGTATTGCAGTATATAATATAAGCTCTCAATCAATCTCCGGTTCAGGTCCCTTAAGGGGACTGAATTACAAAGTAGTAAAGAAAAGTTCTTAAAAACATTTTTTACAAGTTTGAATGATCCTGTTTCTCCCCATTAAAAATTATTTTTTAAAGAATAAACAATTAATATTGCTGTAAAAGTCCTATCAAAATATAAAATGAACTCAAACTCCAGAAAGACAGAATGAGAGTAAAAAAAATCAAAACACCAGAACTAGGGTTTATCGGTCAACACTCCTCTTTAAAAAAAAAAAAAAAATTCAATAAAGACAAATTAAAATGTAACAATAAAACTGAATAGGATTGAGAATAAAGGCACAAAATTGGAAACTGACTGCAGAGTTCCATTGGGGGAAAAAAAAGACTCAAAGGCCACGTGCACATCTTGAGTATTTGGTAAGGTTTTTTTTACCTTGGTATTTGTAAGCTAAAACTAGGGGTGAAACAGTCAGAGAATAAGTATAAAAGAAACACATGCACCACTTCTGCATTTTCTTATCCACTCCTGGTTTTCGGTTTTTCAGTTCTGGTTCACCCATCACTATTTGTAAAGTCCATTGACCGTACAGGGCACCTAGTGTCCATGCATGGACCTTGAACACTGACTTCTCAGGAAAATCTGTGTTATGGTGGGGTTACACGTCCCGATATCGCGGCGATATCGGAGGCAACGACGCGGGAGCGCGCATTTAGTGCACGTTTCTCCCTGCATCGCATTGTCAGTTTACACGCCGCGATATCGGGATGCAACGTCCCTCCGATGTGTACGCCCACCAACCCAGGAACGACCAGTTAACATGGGAGTGAATGGGTGACGTGAGCGTAGACATCGGAGTTGGGCTGTCACACGCAGCGATGCTGGTACAACGGCCTTGCGATATCGGCGAGTTGAATAGCTTTGCTATTCAACTCCGATATCGTTTTGGCATCGTTCCAGCATCGCGTTGTACACTGAAACAGTACAACGCGCACACGATATCGGGTCCAACTCGCGACCCACGTGACTTTTTGTCGGAGTTGGGTCGGAGTTGGACGCCGATATCGGGACGTGTAAACCCACCATTACTGTTCGCAGAGCTGCCGACAGGGCCTGATTACTGTTACTGTGACACCTGTCAGGGGCCCAGAGGAGAGGTGAGGGAGCGGGCCGCATCTCCTATCATTCTCATCTGAACCCCATCCAGGTCCTGCGTCACAACCCGGCACAGGGGTAAAGTGCTTAAACAGCAGCCATCTGTGGAAGGAGAAGTGCAGCAAATGGGAGCCACAGGAGGGTGGAACATTCCTTCATCCAATCCCTGCTGAGCCAGCGCTGCTGCTATTTCCAGTCCTCAGTGATTAGCAGGAGCAGTGTGGGTGAGCCTGAGAGCATAAGCGGCAGTGAGCCTGTAACAGTGATGTGTCCACACCAGCAGCAGAGGCTCCTCGGTGGTCAGGGCTGCGTTCTTCGGCATCACTGACCCCTATCTATCAGCTATGAATCTTGTGTGTGGTAAATATTAACAGGTGGGCCAGGCCAGTGCACCACTAATATTGATAGGAAGTAATGCAAAAAAAAACCTGTGCTCACACAAAAACATATCAGAGAAGGAATAAATTGAGTGTGTGTTTATCAGCACTAGGGAATTATATCGATATAAATATATAGTTCTATAACCTAAACCAAAACTCCACAACAAAGGTTTATGTGAAAATACATTAGAATCAATAAACATCTCTAATGTATTTTCACATAAACCTTTGTTGTGGAGTTTTGGTTTAGGTTATAGAACATATATTATTTGATATATTTCCCTAGTGCTGATAAACACACACTCAATTTATTCCTTCTCTGAATCTTGTGTGATCACTGCTTGTGTGCTGTTGACCCCTCCCACCACCTGCTGAGAAGGACCAGCACACTGTAGCTCCATTCTCAAGATTCCCAGAGGCATGACTCCAGCATGAGATGGGTTCATTTGAGAACAGCTGCATGGGGGAATAAAGGATTTTCCCCTGGACTTTGGAGCACTAGGTTCACTGCACAAGTGGCTGGCACTGCTGGATGAGCTCCAAGCTCACAGGGAGATGCTGTAGATGCAGTCTAACTTGATTGAGGACATTCTCTAAGGGCAGGAGGATATAGAGAATAGAAGAAATCACATCCGTATTAGAGGCCTCCCTGAGTCCATACAGCCAGTGACCTAAGGCAGACGGTGCAGCACCTCTTCAACAGCATCTTGGGGGCTCCTCAGGATTCTGAAATTATCCTTAATAGAGTGCACAGAGCCCTAGCCCTGAAACCATCTGGAGACTAAACCACGCGATGTCATTTGCCGAGTGCACTATTATACCATTAAAGAGGCCATCATGCTGGAGGCCATATTGTATATGGATATAAGCGGTCTATTAGAAGCGCTTTGGACACAGACTTCAGGATGCTCAGATGATATTGAACAGACCTTTATTTCCTCCCCTCCACAGCTCCACAACGTGTTTCGATAGAAATGCTATCTTCTTCAGGTGGTACCTTATGCCACCTGATGAAGATAGCATTTCTATCTAAACACGCTGTAGAGGGGAGGAAATAAAGGTATGTTCAATATCATCTGAACCTCCTGAAGTCTGTGTCCAAAGCGCTTCTAAATAAACCGCTTATATCCATATACAATATACCCTTTCCCTCTCTGAGGGAGAAGCGGCAGGAGCGGCTGGACAGGCTGCCACCATATCACCGGACCTTGCATCGCCTGGCAACAGGAGACAAGCACTGGAGGACCTGCGGTGACGCAATTCCAGCGGCCGCACCACGTGACCGGACGGCCGTTATACCCAGACCTGCGGCGGTGATATCAGGAGGATTAACGCAGCAGGGGCCATCACATAGCTGATTGCTGGGTTGTGCAGGGCTTGCACAACCCTGGAAGGTGAGGACCACCTGTTCCTTGCCACTGTTTATGTTCATGATAATCCTACACATTGCGCCCCTCTCTCTTTTTCATCATGCTGGAGGCCAGACAGAGGGGCCCTATACAGTTTATGGATGCTAAAATCTCTTTGTTTCTGGACTTAGCCAGGCGCACTCTGCAGCAGACAAGGGGATTAAGGTCCCTACTGGAGATCCTCAAAAATAAGGACATTCCATACAGATGGGGCTTTCCGTTTCAATTCATTGCTCAGAAAGATGGGAAGTCTGGCACGTTCAGGAAGATTTGGGGATTTGCCTGCATTTCTGTGTTTTTTTCGATCTACCAAAAGTGGATCTCCTGGACTGGCCAACATTTCACCATCTCCCTCCTACGCTGCGAGATGGCAGGAACGTAGACGAGGACGCAATTCTACGGGACTCACCTTCTGAAAAGACTTTGGGATCATTCTGATTTCATCTGAAGTGGTCTTTCCTTCCTCCCCTATTGCCACCATCTCCCCTCTAACCTCCCCTCCCATCCCCCCCCCCAAACCTATCCTTTCCCATCCCCTTTCCCTCCCCCTCCTCCACTTTACCCTTCATAACCGGCGGTGATTATTATTATTTACTGCTGTTGCTAAATTTGGGGTTTGATTTTGGGCTGGAGCGGCCACCTCCTTGGCTCCCACGCCCCCCCACTGGTGCAAGACAGACAGATTTACTGTCCTAGGTTGCACAAAAATTTGGTGTATGTTACGTTTATGTTACATGTCATCACTTTGTTTCTTTTCATATCTTTCTCTTTTCTTTTCACTTTCTATATTCCTTTAGACAGGGTAGGCGCCATGCTTTATTAGGCGTGTCGGACTTCAGGGGCCCAAACTCTTTAGGGTAGCTTGAAAATATGCACCTTCAATACAAAGGGGTTAAATGTGCCCAACAAAAGACAGCAAATTTTGTACTCTGCCCATAAAAAGCAAGTGCAAGTACTAATGTTTCAAGAGACCCATTTTAGGACAAATTTGGTTCCAAGGTGTGACTCCCCGTTTATACCCATAGCGGGGTATGTATCGCCTTCCACAAATCCTTTTCCCCAACCATTTTAAAGCAATTAATAGATCCACAAGGACGCTTTCTTTTCCTACAGGTATCTCTATACTCTCGTATGTTTTGGCTAACATATTTTCCCAACAGGGTTTGAGACAATTTGGAGCCAGTTCCAGGTCAAAGCTACAGGAATTGGCAGGTGCGAGCAGATTATTTTAGGCGGCGACTTCAACTTTCCAGTTGACTCTGAGATGGACGTGTCTACGGTTAAGTCTAGTCGGCCTCAGCCATCTCTTCACCACCTTTGGAAGCACTGGGAGGGCATGTCTCTGGTGGACACCTGGCGGGTATTACACCTGGAAACGCGGGACTACACTTTTTATTCCCCAGTTCACTCTATTTACACCAGAATTGATAGATTTTACGTATCTCACTCCCTTCTGGACTCTCACCTGGAGGCAGAGATAGGCAATATAATATCGTCGGACCATGCTCCTGTCTACCTTTCCATGCGCCTCTGCTCGGATGCTCCCAGGGAATTCACGTGGCGTCTGAATGATAATCTACTTCATGATCCCACATGCAGATCCGATATAGAGAAAGCTATTCTTAGTTTCTCCTCAGATCATGCCAGTGACCCCACCTTGACGCCCATAAAATGGGAGGCCCTCAAAAGCGTCCTTAGAGGACTTTTCATCTCCCACAGCACCCGTATTAAGAAGATCAGGGCACTTGAGATTGCCTCGCTCCTACCAGCAGATCTCTACACTTGAGGTTACACATAAAAAAGACCCATCCGCAGTGAATTATTCCTTGTTATCTACCAGATATGAGCTCTTATACTATCCTGGATGAGAGAGACCACAGCTTTCAAGCCAAAATCAATTCCTGTTTTTACCACCTGGAAATAAAAGGGGAAAGTTGTTAGTTAAAGCTCTTCACCAGAGGGGGCAAAGGACCACGATCCTCCAGATGTCGGATAACAACGGGACTATAGTACATAAAACAAGCAACATTCTTTCTTGTTTTCGGTGGTTTTACTCCTCATTGTATAACCTAAATAGGCATTATGGTGACCTGCCAGAACCTCAATTGAGAGACAAAATCAGAGCATATTTAAGGAGTTGTGGTCTCCCTTCTTTGCTGCAAAAGGTAGCAGAGGAGCTGGCTCGAGACTTCTCTCTCGAGGAGATCTCAAAATGTATTACATCCATAAAATCGGGCAAATGTCCGGCCCAGATGAATACTCGGTCAGTTTTTTCAAAACATTTCAAAATTTACTAAGCCCTCGGTTTTAGAGGTATGTTATTTTGTGGCAGTGGGAGGATCCTTCCCCCCCCCAGGCCTTAATGGCCCATATGGTGGTTCTGTCGAAACCTGGGAAAGATGCATCATTTATGCAAATTATCGCCTTATTTCTCTGATTAACATAGATATTAAAATGTATTCCAGAATGCTAGCTAATAGGCTAAAACTCAGTTTGCCAGATATCATAAATATGGATCAGGTTGGGTTTGTTCCTGGGGGGAGGCCAGGGACAACACTATCTGGTCTATCGCTCTGGTGGATGGGGCTAGAAGGAGTGGGGTTCCCATGTGCATCCTGTCATTAGATGCTGAAAAGGCGTTTGACAGGGTGCACTGGGTGATCATGATGGAGACCCTCCGTCACCTGGGTATGGTGAACTGCACCATCCACAGTATTGGAGCTTTGTACACCTGTCCCTCAGCCCATATTAGGATCAATGGTTCCCTAACCGAGCCGTTCACTATCAGTAATGGCACTCGTCAGGGATGCCCATTGTCTCCTTTTATCTATATCTTGTGCATGGAGTCCTTGGCCTCGGCGCTCAGGGGAAATCCTTCCATCCATGGGGTGGGAGTGAGGGGAGGGAGCATAAGCTGGCTCTTTTCGCCGATGACCTCCTCTATATATCACAAATACCTTAATAAGCATCCCCAATATTCTATCAGATCTGCAGGTATACGGTCAATTGAGCAATTTCAAAATCAATATGGCCAAATCAGAGATGTTGAATGTGTCACTCTCCATTTGGTGATCCGCCTATTGGAAGAAAAATTCTCATTTATATGGAAATCTGATTTTTTTAATTATCTTGGTATCAGGTTGTCTGGAAATGTTGCGGATCTCCTCAGAGCCAATTTTTATCCCCTGCTCACTCGTACGGATTCAGATTTAGCTAAATGGCACAAATTAACTCTCTCGTGGCTGGGTAGGATCCACACGGTGGGCATGGATCTCTTACCATGTCTATTGTATCATTTCCAAATAATTCCTATTATGCTACCAGCCTCGTTCTTCTCCAGACTAAAATCTATCATTTTGAAGTTCATATGGTCTCATAGCAGGCCAAGAATCTCTTACCACATACTGAGCAGGGCGGTGGAAAGGGAGGCTTGGGCTTGCCAGATCTTCAGATATACTGCTCAGCAACTATGGGGAACTGTATTCTGGACATGTTTAGGGCGTAGGGAAGGAAGAGATGGGTGGAGGCGGAAGCTATGTTTACCAACGTACCTCCCTTAGCGATGATCTGGACTGACGGGTCTACTGGTAACTCGGACATCTCAATTGTCACGTACCAATTGAAATATTTCCTGCAACGTCAAAATAAGAGCCTGGGTTTAACTGACCATTCCGCGTCCTTTGAATCCCCATTTACCAGTGGAGTTGGGGAGGATGTCGTTTCTAAATGTCCCAAAAGTTTCGTACCCCACCCTGTCTAGTTACATTACAAATGAGGGCATTAAGACTATTCTGGCTTTGTTTCCTAGAACAGAGCCCCCATCTGACTCTTGGTTTCAATAAGCTAGACTTAAAAGCTATATTGTGTCCATTTCGCCTGCCACAATTTTTCGTCCTTTGACCATGTTCGAGCAGAGGTGTACGGGAGGAGAACAGTTGGACCACGCATATCTTTCTTATATAAATGGTTCCGGGACGCCAAAACTGATGCCTCAGTATGCGTTCCACCTTTTGCCTTAAAGTGGGAAAGGGATCTGGGTCGGAAATTCACATTCTTTGACTGGGAAAGGATTTTCTTGTTCTCGTACAAGGCTTCCATTTCAGCAAATGCACAAGAGTCAATTATAGGGTGGTGGCCAGGTGGTACAGGTGCCCAGTGGACATTCATGCCATCTATCAGGAGGCACCCGACCAATGTTGGAGGCATTGCGGCGACAAAGGCTCTTACCTTCATATATAGTGAAGCTGCCCATACATCAGTACTTTCTGGAAAGAGGTTGCTGATCTATATCAAAGGGTAACTTCTGAGCGTATCATATTTACACCAGAACTGGCTCTCCTAAACTACATTAACATGTCCTTATCCAAATTTAAAAAGAACTTGTTACGCCATTTCTTGACGACAGCTAGACATTTGATCCCGAAGCATTGGAAGGCAGCAACCTGTCCATCATGTCAGGATTTGGTGGGGAAGTTGAATACTATATGTAGGATGGAAGAACGAATTAGTTATAACTTGCTTGATGATCAAAGCATTGAAAGGTATTGTAACATCTGGGCTCCCTGGATAATGTATAGAGTGTCCACACATCTCAATCATGGATGTCCTAATTTTGCCTCGTCCAAATGCACTCAGAGTTATTCTCCGTATATCAAGTTGCTGTGTCCTACTCCTGTCTTCTGCTCTCTATCTCAAACTCTCTCTTTATTCTTAACCTTTATTAAACACTTTTTCTTTTTTTTTAAGTCTTTGGGTTGGACTTTGTGGCATGGTGCCTCTATTATGAATAGTTTTGATAGGCCTACACGTTTTCTGCTATTATGTGGTCATCTAGTAAGGGTTGGGGCATAGTTCCCCAGTTGCCTCTAGTTACTGTGAGGTTCTCAGTAGACCACTCAGACTTACTATTACTATTGCATATTTACTAGTTATATATGCTGCCAAATATTTTTTCTGGAAATGCTTTCTAATATTTGTCTTATAGAATTGTTTCTGTGGGGATGTGTCCCCCAGTTTTTTGTATTTGCAAACTCAATAAAAATTGATTTAACAAAACAAATCTATTACAAAGAAGTCTCTGCAAAACCCCACTGTTAAAAAAAAGGCATGCTTAACTGGATACAATTTGCCAAAGAACACATCAACTGGTGTAAAGAGAAACAGAAAAACATTTAGTGGACTGATGAAAGTAAAATTGTTTTTTTTTAGGTCCAAGGACTGTTTATTAGTCGACCCGCAAACTCTGAATTCAACACACAGTACAGTCTGAATACAGTGAAGCATAGTGGTGCAAGCATCATGATATGGGAATTTTTTTAAACTATGGTGTTGGGCCTATTTACCACATACCAGGCATCATGGACCAGCTTTCACATATCAAAATACTTGAAGAGGTCACGTTGCCTTATGCTGAAGACGAAATGCTCTTGAAATGGGTGTTTCAACAAGACAATGACCCTAAACACACCATTAATGAGCAAAATCTTGGTTCCACTCCAACAAAATTGAGGTTATGGAGATGCCATCCCTTTCCCCGGGTTTAATCCGATAGAAAACTTGGGGGGTGACATAAAAAATGCTGTTTATGAGGCAAAGCCAACAAATGCAAATAAATTGTGGGATGTAGCTAAAGCATCCTGGGCTGGAAAAACAGTTGACAGATGCCAGAAGTTGATTGAATCTATACAATATAGATGTGATGCAGTTCTAAAAAACTGTGGTTATACAACTAAATATTAGGTTTGTTATTCACAGGAAAGCTACTTCCAAAAAAAAGGAGCACATATTTTGAGTTTGTAAAGACAAATGCAGACACTGCTGTTTTTTTTAAATAACCCAATGTTCATTTTTAGTCATTTTCTGAAAGTAGTTAAAAATTATATACATTTTTCTTCATGTTTTGATTTAGAAAACAGTGTGCAATGTTCCCAATGCATGGAAATAAACAATATTTTATAAATTTTGATTTTAACTCATGATTTTGAACACACTGCTATTATTTTGAACACAACTATAATGGACCGGTCACGTCCTTTGGCTGCTTCATGCCTTAGGAAATCTGAAGCTGTTAAAAAAAGACTCAAAAGACTGAATGTATGAACAGCAAGTCATTTTTACATTGGAGTGTATGAGTTCATTCCCTTTACCATTTATTTAGCACTTTTTTAGACGATAAACAGAGCGTATCTACTTGAAAAAAAATGCTGTGGCGCTACCACAAGTGCCAAGGGCAGCAGGAATTCCAAATATGGCCTTGTCACAAACTATTCTACAAAAATCTGTTCTCCAAGAGTCAAATATTCAAAGTAGGGCTGGGCGATTAATCGAATTAATTCGATTAATTTGCCCCCTGCTGTGGCCACGATTGTGGTTTTGTTAACAATCGTGTAATTCGATTTAAAATGGCCGCCGGAGCGCTGTTTAAAAGATCCGGGCGGCTAGTAGTGGCTTTCTAGCGGTATACCCGCGGCCACTGCCGCTGCTCACTGTGAGGCCGAGGGGAGGGGGGTGCTGTCAGAGCCCAGCCCCTGCTACATCGGCAGGAGATGTCCTGGCGGGAGGGGGGGTAGAAGTGCTGTCAGTGCCCCCCCCGCCCCTGCTACAGCAGCCGCGGCCAAGTTCCGGGGGATGGCGCAATCAATGCCCCCCCCGCCCTTGCTACAGCGGCCGAGTTCGGGGGGGGCGCTATCAGTGCCCCGCTGCCCCTGCTGCAGCCGCTGGTGAGGTCGCGGGGGGGGGCAGAGCTGTCAGAGCCCAGTGCAGGTCTTACCTGTCCCTTGCCGCCGGCGCCCTGACAGGGATATGGCGCCGTCTTTCTGACTTCGTACCCGGGTCTCTATTTGGCCTCTGTCCGTGTCATCTCCTGCTGACATGTCGGAGCAGAGCAGCAGTAGATACCAGCAGGTGAGCATGAGAAGGGGCGGGAGGTGTCTATCTGAGGCCGGGGACGAGCCGCCATGTACTAGGCCCCAGCACTATTCTACTGCAGCCTGACACCCGGAAGCCAGAGGCCGTGCAGTGTGTGCGGACCGGCTGCTACATACAGTTAGGGCCAGAAATATTTGGACAGTGACACAATTTTCTCGAGTTGGGCTCTGCATGCCACCACATTGGATTTGAAATGAAACCTCTACAACAGAATTCAAGTGCAGATTGTAACGTTTAATTTGAAGGATTGAACAAAAATATCTGATAGAAAATGTAGGAATTGTACACATTTCTTTACAAACACTCCACATTTTAGGAGGTCAAAAGTAATTGGACAAATAAACATAACCCAAACAAAATATTTTTATTTTCAATATTTTGTTGCGAATCCTTTGGAGGCAATCACTGCCTTAAGTCTGGAACCCATGGACATCACCAAACGCTGGGTTTCCTCCTTTTTAATGCTTTGCCAGGCCTTTACAGCCGCAGCCTTCAGGTCTTGCTTGTTTGTGGGTCTTTCCGTCTTAAGTCTGGATTTGAGCAAGTGAAATGCATGCTCAATTGAGTTTAGATCTGGTGATTGACTTGGCCATTGCAGAATGTTCCACTTTTTTGCACTCATGAACTCCTGGGTAGCTTTGGCTGTATGCTTGGGGTCATTGTCCATCTGTACTATGAAGCGCCGTCCAATCAACTTTGCAGCATTTGGCTGAATCTGGGCTGAAAGTATATCCCGGTACACTTCAGAATTCATCCGGCTACTCTTGTCTGCTGTTATGTCATCAATAAACACAAGTGACCCAGTGCCATTGTAAGCCGTGCATGCCCATGCCATCACGTTGCCTCCACCATGTTTTACAGAGGATGTGTTGTGCCTTGGATCATGTGCCGTTCCCTTTTTTCTCCAAACTTTTTTTCTTCCCATCATTCTGGTACAGGTTGATCTTTGTCTCATCTGTCCATAGAATACTTTTCCAGAACTGAGCTGGCTTCTTGAGGTGTTTTTCAGCAAATTTAACTCTGGCCTGTCTATTTTTGGAATTGATGAATGGTTTGCATCTAGATGTGAACCCTTTGTATTTACTGTCATGGAGTCTTCTCTTTACTGTTGACTTAGAGACAGATACACCTACTTCACTGAGAGTGTTCTGGACTTCAGTTGATGTTGTGAACGGGTTCTTCTTCACCAAATAAAGTATGCGGCGATCATCCACCACTGTTGTCATCCGTGGACGCCCAGGCCTTTTAGAGTTCCCAAGCTCACCAGTCAATTCCTTTTTTCTCAGAATGTACCCAACTGTTGATTTTGCTACTCCAAGCATGTCTGCTATCTCTCTGATGGATCTTTTCTTTTTTTTCAGCCTCAGGATGTTCTGCTTCACCTCAATTGAGAGTTCCTTTGACCGCATGTTGTCTGGTCACAGCAACAGCTTCCAAATGCAAAACCACACACCTGGAATCCACCCCTGACCTTTTAACTACTTCATTGATTACAGGTTAACGAGGGAGACGCCTTCAGAGTTAATTGAAGCCCTTAGAGTCCATTGTCCAATTACTTTTGGTCCCTTGAAAAAGAGCAGGCTATGCAATACAGAGCTATAATTCCTAAACCCTTTCTCCGATTTGGATGTGGAAACTCTCATACTGCAGCTGGGAGTGTGCACTTTCAGCCCATATTATATATATAATTGTATTTCTGAACATGTTTTTGTAAACAGCTAAAATAACAAAACTTGTGTCACTGTCCAAATATTTTTGGCCCTAACTGTATAAATGTTATGTTATAATATGTATGTTATGTTCTATATATAGTGTACACTGTGTGCAGGCACTGCCACCTTATATTGAGTGTTTCTATATATACTGTACACTGTGCAGGCACTGCCACCTATATTGAGTGTTCTATATATAGTGTACATTGTGTGCAGGCACTGCCACCTATATTGAGTGTTCTATATATACTGTACACTGTGCAGGCACTGCCACCTATATTGATTGTTCTATATATACTGTACACTGTGCAGGCACTACCACCTATATTGAGTGTTCTATATATACTGTACGCTGTGCAGGCACTGCCACCTATATTGAGTGTTCTATATATACTGTACACTGTGCAGGCACTTCCACCTATATTGAGTGTTCTATATATACTGTACACTGTGTGCAGGCACTGCCACCTATATTGAGTGTTCTATATAGTGTACACTGTGTGCAGGCACTGCCACCTAGAGTGATTAGTTCTATATATAGTGTACACTGTGTGCAGGCACTGCCACCTATATTGAGTGTTCTATATATACACTGTACACTAGGGCTCCTAGGGCTAGTGTTAGGGTTAGGGCTAGGGTTAGTGTTAGGGCTAGTGTTAGGGCTAGTGTTAGGGTTAGGGCTAGGTTAGGGCTAGGGTTAGGGCTAGGGTTAGGGTTAGTGTTAGGGCTAGGGTTAGGGATAGGGCTAGGGTTAGGGCTAGGGTTAGGGTTAGGATAGTGTTATGGCTAGTGTTAGGGCTAGTGTTAGGGTTAGGGCTAGGTTAGTGTTAGGGCTAGGGTTAGGGTTAGTGTTAGGGCTAGGATTAGGGCTAGGGTTAGGGCTAGTGTTAGGGCTAGGGTTAGGGCTAGGGTTAGGGTTAGGGTTAGAGCCTGGGCTGCAGACAAGAGGTGAGGTGGAGCACCCAAGGGAAGCAGGACGCTTCCCTCAGTTACCCTCCTCTCCTCTGTCACAGGGTCACGGGGGCCCCCTCTTTATTCATCAAAGAAAAGCAAAAAAAAATAGAAAAAGAAAATCGAGATTTAAATCGAAAATCGTCCATAGGTTTAAATAAAATCGAGATTTTGATTTTTTCCAAAATCGCCCAGCCCTAATTCAAAGTGTTTCGCAATGGAGCTAAACAGTACTGTACAGCCACATATGAAGTATTGCCGCATTCAGAAAATAATTTTGGTGCCATTTTTGCCCATTTCCCCATGTGAAAATGCAAAACCTGAGGTCAAACTAAATTTTTGTGGTAAAAATGTAATTATTTTTTATTCGGCACCCAATAACAGTGGCATACCTCCAATGGCGGAAGAATATGCGGCTGCTTTTGGGCCCCTGAGTCAGGGGGCCTGCAGGCACTAGGCCACCACCCTGGGCCGGCATCAGCACATGGGCAAGTGCTAGGGCCCTGGATAGCTGTGGGGGCCTACGCATCGTCGCCAGGGGTAACGATCTATTCTGCGGTCCTTGGCCCAATATCCAAGGACTGCAGTGCTCAAATTGGTAGCTGCACTTTGCTGGCTGCTGGCCTTTTAACCTCGCACTTGTATGCAGCATCTAAAGCTGAATGCTGCAAGCATTGACGTACATCTGTGAGCAGAACTAGTGTCCAATGCTCTTGTAACGGAGTGGGTAGCCCTGACTGTGTTACTATTGAAATGGACACTGAAGTGGACATTACACAGTCCGATACTGCCCCCTTGTGGACAAGTGCTGAAATTGCTTCAGAGACACCGACTGCTGATCCCCTCCCACTACAGCCATGTGCTCAGGAAGAAAAAGTGTGGGAAAGACAGAAGGAGACAGAGCTCGACCAGGACAGACCTGCCTGTGGGTGTCTCTCTCGAGAGGGCTTCCTTGCGACACCTTGCTGGAAAGATCACGCCGCGGAAGTCGTGGCGACAACCTCCAGGCTGTAGAACATTGTTACTTTGAGCCTAATCTGACTGCAGAGCATCGCACTCCTAGAACATCTTCAGAGACTGTGACAGACACAAGGGAGCCATCTTCGAAAGTTATATATTTTTTTCCTTTCTTTTTTTCCTCGGACTGAGAGACTATAAACCGGTACCTGTGGAGAGGACTAAGGAAACCCCCTTCATCAATTCCCCTGGAATCGCCACTGTTAGACCCCAGGCCTGCGACGTGGGAGCTACACCTTCTGCTGTTATAGACTGGTAGCGTACATTGAGGGAAAGCTAGGGAAAGAGATTGCCAGTATTGTTTTTTGTGTTTTTTGCCGTGCATCCGGAGCTGAACATCAGTGTATTCAACCTTCCCTATGTGTGCAGCCAAACCAGTTGAATGTGTTATCACCATGTTTAATAGTAAAAAAAATGTTTCCTCCCGTTAAATCTGAGTATGGGGATTTTGTTGAAGCAGAACATAAACACACACCCGCGGCCTTACTGCCGGTCACTTCACTCTCCTATCCCACAGATAAAGAGAGGAGTCGCAGCACAAGCCAATGTGCCCACCCATAGCTTAGCATCCCCGCCAAAGCTGAGTGTCCCCCCCACAGAGCTGTGTGCCTCCTCCCAGAGATGTGTCCCCCCAGAGCTGTGTGCCTCCTCTCTGAGCTGTGTATCCCCTCAAGAGCTGTGTGACCCCCAAGAGCTGTGTGCTTCCCCAGAGCTGTGTGCCTCTCCCCAGAGTTGTATGCGACCCCCCCAGAGCTGTGTGCTTTCTTTACAGCTGTGCAGATGCCGACACAATTGAAAACACTGTTCAAAGAGGGAGTGGAGCGCTCTCTCATCAGTCTCCCGCTGTGCTTGCCCTGCACCCTGACATTTCAGCAAAGTGAGGCACGATAACATCACTACTGCACGCCACTGTGCTTAGATGCACCATGAGAGATATGTGGATAGTGAGCACAATAGGGTTTACTCCGTAAAACACACTGTTATAAATGACAAGGTGTTGCTCACCTAGCGTGGTTGTAAGACACAACCACCATGAACGTCTGCAATCTATTTAGATCATGAGATAGTTGCTGCAGTCAAGTGTCAGATGGTACATAAGCACCTGAGACGAAAAGGAATGAGCCATGCTGCTATCTATCAAAGAATGACATATTCCTTTAGTCTCCAAATTGTGGCTTATTAAATGTATTTATTGAATCAATCACACTTTGGAGACTAAACAAATATGTCATCGTTTGATAGATAGCAGTGTGGCTCATTCCTCTTCATCTCAGGCTGTGCTGAGATGTGCAGAGCGCAGGATGCTCGCGCGGACACCGGGAGAATCAGTGAGTACAAACCAGAGGGCTATGGAGTGCATTAAACAATATGGGGGTTGCATTATACTATATTAAGAACCATGGAGGCTATATTACATTATATGGAGGTTGCATTATATTATATGGAGGATTAAAGAGGACCTGTTACCCCTCCTGGTGCTTTTCTAACTGAATGCAGCACTGAATGCAGTGTGTCAACTGCATTCAGGGAAGGGGTCCCCCATGTCTCTAGCCCCCCTGTAAGTTGTAAAAAAGACTTTATAAAGTTTATGGATAAGGAGTCCAGAGGAACTTACTCAGTAATGAGTCATCGCTTTTGTATGTGTCGCACCCACTAGCGACCGGGGTACTCGGGGCCGGACTGTGCTGTCTCAGAGGTTGCCACGGTGGTGTGGCCCAGCTCCTTGGCCCCAGGTGCGACAAATAAAAAGGGTTAAAGGGATAGAATTTGTGACGCCACTCGTGGGTCGTGGCCAATATGGCCACCGCTGCTGTGGAATCTGCCGGGGACGGTGGTCATAGTGGCAGCCGGGATGGTGAGCCCTCCACGGGCAGGGCTGGGTTCCCAGGCACAGGGAGATGTCCTGCACGCCTGGGATGCTGTACTTTTCCTCATCATCCAGCTTCTCCAACACGCACAGGCAACAGGAGTATGGCTCTGCAGTCGAGCCACTGTATTTATTCCCAGTAAAGAACACACAGTTCTTTGAGTTGGCCCAAGATTTTACTTCTCCTTGTTAACTTCAACAACAGTTCACAGCTACTCGCAGGCTCAGCTCTTTACACTTATGGTGTAACGGGTGCTTTCAGCAGTTACGGGTTCAGGTGTTTACTGCAGCGGGAACAGTTCCTCTGCGTCATTCCCCTCTGTGTACCTTTCGGGCCTTTTTATTCTCGTTCCCTCGCATACGGGTTCGGTCCAGCCATCACGGGCTCTATGGTGTATCATTCCCTAGCCAGGGTCATCAGCCCTGATACGAAGGCTATGTCCTACTCCTTGCGATAATTAGGTCTCGAGGACTTGGAGTTTCTGCACCCCGCCGGGATGTCTTGTGGTTAGGGGCTTATAGACATGTAGGTAGGTACGGCACAAGAAGGATCACCAAATCCCACGCTTATATAATCAATGCAAAGGGAAGGAAAAGATAGCGTGTAGAATGGACCGGGATCAAGCCAATTAACATATCACAATAATTTTATTATCCATAGAAAAAACAAGTACACACATGTGCAATGACAAACATTTAAAAACAATTAAAATAGCAGACAGACTGCTAACATCAAGACTGGCTGCAATGAACAGGATGCACTAAATGACATAATGATCAGTGGAATCACAAAAATCAAATCTATTTCCAGAGCAGAAATATAATCAATAGCACTGATAGACAGGCCTGTATCTGAATTAAACAGGTGGGTAAACCCCCTACAAATTCGTATACATCTTAGAAGACAGGCAGGCTAGTCATCATACATCAGATAATGCATCAAAATCAACTGGAAAATACACGTGAAACCAAGAAAAGAGCAAAAAAGCAACTAATATGCATTGTTGTCAAAGATGCCCTGTAAAATTACCATCATTGCCCACTGAGGGGTATATGTTTGCAGCCAGTCAGGACCAAAGGACCCTCACCCAACGCGTGTCGCCCCCCTATATTGGGGGCTTCCTCAGGGGTCAGAGGGGACACATTATCACATGATGGGCTCCACTACCGCCTGATAGTCCTGCCCTCTTAGACCTATAGCTGCTCGACACCAAACCATCATTTCACTCATTGGAGGTATTACAATAGGAAGCGGGTCTGTTACCCGGACAGTACCAATTTCACCAACTCTAAGTTTTACCTGTTGCTGGTGCAGGAGGGCTCTTATCTCTCTCTGAAGAAACGTCTTCTGCCCAGGTCTGGCAGTGTCTGCTATCTGTTGAAGTAAGAACAACACTTCATACATGCAATTGCTAACAACATTTGTACCGAGGATAATATATGGATCCCAGTTATTGGGATTTTCTTCTACCACAATAACCCCCTGGTCTTGTAACTCCACCCTCCCCACTTTTATGGGTGCTTCTCTAACCCCCACTATAGTAAGTGGTTCACCATTGGAAGCATAAATGTTAAGGTTCATATTGTGTGGTTTAAGTTCATTATATGACCACAATTGCTTATAAAGGATATCAGGGATAGTGGTCACTTGTGACCCGATGTCCAATAGAACAGGTGTCGAGATGCCATCCAGTATGATAGACAGGAATGGTCGCTGTCGGATGTAGGTATCATACCAGTCAGCTGGGCCCTGTCGAGCTACTCCTGAGGTTCGGCCCCAGCCCCCAGGGTCTGCTCGTTTAAAGGACAGTATCGTGCGATGTGCCCGGTCTTGTTGCAGCGGTGATAGAAGGGCTCCCCTGTGGAGCTGTAACGATTGGTGGCCCTTCCTCTGGGTGACGTGGTCTTTCTTCCTGTCATCCACAGGACGTCCTCTGCGCTGTCAGCAAGCTGGATTAGAGGTTGAGGTTTAGGCTGTGGCTTTGGCCCCTGCTGCAGCTGTAGGGCTTCCATAACTGTAGCTAGACTCTTGCCCAGCTGGCCACCTCCAAGCACAAAGAGTCAATCCTGTCGGAGTTAGTAGACTGAACACGGCTTTCAGCTGCAGGCATCGGTACTGGTGTTGTAGCTGGAGCTTTGCCATTGCACCACCGCCGGATGGCAGCTTCAGGAGTCTCCACTGGCTTTAACCCCTTTATTGCCATGTCCTTTAAAGTATTGAAATCAGAGTCCGGGTGGCTTAGGACCACCAGCGCAAGGTTTTGTTGTCCTCTAGTGATAGTAGCCCCCGGATAAACTGCTCACTTATTAGTTTATTCTCCTCAAGGACACTAGCAGAGCTCACTTGCTTCACGGCTTGCAGCGCCTCCTGTAGGTGCCAGGCGTAGGTCCGGATATCATCCCCCGGCTTTTGATAACAATGATAGACGCGCATTCTTATGTCAGCCTCATTACAGTCCTCAAAAGCAACTTTTAATTTATTGATGATTAAAGTTACTGATCCCCGTTCAGCGGTGGACCAGAATCCAGCCTCTCTTTCCGCTGCATCGGTTAACTGTCCCAATACAACAGCTGCGCGCTGCTGACCCGTCATTGCATACATGTTCGAAACGCTGCAGATCTTTCTTTTGAAAGTGGACAAGGTATCAGGGTGGCCGTCATAGTGGGGTAACCACTTATCACCCAGGATGTACGGTAGCGAGATCGGCATGATCGGGGCTACTGCGCCCGGTGGGTCTGCAGCTCTACCGGTTGCAGCCATGGTCGCTTCGGGGGGGATTCTCGGGGTCAGAAAATGTGCTGTCGTCGTCGCTGGATGAGGCGGACATTTTCGGTGCCCCCCTGGTAAATCACGACCAGTCTTTAAACAGTTAAACAGTTTTTGAACTCTGTAGGCAGGGAGTTAAGCGTTCTGGAATTTCCAGATTAGGCCGCTGCTCTTCGGAAGTGTTCGGTAGAGCGAGGGGCGGGTTTTGGTTTCTTCCCGCTATGCGGCGCAGTAATGGCGGCTCCGTTTAACAGTCACAAATTACAGTCTTAAACACGGCACACAGTTACCGGTAGCATCGGGTACGGGATTCTGTTCATGACGCCACAAATTGACTAACCCATTGTATGGGGACTGGGCCCTCTGCTGCGGTAGGGATGTCACTGGTGGTCTGCCCAGACCCATGGCCCTGGTGATCAACTAAAAAGGGGTAGTTGAAATGGGAATAAATGTTTATAAGTTTATCGTGATGCCACCTGT
This sequence comes from Allobates femoralis, assembly GCA_033576535.1. Classification (NCBI taxonomy): domain Eukaryota; kingdom Metazoa; phylum Chordata; class Amphibia; order Anura; family Aromobatidae; genus Allobates; species Allobates femoralis. The sequence goes on from JARQOC010000001.1 coordinate 461,392,210, forward strand.
GGTATCTGGTGACTGCACCAGCGCTGCATGGGGCCGCCAGGGATGATGGACGAGCAGATAGATGTTGAAGTTCCCCACAGGCGGAGCTGGATCTCTGGGGATTTTGGTGATGATGATGAGGGATGGAGCAGGGACTTGGCCGGGCTGTTGGATAACGGGACAGTCTCTGTGGATGGCAGGGGCACGTGTAAGGAACTGACACACACACTGCTGGTCGTTTCTTTACCTTTTACTGGTGTAGTTGCAGGTAAACGTCCAGGGCACTGCCGGGTGTTCAGGATGCACTTCTGGGTCTCCACAGTGAGTGGGTATAAGGCCTCCTTGTCTCTTTCCCTATGTGTGTGAAGCCCCTGCCCTGTGTGAAACTTGACTGGCCTCCTCTGCTCTCTCTCCACCTGTGCTGTCGTCGGGGAAACCCTCGATGGACTACCACTGTTCCTCTTTCTGCGGTGCCTGGCTTCCTGGTTAGTGACTGTGCAGATGCCCGGGAGACTGAAGTCTCCACAGTGGACCAGTGTTCTCTAATGGGCCAGGTGCTCTCCAGTAGACTCGGATTCCGGTGTCCAGTGTGCTGTTTGGGTGAACCTTTTTCCTTTCCTTTCACCTCGCCTTCCGATCCCACTCTTGGGCCTTGCAGGACTACTCGAAGGCTGTTCAGGGTCACTGGCTCGGGCCTAAATCAGCACCGACCACCAGTACATCTTCACAGCTCTTGTAGCGTCTGCACACTCTAACTAACTCCGCCCCCAGCACCAGTATTTATAGGGGATCTTGCCTAAGAGCAGCAAGTGGAGCCCCCCCTACTGTGCTGGGGTGGAAGGTGTTGTTTATGTCTGTGTACCTACTGTGGAAACCCATCCGTGCTGTAGGTGAGTCTGTGGTTACCTGTGTGAGCAGGGTGCCACACTTGGAGTTGCATTTTCATGCAACACAAGTTTATAAGGTATAGGCTAACCTAACATTGAAAGTAAAAGTTGTTCTAACTGCTTGGTGATGTATTCATGTATTGACGGTGGTTGTTGTGCTGTATTACTGGTGATGTCATGTACTGACTGTGGTTCTGGTGATGCATTCATGTAATGATTGTTCTTGTAATATCATGTACTGATGATGGATTTTGTACTGTACAAGTGGACAAATGATGGTTGTGGTGATGCCGGATCTGCCACGATTGAAAAAAAGCTGATGTGAAGGAAGCCTTATGGTACCTTTACATGCCGCTACCGAAGGTTAGAAACCACCGGGTGTCGCACGTGCACGCACGCGTATCAACGGTTCCTAACGGTACCCAATACCGCAATTACACGCCGCTACAAGGTGCTCCACAGTAGGTTTTTTCGAACCCTGGAAGCACCGACAGGTGCCGCAGGTTAACTTCTGTGGAGCACCTTCCCTGATTTACACGCCGCTACCACAAGGGAATATGGGAGGACCTGGGGCAGCAGGGACAACACATAGGCGTGCCAGAGTTGTGGATTACGAGACGCTCGTACGGTGATTGGACAAAGCAATAACATCATGATTGGCCAGCCAGCGCAGGGAGGCTGGCTGATACATGACACTATAGCAAATGTGTAGTGACTGGTCATCTCGTTAAATATGCCGCCCTGTACAGGGACAGCCAATGGGTGCACAGTACTCCCCACCAATGATAGCTGATGGGGCGTGGTATACATGACGCTCAAGCACTTCCCAGGTAACTCAAATACCTTACCTGTGCCCCGATTACACGCCGCTACCATAGGGTTTATACCTGCTTGTTTTTGAGCAAGGCTGAAAGACAGGTTTCCAAAGAGACAGGACGGTGCTACCTGAATTACACGCCGCTACCTCGCGGTGTTTTGAAGGTAAAAGGTACAATTGTCACCCGGTGGTTTCTAACCTTCGGTAGCGGCATGTAAAGGTATCATTAAAGAGAAAAATCTCAAAAGACTGAACAAATGAACAGCAAGTAATTTTTACATTGCCGTGTATGAGTTCATTCTTTTTAGTATTTATTTGCGGATCTGCCTGAAAAATAAAATGCTGTTTGCACATACGCTCAGTCACTGAAAATGCCTAGGGCAGCAGGAACTCCAAACACGGCCCTGCCCAAGACCTGTTGTTTGTGGTCATTCTATTGGCTGTGGATGCTGTGTGGGGGTGGATAGCAGGGAACAGGATAGGCCCCAATACCAGGGCTATTACATATATAATATTTTTTATTTGATAAAGATTACTACTTAATTTAGTAGTGGACAACCCCTTTAAGGCCAAAGCAGACCCCTGCCTGCAGCTTTATATAGCGGCCGTCACACGCTACGATATCTTGAAAGATATCGCTTGAACGCGCCAGATTAAACATCGCTTGAATGATGTCTGTGCGTGTGACGGCAAGATACGACCAACGAGAAATGTTAAAATCGCAAAATCGAGATCTGAGCTCCGGACCTCAGATCTTGCGATGAACGATTTAACGATCTGCTTCATCGTGGTGTATAACACCACGATGAACGATCTCCCAGCGGCAGAGCCTATGCTGGGAGATGTGAAAGAAAGAATGCGCATATAGGGTCTTATCTCAATTAAACACATTCACTTGTTGATGTGGAATTGCTCACCTTTAGCAGTTGTGAAACCCACAACTGGTAGAAAAGCGTACAAGCAGCTGCTGCAGGGACCGCACTCCCAACGGTGACCGTGGTCGAGATGCAGATTCTTGGACAAAGTGCTTCGGTGTCCGCGCTGCTGCTCCGGGATCAAAGAAACACAGACACAGGAATGTCTGGTACAGCTACAGCCTTTATTTTCCGACGCGTTTCGGAGCCTCCTCCCGAGCTCCTTCCTCAGGTAAGATGTTCCCTGAGGAAGGAGCTCGGGAGGAGGCTCCGAAACGCATCGGAAAATAAAGGCTGTAGCTGTACCAGACATTCCTGTGTCTGTGTTTCTTTGATCCCGGAGCAGCAGCGCGGACACCGAAGCACTTTGTCCAAGAATCTGTATGCTGGGAGATGGTATCTATGGTAAACGTCGGGTTACTAAGCGCCGCGCGGCGCCTAGTAACCCGATGTGTACCATAGTAACCAGCGATCTCGCTGGTCCACATCGCTGGTGAGTCTGTCTGTGTGACAGCTCACCAGCGATGTGAGCGATATTGTAAGCGATCGCGCGTGCATGTGATCGCTAACAATATCGCTAGCGATATCGTAGCGTGTGACGGCCGCTTATGTGAGATTTAGTGAGGGATCTTTGTGTGAAGTGCTGTGTGTGGAGTTGTGAGACTCAGTAAGGGCACGGCACTGTATACACTATATACCTGATTACACTGGGCACTCATTACCACAGACATTGCTGTGTGTGTTAGAAAAGAGCACAGGGAATATGCCGCTAGCAGACTACACCTCCCAAAACTGCTTAACTAGGGGAAAAAAGCAAATAATAATATATATTCACTTATATAGCGCCATTAATTCCACAGCGCTCTACATACATCAGCAACACTGTCCCCATTGGAGCTCACAATCTAAATTCCCTATCAGTACGTGTTTGGATATCAGTCAATTGTAGTTAGAATATGGAAAGTGCAACAGCAGCCATAATGGAACAAAAATAAGATGTGAAGAAGGGGCTGTAAAATGTGGGTAAGTGTCATGGCAGGCAAATAACCATTGGGTGGAAGAGGACAAGTCAGTGACTGATACTGGTAGAGCTTCTCAGGGTTATGCTGTAGCAGCAGCACATTCACATATCGCCACAGAGACGTCTGTGAGACTGCAGGAATCATACTGTGTGCCTGCACCTCACACTGCGCCTCTACACGAGGCACCCACCATACAGCAAAAGCACCCAGTGCCCACTGACTTCACGGCCTCGGGAGCGCGCAACTTCACAGCCTCGGGAGCGCGCCCCAGTGGGTGTGTGAGTAGGAGCGCGCATATGTGACAGCTCCGGGATGCCTGGTGACAGCTCAGAGCAGGGTACGGTGCAGCTTTACATGACACTGGGGTCTCCACAGCCAGCACTGCACAGACACTGATGCTCATCACCACTGCAGTAAGTGCTCCATGTGCTTATTACATGCTACGTTTTGCTTTCCAATGTAATGTGAAGTAGTTATAAAAGTGAATCAATGCAATGTAGGGCTTGAAGGAACATATACATGTCACCATCAGGTGCAGTAGTGTATATATATATCTATATATATATACAGATATGTATGCACTGTACATACACATATATATGTGCATACACAAACATGCCATGTACACACACTATACCCACATACATATATTTGCACACACACACACACATATACACACACATAGATATGCACACACTATACATATACACACAACTATACAACATTACATAGATATACACACATATATACATACATAATATACATACACTATACACATACATACACTATACACACATATACATATAGACACATACATATACACACATATACATATACACACACCTCTGCACCTTTTCTATTTTTTCACACTTTTTTTGTTCCATTTCATATCAATATCACTTACTTGCCACTAAATAGGCATAATGTGAGGTTCTATAACAACAATAATCTTTGGACATCATTATGGTGCAGTCAGCATTACATTCTCCACTAAATTATACTTCCATGTTTTATAATGCGAACTAACATTATTAACTTCAATATGATTTTTTTCAAAGTAAAAGCACACCTTTTCAGATGTTTTTACAGCCCCAGCCATTTATTCAGGTTCTGAGTTTATTGTGGGTCTTGCAGTAATAAAGCGTCAATGATACTTGTACCTTTCCTGCAGAGATCAATTAAAATTGCTGTTTCATACAGAGAAGAAAACTAGAGGAAGTGTGTGCGGTGGATGGAGGGTGATCACAGACTTTTCTGTCTCTCCGTGAAACTTCCTGTTTCTTTTTAAAGATTAATTCTGAAATTCAAAAAAAGCTGAAGTGATGCCGGTGGATGGCAGCAGATGGGGTTACGTGACTACCTGTCGCTGTCATGTGACCTGTTTTGGCGCCACTTACAAAGCTGACTGCATCCTCCTCATTGTACATGCTTGTGATCGTACCCACTGATAAGCCTTGTGCTTAGAATTAGACTTTTCCTGGTAATGAATGTGGTCACTATTACAGAAATGATCCTGTAATTCATCCAGGTTCCGTTATGTGTCCAGAAGAAAGGATGTATCATGGAGAATTGACACATAATGTGACCCAGATCGACCTTCTTAGGGTACTTTCACATTACAATTTTTAGGATCCGTGGCTGTTTGTTGTAAAACGGACAGCCATGGATCCGTTTTGGCCCCCATGTAGCCTATGGGATTTGCCCTTAATGGTATCCGATTTGTGGCGGATCCGATTGTGTCCGATTTTTTGCTGTACCCAAAATCGGAGACTGCTCCGATTTTGGGCACAGCGGACCAAATCGGACACAATCGGATCCAAAATGATCCGCGACCTTTAACATGGGGGCCTATGGAGCAAGGGTCCGGGAAAACACAGGATCGTTTCTTGGACCCAATTTTAGTGTACTGAGCAAGCTCCATACACTAAAACTGCTCTGTACCATCTAATTTCACTTCAGCAATGTATATACATACATTGCGGAAGTGAAATTAAGTAAAAGCAAGGGTTAAGAATAAGAAAATTATATTCTCACCTTTCCAGAGATCCCCCGATGTGCGGCATCTATCTCCCAGGACAGGACCTGGCTTTGCGTGGCAACCCGATCAGCTGATTGGGTGACATGACCGGTTACTGCAGTAACTGCGGTCATGTGACCGATGACGCTGATCGGGTAGCCCCGCCTTTCTAGGTCCTACAACGCTCAGAGCTAGATGTCGGCATTGGGGTATCACTGGAAAGGTGAGAATATACATTTTTTATCCTTAACCCCTTGCTTTTACTTAAATTCACTTCCGCAATGTATGTATATACATTGCGGAAGTGAAAGTGCCCCGCACAGCTCTTTCTGTGTCCGGACCCATGAAAATCACGGCCCCGGACACAGAAATAGCCTTGGAGTTCACATCCGATCCTGATCCTTTCCTGTCCGTCGAATCCTGCAAAAAGTAGAATCCCACGGACAGGAAAAAAATTGCGATGTGAAACCAGCCTTAGCATACATTTGGCAAGGCAAAAGACAAACACAATGTCAAAACACAGATCTGAATGTAGCTCAAGCCCATCACAAGCCCTCTAAAACTGAAGGTCATATAAAGGAGAGAATGAGATCTGACTCATTAAGAATTTACATAATGAAGACCTGCAGAACTCACCTTTGTTTCCATAATATTGTATAATGTCTTCCTAGTAATTATATGGTTAACATAAAATCTGAAGAACTTCTTTCACTGACATCTGTTAAGAGCGAGGAGACTGGAGACTTTAGCCAAATGTAAGTAGGGGTGTAACTAGCTGTTTGTCTCTGGCACAGAGGCTATACTTTGCTCATCCACCTTCCTGTGTATGATGTCACACCATAAAATATGTATATCTGCATTATAGATGTGAACACTAGTGAAGTATATGTGGCACCCTGTACCAGGCAACCACAGGCTTCCCTAGGACACTAAAGGATTTTCCACAGCTGGTAACCACAATTACACCCATCACCTTCCACCCCAGGCCTGTAGGGGGAGCCCAACTGGTTGCCTTAAGCCAGTCTCCCTATAAATACAGATGCTGGGGGTGGAGTTAGACACAGTGTGCAGACACTAGAAGAGCTGCGAAGGTAGCTCAGACTAGTGAGCTGAACTGGTACCGGAGCCGTGCTAGGCCCGAACCAGTACACACAAGAACCAGTGTGAGGGTCCAGAGAGTAGGGACCAAAGGCAAAGGCGAGAAACACTTTACCAGGGGCAGAGGGCCATACCGGCTCACCCCACCAGAACACCGGTCACTGGAGCCCGAGTCTGCAGGGGACAGAGAAGATAGCCCCAGCAGAGAATCCAACATCCCGAGAAGGCTTAGCTTCCCGGACACCCGCAGCACCAATAATTGAGAGCCAGGGTCCGTGGGGAGATAGATGGCGGTAGCCTATGAGAGAGCCCTCAGTGCAGCAACACCGGAGAGAGAAGTAACGGTCCGGTTAGGTTCCATACCTGCCAGACTCAGAACGGGAGAGCAGAATAAGGAGGCCTACATTCCAACTCATTGTGGAAGTCCTGAGGTGTTCTCCTTCAGCCCGGACGTGTGTACCTGCAACCAGTCATCAGTAAAGGTACCAAAAGACTTTAATGTGTGCGAGTCCCTCCTTCAACTCAACCTGCACCACACCGACTACGCTCCCCTACTCCAACCCTGTGCAGCAACAACTGTGCTGCCGTACTCCACCATCCATTCCTACTTCCAACGCCCCGGGGACTCCGCCCCTCCTGTAGGTAGCCACTCCACCTTGCTGCCGTCCATCACCCCGGAGGCCCAAGCAGCGCTGTTGCCTTCAACCAGAATCTACAGGTGGCATCACGACTGACAACTCCAATTCCAATAGCCAATACCTGGCTATTAATAGCATTGTTGTTCAATGTAACAAGAAAGTTCTTTGTAGCAAAGAAATAGAAAACCTATGGGGCTGGAGTGCAGCATCTTTCTAACATGACATGTCTATGAAGATTTTAAGCCAGCAGAAGAAGCCATGGCAGCTTCGTGACCAGGTGACTGGAGCTTCATTGAACAAAGTTACTATACACAGTGTCCAGCGGAGCTGGCAGTGGTGGTTTTTACCTTAGTCAGTTCCTCCATATCCAAATTGCAAATGGCTTCCATACCAAACTGCAAACTGACAACATTAACAAGTAATATTTGTTACTTTTAAGAGAATAGGCTTCATAAGTATGTGCATATGATCGCTATGCAGAAAATATTTTTAAGGGGTTTTCAAGTTTTTTTTTGCATTGTACTAATGTCATTTGACCTATTACGTCATTTCTAGTTCCTGATGTAGTGAAATCACATATACTTATTTTTAAATAGCAGAAAAATAGACAGTGGCACTCACCATAATGATCTTTATCACTTTATTGCGTCAGGACCCGTAGAAGCGGCCACTGAGCTGCGAAACGGTTGCCGTCGTCCTCGTTCCCGCACCTCCCTCCCCCACCGTTTGTTTTTCCGGAATGTGTTCTTGGATACCGCAATAAAGTGATAAAGATCATCATGGTGAGTGCCACTGTCTATTTTTCTGCTATTTAAACTTGGTCACTTACATATAGTGTGCACCTCCATTCAATCTATACCTTCGGTCAGAGAGGATCGCTCTGGATCTCACCGGTTGCACACCACGCATAGTGCCCAGTTTTCCTTTTCTTTTCTGAGACTATCACATATACTTATTCCACAGTGAAGAAGACTCTTGTTAGGATGTGTGCTCATGATCCGGAGGCATTGTGTGCTGGCCTCCAGACTTGCATGAAGCCGCGGGAGACCACAGCCACCCTGTATTCACAATCTGTGTTGGGTGCAGGGTGCCTTTTTCCTGCATTCACCCGATGGTGACTGCTTCTGACTTCACAGCACATGATTAACATGCTGTGGAAGTCTGGAAATCTACACCGCAGCTGAAAACATGCTGCAGTCGGTTGAAGCATATTGGGCATGGGATTTCTACAAATCCAATCCACTTTGCTGCTACTGTACAATGCAGCTTTTTGGATGCAGCAGCACAAAGCCTTAGGGTACCTTTACACGCCGCTACGGCAGGATGGATGCATCCCGCTACAGGCTACAAATGTAGCTTGTAGCGCCAATATAGCCCGTAGTAGCGGCGTCTGAAGACGTGACGATACAGCCGGCAACAGATACATCTGTTTACGACCTCTGCTCGAAAACAGAGAGCTACAAAGCCGATGGTAGCAAGATGCATCGGCGTGTAAAGATGTTACGGAAGGGAACTCTGGACACCCTGCGATGTAGCTGCAATGTAGCTAAGGCGTGACCCTGGCTCCGTGTTACCGTGCCCCATGTGCGATCATTGGTGGAAGCTGCTGCATGATGATTGGTAGTCGCTGCATAGGGAGGCATATTTAAGGAGCTGACGAGTCACACTACACAATCGCTCGAGCGTGCTGTATTACTCAGCCTCCTGCGTTGCCTGCCCAATCAGGATGTTATTGCTTCGTCCTATCAGCGTACGGACGGCTCGTAATCCACAATTGTGGCACGCCTATGTGCTGGCCCTGCTGCACCAGGTACGCCCATAGTAGCTGGTTATAGCGGTGTGTAAATGAGCTACAGATGGCTACTTGAGACACCCGGCGATGTATCTAGCTATAGATGTCACGTAGCGTAGCGCACCTTATGGCGGCGTGTAAAGGTGATGCGTTGAGCGTTTGTAACCGTTTGAGCGTGCTCGTGCACGTGAAGTAGCGGGATGCATCCATCCTGCCGTAGCGGCGTGTAAAGGTACCCTTAGGGTACCTTTACACGCCGCTACGGCAGGATGGATGCATCCCGCTACAGGCTACAAATGTAGCTTGTAGCGCCAATATAGCCCGTAGTAGCGGCGTCTGAAGACGTGACGATACAGCCGGCAACAGATACATCTGTTTACGACCTCTGCTCGAAAACAGAGAGCTACAAAGCCGATGGTAGCAAGATGCATCGGCGTGTAAAGACGTTACGGAAGGGAACTCTGGACACCCTGCGATGTAGCTGCAATGTAGCTAAGGCGTGACCCTGGCTCCGTGTTACTGCGCCCCATGTGCGATCATTGGTGGAAGCTGCTGCATGACGATTGGTAGTCGCTGCATAGGGAGGCATATTTAAGGAGCTGACGAGTCACACTACACAATCGCTCGAGCGTGCTGTATTACTCAGCCTCCTGCGTTGCCTGCCCAATCAGGATGTTATTGCTTCGTCCTATCAGCGTACGGACGGCTCGTAATCCACAATTGTGGCACGCCTATGTGCTGGCCCTGCTGCACCAGGTACGCCCATAGTAGCTGGTTATAGCGGTGTGTAAATGAGCTACAGATGGCTACTTGAGACACCCGGCGATGTATCTAGCTATAGATGTCACGTAGCGCAGTGCATCTTATGGCGGCGTGTAAAGGTGATGCGTTGAGCATTTGTAACCGTTTGAGCGTGCTCGTGCACGTGAAGTAGCGGGATGCATCCATCCTGCCGTAGCGGCGTGTAAAGGTACCCTTACTCTCCAGTATGCACTTGCGTTGTTCAAGCGCTTGCTCTTTTCTATAACCAAGACAGAACAAGAGCAGATAGCCAGCTGGGAAACAAACTAAGGAGCAATATTACAGGTATTTAAATTATGCAAGGCAGAATAGGAAATGTAGTCTCCACAAGGAGCGTTGAGCATTTTTATTTGTGGGGGAGGGCATAATTCTTTAGAGGTATCATGCTAAGGACCCCTCTCAGCTTTTATTGTGCTAGAGGCCCAATACTTGACAATTGAAATATTTGTCAAGACAGTCCCTTCAAAAGTGAGCCCTAGGCTCTGTGCTTTGCAAAAGTGGCGATTGTATGAAGGTACTAAGAAGGATAAAGGAACCTAATAACAACTTTATCCTTTTGCAGAATATGGAATTTGTAATTACGGTAACTATAATTTCCAGAGAGCAGAGTTTTGAGAGATCATTGATTATGAATTGAGCTGTAAAAGGTATTAGCAAAATCGAACTTCAATGTAAACTACAATTACCACTACTTTTATATGCAATGTGTATTACAGTACAATGATGAAACAGTTTATTTTTTGCTATCATTCTTCTTTAGCTATATTAGTATAATGTGACTTAGCAGGTTGTCTTGAAAGTAATTTTCAAAGGGAAAGAGCAGGTGTTTGCTTCATCAGGGCACCATGATGTAAGGACTGAACATGATTTCAGCAGTGTATCACTAGCTGTGTTTTTGTTTCAGTATAGTCCAACAACATCACAACCACTCATTGGCAACTTTCTGTCAATATACAATATACACAGTAAGCTGCTAATCATTTGTGTGGCTGGAGTTACACTGGGCTCAATATTGCAAGCTCTGCAAGAAAAAACTGTGATATTATCACAACCCAGTAAAGGAAGTTATACCTCGATGGAATCAATGTCACTGTCTCTACATAATAATGCTGTAGATGCAAGAATAAAATAAAAGTTCTCTAGTGCTCTGCCAAAATCATCAGAAAGACATCAGGAAGTAAAATAATGATTGATTTGTCACCGTGTTTCAAAGCTTCATAGCTTCTTCATCAGGACAAATCAAAAGTTATTGATTTGTCCTGATGAAGAAGCTATGAAGCCTTGAAACAGGTTGACAAATAAATCAATTGTTATTTTGCTTCCTTATGTCCTCCCGATCAGTGGCGTAACATCAGGCCCAGGGGCCCCGATACGAAAGCTCCAACGAGGCCCCCAATTATTGCAAATCTTTAATAGAAGTAGTCTTTTTCTATGTGCCAAAGGGACTTTTGGAGTCCCCCTAGGGTGCAGGGCCCTGCATCTATTGTAGTTACGCCCCTGCTCCTGATGATTTTGGCAGCGCACTAGAGTACCCTTTTCTTATCCTTGGATCTACTACACACATGTACTCTGTTTCCATGAAATAGACAGTGTGTTATTAATTTTTGCTTCCAAAGATGCGCTAGGTCTTTTTTTTCAGGTGATGTCTTATTTTTCCATGATCCCCCTCATCCCCTTGCAGCCTCCAATATCCCCTTGCAGCCCCCAATATCCCCAGCATCTCCTTGCAGCCCCCAATATCCCCATCATCCCCATGCAGCCCCCAATATCCTCATCATCCCCTTGCTACCCCCATCATCCCCTTCCAGTCCCCAATATCCCCTTGCAGCCCCCATCATCCTTATCATCCCCTTGCAGAGCCCATTATCCCCTTGCAGCCCCCATTATTCTCTTGCAGCCACCAATATCCCCATCATCCCCTTGCAGCCCCCATCATCCCCTTGCAGCCCCCAATATCCTCATTATGGTATGTGCATAAAAACACACACAAAAGATACATACACACACACAACACACACACACCTTTTCTCACCATGGCACTTCATCCACCACCTTTCACCGACTTCTTTACACACTTTGGGTTGGTCTTTCCCAGTTTGTCGATGAACATAATGTTTCCCTTAAGACGCAAATAAATTAAAATTGCTTTCATCACTAAAATGAACTATGGACCACTGCTCATCTGTCCACACACATGTTCCTCACCAAAGATTAGTCTATCCTTTTGATTCTTTCTGCTAATTAGAGGTTTGGTCACTGCAGAGTGGGCTTTCAGTCCAAGTGCTCTTAAACATCGTGACATTTTATGATGAGACAGATCCTTACCCCATTTAGTGCTGAACTGGCGAGCTATTCCAGCTGCAGTCTTGAAACAATTACCTATGGAGATTATCCAGTCCTCTCTTGCATTTTCTCACTAATAATACTAATAAAATTAGTATAAACCTTTCCTGTTTTAGGTCAATTAGGATTACCATAATAATTTATATTTGCCAAATGCCAGAATAATGAGAGAGATTATGTTTTAAGGCATTTTATTACTTTTTTGCAAAGTCAAATGTTTACATACACTTCTTTCGAATTTGGTTTCATTGACCTTAAACTGTATGACTCAGGCCAAACATTTTGGATATCCTTCAACAAGCTTCTCACAATAGTTGGTAGGAATTTGAGCCCATTCCTCCTGACAACTGTAACTGTATATGTCCCATGTGATGCAAGTCCTCCATGGAATTGCCTTGTTAGAAGTTCATAATACTACCTCAAGACATTTTTAAAGCATATATATATATTTAATAATACTAATCTTTATATAGCGCCAACATATTCCGCAGAGCTTTACAATTCAGTCGTTCATATACAGACGGTCATAGGTAGAAAATACAATAAAGTAGAGAATCAATGTAAAAAAATACAATACAATAATTAAAGCAGGGAAACAATGTAAAAGATACAATACAATAATTACAGCAAAAATAAAGGTGACCCTGCTCCAAAGAGCTTACAATCTACAACGAGATGGGGTTACCAAAGTACAGGGGCTTATTACATTGATCGTCCAGGCATCTTGAGGAAGAGGGGAATAGAAAAAAAATTACATGAATGGTCATCAGCCAATCCTTGTAGAGCTTTTGGGTTTGGTGGAGTTTGAAGGAGAGTTATGACCAGAGAGATAGTGAATTGGCTATATACTGTATCAAGGACTTCTATTAGGGAGCATGATAGGCTGCCTTAAAAAGATGTGTTTTTAGGGAGCATCTGAAGCTATGTAAGTTGTGATAGTCCTAATTTCTTGGGGTAGAGCATTCAAGAGAATTGGTGCAGCTTGGGAGAAGTATTGGAGCCGGGAGTGGGTGGTTTGGATTAATGCAGATGTGAGTCGAAGTCATTTGTAGAACGTAGAGAACGGGTGGGGTGATAGACAAAGATAAGGGAGGAGATGTAGGGAGGTGATGCACTGTGAAGAGCTTTGTGGGTGGGAACAAGCAATTTGAATTGGATTCTATAGTGTATAGGCAACCAGTGCAGTGACTGGCATAGAGCGGAGGCATCTGAGTAACGATTGGCCAGATAAGTGATCTTGGACTAGAAAGGGGAAAGTCTAGTGAGGGGGAGGCTAATTTATAGAGAATTGCAGTAGTCAAGGCGGGAATGGATTAGGGCCACGGTGAAGGTTTTTATTGTTTGCATAGTGAGAAAGGCGTCGAACTCTAGATATGTTCTTCAGGTTCAAGCGACAGAAGCGGGCCAGAGATTGTATACAGGAGGTGAAGGAGAGATATGTGTCCAACATAACACCGAGACAGTGAGCCTGCTGCCTAGGCGTTATCGTGGTGCTGCACACTGAGAGAAAGATGTCAGATTTAGGGAGGTTAGTGGAGGGTGGGAGTAGAAGAAGTTCAGTTTTGGAAAGGTTGAATTTCAAATAGAGAGCGAACATGATGTTGGAAACTGCAGCTAGACAGTCATTGGTGTTCTTTAGTACCACAGGGGTAAGGTCAGGGGCTAAAGTGTATAATTGTGTGTCATCAGCATAGAGATGGTACTGGAAGCCAAATCTGGAAGCTAAATCTGCTGATGGTCTGTCCAATAGGGGCTGTGTAAAGAGAGAAGGGACCCCAATAGTGAGAGGAAGAGGAGAGGAAGTGGAGCCAGCAAATGATACACTTGAGTGGTCAGAGAGATAGGATGAGAACCAGAAGAGAGCAGTATCCTTTATGCCAATGGAGTGCAGCATAGAGAGGAGGAGATGGTGGTCGACTGTGTCAAAAGCTGCAGAAGGTGCCAGGAGGGCACTGAAACGCGTCGGATCTAATAAAGAAAACTTGATTGAACATCACCTGCTAGTGTATTCCTTTTTGGAGTGGAAATCGGGACTGGCAGTGCGGACCGTTGAACACCATTTCTCCCCTACCCGTTGATGTGCATCCACGAGAAAGTGGTCGGTGGAAGTCCAGCAGCAGCCATCAGTACCTTAGTACTACACATCTTCTAACCGGTTGTGGGTCTCACAACCGATATAGGTGAGTGGAACTCCTACGCACCTGACTTTGAGTGTCTTTGTGATAGGGCACTATTGCTCCTCTTGTTCCCCCCCTTTTCTTGTGTTAAAAGCTGCAGAAAGGTCAAGAAAAAATAAGTAGAGAGTGGTCACCGTTACGTTTTGCCATCAGAAGGTCATTGGTCACTTTGATGAAGGCAGTTTTTGTAGAGTGTAGGGGGCGGAAACCAGACTGTAATAGATCCCGAAGAGAGTGAGTAGAGCGGTAACTGGTGAGGCGGCTGTAGACCAGGCGCTCCAAGAGTTTAGATATGAAGGGGAGATTAGAGACTTGTCTGTAGTTATTAGTGCAGGATGGGTCAAGAGATTTCTTTAATAATGGAGTAATGATAGAGTGGTTTAAGGAGGAGGGGAAGATTCCAGAAGAGAGGGAGAGATTGAAGATGTATTTATTTATGTACGCAAACACCGTCCATATGTATGTATGGGTTATAAAAAAAAATCACAATGGTTACTAATACTATAGCTGCATCATCAATATAATAGGTGTTGGGGAAAATTTTAAAGGTAGTCTTATGATTTCTGTAAAATAGTTTGACCATTTAAATACTAAAGTTTCTCACATTGTATATTTTTGAGCATGACAGAATTGTTGTGACTTTTGGCACTGATTTCAACTTTCAGTGTCAAAAGCAGTTCAATACAGAAAAAAAGACCATTTTTAACTTTTCACCATATTGAAAAATTGGTTCAAGAATGGCAACTAATACAGTACTGCAACACAAAAAGGAAGGTGACTAAACTATGAATCCAGGCCAAACTGCACCAAAGGCTGTTGTATAGTCTGTACGTCTGGCTCTATACTAGCAAATTACATACATTTGTGCATCCTTTTATACATATAAAACATTTTTACAATTGAAAAATGTATAATACGTAATTAACAAAATGTTTATTTTTTAAATACATAGCAGATAAAGACTGTTATACTGAGAAAATATGGGTGGGAGCCTAGTACTGAAGTTATTCCTGCATTTTATGAATCAATACTACAGTCTTACACACACTTTAGTTTTCACTGTTGACCACAAAGATTTTGCAGGGTCGAAAAACAAGCTCAATATCCAACCATCTTGCTAAACCAAACCCACAAAACTGAGAATAGTACTGAGTAGATCTTATTTCCTCACTACTTCACTTTCTGTTCTAAAATCTTTTGCAATAAGAGGGACAATGACTGTATATAGGTATATAGACCCAACCTACTGTCTCCCCCCCCATTGCCCTGTAGAATGGAAGCCCGCAAGGGTAGGGTCCTCTCTCCCCTCTGTATCAGTCTGTCACTTTGTTCATTGTATTTTTTAAGTTGTCTGTATATAACCCTTTCTCATCTACAGCACCATGGAATCAATGGTGCTCTGTAATAATTAAATAATAATAATAATAATATATGTAATATATCATCTGTAGAAAAAAGCAGTGGGCTTTAGAAGTATTTGGACAACAGATACCACTACAATAAATTTGAAACAAAACCACCAAGATATACAAGTGTAAACTTTTAAGGGGTTTAACAAAAACATTTCACTAGTGCTTTAGGAGAAAAAGCTACTTCACAGGCTCAAATGTAATATAGGCAAAACAAGAAAATTATAAATATTAGCATTATTTTAAATACATAGATGCAAATACTTTAAGTCAATGACTGCCTGAAGTCTGGGCCCATGTCCATCACTACATGGGTTTCCTGCCTTAATATACTGTACTTTGCAAGACTTTGCGGCAACTTTTTTCAGTTGCTGCTTGTTCATGGGATTTTTAGCCTTTGGTAAAAAGCATGCTCCGACAGGTTCACTGACATATGTGCTATTCAGTAAAGCATTTGCAAATAGAGTCCGTGGAGCCTCGTTTATGAGTCTCAAACACGGATCTAGCCAGATATCCCTCCAGGGAAGGACCTAGCCATGGGGTGGCTCCTTGCGGAAACCACCATAACCACCATATTAAGTGGTCTTTTCAATCAATATCCAACTCTTTTACTAGTTTAAAGATATGACAAGAGAATTACTATACATACAATAAGCGGCACTCTTAATGCCAAAATATGATAAAAGAAAAATTGCAGCTAAGCTAAAAGGAGAAAAAGAAGACACTTAGAGAATTACCAAAGCCAGGTATCCATCCACAGACAGCTGTTTAGGGGTATTGCCCCTCATCAGTGTGGAGTAGTATTCTGGCTAGGTGGGAGCAATGCCTGGTAGACCAACATCACAAAGCGATCACTGATCTCAGGGAGAACCAGTCAAGGAAAACACTGCAGGCAGCCGACAAAAGCGCTCAAACACAGTGAATTCCTAGGTGCATTGCCCCCTGGGAATTGCAAATATGCAAATAGAGTCCGTGGAGCTTCGTTTAGGAGTCATAGTTCCCAGGGAACAATGCAGCTAGGAATTCACTGTGTTTGAGCGATTTTGTTGGTGCCTGCAGTGTTTTCCTTGGCTGGTCTCGCTTCGTGATGTTGGTGTATGCCACCTGTCCGACACTCCTGATTCTCGAAAGAGACATACACCTCTTTATAAATCAGAAACGTCTGACTCCAGTACATCCCTCAACAAGACTGGCACAATGCTGGTCTTGATTTATCTGAAACAGAAAATGTTTAAATGTAAGTTTAATTCACTGTTGTAAGTGAATTCTAAGGTCCTGATTAATCAATACTGACATGAGAATCAACACACTCTTGCTGAATCTTGCTCTTAAGGGGGTGTCACACGCGTCAATATCGCCTGCACGATATCGGCTGCACGTGACGTTGCAGCGATATTGACGCGTGTGACATACTGAATCAACCAGCGATAAATGCTGGTGATGACGCCAGTTTAGAACTGCTCTAAAACCTGGCGATGTCGCCGTGTAAGCAGCTCGCTGGTGTGACACGGGAGTAGCGATATTCCAGCTCCCAGCGCTCTCACAAGCGCTGGGAGCTGGTAACTAAGGTAAACTGCGGGTATCTAGGCAGCGCGCGCTGCCTAGATACCCGACGTGTACCTTAGTTACCAGCCTCCTCCGCTCACCGGCTGGTATCTAAGGTACACAGCGGGTAACTAGGGTCCCTAGTTACCCGCTGTGTACCTTAGATACCAGCCGGTGAGCGGAGGAGGCTGGTAACTAAGGTACACGTCGGGTATCTAGGCAGCGCGCGCTGCCTAGATACCCGCAGTTTACCTTGGAGACCAGCCTGCTCCCGCTTCCAGCAGCCTGGCAGCGAGAGCAATGACATCGTGGAATCGATTTTTAATCGTTCCACGATGTTTCGGTCAATTGATCGCTGGTGAGTCTGTCTGTGTGACAGCTCACCAGCGATCAGCCGTCAATGTCGTCAGCGATCATCTCACTGACGACATTGACGCGTGTGACAGGCCCTTTAGAGCTTGCTTTCAAGGGAGCATGCTTGTGTCAGATTATCCTGATTCATTAAGAGATGCACATCCCTCAATGAATTATGAGTATTCGGACAATTGGTGTGTGTCTCCGTGCACCTTGCCACAATTTTTTTTCCAGTCAAGTTCTGGAGTAAGATTTCTGGAGTAAGGCATGCCACAGCTGGTCATGTATTAGGACCAATTCACACACTGCTTGTTTTGCTGCATATTTTTAAGCAGAAGCTCATCACAAACCAGGAGTGGGTGATTAAACATATAAGTGGTGCACTTGTTTCTATAAGGGCCACTTTACACAAACCAACTTATCTGTCCAACTTTTGACCAACTTACTGGTTGCAGTGAAATCATGGACACATTGCTCCATTTTGTGGCTGTGTACAAATGCAACTATGTGTCCATGATTTCACTGCAACCAGTAAGTTGGTCAGAAGTTGGACAGATAAGTTGGTGTGTGTAAAGTGGCCATTAGACCTTTCCTCTGAGTGTGCCACTCCCGGTTTTGATTGTTCCACTCCTGGCTTTTATTGAGCTTGTGCGTAAAAATACGCAGCAAAAAAAGCAGTGTGTGAATGGGGCCTTAAGTGAAATCATGGAGACATTGTTCCATTTGTACACGGCAACAATATAGAACAATGTGTCTATGATTTCACTGCAACCAGTAAGTTGCCAGTGAAATTCCTAGAAAAGTTGCCATGTATAAGTAAAGCAATTAACACCAATGTAATCACTTTGATGAGTTGACTCAAGTAGAAATGAAAGTCAGCATTGCTGAAAATGGTAGTCTCAGCTATAAAGTGGATCATGTTGCTTTAAGAAAGTTAAAAAATGATTGCTCTCTCTAGACATGGCATACACTTGCACTTCTGGTATTCCTATAGAAAGACCTCATGAAATTATTATTATTATTATTGTTTATTTATAGAGCACATTGATTCCATGGTGCTGTACATGAGAAAGGGTTACATACAAACAAGTTAAAAATACAATGAACAAACTAACAGTGACAGACCTATACAGAGGGAGAGAGGACTCTGCCCTTGCGGGCTTACATTCAGTGAAGGGATTTGCAGAGGACAGAAGTGGAGGAGTAGCGAGGAGAGAGAAGGATTAGTCGGGCAGCAGAGTTAAGGACAGATTGGAGAGGTGCAAGAGTGTTAGCAGGGAGGCCACAGAGGAGGAGGTTGCAATTGTCGAGACGGTAGATTAGTACGGTAGTAGGGCATGCACTAGAAGTTTAATAGCTTGAAGGTTCAGGAAGAGACTGATTCTGGAAATATTTTTGAGTTGGAGACGGCAGGAGGTGGCAAGGGCTTGGATGTGCGGTTTGAAGGATAGGGCAGAGTCGAGGTTTACTCCGAGGCAACGGACTTCAGGTACAGGGCAAAGTGTGATGTCAAAAATGATGAGTATGGTTTTGTCTACATTGAGTTTTAGGAAGCGAGAGGAGAAGAAGGAGGATACGGCTGATAAACACTCTGGGATTCTAAATAGTAGAGAGGTGATGTCTGGACCACCAGAGAGATAGATCTGAGTGTCATCAGCGTACAGGTGATACTGGAAGCTATGTGACTTTAAGAGTTGTCCCATGAAGGGTATAGATTGAAAAGAGGAGGGGCCCCAGGACAGAGCCTTGAGGGACCCCAACAGAGAGGGGATGGGGCGAGGAAGTTGTGTGGGAGTAGGAGACGCTAATGTGCGGTTGGGAAGGTAGGAAGGGATCCAGGAGAGGGCAAGGTCAGTGATGTGAAGATAAGAGAGGATCTGTAATAGGAGACAGTGGTCG
Organism: Allobates femoralis; assembly: GCA_033576535.1. Taxonomy (NCBI): domain Eukaryota; kingdom Metazoa; phylum Chordata; class Amphibia; order Anura; family Aromobatidae; genus Allobates; species Allobates femoralis. Next base: position 461,411,902 of record JARQOC010000001.1, read on the forward strand.
ACTGTGTCGAATGCAGAGGACAGCTAGCCTGGGTTTTACTATAGAAACAGATCCACTGTAAAGGAGTGCAAAGGAGCACTATAAGGGTGATCAAGCCCATGACAATCTGGAACGGTACGAAACAATCACTGATCTCAGGGAGACCAGTCAAAGGAAACACTGCGGGCAGCTAGCAAAGGCACTCAAACCCAGTGAAGTCCTAGGTGCATTGCTCCCTGGGAATTACAAATATGCAAATGGAGTCCGAGGAGCCTCATTTAGGAGTCTCAAACATGGGACTAGCCAGATATCCCTCCAGGGAAGGACCTAGCCTTGGTCACTCCTTGCAGAGACCACCAAGATCACCATATTAAGTGGCCCTTTCAATATCCAGCTCTTTACGATTTTAAAGATATGACAAGGGAATTACCAAAGCCAGGTATCCATCCACGGACAGCTGTTTTGGGGTTTTGCCCTCATCAGTGTGGAGTAGGATTCTGGCTATGTGGGAGCAATGCCTGGTAGACCAACATCACGAAGCAATCACTGATCTCAGGGAGACCAGTCAAAGGAAACACTTCGGGCAGCCAGCAAAGACGCTCAAACACAGTGAAATCCTAGGTGCATTGCCCCCTGGGAATTACAAATATGCAAATGGAGTCCGTGGAGCCTCGTTTAGGAGTCTCAAACATGGGACTAGCCAGATATCCCTCTAGGGAAGAACCTAGCCTTGGGGTCGCTCCTTGCGGAGACCACCATAACCACCATATTAAGTAGTCCTTTCAATATCTAGCTCTTTATGAGTTTAAAGATATGACAAGGGAATCACCAAAGCCAGGTATCCATCCACAGACAACTGTTTCGAGGTTTTGCCCCTCATCAGTGTGGAGTAGGATTCTGGCTATGTGGGAGCAATGCCTGGTAGACCAATATCACAAAACAATCACTGATCTCAGGGAGACCAGTGAAAGGAAACACTGCGGGCGGCCAGCAAAGGCACTCAAACACAGTGAAATCCTAGGTTTCACTGCTTGAGGTAACTCCAGACGAAACGCTACAAGGTTAATGATGGTGGTTATCTTATAAGGACCAATAAACCTAGGTCCCAGCTTCCATGAAGGCACCTTCAGCTTGATATTCCTGGTAGACAACCACACATAGTAATTCACACATAGGTCCGGACCTGGCAAGCGCTTCTTGTCAGCCATACGTTTGTATCTGTCACCCATGAGTCTCAAGTTACTGTGCACTCCCTGCCATATTTTGAGAGTGAAGAGGCGAATTGTTCCTCTTCATAAACTCCCGAAGAACCTTTACCACTAAAGGTATGAAACCCATATGCACCAAGAAATGGTGACTTGCCGGTGGACTCCTGGTGACGATTATTTATGGCAAATTCGGCCACAGGTAAATAAGATGCCCAATCCTCCTAGTTTTTGGAGACAAAACACCTAAGATAAGACAACCACCCCCTTCTGTAAAATGGGAATGGGACTCTCTTGATTACTACCACCCGGGAAACTACGTGATAACGCATCTGCCTTCACATTCTCAACCCCCAGACGGTAGGTGACAATGAAATAAAATCTTGTAAAAACAAGGACAATCTAGCCTGCCTGAGGTTGAGACGCTTGGCGGATTCAAGGTAATATAAGTTCTTATGGTCAGTGATAACAGTGATGGGATGGACAGCCCCCTCCATCCAGTGACGCCATTCCTCAAAAGCCAACTTAGTAGCCAAAAGTTCTCTATTACCAAATCATAATTTATTTCGGCCGATGATAATTTTTGGAAGAAAAAAGCGCATTGCAACCATTTACCGGGGGACGGCCCTTGTGACAACACTGCCCCCATTCCCACCTCGGATGCATCCACCTCAAAAATAAAAGGCTGAGAAAGATTGGGTTGACAGAGGATAGGTGTGATAGTAAAGCATCTCCTCAGGGAGGAGAAAGCCTGCTGAGCAGAGTCTGACCACTTAGAAAAATCTGACCCCTTCTTTGTCATATCCATGAGGGGTTTCAGAATTGTAGAATAATTCTTAATAAATTTACCGTAGAAATTGGTAAACCCCAAAAAGCATTGCAATGCCCTCATGTTTTCCTGATGATCCCAGTCAAGCACTGTGTGGTCCTTCTCTGGATCCATCCAAAAACCCAAAGGTGACAACAGGTACACCAGAATTTGGACCTCCTGAACGGCGAAAACACATTTCTCCAGTTTAGCATACAGTTTGTTGTCCCTTAAAATCTGTAGCACCTGTTTAACATGAGACTGATGTGTCACCATATCAGGTGAGTAGATCAAAATATCATCCAAGTAAACTACCACAAATTTACCCACCAAATGATGGAAAATATTCACAAAGTGTTGGAAAACTGCAGGGCCATTAGTGAGTCCAAACGGCATCGCGAGACTCTCAAAATGACGCACAGGGGTATTAAAAGCAGTCTTCAATTCATCCCCCTCTCTGATTTTAACCAGGTTGTAGGGCCCCTCAAATCCAACTTGGAGAACCATTTAGCTTCTACAATCTGACTGAACAATTCAGAAATCAGACGGAGGGGGTATGGATCACGGACAGTTATCTGATTTAATTCCCAAAAATCTAAATAAGGATAGAGGCCCCATCTTTTTTTTAAATAAAAAGAATCATGTCGCGACTGGTGAAGATTAGGGTCTGATATGTCCCTTCTCTAGACTCTCGGCAACGAAATCCTTCATGGCTTGTCTCTCAGGTCCAGAATATATTATACAGCCTGGATTTGGTTAATAGGTTAATAGGACAGTCGTATACACGGTGAGGAAGCAAATCCTGACAACCCTTTTCTGAGAACACATCCTCATGCTCTGTTAGATATGCAGGCAATGTCACAGCAGAAACTGCAGCAAAAGATATGTTCAAGCAATTCTCCACACAGAAATCACCATACTCCACAATGTCTCTGGACTGGGATTATGTTGAACCAACAATGGCAGTCTAGAACAATGTGAGCGTGGAGACCCTCCAAAACATAGCAAAAATTGTCTCCTGATATTGGGGTTCTACCTTCAATTTAATATTATGCACAATTTGCCCGAGCAAGTGGCGCTGAGTCGATAAAATATAATATAATATTTATTCATTTATAAGCGCTATTAGATAGCAAGATGAATGGGTTTAGACAACAAACTGCAGGTAAGCCATGAGTCTTTACAAAACAAGCATCCACCATGCTGACCCCCGCTCCACTATCCACAAAAAACAGAAATTTTTTCGTTTATGCTCTCTAGTGCCATGTCGAATCTCAGGAGAAAACTGGAAATACATCTGGAATATACACACACCTCCTGCTCATTTACCCCCACACCACCCATGGTAACTCAAGTCCCAGGTATTCCACTCCGCTTAGGAACAGAAGGACAGGCTCCAAGAAAATGGTCGTTTTTTACCACAGAAAAAACAGACCCCTTTTTTCTTCTTTTAGTAAATGCCAGAAGAAGCTTTGGAGGCGGTCTCTCCTCATAGTTGCATGGGTTCATCCACGCTTGGGAGAAACGATTCACTCTCTGATTTCCCACCCGGCAATACGATGCCATCTCGAGAAAGGTTCTCAAGAAAAAAGGTTTACCCTTTGTATTCTGAAGGCATCTATCCAATAGGGTGCTATCTTGAGAAAGGTTCTCAGGAGAATAAGGTTTACCCTTTCTATCCTGTAGGCATCTAGCCATACGTATAGTCAAAGACATAGAAGCCTCCAGAGATTCTGGGGTCTCATAAACTGCCAGAGCATCCTTCAACCTTTCTGAGAGTCTCTGGCAAAAATGACTTCTGAAGGCTGGATCATTCCACTTAGTGTCTGCAGCACACCTACGAAACTCAGAACAGTAAGTCTCTGCTGATCGATTTCCCTGTTGGAGGTGACGCAATCTAGATTCGTTAAAGAGATACGGTCAGGACCATCATAGATGAGTCCAAAAGCATCAAAAAAACCATCTACAGACCAGAAACAAGCAGAGTCATGTGGCAAAGAGAAATCCCAGGATTGGGGATCCCCCGGAGGCAGCGACATACTAATTCCCACACGCTGCTGCTCATCTCTAGAGAAATAGGGCCGAAGCCTAAAGTACAGTTTACAGGCTTCTTTAAATACTGCAAATTTGTCTCTGCCTCCTGGGAGAGCCTGTCTGGGAGAGCAATCTTAGGTTCACATCTGACCTAACCATCCGCTGGGTCCACCACAACATTCTGCAGCTGCTGACCCTGTAAGGATGACCTAATGTCTGCAACCTCCAGAGTCAGAGCCTGGAGCTGCTGGGTGAAGGCAGAGACAGGATCCATGAAGAGAAAAGGAAGAAAAGAAAAAAATAATCTGTCTCACCCTTTTCATTTAATTAAGGTGCGGCTGCTGGTGATAATGTCACGCCTGGACAAGGGAATGTCCGACAACCGAGCTTGACAGTGGCACACAGACCAATGATGTCCAGCACCCAACAGAACCCAGGTCTTTCCCCGGTGGTCTCTCATACCGGTACTTGCCCAGCTGCCACCTGCTTAGCTGTCAACAGAATGGGGGGATTCCAGTGTGAGTTCATCACATGGATAAGAGGGGTGAACACTACTCAGCCCGGCTACCAACTAAAGATACACACCAGGGAAACAAATAAACAAAGACGGAACGGAAGAAACACTTAGCTTGAGAAGATTCACACAGCAATCCAACAGAAACTCCAGGACTCACTGCTTGAGCTGAGAAGCTACCTCTAAACACCTGACAAGCTATCACCAGCAGTGCATCCTGGGAGTCAAGAGGTTTAAATAAAGAGCTCAAGGTATAAGATCAGCTGGGTCCTAGTGACCTTCGGCTTTCACTAAAAGAGAAATGCCTCTTAAAGCAACAGACATTTTTTAGGATTTTGACTGTTTGGCCAAACGCCGCAACCTTCTGCGAGTGGTCTCTACAGTCTCATCCATGCCTCCTGACACACCTGTGACAGGAAGTTAAAGCTTGAGCGGACATGGGTCTTCCAAATGGACAATGACCCAAAGCATACTACCAAACTGGTTACAAAGTAGCTTAAGGATAACAAAGTCAATATTTTGAAGTGGCCATCACAAACCCTGATCTCAATTTATGGACACAGCTGAAAAGGTAGGTGCGAGCAAGGTGACTTACAAATATGGCTCAGTTACACCAGTTCTGTCAGGTGGAATGGGTCCAAATTCCTATCAACTATTGTGTGAAGCTTGTGGAAGGATTTCCAATATGTTTGACCCAAGTCATACAGTTTAAGGGCAATGGTACCCAATAGTGTTGAATGAATGTAATCGTTACTATTTGCTACTTGCACGAATAGTACGGTATTTGCGTACTTGTTGCTCGGCGAGTATTACTGGTGCTTGTAAGTGATGTGTTGAACATTATTGATCTGACACAAATTGACAGCTCCCTTCACTACACAAAGTGAGCTTGAACCTCATTGAGTGCAGATTGAATGTCAAGGTCTCTCTGGGGGCACTCCAAGATGTTTTATGCAGTAGAAACGCTAAAAAGCCCACCCTCCTGCCCTGTCCCGGAAATGCTCTTTAACTGTTAACACGTTAACAGTTCCCATCAAACACCAGGTCACATACAAACATAGCCATCAGATTTTGTCTGGCCAAAAGATGTTTTTAAGCCTGCTGCCACGATAAGGTAGACTGTTTTGGCAGGGCCCTATTCTAGTCTACCTTTTTTTTTCATGTCATTCTCCTCTAGTCTTTGTGATAAAGCAAATGAAAGCTGGGGAACCCCACCCCACCAGAACAGACAACATCCAGTCCTGACCACTGTCCTAGCTGAGGACCTGAGGCTGCTGGGTGTCATCCCCCCCAATTGGATTTAAATCTGCTATTAGCCAGGTTTGATACAGAATCTTCCCATATGAAAATAAGACTGTCGTAAAATCTCTTTCTATACATTATTATTTATTTCTTTATTTGAGCTGATGAGGTATGTGAACAATACAGTGAATGCCACATGAGGTAGAATAATACTGGTGGTGCTATTCAATACCTTGTACAGGGGTGGGGAACCTTTTCACAAGCACCACACAAGGGGCTATCTAGAATTAATAGAAGGGGCCATGCAATTGGGTTGAGTAAGGGATGTGGGAGCGGGAAGGGGGACAAGCATTACCGAGAAACCACCGCTTGGGAGAAACATCCCTTGTATGTACCAAGGGTCGGCACTGGACCTGGTGTGTAAGTTATGGTCAATCAGTCCTGCAGCAGAGGGACAATGCATCCTTCACCAGGTGGGTACATAGAAATCATGGGACCTCATAGCAGAAGTTTTTATTGGGTCCCTCCTCAAAAAAAGGAAATTTGCTGAGTCACATAGATGCATACATAACTCACATCTTTGCTGCCCTTACAAAGTAATTTTCCTCCTATCGAAGCCTCTAGATCAGGGGTCTCAAACATGCGGCCCCTGGGGCTTCACTATGCGGCCCGCAGCACCTTGGACAACTTAATGATGCATCGCTCCACAGCAGGGGGCCGCTGCAGTCCCCGCTGTGTGATGTCTTCTGTCCGCAGCACTAACAAGCTCTGCCACTCAGCAAGATCAATGCAAGCTGCCAGCCAATCAGAGGCTGGCAGATTACATTGATCTTGATGAGCAACAGCGCTTGTCTGAGCGGCGGCTGGAGGAAGTCATAGCACAGCGGAGGCCGGAAGTCAGTACAGCAGGGACCGCGGCGGCCCCCTGCACTGGAGCAATGCATCATTAAAGTGAGAAAAGTGTGTGTGAGGGTGAGTGTGTGAGGGAGGATGTGTGTATAAGAAAGTTGTGCGAGTTTCAGTGTGTGTATGAGCGTGAGAGTGTGTATGAGGATGTGTGAGTGTGTGTGAGAGTATGTGTTTGTGTGGGGGGGGTTTGTGTGTGGGTTTGTGTGTGATAGTGTGTATTTGAGTGTGTAATAAGAAGGTAAAACAGGATGGGGGCATCACTATAAAAGTAGATCAGGATGGGGGACATCACTATAAAAGGGGATCGGGATGGGGACATCATCACTAAAAGGGATCAAGATGGGGGACATCACTACTAAAGGGGAATGGGATGGGGGACATCACTAGAAAAGGAGATCAGGAGGGGGAACATCACTAGAAAAGGAGATCAATATGGGAACATCACTACAGAAGCGGACCATGATCGATGGGGGACATCACTAGAAAAAGGGATCAGGATGGTGGACATTACTAGAAAAAGGGATCAGGATAGGGATCATCACTAGAAAAAGGGATCAAGATGGGGACATCAGTAGAAAATGGACATTACTACAGGATGGGGACATTACTACAAGAAAGGGATCAGAATTTTTACTTTACTACATTGAGCAAAAAATTCTGGTATTACTAAAATTATCACTTAGTCCTACAAGAGATGCGGCCCTCCGCTATAAATATTTTTCTATGTGCGGCCCACCAACCCAGCCGAGTTTGAGACCCCTGCTCTAGATTCATCTTTCATTGCCCCCATAAAGTATGATGCTAACAAAAGTGCCCTCAAACACTGTGTGTTTCCCACAGTGAATTCCTCCACAGCACACTCCGTATACACAGTATAATAGCCTACTGTAGCCCCCTCAAATATCCCAGCACGGTATGATCCCCAACTGTGATCCCCACACAACCCTCCATTTAGTATAATGGACCTACATATAATATAAAGTCCCCTTAACCTCTTCACACTGTATAATGTCCCCCAACACCCAAATCGCCCTCCATTAAGTATAAAGGCTCCCTCATAGCACTGCAAGTATTATCATGCCCCCCATAGAACCCTCCAAATTTTATCATGGTTGCTGTGGCACCCCTACGGTTCGGTTGCCACAGGAACTCCTGGTACAGGGAGGGATTTCATCATCAGGTAAACTTACATATGCAACACCTTCCACCCCAGACCTGAAGGGGGAGCTCTACTTGCCGACTTCAGGCAAGGTCCCCTATAAATTCAGGCCCGGGAAGGAGTTAGGCAGTGCAGTATGGAGCAATATTGTGATGACACACTGGTGAACAGTGCCACGCTAGGCCCGTGCCAGAGGGAAGCCTAGCCAGTGTAAGGTAAGGGATCCAGGAGTGAGGGTCGGAGCCAAGGCATACCAGAGACAGAGTGGGGTCAGAGGAACCATACCAGTTCACCCAAGGAAGCAACCAAAGCAACCCGGACACCAGAGTCCGAGTCTGCAAGGGTCCAGTTAGCCCAGCAGAGAATACCGAAGGACCAGGGAGACTTCACTCTACTGGCAGACACTTGTAACACAGCAATCAACAAATCAACAGAGCCAGGGACTGCAGAGAAGTAGTTCAGGGCCAGGATTCAGAAAGGCCAGGACTTAAACACACAGACAGAAACAAGGAGGTCGCACAACTCATCGGGTATGGAAATTCTGAACTGCCACCCGACCACCTGGACAGTACCCTGGATGTTACCTTGAACCATCACCATCAGTAAAAGGTACAGAAACAACTACCAGTGTGTGTGTGTCTGTTATTGCGGCCCCTGATCCTGCCGTCATCATAAACTGTTTGCTAGCATCTCCACCTGATGAGCCGCCTTCTCCTGCAGCACAAGATACAAGGCTGTGGGGAGAACTGCCTCCCTGTGTAAACCCCTATCATCCATCCCTACGGGGAGCGTTACCAACCAAGCTGCCTCATCATCACTCCGGATTTCTGCAAGCAGCGCCAGTATCATTGCCGAATACCGTAGGTGGCGTCACAAACTCTTTTTATTTTATTTTAACCCCTTTTTCAGCCACCACCAGGGCCACAGGACCAGGCACAGGCCGCGCCTTGACATCCCCTGTGAAACCAACGCCCGGAACCTGGTACCCACGGCCCTGGGGTGGGTCACTTCCATATAATATAATTGGCTCTTTATAGTACTCCATATATTATAATGCACCCCCATAGTCCTCCACATAGTATATTGCACCCCCAAATTCCTTATTATAATATTATGCACCCTCCACAGTCCTCCATATAGAATAGTGCACCCCCACAGTCTTCCATATAGTATATTGCACTCCCACCATCCACCAAATAGAATAATGCACCCCCAAAGTCCTCCATATAGTATATTGCACACCCGTAGTCCTCCATATAGTATATTCCACCCCCAAAGTCCTCCATATAGTGTATTGCACACCCAGAGTCCTCCATATAGTATTATGCACCCCAATAGTCAACCATATAGCATAATTCACCCACATAATCCTCCATATAGTATATTGCATCCTCAAAGATTTTCATATAGTATAATGCACCCCCATAGTCCACCATATAGTATAATTCACCCTATAATCCTCCATATAGTATATTGCATCCCTACAGTCCTCCATATAGAATATTTCACCCCCATAGGCCTCTATATAGCATAATGCATCCCCAAAGTATAGTATATTGCACCCCAGTAAGGTATTCCCTATCCTATTGATCAGGGATAACTTGATTTCTGGTGAATGAACCTTTAAATGGCCAGTTGATTCTCCTATTCTTGCAATTACAGTACCCTACAATAACCAAAAACAAATATGCACATACATACAGATGCATAAATATATATATGTATATATATATATATATATATATATATATATATATATATATACAGATACATATGCATGTGCACACGGACATATACTTTCATATACTACCACATGATTCACCCAGGGGTCTATGGGAATTCGGAACTTGGGCATGGAGTTGGAGGGATGTCACTGGTGGCTCGCCTGGACCCGTAGCCATGGTGGTCAGCTCAAAAATTGGGGAAAAATAAAAAGGGAATAAAAGAATAAATGTTTTTCGTGACGCCACCTGCAGATTCTGGTGGTGATATTCACCAGCGCCGCTGTCAGACCGCCGGGGGGATGGTGTTGCAATTGGGTGGTCTGGATCCCTGCAGGTGGAGCCGGGTCCCCAGGGTAGGATAGCGCTTGTTGTCGTGATGCTGGATGTAGGCAGCGCAGCTGCGCAGCGGTTTGTGTAGAAAAGAGACACAAGGCCTTGTGACTCTATACTGGTACTTTACTGGAACCGGTTCAGATGGCACTTCAGGTTACAGCTTACACAATCTTTTAGTGGGTAGCTGGCCGGGTAGTCATTAAGGAGGATAAAGTCTCTCTGAGGCTCCCGTAGTATACCTTCTTTTGTCTTTCTTATGTCCTGCTGTGCTGACCTGTGCCTCCTCACTTTCCTTGCACTGCCCTGCACAGCCCGCTTGTCTACCATGCCCGTTGGGTGCTATGAGGTACCCTTCTTCACTCCAAGGGGCTCAACCCAGTTTGGTGATCCTGGTGGGGCTGTACGTTCTGGATGGGGGGTTGGGGCTGATAATTCGGGCCTCGACTGGCCGGTGTTGATGGCTCAAGGGGTGAACTCGCCTGTACCGTGACTCGGAGCCGGCACTCCGTTGGTGGACTGGCATTCCCACAGACCTGTCTGGTGGTCTGGCACTGGGTTTCCCTTTTCTTTCCTGGGCCGCCCTTTTCTTCTCAGGTGCCCTCCCTGGGAGACTTCTCCAGAGCTCCCTCCTTGCTTCACTCCTCAGACTAAACTAAAGCTGTCTGTGTGACTTCCCACTTTCACACTCTGCTCTGAACTATTCCCCCCGGGACTGGGTCTCTTTCCAAAGGATTTAACCCTGTAGTTCCCTGCTCTAGAGTGTGTGCATGCAGGATGAGAGCCTCAGGTTGACTTTACACTCCCCATACTGCACACTCTGTTGTGGGTGCAGTACCCCTACTGTGGGCACTGACCAGTGGGGCACCACACATGTAGTTCAGGGACCAGCTGAGAAGGTGCTGCGGAAATCAGTTTAAAACACATTACAGACAGGACTGAGAGCACCTTCCTGCTCATGCCGATGTGCTGATAGCCTCCTCCCCCGTCCTCTGCTCTAAGGCACCAGGGATTCCAGGAGTAAGAAGAGGACAGTGAAGACAGCAGGAGTCACATCGTAAGTGTGATCCTCCACTATCTGTCATGCCTGCTGTGTGGCCGGGGTTATAATAGAATCCAAGCACTCATCTGGTTTAGTTTCAAGTGATTTATTGTGAAGCACACATGGATGGTGAGGTGACAGCAGCAATAACGTTTAGGCCCCCTATTAGGCCTTTCTCAACACGTCACTGCTAATAATGTTAGGGGACTACACATCAGGTATGGAGCACTGTATGATAAGACGAGAGCACCTTACACCATGGAACAGTACATCTGTTGCAGGCCTATTAGGCAGTGTATCTGTACAGGCTTTCAGCCCAGGCACAGACGGTGCTGGCTCTCCCAAGACTACGATACTAACGGTACTTCCCCAGGGGTCACACACTGGGAGCTACCACATCAGGGCTATCAAACATACTAAGACGATACTCCAGCATTCTGGAACATTCCACATACCCATGGGTACAGCACAAAGCCTGTACAGATACACTGCCTAATAGGCCTGTAACAGATTTTACTGTTCCATGGTGTAAGGGGCTCTCGTCTTATCATACAGTGCTCCATACCTGATGTGTACTCCCCTAACATTATTAGCAGTGACATGTTGAGAAAGGCCTAATAGGGGGCCGAAACGTTATTGCTGCTGTCACCTCACCATCCATGTGTGCTTCACAATAAATCACTTGAAACTAAACCAGATGAGTGCTTGGATTCTATTATAACTACGATAGAGATCACCGGATCTTTTCCTACATAGCACCATCAACCTCCCACTACTGAGTGCTGGTCATATACGATATAGACTGCTGTGTGGCCGGGGCCCTACAGATCAGCACTCACCATTAGTGCACCGAGCAGAAAGACAGAAACAGCAGCCAGTGAGCACTCATGCTGTTGCTGGCTAAAAGCAAAGCAGTGTCAGTGTATGCAGGCCGGGGGGGGTGGGGGAAAGGGAAGCGGGCCTCCCTGCAGTCACAGCCGGGCCCCCCTGCCCCTGCTCCAATGGTCCAATGGCCACGCCCCCTGCAGTCAGGCCCAGGGCCCCTGATTCCAGGCAGAATAGTGCCCCCCTGGTGGCAGCCTTGCCTTATTCCCAAAGACTGTTCTGTTGTATAGATGGTACAGGTGCTCCATCAGCTTCTCCATTTGTGTCCTGGAAGTTGTTAACGTAGATGGAAGAAGGAGAAATAATGTCTTCCAGGAAACAACCAAATAAGGAATCATCTGTAAATCTACTGGAAACCTTTCTTTCGTAGTTCATGGTTTTATATATGGATTCATCCAGTATAGCTCACCTCTCCTCCGTAGCTGAGCTTTTCTTGCTATTGCATGATAAATTATCTTTACAGAAATATGGACGAGTTGAACAATTTTTAAGGCTTAACTTTGAATATTTTTAAGACATGTCTTTATACAGTGGCGGACCTTCAGCCTGCCAGGCCCTGCCTGGTGCAGCTTTCGGTGAGGAGGGGGTATGGGGGGAAGTGTTTGGTGTGGTGCTGGTAGCGTCAGGTGAGGAGCGTGGGGGGGTGGGGTGTTGGCAACGTCTGGTGAGGATCGGGGGGGGGGTGGGACGGGGGGGTGCTGGCAGCGTCAGGTGAGGAGCGGGGTGGGGTCCTACTGGGCTGCTGCTCTCTCTCTTCCTCCGGATGTACGTGGTATGCACGAAGGAAGATAGAACGAAGCAGCAGCTGATTGGCCACGGGGATTGCATGACACCACACTGGTACGTGATCCTGGGAGACACGGTGCCAAAACCGATGGAACAGCGTCGGCAACGGAGGTGAGTATAAGTTTTATTATTTTACAAAGTGAATGCATAAGGATTGAGAAGAGGATGCCAGAATAACGGACAAGCACTTTAGGGTGGAAACACACTGGCGAGAAAAAATGTGGTTCAATTGTCGTTCCCGAGAGTCTTACTGATGTCAACCGTTTTTTGGTCCGTTTTGAATCTGCGATGCAACTGTCCGACATTTTCTCAGATCAACATCTGAGAGCTGTCCGACTGTAATCCGAGTGTGGTCCGTGTGCAATCCGGGCAACACATGTGATTTTTGAATGAAATTACCCTTTAAATTGCCTATAATGTATGTCAATTGTGAGAAAAATGCTGGGTTCCAATCAGGGCTCATTGGAGTATATATCTCATGGGCATATGTGTGTAATGAGCTGTCCCACTATCACCTGAGTACGCAGTGTTGTGGACATGTGTAGTTGACTACAGAATGGCCAATAACCTGACCCTAAACACCACTGTGTGGTGTCAATTAATTATGTTAATTATCGGCAGTGTGGCACTCCCTATGCAATTGAGTCCAATCGACAGAGGCGGTGTCCAATGTTTGGCCAACCGCTGCTCCTGCAGTGTACATTCCCTGGCCATGTTCATAGGCTGCATGGTCATTTACGCTGCAATCCTGTTAAATGTCAGGCATATAGCCCCATTCACCATACCCACATATGAGATTTCTTAGTTCTGCGGCCTGCCCTCACATACCCGAATACTCCAATGCGGCAAAGTATCACACCTAAGGTATGGCTTCTCTTCACGCTTATGTTGGTGTTACTTTCATTTGTGTGTTAAGGGCTGTGATGTAATTTAGAGCACCATACATGTAGTTTAAACTGTCCAAAAAACCACAACCATGGGGTGATGTACACATTGTGTCCATTAAGTGGAGGTTTAATAGGGAAACCGAAGGGTCAGCCCCCTGGGTGGATGACTTTGTGACTGGACCGTAACTGTTTGGTGTCCAAACACATCATCAATATGCCTGGCTTTCTTTTTGCTCAAACAAAGGTAAAGAATGCATTGTGTGACTCCTAACATGAAATGTGTTGTGTACAAATGTATCTTTGCGTTTTCCTTGTTCCGTCTGAATAAAACACAGACATTTTTTTAAGTAAAGGATAAATGCAATTTCATCAAATAAAACCATAAGAACATAAACATACTTTCCCCGAATTGTTCTTGTCAGGTCATGGGTACACTAAATGCCACACATTAGAAACAACCGTCTTTCCCCATGAGTCATAGCCAGAAGGGGACACTGACCCACATGAAAACCTACAGGTCGGTGTAAGTCATATCTTCCGGGTTCCTGTCTGGCCCTTCTCCATTTTCCTGGGAACCCTGGGTATTAACGACCTCAAGAGCTAGGTGTAGCTCTTCTCGTAAGGGCCTTACAGGTTGGGTGTGTGACTGGAGGGGCATTGGTGACATTTGCCATTTCCCGAAATGGGACCCACAGTGGACACGGCAATCGATGTCTCCTAAGACTATGCGAGGCCTGTGATGATTATGAGGCTGAAGGTGGTGCTGGCTGCTGGGTGTTGGTCCTATCTAGTAAATTATCTGGTGAGTTATGCCACCCCTCCAGCATGTTAAATGCTAATTGGGGTTGATTGGGCGGCAGACAAGCATCCAGGACAATTTGGATGGCAGCCCTTGCACGCAGCCTGAATGAGCGTGGTATCTCACGCAAATAGCTGCTGAGGCTGTGTGCAGAGGCTTCCTCCTCATCATCGGTCACGGGCCTCTCAGGGTTTTGAAAGACCCCCATGTTCACGTTGTGCCGGAGGTTGCTGGCTGACAAATTCCTCCGACGCCTGGGGCGACATCTCACTGGTGAGGTAACGGGACACCTGGGCATGGGCAAGCTCTCTGCAGCACTCAGTCCATGGTCCCCTGGTGGCTGGGGTTGGCCAGATGGCAATGGTTGCCCCTGTGCTGGCTCCTCAGAGGACCGTGAGTCCCGCCCAGCACCAATTGAGGACGCCTGTGGCCCTTCATGAGAGGAAGATAGCCCCACACCCTTGTCAGCTGACTCTGCTGCATGTTCCATTTGTGGCTCTGACTTCTAGGCTGCAGTGCACCTCAAGTTGGAATGAGTTCTATGTTAGAAGAAATAACAATAATCACTACACTAGTTTGTATTCGTTTAAACAAAAGCTGGTTCAAAAATTTTTAAAAAACCACATACATTCTCAGGTGCATCACAGCCTCCAGGAAAGAAAGGCGGTGGAAGTGCACATATACCCTCCTCAGTGGCGCATATGACCCACTGGGTGGCACTCTGGTCAGCTCCCGCCGGTACTGATCACGACAGCTGCGCCACTTTTTAGCTACCAGGTCCACTGCATAATTGAAAAACCTATTGTTTAACATTAACATTTGAACATACTGCATCTATTACACACTAACACCTCTATTGACATTACTGTAGCTTTGGACATTTGGAGTAATGATACATTACCAAGGGTGATCTGGACGTCCCGTGCGCTGCTATCAAAACAGGGGAAGAGTATCTTGGTGATGTCCCTCCATGCTGCCTCGTTATTCCTCCTGTCAGCATAGCCCTGGTCTCTAGGGTCCCAGAGCTCAGGCCTCTCCTGGACTAGGACTATGAGCCTCTCCACATTAATCCTGTAGGATTAGGCCATGGTCGGTCCATGGGGGCTGCCTTCCGAGAGTTCACAGGATTGTGACGCCTTCTACTTCCTGAGTCATCATGTTACGCCTCATAATCAACACTTATTATGAGCTTCCGAGGGTTTCAGTGGTGAAAAAACGCATCTGACTAGGATGGCCCATGTGCGATCCGACTGCTGTCCGTGGATTTTGTTGGACCTATAGATTTACATTGGCGAATGTCGCGCATGAATCGCATACTGTCGCAGCATGTTGTGACTGCTTGTCGTTCGTGAAGCAGACGACAACAAAAATGCCCAACACTCGCAAATGTGCGCTTGGACATTGATTAACATTGGTCCAACTGCAATGCGAGAAAATCTCGCACTACAGTCGTCCAACTTTCAAGTCAGTGTGTCCGTACCCTTAATGTGTAAGTGTCCTAATACTTCTCTCCATGTAGTGTATGCAAGGACCAGGAAATTGAAGCATTATAAAAGTGAAATAGTGCTGTAATCCCTTTAATTTTATGAGCAGTCCTTTGTACAATATAATCCTTTACATCCTACAAAAAATGGCCATGTTATAAACGAAATAACAAAACTACTCACTAATTTCCCAACAACCTTTGTCATCCGATGACTGTTATCTGCAGATACATTAACTATATTAGTGTTGTCTATACGGATGGTGTAGACCCCATGCATTGGTGGACACAGACATAAGATGGTCCCTGTGCAAGAACAATATATGGACCCGTTGCAGCCCAATCGCTTTTTGGAATGCAGCATTTCACCTGCTTTGAAAGTGGAAGTGGGCCCTTCCATTGATGCGTTAGTGATATGACCACCCCTGTCTTGTGACATGTCACTAAAATGGGATTGACAAAGCTTCATTTTTGTCACTTATTTTCCTCAGGTTGAAGGTGTGGAGGGGTAAATCCAGACCATTTTGAACCTTTATTTATAAATGAATTTTCTATTGTTTAAAACCTTAGATAAATTTGATTACCGTAGCTGTGGTAGAATACACATAGTAGGGAAGCAACAGGTTAAACATAATGTGTAAAGTAGACACAAGTTTTGTGGCTAACAAAACGTAGGGTGGAATGTATTGAGGTCTAGCACAGGCTGTTGCCTGGACATTGCATTCTTTACATTCCTCTCTTTATTTCATACAATATCAAAAGCCAAACTGTAAACAGGATAACTGTGCCAATAAGTGGAACGTGAATGCATTCCTGTCATACAGGGTAAGTTGCGCTGCTTCTAATTAAATATAAAATATGCATAAAAGAACTTTTGGTTTTATTTCTCTGAATATTTCACATGTATTTTAAAAGTTCAGCATTGAGTACTAATAGTAATGCCATAGCTTCCAACCATCTCACATTCAAAAGGAATGTCCCAATTTAACGGCGCAGCATCGTCATCTCAGCAGTCAAGGTTTTTGTCCCAGCTTATAAGGCTCTCCTCTCCCTTGGAGGCGTGGGGGTGGGGGGGGGGCTGTTAATGTTGGCATTTCTTTCCACTTGCATAAATAAGCAGCAGCTCTACCGATGAGCCCCAGCCCATAATGGTAATCACAAGAGGGTGTGTATATATATATATATACATATATATATATATACATATATACATATATATATATATATACATTATATATATATATATATATACACATGAACATAGGGATACATTGTAAATGGCAATGTATTTCTGTTTCCTGTATATTGGAGATGAACAAAAAGTCTGATTTTCTTTGTTCCCACATAGCTACTAAAAATAATTAAAAGCAATTATAAAAATGTGTTTTTTTCCTTTTTTGTGAGTCTCCCCAGTAATCAAACCCACAGGTTTTCAACATTACGGAGAGTAGATAAATCAATTTAGCAATAGGCAGATTGGTCTGATACACCTGTCCATAGCAGTGTATTGCTAGCATATGTATTCTTGAGTAAAGGCCCCGTTACATGCTACAATATCGTTTGAATGACACAATTTTTGTGACGTTGCTACGACCTCGAAACATCATTGCCTGTGACACGTAGTAACGACCGACAATGAGGTCGTTGATCGTTGATGAATGGACTGGACGATAAATTTATTGTTGCCCGTCCGTTGGGCCTGCATCATCGGCGTGTGTGACACCTTGCCAATGATCTTGTTAGCGACTTTGACGATTCAGAACCCAAGCACATAGGCATGCTTTGGCATTGTCTTTTCCGCGCCCCCTCTGCACCGATTGGTGGTCACTACTGCGTTCAGATTGGCTGGCATTGCCTCAAAAGAAGAAAACATATTGGCGGTTCTGTGCTTGAATCAGGAGAGCCATTGAAGTCGCCATCCATTTGTATAGGCACTTAGATACCCTCCAGCACACGTTAAAAAAACATTTATATACAGAAATATTATTAAATGCACATATATATGTTACTTATTTAATTCCTTATGTTGACAGTCATAAACATCGCAAGAAAAAATGTTATATATATAAATAATGTGAACATTGATTTTAATATATAGCACATTTATAACAAAAGTATATAAACATATATGAATCAACATACAGTACAGACCTAATGTTTGGACACACCTTCTCATTCAAAGAGTTGTCTTAATTTTCATGACTATGAAAATTTATATTCGCACTGAAGGCATCAAAACTTTGAATTAACACATGTGGAATTATATACTTAACAAAAAAGTGTGAAACATCTGAATATATGTCTTAGGCCCCTTTCACATCTATGCGTCTGCTGCGTTTTGCTTCATTTGCGTTTTCATGCGTTTTTCCCGCAAAAACGCATCAAAACGCATGCGTTTTGGTCCCCATTGATTTTAATCAAACGCATGCAAAAACGCATGTAAAACCGCATGTGCGTTTGCAAAAAC
The DNA here is from genome assembly GCA_033576535.1 of Allobates femoralis. Taxonomy (NCBI): domain Eukaryota; kingdom Metazoa; phylum Chordata; class Amphibia; order Anura; family Aromobatidae; genus Allobates; species Allobates femoralis. The sequence continues at coordinate 461,430,155 of JARQOC010000001.1, forward strand.
GCAAAACGCATGCGTTTTTGCAAACGCAGCTCAAAACGTGGCAAACAACGTGGCACATGCGTTTTTACATGCGTTTTTGCATGCGTTTTTCATGCGTTCCCATTAAAATCAATGGGGACAAAAACGCATGCGTTTTCATGCGTTTTTGCGGTAAAAACGCATGAAAACGCAAATTAAGCAAAACACAGCAGACGCATAGATGTGAAAGGATCCTTATATCCTAGGTTATTCAAAGTAGCCACCTTTTGCTTTGATTACTGCTTTGCACACTCTTGGCATTCTCTTGATGAGCTTCAAGAGGTAGTCACCGGAAATGGTTTTCACTTCACTGGTGTGCCTTGTCAGATTTAATAAGTGGGATTTCTTTCCTTTTAGGCTACCTTCACATTACGATTTTGAAGGGAGCCGATGCTGGCCGAAAAATTCGGACAGCATCGGCTCCCTTCTGATGCCTGGAATCGGATGCCAAATAGGCATCCGATTCCGGCATTAAATCGTAGCCTCCGGGCTGAAAAAAAGAAAAAAAAAAAGTTCATGCTCACCTCCCCCCGAGCCCCCGCCGTCTCCCGCCGTCTTCCTGGAGGTTCCCGGTGGCTCCCGCAGGCTCCCGGTGGCTGCAGAGACACAGGACCTGCGGTGATGTCACAGTCAGTGACACCAGGTTACACCATGGTAACCCGCGGACACATGACTGTGACATCACCGCAGGTCTTGTGTACAGCAGAAGAAGACCTCTGCAGCCACTGGGAGCCTGCGGGAGCCACCGGGAACCTCCAGGAAGACGGCGGGAGATGACGGGGGCTCGGGGGAGGTGAGCATGAACTTTTTTTTTTTTTTAACCCCTGCGCTCTGAGTTGAGTATTTTTACTGTACTGAGCATGCTCAGTACAGTAAAATCGGGTCCGAGGAGACATCAGATGTTTCCTCGGACCCTTCTCCATAGGGCCCCATGTTATAGGGATCGGGTCAGATCGGATGTGCACTAAATGCCATCCGATTTGGTCCGATCCAATTCTGTCAGATTTTATTTTCGGTGCAAAAATCGGAGCAGGCTCCGATTTTTGCACCGATAATAAAATCGGACAGAATCGGATCGGACCAAATCGGATGGCATTTAGTGCACATCGATTCGGTCCGATGCCCATAGGGCTGCATGGGCCAAATTCGGATCCGATGCTGTCCGATTTTGATCGACAGCATCGGATCTGAAAATCCGTAGTGTGAAGGCAGCCTTAAATGGGGGTGGGACCATCAGTTGTGTTGTGCAGAAGTCTGGTGGATAAACAGCTGATAGTCCTACTGAATAGACTGTTAGAATTTGTATTATGCAAGGAAAAAGCAGCTTAGTAAAGAAAAATGAGTGGCCATCATTACTTTAAGAAATGAAGGTCAGTCAGTCCTGAAAAATTTGAAAACTTTGAAAGTGTCCCCAAGTGCAGTTGCAAAAACCATCAAGCGCTACAAAGAAACTGGCTCACATGAGGACCGTCCCAGGAAAGGAAGACCAAGAGTCACCTCTGCTGTGGAGGATAAGTTCATCCGAGTCACCACTTCAGAAATTGCAGGTTAACTGCAGCTCAGATTAGAGACCAGGTCAATGCCACACAGAGTTCAAGCAGCAGACACATCTCTACAACAACTGTTAAGAGGAGACTTTGTGCAGCAGGCCTTCATGGTAAAATAGCTGCTAGGAAACCACTGCTGAGGACAGGCAACAACCAGAAGAGACTTGTTTGGGCTAAAGAACACAAGGAATTAGACATTAGACCAGTTGGAATCTTGTGCTTTGGTCTGATGAGTCCAAATTTAAGATCTTTGGATTCCAAAACCACATAGGTAGGGTCACAATTGCAAACATGATCTTCACCATGATCCGGATCCGATGCGGTGAACGCATACAAGTCGCGCACACAGTTTTTTTTTAAACTGTGTGCTGAATACCGCACTGCGGTCTCCGAATGGCTCAGATGTGTAATCCTGAGCCCATCCGGTAATTGCATAGCTTGCGTTCCCGATCGCAGGCTTTAAAAGATTAAAATAGCTGACCTAAATGACGTTTTTGAGGTCTGTATGGGGCTTGACCCCCTACAGACCGCCGGAACTTGCTAGCTTGCTTCTACAATTTGCTCACTGGTGCACGGCTCCTCGAGCCCGTGCATGTAACCAAAGGGGCCCCCCCCCCGTATCACTATACTGGGTGCATGACCCCTCTATTACAAATAAGCTGTTATGGTCTAAAGTATATGAAAAAATGTGGCAATTGCATTGTAAGTATAACTTACATTCTTCGTAGGCAGCGATAAGGAAATCCATGGGCGGGGCTGTGTGCAGCAGCCTCCGCCCCTCCTTTTGATGCCCCCCTGCCATAATCCAGGTATCTTGTGGCGGGCACGTCGTTAAAGGGCGGGCTAACTATGTGCCGTGGTTAGCACTGACCCCTTTAACGACTGCCGCCCACAAAACACTGGTATTACGGCCCGAGGGGGAGGGCATCAAGAAGGAGCGGGCGGAGGCTGACCTCACATGCCCCGCCCATGGATTTCCTTATCGCTGCCTACAGAAAATGTAAGTATTACTTACAATGCGAATTGCCACATTTATCAATGTACTTTAGAAATACAGCTTATTTGTAATAGAGGGGCCTATGCACCCATGTAATGTGTACGGGGGGGGGGGGCCCTTTGGTTTACATGCACGGGCTCTGAGGACCCGTGCACAGTGAGAAATTGTAGAAGAACACATAGAGTCGCCGCCTGGTTAGTAGGTGGGTCTAAGCCCCCTCAGACCTCAAAAAGTCATTTAGGTCAGCTATTTTAACTCTTTATATTTGCCGAATGGAAGCCGCAAGCTATGCATTAACCGGATGGCTCAGATTACACATCCTGAGCCATCCGTGACCGCAGGCGGATCCCGTAAACGCTCGAAACTGCTTGCCTACCATGATTTTAAACGCCAGGCACAGCAGTGCCGGATCCGGCCACCATGGCTTTGAAGCCATCCGTGGTTTTTGCATTGGATCCTATGGGGATTCGTTTTTCATTGTGCTCCGGTTTTGAGCTTTTTGGAAGCTCCAAAACCGGATCAGATTTGTTCCAAAAACGGAACTGCTTCCCGGCACCAAGTCATGAAAACAGAAAACTCTTGAATGAGAAGGCTGTTCCAAAGGTTGGTCTGTACTGACACATGGTCTCGTGATACATACTACAGACATACCGTACATAGTCAACGGCGCCAAAGAGCCAACATAGGATGTAATTTTTGTTTTCTTTCTTTAATGTACATTAACATTTCCTGAATGGTTAGCCAGACATGCAATCAACCACGTGCCACACACGAGCGTTTCCATCTGACAATTCACTAACGCAGCAGCGGCTCTGAAAAGACTGACCACTGTATGTGAGGGCGCTTCCTATGCGGCGTAACGTAATGACGTTGTCATACGTTCTGGCCTGTGTTATGCTGCCTACTTTATCCCCAGTGAAAACATGGCTGCCCTGAGGCGCTCCTCTCCATTGGGTGATGCAGAGGTTATGTACCTCATCAGAGTCAGCGATCAGCATGACTATTGGTGCAATTTTCACCATGATCATCCAGTGCTACATAAGCAGGCAGTCCTGCGTAAGATCCAGCGCGGCCTTTTCAGAAGGCTAGGGGTTGAGCGCAGTACAGCTCATATCCATAAAAAAATTGCAGATCTGAGATACAAGTCCAGGGACCGCATTGACACCATCCATGCCCAGATCCAGAGACTTCATGGTGAGTGTTTTGTAGGCCCCATTGAGCCATGGGTTTTTGCTAAACAACCAATAGAACATTAAATACATGGAAGTGGACCTTGTCTGACAGTGTCACTGAAGTGATGATGATGATGCTTGATCAGGGTTCATGTGTTGTGGGTGCAGAGATGGGCATGAAGGGTCAGGCAACAGCCATGCTTCTTGCATTTCATACCTTTTACATTGCTGTTTAAGCAGACCAAAACCACACAGAGCTGTGTATTCAGCAGTAAAGCAGCATGGCCACATTCTCCATAATTAAGGTCCAGACAATAGCCATACAGGGAATATGGCCCTCCTTGCTGGGATTTTCCAGCCCATACCATGCTTCTCCTTGTCCACAATTTGTCCTGTCTTTGGCAATCCCAGTAGACAGCTCAATGTCGGCCCTAACAGCAACTCATTTGCAGCTTATCTTGACAATATGTTGTTGCTTTATGGTTCCTGAAGGTACACGATGGTACACACTGTCCTTTCATTGCAGTGATGTTCAGTTTCTCATATGCCGAAGTATTAATCCAAGACAAAATGGGGATGCTAAACCAGCTGCAGCTAGGTAGTTTGTGTGGATAGGACGGGCGCCATCAGAATTGGACCCTTCAAACTAGGATCCCCACTACTCTCAACATGTATATTCTGGCTGGCCAGGAGAATCCTTCTTCAACAAAATATATCCCTTTGTTGGTCCAAACACAACACATGACATTAGTTCTCCCTCTAGATAGTCAATCATGATAATGTGTTTTATACGGGCAGCTTTTCCATGGGCTTGATGTTGGGTTGTATTGTGTATATGTTGCGTTGTTCACCAAAGTGTTTTTTTTTAAAACATTCAGCTGCTGCTCGCCCTCCTGCTGCCTCTCCACCACCAGCTGGATCACCCCCTCCAGATCCGAGTCCCCTGCCAGCTGCTTTCCACCACCAGCTGGAACACCCCTGGAAGATCCAAGTCCCCTGCCAGCTGCCTCTTCAGCACCAGCTGGATCACCCCTGGAAGATCCAAGTCCCCTGCCAGCTACCTCACTACCACCAGTTCGATCACCCCTGGAAGATCAAACACCACCTCCTCTGTCACCAGATCTGGAGGGATCTTCAGGGTCTCCAAAGGAGGTTTCTCCCAGCGTCACACAGTGACATGGGTGATGGCTCGCCTTTTGGTAAGTGTATCACATCAAATAAGGTTAATTAAAGTGTGCAAGTAAACATGGCTGTTAAAATGATGGAGGACTGTTTCTTCATATGAGTTTTGTGTGTTTCACCAGATAGTGAACATCCTACTTAACTTTTTCATTTTCCTCCATAGGACTTCCTTCCTTGGCTGACCTCGTGGCATCACACCGCAGGTTGACCAGGGAGCTGCATCTTCATGGAGAAATGCTGAGGATGTTGCTGGCGCCAAAACACAGGGTGGAACAGAGTAATGGGGCCACATTAGCAAAATGTTGTTGTTTTGTTGCCTTTGCAACATTTGCACTTTACTACCAGTGTTTTGTGATGGTTTTAAAAAGCTAAAATATTTTGGAATGTTAATTCCTATAAGGACAACTTTTATCCAGATATTTAATAATTAAACATTTTATTATGTTCTAAATTAATTACTACTCATTACTCCCTTAACACTTTACACAAGGGTTTCAGAACAATGCTTATTACAATTTACACAGCGAAACAGGCGCATTGTGTGCCCTCTAGTGTGGACAGATAGATGTACTTCTACATTTTAGACACTATTTCACATTTTAATACATTTCACTGTTCACCAACAATGTGTCAAGGACCCGAAATAATTATATGTCACCATCTGTTGAAGGACAACGGCCCTGATGGTGGGCTTGACCTGCACATAGACCATTTAACCGCCTTAGTAAGCGACATGACAACTATTGCACTACACTGTGTTCCAAATTATTATGCAAATCGGTTTTAAGCGTCATAGGGTTTTATTTTTTTTTTTTTTAATGAAACCCATTGATGGTATTGTGTCTCAGGGTTCTTTGGATCATTGAAATCAATATCAGATATCTGTGATAATTAGTTTGGCAGGTGAGCCCAATAAAAGGAAAACTGGGTGTTCCACAATATTACGCAGGCCACAGTTTTCAAGTAACATGGGAAAGAAAAAGGATCTCTCTGCTGCCGAAAGCAACAAATAGTGCAATGCCTTGGACAAGGGATGAAAACATTTGATATTGCAGAAAATTAAGTGTGATCATCGTATTGTGAAGAGTTTGTGGCTGATTCTGAGCACAGATGTGTTTGTGCAGATAAAGGCAGAATGAGGAAGGTTTCTGCCAGGCAAGTTCATCAGATTAAGAGAGCAGCTGCTAAAAAGGCCTTACAAACCAACAAACAGATATTTGAAGCTGCTGGTGCCCTTGAGTTCCTCGAACCTCAAGTGTAGGATCCTTCAAAGGCTTGCTGTGGTGCAAAACCTACTATTCGGCCACCCCTAAACAGTGCTCACAAGCAGAAGCAGTTGCAGTGGGTCCAGATATACATGAAGACTAATTTTCAAACAGTCTTGTTTACTGATGAGTGCCGAGCAACCCTGGATGGTCCAGATGAATAGATTAGTGGATTTTTGGTGGATGGCCACCATGTCCCAACAAGGCTGCGACATCAGCAAGGAGGTGGAGGAGTCATGTTTTGGGCTGGAATCATTGGGAAACAGCTGGTAGGCCCCTTTAAGGTTAATGAAGGTGTGAAAATGACCTCTGCAATGTATATAGAGTTTCCAACTGAGAACTTTCTTCCATGGTACAAAAAGCAAAAACGTGCCGTTATAAGCAAAATCATCTTCATGCATTACAATGCACCATCTCGTGCTGCAAAGAATACCTCTGTGTCATTGGCTGCTATGGGCATAAAAGGAGTACTAGTGGCCACCATCTTCCCCTGACCTCAACCCTACAGAGAACCTTAGGAGTATAATCAAGCAAAAGATCTATAGAGGGTGGGAGGCAGTTCACATCAAAACACAGCTCTGGGAGGCTATTCTGACATCATGCAAAGAATACAAGCAGAAACTCTCCAGAAACTCAAGTTCAATGGATGCAATGAATTGTGAAGGTGATATCAAAGAAGGGTTCCTATGTTAACATGTAACTTGGCCTGTTAGGATGTTTTGGAGTTAAATAGCTTTTTATTTCAGTGAATGTGACATCCTAATGCTGCAAATTCAACAAATGAGCATTTTCAGTTCTTTCAAACATATCAAATGTTTAAAACTCTACCCGTGCGTAATAATTTGGAACAGTGCATTTAGAGTTTTTTTAATTTTGAAGATTATACTGTTATCATTGGGAGGTTTCTTCAATAAAATTTATGTATACTCTAACGGGTGGTGACTTTTATTTACACTGATCGTCATTTGCACCGACCATTTAGGAAAATCAGAAAAAAAGAACATTTGCATAATAATTTGGAACAGTGTAAATAGCAAGTATTTGTGATGTATAAAGGAAATTACACAGTGGTTTCTAAATATTTAAAGAATATACATTAAAAAATGATGACTTACATTTTTATTTAGCCTCCTAAGTCAATATTAGGACCACCCTTTCATTGCAATTTCTGCTGCAAGTCTTTTGGAGTATGTCTCTACCAGCGTTACACATCTAGAAGCTGAAATATTCATTCTTCTTGCAAACTACAAAGAGCAAATAATTAGATCCCTTATGCCTTTAACCACTAACAGTAGGAAAGTCATGAAATCATTAAAAGCTATCTTGGTCGTTACATTACCATGATCATGAACAGTAAGTTATGTGAAAATTTACTACTCTAAAGCATATTCTGACAAAAACATGAACAATTTATGATTTTAAGGGTCGGTTAATTTTAACAGTGAGAGATAGAATATTAAAAATAAATCCAGAAAATCACATTGTCTAAAATATATAAATGTATTTGCATTTTGAAGAGAGAAATAAGTATTTGATCGCTGTGGCAAACAAGACTTAATACTTGGTGGCAAAACGCTTGTTGGCAAGAACAGCAGTCAGACTTTTTTTGTAGTTGATGATGAGGTTTGCGCACATGTCAGGAGGAATTTTGGTCCACTCCTCTTTGCAGATCATCTGTCATGATGATTCTCTTACCTGGAAGACTTGTGACTGGTTCTGGACCTCTGTCTCATGTCTGTATTGGGACTTCATATTAAACGTGTTTCCTTTTGCAGTGTAGGAGTTAATGTCAGTTTCTGTTTGCTACCAAGCTAGCTAGTTCTTTGTAAAAGGTGTGGCCACTTTGTGATCACTCACATCCCTTTTATATGGTAACATGGTTCCAACATCCTTTGCTGGTAGTTGAATTTCATTTCTGGCCTGGCTTCCTGAGGTGAAGGAAGTTCTGTGGGGAACCTGGCCATTGCCAAGCTGTCTGCTGCCTAGAAGAGTGGCAGCAGGCGTGAAATTGTTTTTGTCATCCTCCTGACTGTCTCCCCTTCCCTCTTGTTGTTATTATTGCAGTGGTTGGAACTAGTGCTCCCACTGGTCATTTCCCTATTGAGGGCTAACATCAGAGCGAGTAAGGGAGTAGGTATTCTGTTCGGCGATGGTGTGACAGAATCTATATAGGGTTGGTAGGAAGATCAGGGCACAGCTGCAGATGAGTTCAGGAGGTCACCTTTTCCCCATTCCCTATAACAGGGTCCCCCTGTTGTATTTGTCCCCCCCCAGTGTTTCCTCACTTTGTGTGTAGTGCACCGAACGCCGTTGGTCCGTGCTCTACTGTCATGCATGGTAGCCGGACACCCCCTCAGTCCAGTGTGACATCATCTTTAAATCATTAAGATTTTGAGGCTGTCGCTTGGCAACTTCAGCTCCCTCCATAAGTTTTCTATGGGATAAAGGTCTGGACAATGGATAGGCCACTACCTGACCTTAATGTACTTCTTTTTGAGCCACTCCTTTGTTGCCTTACTTTATATTTTGGGTCATTGTCATGCTGGAAGACCCAGCCATGACCCATTTTTAATGACCAAGTGGAGGGAAGGAGGTTGTCACTCAGGATTTTACTGTACATGGCTTCATCAATTGTCCCATTGATGTGGTGAAGTAGTTCTGTGCCCTTACCAGATAAACACCACGAAACATGTTCTTTGGTCATAGTCAGCATTTCTCTTCCTCCAAACACGGCAAGTTGAGATAATGCCAAAGAGCTCATTTTTTGTCATCTGACCACATCAGCTTCTCCCAATCGCTCTCAGAATCACCAAGGTGTTCATTGGCATACTTCAGACGGGCCTGCACATGTGCTTCTTGAGCAGTGGGACTTTGCGGGCACTGAAAGATTTTAATTCATTATGGCGTAATGTGTCACCAATGGTTTTCTTGGTGACAGTGATTCTAGCTGTCTTGAGGTCATTAATAAGTTCCCACTGTGTAGTTTTAGGCTGATCTCTCACCTTCCTCATGATCTTCGATACCCCACGAGATGAGATTTTGCATGAAGCCACAGATCAGTTTCGATTGACACTCATTTTGTATTTATTCCATTTTCTTACTATTGCACCTACAGTTGTCCTCTTGCCCAGCGTCTTACTTATGGTTTGAAGCCCATTCCAGCCTTGTGCAGGTCTAGATCGTTTCACTAACATCATTAGAAAGCTCTTTGGTCTTGCCCATGTTGTACAGGTTAGAGTCAGACTGATTGAGTGTGTGGCAGGAGTCTTTTATACAGGTGACAATTTAAAACAGCCATCTTTAATGCAGATAACAAGTTGATTAGGAGCTCCAACTGGGCTGTAGGAGCCACAGCTCTGAATGGTTGGTAGGGAATCAAATACTTATTTCTCTCTTCAAATGCAAATCTAATATATAAAGCTGAATTTGTGTGTGTTGTGTGTGTGTGTGTTATTCCGGATTGGCATCTACACCGTCGCAACTACAGCCACAAAATTTTGCACAGTCACACTCTGGACCCCGAGAGCGTCATAGGCTATGTTGTGAGGCAAAATTTTAACCCCGCGCGTTCAATTCACCAAACAATTTTGGCCCTATCTACATAATGGAGAGAAAGTGACAGTTACCAGTTGACAGTTGTGAATGAGAGGGGCTTAATGACAGCGCCAAAGACTAACAGCATATACCAGCATATAGTCACTAAGGTGGGGTCCCTTACATGGAATATTCACCACGCACAGGGACATGTATACACACCACATGCACACAAAGAGTAACAGCTAAGGTGGTGCCCCAACATTGGATATTCACCACGCACCCGAACACAAACACACACACCACAAAGAGACACACACAACACAGAGACTCACACCACACAGACACCCCCCCACAGAGACACACACACATACACACCCTATAGGGACACATGCACCACAGGGACATACACACATACACACCCCACAGAGACACAGACACACACACCCCACAGGAACACACAGACCCCATAGGGATGGACACACACCACAGAGACACCCCTCCTCCCAAAAGGACACACACCACAGGGACAACCCTCCCCCCCAAAAGGACACACACCACAGGGACCACCCCCACAGGGACACACGCACACCACTGGGACACACACACCCCAGGGACACACACACACCCCAGGGACACACACACCACAAGACAGACACAGATGTGCACAAATCGCCTCACACAACTCCCTCATACGTCTGGTATTTTTAATTTCCAAAAATAAACATCTGATTAAAAACAGCCAATGTGCAACACATGTGCCATATAGGGAATTAAGGCAGATGTCAGTCACATGAGCTGTCTATTATGTGTATATGTGAGGTAACATATACTGCCCGGCCGGGGGGAGGGTATACTGTTGGCTGGAGATTTATTAGGCTGCCTATAGCAACCAATCACAGCTCAGCTTCTATTTTCCTACAGGTCATTAATAAGACATATTCAAATTCTATTTTGTTATAGCTAATAGCAGTTATTAATTAACCCAGGCATAGCCGGGTAATACAGCTAGTATATTTATATAATTTAGACAACGTGATTTTCTGGATTTTATTTTTGCTTTTCTTCAGCAGGAACAAGGAAGCTGGTCAGGGTTAATGGGAAGATGGATGCTGCTAAATATAGGGCAATCCTGGAGATAAACCTGTTAGAGGCTGCAAAAGACTTGAAACTAGGATGTAGAGTCACTTTCCAGCAGGACATTGACCTAAACATACTGCCAGAGCTGCAATGGAGTGGCCTGCATAAAAGAATATTCATATGTTTGAATGGCCCAGTCACAGTCCAGACCTAAATAACATTGAGAATATGTATCAAGACTTGAAATTTGCTGTTAACAAACATTCTCCATTCAATCTCACTGAGATAGAGCTAGTTTGTAAAGAAGAATGGCCAAAAGTGTCATCCTCTAGAGGTGCAAAGCTGCTAGAGACTTTACATATATATGCTTTACATACATTTGCAACACTGTCTCCATTGGGGCTCACAATCTAAACATCCTATCAGTATGTTTTTCCAGTGTGGGAGGAAACTTTAGTGCCTGGAGGAAACCCACACAAACAAGGAGAGAACATAGAACAATTGGAACTTTGTTTTTTCATACACAACAATCAACAGTACACAAGAAAATAAGCAACTTTGTAATATATCTCATCAGACTATTTTGCTTTCTTCTCTGCCAGAATTGCTCAGTTATTATCAAAATTCTCAATTCTGAGGTCAAATCTGTATTCAGTGAAGACTTTCCCATTACTGAGCTAGGAGATGGTAGATGTTACTGATGACAGTCTATGATGGCGGAATTAGAGAGGAGCTAAAAGAAGAAGAGGATATATACGCAGAGCTCCACCCCTCCTCCTTCTTCTATCTACATAGAATCTCACCAGTAGCACCCTACCATTTACCTCGGAATTGAGAATATTGACAATGACTGATCAATTGTGGCAGAAAAAGAAGCAGATTAGTTTAATAATAAAAATTATAAAGTTGCTTATTTGTATGTGTGCTATTGACTTATGAAATAAAAATTAAAATGATGGTTGCACTTTAAGCTTGTGGGTGTTATGTGAGTAAAAGTGGCAAAGTTTATTGGCTATAAGTACTTTTTCAAGGCGCGACCAAATTTGCAAAGGAAACTTTTCACCATGCATAACTTTCAAGGGAGTTTTAAATACATTCAACCCTCATCCTTGCACAGTGCTGCCTATGTCTTAAGTAGGTAAAAAGGACTGAGTTTCAATAAGGCTAGGGTCACATTTGCGTTATGAATGTAGCCTGATGGAAGTGCTAAAAACTTAGTGCAAGGCAGGCATAGCGCATAGCGTTAACGGCAGGTAACGCTATGCACTGCCTGCTTTTGCATTGCTATTATAACCTTATATATCACGCACCCGACGGCTCCACTCAGCTGACCTGGATATGCGCATTTGGACAGTGCACAGGAAACGTGGTCTGCAGCATTTTCCTGTGCACTGTCCAAAAGCGCATATCCGGGTCTGCTGAGTGGAGACGGCGGGTGCATGATACATAAGGTTAGCATAGCAATGCATAGGCAGGCAGCGCATAGCGTTACCTGCCATTAATGCTAAGCGCTACGCCTGCCTTGCATTGTTTTTAGCGCTTCCATAAGCCTAGAGTCATAACACAAATGTAAACCTAGCCTACCAAGGACTGCCACATGTTATGCATGGTAATCAGTGAAAAGAAAATGTGGCTCTCGCTAGAGTGTTGCGGCCCCTTTTAGTCAGCTGTATTTTTAGTATACTGGGAGTCGAACCCACACTGGTTTCATATTATTAGCTTATCTTAGGTGCCATAAACATTATAGTCTCAGAAAACCTCTTTAGGATATGTGAACACGACATCTGCATCTTTTTCTAGATCTGGAACTTGCCTGAAAAAGCACTAATCAAAACACTACAAAAATAAACAATGCACAGCAATCTAAAAATGACATTGCTGTGCACATGTTTCATCTTTAGTCACTTCTTTTAAACACCACAACTTTCAAAAGCTGGGAATCTGTTATAAGTAGCACATCCATTCTGTGGACTGATTCTGCTTGGAAGCTACTTACTATTTAAAGTTAGTTTAAATATTATTATTAATAATAGTTATTATAGCGCCATTTAGCCCATGGCACTTTACATGTGAAAAGGGGCATACATAGACAAGTACAATAAACATGACCAATAGAAGGCACACACAAGTACAGAAGGAGAGAGGACCCTGCCTGCAAGGCTCACAGTCTACAAATGATGGGTGAGGATACACTAAGAGAGGGTAGAGCTGGTCGTGCGGCGGTTCAGTAGACTCAGGATTATTGCGGGTTCTAGGCTTGTCGGAAGAAGGTGAGTCTTCACGTTCCTTTTGAAGGTTTCCACGGGGAGCAAGAGTCTGATGTATTGGGGAAGAGAGTTCCAGAGTATGGGCGATGCAGTGGATAAATCTTGTATGTGGTTGTGGGAAGAAGAGATAAGAAGGGAATAGAGAAGGAGATCAAAGAGGGAGAGTGAGGGCTTGTTGATTTGTAGGCATTTCAGCTTTTGTCTAAGGGCTGGTTTACACATAACGATGTCCCAGCGACCCCAAGAGCAATGGGGGTCAATGGTACATCGTTATCTGATCGCTGGTGAGCTGTCACACAGGCAGACTCACCAGCGATCATCAACCAGGGAGAATGCTGGCATCCAGGGTAAACAGCAGGTAAGTAAGCAGAGCGCTCTGCTTAGTTACCCGCTGTTTATCCAGTTTACCTGCTCCCAGCACTGCCCTGCACACGCTGGGAGCTGGTAACCAGAGTAAACAGAGGTTAACTAAGCAGAGCCTCTTCTTAGTTAACCGCTGTTTACCTGGTTACAGCTGCCAGCGTGTCTGTGCAGCGCTGGGAGGTCGATGATTGTTGGTCTCCTACTGTCACACACGGCGATGCTGGCCGCCCAGTGGGAGATCAACGACCGAGAAATGGCCCTGGCCATTGTCCCAACGATCAGTGATCAGCTCGCTGATCGCTGATGTTGCAGTATGTCACACATAGCGACATCGCTAAGAGGTCGCTGCAACATCACAAGTTGCAGCGACATCATTAACGATGTCACTATATGTAAACCGGCCTTAAGACTAGGGTCACACTTGGAAGATGACCCACGTTTCCCAGATCCGCTAAACACTTAGCTCAGTCTGCTGTAACGGCTAGCATTAACATGGCTCACTGCCCGCCAACGCTGCTCCATAGTAACCCATAGTTTAGCTTGGATGCGGCTACACACAAGCCCCAGGAAGGGCGCTTTAGCAGAGCACACAGAAAAACATTGCAGACAATGTTTTCCTGTGCGCTCAGCTAAAGCACACTTCCTGGGGCTCTGTGTTTGTCCGCATCCAAGGTAAATTACGGGTTAAATGGTTACATTGCCAGGCAGCGAGCGACGTTAACGCTAGCTATTACAGCAGACTGGGCCAAGCGTTTAGCAGATCTGGGAAACATGGGTCACCCTCCAAGTGTGACCCTAGCCAAAGGTCTATTGGGGTTTTGTCTGACATTTTTTTTTTGTCGGGCACTCACTCACCTCATTCACCAGAACAGAACTAAAAATCACCTTATCACCACAATTAGTGCTTCTTTCCGTTAGGTTGGACAAAATTGCAAAAAACATACTGTAGATTCATAATCTGTCATATCCTCATGACCACTAAAATTCTGATAGCATCAAGGTGGAGTGAACCGGAGATACTGACCATATCGGACCTAGTAGACAGGGTTACACTCCATAGTGTCTTTGAATTAAACCATGCAATGAGATGTAACACGCTTCACAAATACACAGAAAGATGGAACCCGTGGACAGAGATTTTCTCGCCGAACTTAACCCAATAGGCCACATTGACATGATAAAACCAAGTACTAACACTCCAAACATAATTACACATAATAGATATAGACTTAAACTTCAACAATACTCTGCTTTCAGAAAGAGTCGACTTATCAAACACCATCACGTAAAACCTTATATGATGGTTGGATGACCCTCCCCCATATTACTTGTTCAGTCTCGACAAAGAATCAAGACACTGTTACTACATGTACTCCTATTTTTTTCTTATTTGTTTTCTTTTTTTGTGCTTATTTTATTTTTTTTTATTTATTATTTGTATACCCTCATTTACCCTTGTATGCACCATTTCACAACTAATCCCCCCTCCATTATTTGTGTTTTTCATTTTTGTGTTTGTTACCAAATTACCCCCAATAAAAAATATTTTAAAACTGAATGCAATGGCCAAAATCGTATCTCTGTTCAACTGATAACTACACGGATGCCTTCACCCTGTACTAGCCTTTGCGCTGGTTGCCCATCCACTACAAAGAGCAATATAAACTTATTGCTCTCACACACAAATCTTTCCACAGTTCTGCACCGTTCCACATCTCCTTCCTCATTTTTGTCTATCACCCTACTCAAATTCTCCATTCGGCAACAAGCTTGCGAGCAGGGCCTTCACTCCTGTAACTTGTTAATTTGGAAAGGCTTTATTGTCTGTACATGTCCCCCCTATAGTAAAGTGCTGTAGAATATGCTAGCATTCTATAAATATTAAAATGATAATATTATAAAGTGCCTCTTTCCTTGGAAAACTTGGCAGGTATGCTAGCATAGGATGCACATAATCTAAGGGTGTGTTCATAGAGTTTTTATGGCATTGTTAGAGCAGAATCTACAATATCTCCAATCAAATTTTATATTTTTTGAACTTTTTGTGGTATTTGGAGAATTTCTGACAAAAAATTTTTAAAGGTTAGTTTGACCACACCAAAAGGATATGTCAACACAATGTCTTTTTCATTCAGGTCCACCCTAAAAACGAAGAAAAGATTGAACATATGAAATTCTATGTAAAAATAGTTTGCTCTGTATATGTTCAGCTTTTTGACAGTCTTTTAACTACATCAGGTTTCAAAAGACGCAAAGCAGCTAAAAGAAGTGACCTTGAGCATCAGATCAGCTTCAGGCAGCTAATGTTTGTAAGACACTACAAAATGAATAAAAAGACAATGATGAGCCCCAAAAGAAAGACTAAAGATGCATTTAGTCTTTTCTATCATTTTAAAAACACTACAAATGCTGGTATTTCCTGAAGCGGGTTTTACCTAGAAACCTCTATGGGCTCGTTAGTGTCTAAAAAATGCCACCCTTAGGCTAGGCAAAAAATAGTAATGGCGGTCTAATAAGGGGATCCTACAAATTTGCGCCCCTATTCCTTTTTGTTTTGCACCCTTAGGCTAGGGTCACACTTGCGTTATGACCCTAGCCTGATGCAAGCCCTAAATACTTAGAAATTTCAGCCGCAGGAACACAAATTAATTAGGCCTCAAGTTCACCTATGAAGCAAGTACTACAGTTTTACCATACCTGCATGTTTTGGTAAAGAAAAAAGGAGACGGAACGTTGCACACCAGCAAGTACTGTAAACTAACCTCAATCAAATCCCTACTAAGGTGGGACAGCCATCATCCCCACGCGCAAAAGAAGGGGATCCCAAAAGGGCAATATCAGCGCATGAAGCGGAATTGCTCGGATGGGGGCTCCTTCAGGGTACAGGCGGCTGACCTAAGGGAAAGGTTTAAACAAAGAGGATATCCGGATGGAATCCTGAGGAAAGCCTTTAGCGAAATGAAACAAAAAAACAGGAATGACTTACTAACCACGAATAAAAATTCCAAAGAAGGTGGAATCACGAGGTTTATCACAACTTTTACAAATGGGTCAAGGGAAGTCAAAAAGATCTTGGAAAGGCACTGGGAAATTTTAGAGATGGACGAGGACCTCCGTGCACAAGTAGGAGCACATCCACATGTGACATACAAGAAAGGGAGATCTCTAAATGTACCGACACACGCCGCAATCTCGGCTGGCGACATATGGCGATCTAACGTGTGCGCTCACGTTTTTCGTGGTCGCCTCAGATCGCCTATGGCGGCATCACACGCTGCAATTTCGCCCAAAAAAGTGCCATATCCTTCATGAGCATTGACATGATAAGGAAGCCTGTAAAGGTACCTTTACACATGGCAACTTTTCTAGGAATTTCACTGGCAACTTGCTGGTTGCAGTGAAATCATGGAGACATTGTTCCATTTGTACACAGCAACAAAATAGAACAATATGTCCATTATTTCACTGCAACCAGCAAATTGCCAGTGATATTCCTAGAAAATTGCCACGTGTAAAGGTACCCTAAGAGGAGGTGACTGGGATCGTGCGATACTTCAGAAAGAGACAAGGTGGATCTTCTGCCTTGATACGATAGCCCCCAAAGGTCTGAATGAACAATTGAACTATGGTTGCTTCCTGTGAGAAAAAAGCCAGGAATGACTGTGTAGACATGATAGGGTCTTTGCGCCTTTTTTAAAAAAATAGTCTATAACCAAACTACAAAGACACATGGGGATCTATTTAACAAAGCCCCCAATGATGCTTGAGAGACTCGCTGTCTGGTGACATATACCCTGAAACAAAGAAGGGGAGCCCCAGTGAGCATTATAATGCACATAGACCCTCAGGACATAAAATCAGGGATGATTGGATGAACTGATCAGAGTGAGTGAAAACCGATTCCTCTCCCATATAAATATATGCCATACCCCATATAGGAAAATTCTACAAATAGGTAAGATGATCATGATGAGAATCCTCAATGTGACATGTAGATAAATCCTAGGTATCGCATGCTTAAGCGGTTAATATGCAGCCAGGTACTGCTCTAGAACCTATTTAGAACAAATTGAGATTTAACTATGCCACCGAATGTGCTGTGTAACGCAAAAAAAAAAAGGTATTTCCGGTCTGCAATCCACAGGAGCGCAACCAGGAAGTGTTTGCGTTCCAAATACCAGAAGTAGTCATCAGAATGCCACTGGAAGGTATTCTGATGTTAGTAACAGGGAACTAAATGATGGAAAGTGGTGTACAGCCGCCAGATAAGCTAATGGCACATAGGAGAGTGGGATTTAGATTGAACAGCCCCAGGTGGGCACTCATTAAGAGTAGACCCTGATTGGTTAACCTAAGGGGGAGTGTGCACGATGTGAGGATATAAACCCTTAGCTAGGGGGAACCCTGTACTATACTGGTCCCATACTATAGCTAGAGAGGCTATTGTACTATGCAGCCCAGTAAGTGATAGGGTGCTGTGATACTCCTGAAGAGCCCGATGGGCGAATCATTTCGGGAGGAACCTGGGCATCTACATAGGGCAAGTGACAACAAGGGTGAGCTGTGGACTGCCCTTGTCAGGGTGGGAGTGAGAATGTAAGGTGGCAGACAAATCCCTCACAGGGCGAGTCCGTTTATGCCTACTCTTCTTCTCTGACATACTGGTGAGCAAGGAGCACTTGAAGGAAGCAGTGGCGGCGCCCCACCGTGAACTTGGTGAGAGCGTTCTGATTATAGTGTTATCTTTGCTACAAAGTATCAGCTTGTCTCATAGTAAACCATTGTTTGTGTGTTATGAGAAATAGGGGATACACTCCTTTTAAGTTTATTCAGCAGGTCTGGGTGAACAAGTGTGGGCTTGATCCAACACTGATAAGGTGTCAAAAGAAACTATCCCTAATGAGAATCACTGATTAAATAGTGATCCAGCAGGGAGGAGGGTGACACCATAAGTGTTTGGTAGTTTGTGGGTGATATTATCACGGTGTATATGTGTGTTTGTCCTAAGGATGGCGGGGACAAAGCCACTTTTTAAATGGTAATATTAAAAGTTATATTTTAATTTCCAGTACACACAATACACTATATCTAATACCTGAATCTATTGTGCAAAAATACCCATAAGGTCAATGGTTAGGGTATAAACCAAAACCCTGTGCTTTATCAGATATATAAAAAAACACATGGGAAAACCAGCATTTACTTTTTCAATGCAGAATCAAAGCTTTCTCTACTATAAAAAATACTTAAAAATTCAGCTTCACATGTGTGCAAAAAATTCATCAAGTAAGACGTAAAATGATAAATAATGCAGCAAAAATGCAGTAATCAGAGGAGCTTGTTATTGTGTAGGTTGGTGCAGACACAAGCAGAAAACATAAAACATAGTATGTACAGTATGCACCATGTGAACACGGCCTTACAGACCTGAAGAAACCCCAGATGTCATATAGTGAAGCTCCATAAAGATGATAAAGTTCTGGCTGCTATATTGAACAGTCCTGGGCATTTGCTGAATTTCACTCACTGCCAAATGGGTGTAGTTTGGGGTGTGGCTATCAGAATTTGATGCAGTGCGCTACACGCTGCATGATTTGTCCCTCTTTCTGTTCTTCAAAAGTTGAGAGGTATGCACCTACTACATATTGGGATGGGAATATCCCTTTAAGTGTAATATTTATAGAATGAAATAGCCCCCATTGGTTAAAATGGGGCTATCTTGAGGTATCAGGCACAGATCGCCTGAAGGGGTTAATTTTCTAGAAGATGTATGTTAAGCTGTGGCTTGCCACGAGCAGTTTGAACTGGTTCAAACCAGATCTTTGCCCACCTAAAATTCAAAAATTTGATTGGCTGAAAGGTGTCAGTAAAACGTATATAAAGAGTGGTCCGCAGAGACCTGCTGTCAATCATCAGGCGCATCACCTGAGAGGCTTGAAGATGTCAGCAGTGGATGAATTCCTGGAGCGCCTCATTGCAAGGACGGGGAGTAGCGGCGGATCGGAGTACCTGCAGAGGTGCCTGGAAGAGTCGGGGCCAGCGGCTGAAGCAGGTGGCGCAGATCTGATACTGGCGGGGGATCTCTTGGAGGAAGCTGCCCCGGTCTACAATGCCCGCAGGAAGAGCAGTAGACAGAAGAAGGGGAGGCGGGAGCATATTGACCACCTCCGTCCAATAGCAGAAGCGGCAGAAGTGGCAGCTCCAGAAGGCGTGCGGCGGCGAGAGGAGGATTCGTCCATGAGATTACCGATGCGGAGTCTTGTGAGAGCTTCAAGTCCTGCAAGATCTCTGCTACAGGATCACAGCACACTTCGGGAGTGGGATGCTGGTCGGAAGTAGCCGGCCTATCCGCCTCTGCGCCCGGACAGCAGGAGCGTCGCCGGACTGCCGCAGCAAAAGAGCTTACGAGGGGCGGCCGCGGCTCTCCAGGTCTGAGGACACGGTGCCTCACATCGGGTGCTATTAAAGAAGATTTATTGATATGGTCTGAATTTTTACGCGGATTTAATGGTGTTACGTGCTGGCAGTCGTCTTTTGTTGTGACGAGTTCGATTGACTTATTGTTCGATTTTTCTGATGATGGTATAGGGATTTATTTTTCCGTTAGTGGCTGTCGGTACCATGGCCAGATCGTGTATTGGAAAGCTTTTTAGCTAACCCGGCACTGAGAGAAGTGTTTGCAATACTTGTGATTTTTTTCCGTCTTTGGTAGCCGGCTTTGCAGCCAAAGGCTTTTGTTGCCTTTGGCGAAAAAGTGGGCTCGTCTGGTTATTAATACACTCTCCTCCAAGAGCAGTTCCATTAATCTAGTCCTGAGGAAATTGTTTTTTCTACTTCTAAAATATAACATTTGGTTGAATGCAGGTATTGCTCAGTATAATGAACATGTGTTATTTGCTCTTCTCTCTCGGCATGACATTCAGCAGTTGCTGGCCTTACGTCCGGAAGCGGCAACAGAGAGAATTTCATACCATGCAGAGCTGTGGGATCTTCTTTGAGCTTCGTCCCCCAATACATTATTCGTTCATTAGCCCCTAAGGCTTTGTCAGATTATTCTTCAGTGTGGTATAAATGGGTTCGCCTTTGCACTAGTGTAAATATGCCTTTTACTGTAACATCCGTTAAAACTGCCCTCCCATTTGTAGATCAACTTGCAGGAGAGGGCTTGTCTTATTTGTTCAAAGTGTCATTCTTTTTAAAATTATATGGTGAGCCTCCTTTAACTAACTTATTTTCTATTAAACAGTTCTTGAAGGGCTATAGGAAGTCCTTTTTCCACAGAAATAACAGGAAACCTATTTCAATGCGCTTGTTAGTTCAACTTTGCGCAGTAGTAGACCAAGTTTGCTTTGATACTTATGAGGCGGTTATGTTCCGGACAATATTCGTAGTAAAATGTTTTGGACCCTTCCGGGTTGGTGAGGTTTTGGCTGCAAACAAAAAGCAATCATCGGGCTTGGACCTGTCAGATGTGTCCTTCTCTGAGGATTAGTAATTATGGACGGATATGGTCCGCGCTGCTGGGAATAAAATGACAGGACGTCCAAGATGGAATTATAGGTGCTTGGACGTCCTGTCATTTTATTCCCAGCAGCGCGGACCATATCCGTCCATAATTACTGTGCATTCACCACCTCGAGTGGGGGTCCTGCAGCAGCTGATACCAAGCATTGATACCAGTTGTGGGTCTCACAACTATACAAGGTGAGCGGTTTAAAGTATTTGTCTTTTCAGTAATTTTGGAGATTCGACACATTGCGCCCTTGTCTACCCCATTTTTTAGGTTTTTAGCTTCTTTGAGACTTGTCTGATGTTATATCTACGAAAGTCCAAAACCGACCAACTTGGTCGAGGTTCTAATATTTGCTTTCATGCGCTTTCCAACAAAATGTTATGTCCTGTCAATACGATGGCCGTTTGGCTGAAACTCAGAGGCAAGCACTCAGGCCCCTGTTTGCCCATAAAGATGGCACTCCAGCCACGAGGTTTCAATTTCAGTCAGTGTTGAAGACAGAAGTTAAGGTACCTTTACACGCCGCTACAACAGGATGGATACAACCCGCTACAGGCTACAAATGTAGCTTGTAGCGCCAATATCGCCCGTAGTAGCGGCGTGTGAAGACTGGACGCGACAGCCGGCTACAGATACATCTGTTTCCGAGCACTGCCCAATAACAGATGGCTACAAAGCCGATTGTAGCGAGCTGTATCGGCGTGTAAAGAAGGAACAGAAGGGTTGTTCCTACACCATGCTATGTAGCTGGGGCGTGACACAGGCTCCGGGTTTCCGCGCCCCCTTCAGCGATCATTGGAGGAAGCTCCTGCGTTGCGATTGGTTGTCGCTGCACAGGGCGGCATATTTAAGGAGCTGACGAGTCACACTACACAATTGCTCGAGCGTCAAGTATTAATCAGCCTCCTGCGATGCCTGGCCAATCATGGTATTATTGCTTTGTCCTATCAGCGTACGGACATCTCGTAATCCACAATTGTAGCACGCCTATGTGCTGTCCCTGCTGCACCAGGTACGCCCATAGTAGATGTTTGTAGCGGTGTGTAAATGAGCTACAGATGGCTACTTGAGACACCCGGCGATGTAGCTAGCTGTAGATGTAGCGTAGCGTAGCGCACCTTGTGGCGGCGTGTAAAGAGGGTGCGTTTCCCGTTTGTAACCGTTTGGGCGTGCTCGTGCACGTGAAGTAGCGGTTGGTATCCATCCTGTTGTAGCGGCGTGTAAAGGTACCATTAGGGATAGAAGATAACAGCTTCACATCTCACTCTTTTAGAATAGGGGCTGCTACTGAGGCTGCACTCAATGGGATTCAGGCTGACGATATTAAACGTATCGGTAGATGGAAATCCAATGCTTTTAAATCATATGTACGTCCTTATTTTTATGTTTACTTTGTTAATTCTTTTTATAGGGCCTAAAATGGTTTGGATAATAGACCACTCGTTTGTTTTCTGGGCCAGACGGAGAGCCATGGAGCGCCGTTATTCGGAATACCTTTCATTTAATTTACAAGAGGTACAAGTGTTCTGGTATGGGGTGAAGGGACTCAGATGGGGTTCAGTGTGATCATTCAGTGTCATCATTGGTCTTTGAATTATTGGATCGTTACCGACGTCCTGATTTAGTTGTTCTGCATGTAGCGGGAAACGATTTAGGAAAGTGTGCAACCTTGAACTTGATGTGGCATATGAAGAATGATTTATATTGGCTGTCACAGCGACTTCATGGGGTCACCTTGGATTTCTCTGAAATAGTATCCAGATTGTGCTGAAAGGCATCTGGCTTATTGTTTATGGAGAAAATTAAGAAAAAATGGAATAGAGAAATGGCAAAGTGTATGCCAACAACAGGAGGATTCTCTTATAGGCACAATGATTTGGAGGGTTTTTTGGTTGGCCTTCATATGCAAGACATGATTCATTTGTCTGAGGTAGGGCTTGACAATTTTAATGTCGGGATTCAGAACATTGTGGAGACTTGGTTGGGAAGGGGGGGCACTACTCGATAAATATCAGCCTGGTGTGTTGCCCACATATTCTGGGTGGACCAGTTTAACATTCTGATGTTGGTGAAAATAGTTATTTATTTATTGGTATTTATTGAATTTTCATGGAATCTATTTATTAATAAAAAATATTTATGAATTTATTGGTATGTAATCCTTAATAAAGTACCGACCAAGCTTGTTACCCACAATGTTCTGATGTGTGAATTATTATTATTTTTTTAATGGTAAGAAATATGTTACTGGTTACTAAGTTATATTGGGCCTTGTTGCCTCATGAAATAGCCCCCATTGGTTAAAATGGGGCTATCTTGAGGTAACAGGCATAGATCGCCTGAAGGGGTTAATTTTCTAAAAGATATATGTTACGCTGTGGCTTGCCACGAGCAGTTTAAACTGGTTCAAACCAGTTCTTTGCCCGTCTAAAATTCAAGAATATGATTGGCTGACTGGTGTCAGTAAAAAGTATATGAAGAGCGGTCCGCAGGGACCCGCTGTCAATCATCAGGCGCATCACCTGAGAAGCCCCCGCCCACCCTGCCCATATTGTTTTATGTATATACCTTTTTGATTTCGGTACTTTGTTAGAGGGAGGGTTGCCCAAATATTCTGAGTGGACGAGTTTAACATTCTGATATTGGTGAAAGTAATTATTTATTTATTTATTGGTATTTATTGAATTTTTATGGAATCTATTTATTAAAAAAAATATTTATGAATTTATTGGAATGTAATCCTTCATAAAGTACCGACCATTGTTACCCACAATGTTCTGATGTGTGAATTATTATTTTTATTTAATGGTAAGAAATATGTTACTAGGTACTAAATTACATTGGGACTTGTTGCCTCATTAGGGTGTTAAAGGGAATCTTTCAGGTCAAAAATCCATATGTAACTGCTATCATTTTCTAATTCCTCCACTGAAGCTCTTTCTGTTCATGTATTTCTTTTATTTATACTTACCCCTTATCCTCTGTAAACTGCAAAAAAGACAATCACTCAATCTGTCAATCACAGTGAGTAATCACTTCTCTGCTGCCCACTCCCCAGGGATGAATATTCATGTAGTGACAACACTGCCATGCCCTTTGCACTGCTCTCCTTTGCAAGCATACAAGGAAAGTTCAGTGGAAATCACTCACATGAAGGGGTCTGTATCCTTCTATCTGTTTTACTCCCAGGCAGCAGATCCTGTCTTGTCAGCACTCACTGTAGAGGAAAGAGGAGGGGAAAGATGTGTGCTCTTAGCAGAAGTCGAGCAGCTGCAGGTCTGACATCTTAATTTCCCTCTAGCAAGAAACAGTGTCCTTGGTGTATCTGAGGCATATGTGCAGTGTGTATTGTCTGAGATATTTCTATGGGTTTATATGAACATTTGTTAATTGCTCAGCCGATACACACATTACACGTATGCAGGAGAACAGATGTTCATATAAACACATGGAAATCTCTCACAGACAGCACAGAATGTAGGGATGTTCCTACAAGAGTTGTAGCTTGTGCTCAGAGCAACAAACACCCCCCTTCCTATCTCCCCCTCCCCCTTCCCCCTCAGGAGCAGTTTGCCTGAGATATTCAGTGACTGACTTTAGCACATAGAGGAGTAAGGGATTACTAGCTTGGGAAGGGAAGAGTATTTAATTAACATTTACATACTATTTATTAGTCGGCAGTGCAAGTAATGGACTGAACTTGTGCTGCCTGCAGGGTGTGAAGATGCTTATAGCAAGAAAACTACAAGGGGTACAGTAACGATTTATACATGTTTTAAAAGGGCTGCCTGAGCACTATTGAAGGTACTATTCGTATCATACTGAAAAATGACCTGGCAGAGTCCCTTTAACTTATTGCAGTTAGTCAGATTCATTCTTTCATTTTATAACCTTGTAATGCATGTGCACATTTTCAGTTTTCAGATGGAATTAGACTTATTTTTCAGCTTATTTTCATGTTATTCCATCTCCAGTGGCGTAACGATCGCGGTCCCAGGGGTAGTGGCTGCGATGGGCCCGAACCTATAAGGCACCCGTGCCACCAGCCGCCCTCTGCGCCAGCCAATCGCAGTGCCGGGCACTCGCTTCACATGGATGTGCATCCCCGAGGACACACATCCATGTGACAGCGCGGCAGCACAGGCCGTTATAGGGCCCGTGTGTCAGGGTGAGGAGGGGAGCCTCCTACTTCCTACTGCTGCTCCTGCCCCTTACCTTCTCTGACCTGCCGGCTTCCTGGCTGTGGAGCAGCTGGTGACACCTCCTCCCACTTCCTGCTCTATGTAGTGTGCTGTGGAGCGCAGGCCGGCACATCTTCTACCTCTCATAAGGCTTGAATCTTCAGAAGAGACCACTGGAGCAGCGAGGGAAGCAGGAGAGGTAATTACAGATTTTTTTTAATAAGTGAGTGCACTATGGCCAGAGGATTATGGAGGGGGGTTCATATATAAGGCTGCATATTATAATACTGAACTATGGAGAGATATGAGGCTGCACATAATAAGGCTGCACTATATGGAAAGATATAAGGCTGCATATACAGTACAATACTGCACTATATGGAGAGATATAAGACTGCATATTTAATACTGCACTACATGGGAGATATAAGTGTCGAGCCCCACGCCCTGGGGTACTTAGGTATCAGGCTCGGTGGGTGTTTTCACGGGCGGATGTCACGGGTGGCAGCGCCTGAGCCGTGGCCTGGGGGACACTTCAAAAAGGGGTGTATGTACAGGGGATTAGAGTTTGTCATGTGACGCCACCTGTAGTACCTAGTGATGGGTCACCAGCGCCCCACAGTCCTCTGGAGGTCGATCGTAATGCGGCTGAGTTGAGCAAAGTTCCCTACAGGTGGAGCTGATCCTCCGGGGCAGCATTCCTAAAGTGAACAGGTTGATGGAGATAACCACACACAAGCAAAGTCACTTTCTCCCGGGTTCTTTACTGTAAACGTTCAGTAGCAAATACAGAGTCCACAGTTCAGCAACAGTTGCTAAAGAAACAGGTAGCTCTACAGGTGGCTGCAAGTGGATCCAGGTGATATGGTGGGACCCGTGGTAAACCTTAGTTGATGAACCCGTGTCCTTTCTTTGCCGCCTAGGATGAGTCTATACCCAATGGCTCCGTGTAGGTAGACTTGGGGGTCCCCTCCCTCGTGGTGAGGAAGCAGGCAGACTGCTCCATCTGGCAGGGTGCTGTGGCAATAAACGGACCACAGCAGCCGGTTGCCGACTGCAAAGATAGGCCTTGGCCAGATCCTCGGGCCGACGCTCCAGTGGTGGCCTGGAGCATCACCTGGAGTATGGTCGCTCCACGCTGGGGTTCCCCCTTTCTCTCTAGGGCCCAGACTCTGCACGTCGGTGCCCTCTTTCAGGATCCCTCAGGACCCTCTTTCTCCTTTCCTCCAGCTCAGCATAGAACCGTCCGGGTAAACCTTACGCCCTCGCTCCACACTCTTTTCCAAGTGTCCCAACTCCTCTCCTCCACAGACTAGCCGTTCTTTGTTCCCCCTAGAGGTGAATATATCTCCTCCCGGGTACCCTCCCACCACTATGCTAATGTGGGAGTGCAGTAATGGCGCCCACCTACCAACCTAGGGTCCACTTGCAGCTGGGGACATTACACCTCTTTTACGGGTGCAATACCCCTCTGTGACGCTGACTACGTGGGGCGCCACATAAGGCTGCATATATAATGCTGCACTAAATGGGAGATATAAGGTTGCTTATATAATACTGCATATATGGAGAGATTTCAGGCTGCATATATAATACTGCACTATATGGATAGATATAAGGCTGCATATATAATACTGTACTATATGGAAAGATGTGAGGCTGCATATATAAGGCTGCACAATATGGAGAGTTTTAAGGCTGCACTACATGGAAATGTATGAGCCTGCACTATATGGTAGGTTTTGAGTCTGCATCATATGGAGAGTTTTTAGAGGCTGCACTATATGGAGAGTTTTGAGGCTGTATTATACTATATGGAGAGTATTGAGGCTGCACTATATGGAAAGTTTTGAGACTGCACTATATGGAGGGCTATGAGGCTGTATTATACTATATGGAGAGGCTGCATTATACTATATGAGAGGCTATTAGGCTGTATTATACTATATTGAGAGGATATGAGGCTGTATTATCCTATAAGGAGGGCTATGAGGCTGCATTATGATATATGGAGGGATGTGAGGCTGCATTATATTATATGGAGGATAATGGGGTTTCATTATAATAATTGAATGACTATGGGGGCTACCTTATGAATGGAGGACTATGGGATGCATTATAATACATAGGGGACTATGGGGATACATTGTAATATATGGAGAAATATGGAGATGCATTATAATAATTGGACGACTATGGTGACTGGAGGAGACGGACCATGTAAACCAGGATGGGGGACATGTATACCATGATAAGGGCTATATACCAAGAGGAGGATCATATATAGTAGGATGACATTAATACATAATGAAGGGGGAGAAGGGTCAATTTGTGAGTCTTTAAAGGATTTAGAATGTTACATTGGGCCCATACATTTCATCAACATGCTGGGGGGGGGGCCCAGGTGTTAATTTCACACCGTGGCCCGCCAGGCTCTGGTTTTGCAACTGTTCATCTCCTTAGTATGTCTGATACTGGTGTCTTATACATAGTGTGTTTTATGCTCCCTAGCATGTGTTTTACACAGCAGACTTATTGCTCTGCTTATAATATAGGTTTTCATAAATAAAGAGCTATGAAAGGATTATTAATTCTGTAATGCATTAGCGCCATCTACTGGTTATATAGGGTAAGAGTTTAGGTACTCCAATTATGTAGTTCAATTACAAACAATGCTTCTTGGAGACGTCTGTTATGGCATTAACTCCTGCAGAAAAGTTCTCATTGCCATTTCTGTGTTAGAAACCATGACTTTTTTTTCATTAAACTGTATACGCCAGGTTGTTCCAAAATGAATTATATTCTACAAAAAAAATCTAAAATATTGTGTTATCATTCTGGGGTACAGATTTATCGCTTGACTTTTATATGGTCTCTCTAATGGAAAATGAAAAAAAAAAAACATTTTCACTAATATTTCTTGCATTTAACATTTCCAAAATTCATGGTGCTGTATGAATGATTCCTTTATTGGTGGTGAGTGAAAAAAAAATTCAATAGCGGTTTTTTTTGTAATCACTATGCGGTTGAACTACCCTATTAACTGTATTATACTGTTCATGACCAGAGATGGGCAAACCTGCAGATGTTTGGGTTCACCAATCTGGCTGGATTTAAAAAAAGTCTGGGTAGTCTGGGTTCGGCACCGCACTTAACACTAACCCGATAAAATTCTATGGGGACCATAAATTTTGTGCTATAAAATGGTTGTAGTGAATTATATTATATAGAGGCTGCATTATATTATACTAGCTGTAGTACCCGGCTATGCCCGGGTTAATAAATAACTGATGTTAGCTATAACAAAATAGAATTTGAATATGTCATATTAATGACCTGTAAGAAAATAGAAGCTGAGCTGTGATTGGTTGCTATAGGCAGCCTAATAAATCTCCAGCCAACAGTAAACCCTCCCCCTGGCCGAGCAGTATGTGTTACCTCACACATACACATAATAGACAGCTCATGTGACTGACATCTGCCTTAATTCCCTATATGGCACATGTGTTGCACATTGGCTGTTTTTAACCAGATGTTTATGTTTGGAAATTAAAGATAGCACACGTATGAGGCGAGCTGTGTGAGGTGATTTGTGCACATCTGTGTCTGTCTGTGTGGTGTGTGTGTCCATGGGGTGTGTGTGTGTGTGTCCCTGTAGGGTGAGTGCATGTGTCCCTATAAGTGTGTATGTATGTCCCTGTGGGGGGGGTCTGTGTGGTGTGTGTTTCTGTTGTGTGTGTCTCTTTGTGGTGTGTGTGTGTCCCTGTGGAGTGAGTGA
The DNA here is from genome assembly GCA_033576535.1 of Allobates femoralis. Classification (NCBI taxonomy): domain Eukaryota; kingdom Metazoa; phylum Chordata; class Amphibia; order Anura; family Aromobatidae; genus Allobates; species Allobates femoralis. Next base: position 461,459,052 of record JARQOC010000001.1, read on the forward strand.
ATGTGTCCCTATAGGGTTTGTATGTGTGTGTGTCCCTGTGGGGGGGTCTGTGTGGTGTGTGTGTGTCTCTGTGTTGTGTGTGTCTCTTTGTGGTGTGTGTGTGTGTCCCTGTGGGGTGAGTGCATGTGTCCCTATTGGGTGTGTTTGTGTGTGTGTCCCTGTGGGGGGGGTCTGTGTGTTGTGTGTGTGTCTCTTTGTGGTGTGTGTGTGTCCCTGTGGGGTGAGTGCATGTGTCCCTATAGGGTGGCTATGTGTGTGTGTCCCTGTGGGGGGGGTCTGTGTGTGTGTGTGTCTGTGTTGTGTGTGTGTCCATGTGGGGTGAGTGCATGTGTCGCTATAGGGTGTGTGTACCCGTGGGTGTGTGTTGGGGTGTCTCTGTGTTGTGTGTCTCTTTGTGGTGTGTGTGTTTGTTCGGGTGCGTGGTGAGTATCCAATATTGGGGCTGCACCTTAGCGACTATACACTTGCTGTTACTCTTTGTGGGCGTGTGGTTTGTATACATGTCCCCGTGCGTGGTGAATATCTCATGTTGGGGCCCCACCTTAGTGACTATATGCTGGTATGTGCTGTTAGTCTTTGGCGCTATCATTAAGCCGCTCTCATTCACAACTGTCAACTGGTAACTGTCACTTTTTCCCCATTATGTAGATAGGGGCAAAATTGTTTGGTGAATTGGAATGCGTGGGGTTAAAATTTCTCCTCACAACATAGCCTATGACACTCCTGGGGTCCAGACGTGTGATTGTGCAAAATTTTATGGCTATAGCTGACAGCTGTCAATTTTCCATTCACTTTTTCCCCATTATGTAGATAGGGGCAAAATTATTTGGTGAACTGGAACGCGCAGGGTTAAAATTTTGCCTCACAACATAGCCTATGACGCTCTCGGGGTCCAGACGTGTGACTGTGCAAAATTTTGTGACTGTAGTTGCGACGGTGTAGATGCCAGTCCCGGACATACATACATACACACATACATGCACACACACATATATACACACACACATTCAGCTTTATATATTAGATGGAGGACTATGGAGGCTGCATTATATTATATGGAGGACTATGAGGGTGCATTATAATATAGAGGCCTATGGGGAGCATTGTACCATATGAAAGGCAATGTGGGGCCCATTATACTATATGGAGGACTATGGGGTGTGCATTATACCATATGGAGGACTATGTGGGGCCCATAACTATATGAAAGTTTACGTGGGGCCATTGTAATATTTGAAGGGATTTTTGGGGGGTATTATAATATTTGGACAGATATGAGGAAGCCATTATAGTTTATGGAGGCCTATTTGAGGGCCATTATGCTGTATGTAAGCAATTATATAATGTGAAGGTTTGTGTGGGGTCCATCATACTGTGAACAGGGTTTTGTGGTGGTCATTATACTAATTGGAGTGATAGTAGGGTCATTATACTGTATGTAAACAAGATAAAGCTGCTGGCACACCTTAACATGCAATGTGAACAGGTACATAACTGAACATAACATATTATAACAAAAAAAGAACCATTCTGAAAGGCTAAGACAATATATCAAGGGACTACAGAATTGCAATATCGCTTAAGGAAATATGAAAAAAAGACACTTAGCATATAAAGATGGCCATTTCTATATCCGCCCAGTAGCCATATCAAGGTGTGTCTCCTTACTAGGAACCTACACTCAGTCAAAGCCTCTCTTAAACACTGTGTTTTTATCTATATTTTGTGATTCTTTTTTACATGAAAAATGGATCACTTCCTGTGATGCCCAGCAAAGTCCATGAGTTTTCAGAAATGCTGTTCACTGTTTTTTACTGGTCCATTTTTGGGGCAGAAAATGCATCCAGAAAAAGAACAAGCATATCAGTTAGTGATCCATTTTATTTCCATTGACTCCAATGTAATGAAAAAAGCAGCCAAAACACATGAAAAATGCGGCAAAAACGTAGTACATTTTGGGTCCGTTTTTTTCCAAAAATAGATCCAGTTTTGCTGCTGAAAATACTACAAAAACGCAGCACAAAAAAACAGATAAAAAACGCAGCATGTGCACATGGCCATACACTGCCAGAGAAGATTTAATAGGAAAAATGTATTTTTTCTATTTTCTGCTGGCTTAAAGTACTAACGTGTGGCATCGGGGGGAGGGGGGGTCAGAGTGTTGAAGGGGCCCGCTGAAACAAAACTCTTTCGCCCACGAAAAACTTGGGGCCAGCCCTTCATCCTGCTCTTGTATATTGGCTTCTCACGCAGGCTGACAAAGAACAGTGGGGTTAGAACAATCACTAATACATCATTGGGTTCCCATACAGATCATGTTATCGGCAGCACATCTGTTTACACCTGGCAATATGCTGCCCGGAACAGTAGTTCTGATTCATTAATACACACGTTGTGCATGCCAGTCTTAAAGGGAACCTGTCACCAGATTTTAAGGCCCTACACTATCTCTAGCTGTCCCAACACCTTCCTAGCAGCTCCCTATCTATCCCTTTCTTATCTAAAGTGTCCCTATGAAACATGTGTAAAATAAGTATAAACTTACTGCAGTCCCCGTGGTTGGGGGACTGGGTAGGCGTGGCCTCACTTCCTTCATCACACCTCCTGGTTGTAATGCACGCCCCGCTGGGCGGCTTTATTCTGTGTCCTCTCTGCCCCATTAATTGGAATCTCCCGCCCTCTACACCTCTTTGCACGGCCGGGCGTCACATCCGGCGCGGTGCATTATGGGCCGTCACGTGATCGGCCCTAGTGCATTATGGGGCCGGTCACGTGATTGGCCCCAGTGCATTATGGCTTGATCACGTGATCGGCCCCGACTCTTATTTATTGCGCTTATTGAAGTCCTTCTTGCTGATCTTGAATGACACCAAATATTGAATGACACCAAAAAAAGTTCCAGCATCATCACCTTGCCCAATGCAGATTCGCAATTCATCACTAAATATGACTTTCATCCAGTCATCCACAGTTCACGATTGCTTTTCCTTAGCCCATTGTAACCTTGTTTTTTTCTGTTTAGGTGTTAATGATGGCTTTTGTTTAGCTTTTCAGTATGTAAATCCCATTTCCTTTAGGCGGTTTCTTGCAGTTCAGTAACAGACATTGACTCCAGTTTCCTCCCATTTGTTCCTCATTTGTTTTGTTGTGCCTTTCCTGTTTTGGAGATGTGGCGCCCCGCAATGAGTACGTCATATGAAGGTATTGCATCCCTGACTGAAGATGTAATATCTTCCGTCTCAGTGATGACATGGTTAAACCCAGAGCTCCATACACCACACAACACACTAGAGGTAGAGGGCCAATCAGGTCCTGGTGGGAGGAGTGTAAGGTGTAGTGTGGGGGAAGTTAGGAGGAGAAGTTAGTGTTTGGAGAGGAAGAAGGAGCAGTGACCTGCACAGTGCCGTGCAGCCCTGAAAAGCAATTTACCAGCAGGGCACCATCAAGCGGTGACTCAGACCGGAACACGGGCAGCTATCGAGCGGGTTCAAGCATACCCGTGCCCAACTACCGGATCACCGGTTCCGAGGCGAGCAGACGTCCACCGCTGTTCTGCAAACCGGATGAAGGAACAGCTTTTTAGGAGCACCTCACTACAGCCACAACTTAGCCGTCTTGCCAGTGAGATACTCACCATAGGGAAACAGGCCCCTGTACACCGGATTGCAACGGTAGGGAATCCTTCAGAAGTCTTCCCCGTACCTCTAACTGGCGCACTAAGGCGACAACGACAACCAGAAAAGACAGTTAGATAAAGGAGGGACACCGTGGAGCTCTGGACTAAGACCAGTCACCGCTGAGACCACCCGGTCCGTTACCTAAAGACTGTAACCGTGTACTACACCAACCGTTACAGAAAAGACCCATTACAGAGGAATTTGGTGTCCGTGCTTTTCTTCAGAACTGTTATTTACCTTGCTCATCAAACAGCAGAGCTGCCGTATTCCACCAAATGCAGCTCCTGGCCCCGGGGACTCCTGCTCATCCTGTGGGGAGCATCCCATCAAGCTGCCGCACATCCCCCGGAGGCCCAAGCAACGCCGGTGCAATCACCGGAATCCCACAGGTGGCGTCACTACAAACAAGAAACATCCCCATCCTTTAATCCCCTTTGATCTGACCACTGGGCCCCACAGCCTCAGGCGCGGAACCTTGACGAGGGAATCATCGCCTGAGATGTGAGCATCTGGCAACGGTGAGTCAGAGACATATTGCTTTAAGTTTCCAGTCTTGACTCTTTGATGTCTTCCTTGGTCTACAGTATGTTTCCCTTTAACAACTTTCCCATGTTGTTTGTATTTGGACAAGATTTTAGACACAGCTGACTGTGAACAACCAACATCTTTTGCAACATTGCGTGTTGATTAACCCTCTTTTAAGAGCTTGATAATCCTCTCCTTTGTTTCAATTGACATCTCTCGTGTTGGAGCCAGTCCACTTGGTGTAACAGCTCTCCAAGGTGTGATCACTCCTTTTTAGGTGCAGACTAATAAGCAAATCTTATTTGATGCAGGTGTTAGTTTTGGGAATGAAAATTTACAGGGTGATTCCTTAATTTTTTCCTCAGAATTGAGTGATTCCATAATTTTTCCCCCTGCTTGGTCTACCAAAGCAACCGTTACTGGCTAGCGCATTTTTTTTTCACGATTTCTCTTAGTGTTTCTTCAAGGCAGAGAGTTGCCATTTGAAATCACTTTATTTTTGTGCCATGTCTGTTACATATAATACATATATATATATAATATTATATATATAAATATATATATATATGTTATAATATATATATATATATATTATATATATATATATATACACACATTGTATGTTTGCATATATATCCTTTCCAATATGCATGTTCTGTATGTATATACACGTCTGTGTACATTTGTGCTTGATGCTCACAGGATTTCTAAGATTCCTAAATCATTAAGTGCTGTGCACTTTATAATGAATTGGATGAATATTACTGCAGTGACCTCATTTAATAAAGGGGTTGTCCACTACTAGGACAACTGCTTCTGATTCCACAAGTATCTCCCAGTAAAATAAAAGAACCTTTACTCCCTTCCCGTGCTGGTGCCGTTCCATGACTGTGGTCCGGAGCTCATGTGAAATTGTTACGTCATGCAAATCCCGCATCTAACCACCGCCAGCTTGCCTTTCCCCACCTTCAGACCAAATGAACAATCAACATAAAGTGAGCAGCAGCTGCAGCATCATTTCTTGATGATTGTTCATTTGGCGGTGATTGGACACGGGGCTCATATGACGTTACAATGTCAGGTGAGCCCCAAACCACAATTACGATGACAATGTTGGAGCAGTTGAGGCACGGAAGTTGAGTACATGCTCTTTTTTCACCTGGGGGAAACAAGTGGAATCAGAAGGCGCTGTTAATTGAAGCTATAATTCCCAGTACATTCTTAACAATGGTAAGGTAATACTGGGAGTTGTTGTTATCAGTCATCATCTGACTGTGGACTATACAGAAACCACAGTATGATGAGAATTAGTCAGTATCATAAATAAACATTTACATCCAGGTACCTTATAAGTGACATCTTCCCTGAGTGAAGTTGTTCCCATCCCTTTTGTGTCCATGTAACACAGATGCCATTAAACTCCAGATTTACCTCTGCTCCATCTTCAGCATTTCCCGACACAGTGCCCTTAAAATTAAAAAGTTTAATTTTACTGCACCCAAAATATAAATATATCCCTTGCTGTGCCTCTAAATATATAAGTGCCAATCACGGTGCTTCCTGCACAAAATATCTCTCCATACACTGCTCCTCTTCAAAATAGTCCCACAAACTGCGCCTTTCCATAATGTTCCCCCCCAACTTCCCCTTTTTATAATAAATCCCCCATACTACATCTCTGCATAAAGTCTCCCCCTGCTCCTTATTATACAATTCCTCTTTTCACAATCCTCTCCCAAATTGCCCCATAATGTCCCTCATTGCCCCATAATGTTGTAATTTGGTCTATAGTGTCCCCCATGACATCTCCTATTGCCCCATAACATCACACTTCATCATAATGTCCTAATTTGCTTCATAATGTCCTCCTCTGCTCCATAATGTCCCTCATTGCCCCATAATGCCCCACTTTGCTCCATAATGTCCCAGTTTGCTCCAAAGTGTCCCCCACTGCCTCAATGTCCCAAATTGCTACATAATGTCTTCCACTGCCCTATAATATCATCCATTGCTCCACAATGTGTCCCACTGCTCCATAATGTCCCACACTGCCCCATAATGTCCCCCACTACTCCATGATGCCCCCACTGCTCCATATTGCCCCCACTACCCCATAATGTTCTCCACTGCCCTATAATGTCCCCCACTGCAATATAATGCTGCCACTGCTCCATAATGTCTACCACAGCCCCATAATGTCCCCATTGCTTCATAATGTCTCCACAGCTCCATAGTGTCCCCCACTGCCCCATAATAAACCTCATTGCTCTATAATGCCCCCACTGCCCTATTTTGTTCCCCACTACGCCATAATATTCCCCACTGCCCCATTATATCTCCCACTGCCATATAATGCTGCCACTTCTCAATAATGTCCACCACTGCCCCATAATGTCCCATTGCTCCATAATGCCCCCACTGGACTATAATGTCCTCCACTGTCCCATAATATCACTCACAAAGAGCCCCAATTCTCCACAACCATGGCACCTCATCTACAATTATTCTAAAGCTCATCTTATCCTTACCAGTGTCTACGGTGTTCTCGACTCCTCAGAAGTCCTGGCGGCAGTGATATGACATACACTGCATGTAGGGGCCAAGGCTGAGGAGCACTCATCTCCTCTCTTCTGCCTCAGCACTGGTGCTGCAGTATGCAAATGTATTCTTGCCTAAAAGAGAGGTGGGGTCTCTAGGTCCTGCATACTGTGCAAACCAAGACTCCAGCAGCACAGTTTAAGGTCCTTGGTGAGTCGCATGACTGACATCACCAAAGCTTCTAAAGCAACCGCAGAAGCTACAGTGATAGGACAGAACTTGTCCTATCACAAGTGCAAATAATACAAGTTATGTTTTATCACTGTCATTTGTGACGGCACACTAGGGGCCCTTCAGAAGGTGGGGGCATGGGCAGATGCCAAGTCTCTACCCCCTAACACTGGCCCTGACTGGACCATTTTAGCAGCTTTATTTTCTCAGTCTGCAACCAATTGAGAGTTTCCATGACTGTGTATTTGGGATCATTGTTTTGCTGAAATATCTAGCCTTTTCTCATCTTATCCTAGTAGTTGGTAGCAATTTTTTATCAAGAATGTCTCAGTACATTTGTCCATTCACTCTTCCTTCAATCATATGAAGTTTGCAAGTGCCGTATGCTGAAAAAGAGCCCCACACTATCTTTTTCCCACCTCCAATTTTCACTGTTGTTATTGTGTTTTGGGGTCGAAATGCAGTGTCCTTTTGCCTCCAAATATGTTGTGTATTATGAAAGCCAAATAGTTCAATTTTGGTCTCATCTGACTAGATTATATTCTCCCAGTATTTCACAGTCTTGACTGAATGGTGTTGAGCAAACTTAAAACATGCTTGAACATGTGTTATGTTAAACAATGGAGTCTTGCGTAGTGAACGTGCATAGAGGCCATGGAGGTTGAGGCATTACTTATTGATTTCTTTGAAACAATTGTACCTGCTTGTGATGACACAGCATATTATCATCTGTGTCATGGGTTAAATATTCTTAATTAGGCCAGATGCATTGTACTTTTGTTTGTTAACTCATGAGAAGTAAGTCATTGTTTCTTGCCAGTCTGCTCAAAGCCCCATTGTCTTAGTTTGCGGATTGCTACCTAAATGTAAATTACCTCAGCCCCCTCTGCTTACATCATTCAGAAGAAAATTATGCAGTCGGATTGAACTACTGACCAATAATAGAACAGCTTTATCTGAACAAATCCTGTAAGAACACAATACCCTGAGGAGAAAGCTAGGGGTATAAAAAACTTGCTTCAGTCACCAGTTGATATATGCTACATGATTTCAGTCTAGGGGCTTCGGTCCCGGTTAGAAGACCATAACCTGGATCGTAGTCGACAGGAGTTCAGGCTAGGATCTTAGTATTCGAATGGAAGATACCCAGGTTGGAACAGCTTGATCACCTGGCTACAGACTTTGCTGTGCTGGGTTAGCTTCATAAGCTTGCCGCTATCCCTTCTTAGTGGGTGGCTGCAAAAAAAGGGGGTGCTGCTGGACTGGTCTAGTTGGAAGTCCCATGGGTACGAATATGCTACTCCCTGGTAACCAGTGGAAGAGTGAGAGTGTTGTTTGTTACATTGTGTGTTCTTGCTGAGTATGTGCAATATGCATTTGACTGTTGGGGATACAATAAAGTCTAACCAATGTGTGGTTCCCTCACCCTCTGTTTTCTGAGTAGTGTTCTGCCCATGGGTAAGACGTTCAGGCATTCAGTGGGATCAACCCTGGTCCATACAGCCTTTTAAAAGGTGGCCAGGTCAGCCGATGAGAGCACCCACTGATCCCCTTGTCTCCACACTGATAGTTACAGATCTTTCTTTAGCTCTTAACAAGTGATCCTTGGCTCTTAGACAACTGTTCTGATAATTCTTTTCACTCCTCTGTCTGAAATCTTGCTGGCAGCACCTGGTGGTGGCCAGTTTATGGTGAAACTATGTTCTTTTCACTTCTGGATTATGCTCACTGGAACCCTCAGTAGTTTAGAAATTCTCCTTTAACCAATGCCGTCAGGTTATTTTCATTATATAATTTACCGTATATACTCGTGTATAAGCCGACCCGTGTATAAGCCGACCCCCCCACTTTTGCCCCCCAAAACTGGGAAAACCTATTGACTCGCGTATAAGCCTAGGGTGGACAATGCAGCAGCTACCGGTACTGAAATCACTGCTCTCATCCACACCAGGAATGCAGCATGTCGCGTTCCTGGTGCGGACTAGAGTGTGTGATTTGTGCGCAGGCGTCCGCCTGCGTACAGATCACATATTGCAATGAATGGGAGCGCACGGTCATGCGCTGTCAAGCGCAGCACCGTGCGTCCCCATTCTAAACATAGGGGCTTGCACTGGCTGCGCTCACATGGTGATTCCCCAGCCACAGAATGCTGCGGAGGGGAACGCCAGTGTGAAACCAGTCTACGGTAAGTATCCTGCTAATTCTGTACCCTGCTTTCTCCTTTCCCTCACTAGTCTTCTTTCCCCTGCTCTATTATTACTGTAATTTCCCTGAGTATATATATTTCCCCTGCTCTGCTCTTCTTTCCCTCACTATTGTTTTCCCTGCTCTATTACTGTATACTAAACTTAAAATCCTATACTCTAATGGTACCTCACCTCCTTCCTTAGACTGGGACAGTATGGCACCGTAATTAAAGTCCCCTGTGGCCGCACTGTGCATTAGGTGAATGTCTGGCCGCAGGGGACTTCTTTTGTGTGTGCAGTGCTGTGGGGGACAGAGCGATGCAGCAGAGGGATCCGGCCGCCACATCGCTACAATAGAACTGAGCGATGCGGCGGAGGGATCCAAGCCGCGCATCGCTCGAGCAGGACAAAGCGATGAGGCGGAAGGATCCAACCGCACATTGCAAGAGCAGGAGGAAGGAGCGATGCAGCGGAAGGATCCAACCGCACATCTCAATAGCAGGGCGGAGGGATCCAGGCCTCCACATCACAGCCCCAGCCAGCCCCAGCTGGCGCGATGGTGCGGAGGGATCAGTCCCTGGGCTGAGGTACCGTATTGACTGAAGGGCAGCAGCAGGGGCGAGGGTGCTTGTAGGGGGGTTGTGTGGGTGTTTAGGGGACAGCTAGGGTGAGGAGCAATTGAAAGGCAGAAGTCAGTTAAGTTAGTGACTCGTGTATAAGCCGAGGGGGACTTTTTCAGCCCAAAAAAAGGGCTGAAAAAGTCGGCTTATACACGAGTATATACGGTATATCATTATTTTCCACAATAAGGTTTAGAGATAGGTCTTGATTTACACATCCCGAGATGTTTCTTTTAGCACCTTAGTAATTAGACACCTTTTTATAGACCATCAGTTAAACCAGCTGATATTATTTTTCACCAAGCGGCAGGATTGCATTCTAATTACTGGTAGATTTCATGTCATGTCATGGCTTTCCATGGCTTCTTGTATGTTTTTATTCATGTGTTCAATAATTTTTCCCTGTGTTATTTCTAGCTATTACACATTGCTTAACTTAAGGACATCTATGGTTTGATTTTTTGCCTGTGTGAATTGGATAAGTTGTTACCAACATCTGATGAGTAATTCCTGACAATAGTACATTTAGGAATATATTTATTTAGAAAGTTTGTGATATGTTCAATACTTATTTCATTGTCTGTATATATAAGGTTGAGTTTATTGGTCGATTCTAGAATGGAAGGAGGGTCTTTGTCTTTACAATGTCTTGCAATGATGATGATTTTTGACAGCGTTGATAAAGTGAACTTCTATTTATGAATTGATGTTGAGTATGTACCGTATATACTCGTGTATAAGCCGACCCGTGTATAAGCCGACCCCCTACTTTTGCCCCAAAAATCTGGAAAAACCTATTGACTCGTGTATAAGCCGAGGGTGGACCCCAGCACAGGTATACAGCCCTCAACAGTGTGGTATACAGCAGCCCCAGAGGTATATACAGCCCCAGTGGTAGTATACAGCAGCCCCACAGGTAAATACAGCCCCAGTGGTAGTATACAGCAGCCCCACAGGTAAATATAGCCCCAGTGGTAGTATACAGCAGCCCCACAGGTAAATATAGCCCCAGTGGTAGTATACAGCAGCCCCACAGGTAAATATAGCCCCAGTGGTAGTATACAGCAGCCCCACATGTAAATATAGCCCCAGTGGTAGTATACAGCAGCCCCACATGTAAATATAGCCCCAGTGGTAGTATACAGCAGCCCCACAGGTAAATATAGCCCCAGTGGTAGTATACAGCAGCCCCACATGTAAATATAGCCCCAGTGGTAGTATACAGCAGCCCCACATGTAAATATAGCCCCAGTGGTAGTATACAGCAGCCCCACATATACCGTATATGCCCCAGAGGTATATACAGTGCCCCCTCATCTATATACAGCCCCCCGCCGCAATCCTGTAAAGGAATAGGTTAGTATACTTATCCATCCGCTGCAGCTGTCCCGCCGCCATCGCGATTCAGCATCTTCCGACTTCAGCGTCTCGCGTCTTCTTCCGGTTTCCTCCCCGGTCGCACAGGCAATGACGTCACTGCCTGCGACCATCGGAAGGAGACGCGAGACGCTGGAAGTCGGAAGATGCTGAATCGCGATGGCGGCGGGACAGCTGCAGCGGATGGATAAGTATACTAACCTATTCCTTTACAGGATTGCGGCAGGGGGCTGTATATAGATGGGGCACTGTATACTGTATACATTGTATACAGTATACAGTGACTCGCGTATAAGCCGAGGGGGGGACTTTTCAGCCCAATTTTTGGGCTGAAAAACTCGGCTTATACGCGAGTATATACGGTAAGTTTAGTAAGGTTAGACTAGGGGCGACGTCTATTTTAATTTTTTTTTATAGCTATTTCTATGTATTGTTTTATTTTTTCGCACATTTTACTGATTTTGAGTCATAAGAAACATATGTGTGATATGGTGAGTGTAGGACTTACATTGCCAGCATTTTAAAGATTAGAAATTGTCAATTTTGACTAGGATATCTGGATTTTTTACCATCTAGAAATAATTTTATAGTTAAGTTCTTGACACATTGTTGATGTTGAATTTGAATATGGTTTAAATTTTGTCTGGATTGAATCAAATATTTAGTTCTATTTTCCATTTTTTTATATAAATCGTGTCTTGTTCATTGTGTAGAATTTTATATAGTTCTGACATTGTTCTTTTTTTCATTGTCGTAGGGTATTATCAATGGTCAAACCTACAGATGAACAGATGTTCTGGAATTCAATTTCACTTACCGGAAAATTTTCCACAAAAATGAGATTTTCTGCAAATAAATCCATATGAGTAGTAATACTGGAAAGCTTATAATTGCTGGGACAATACACGTGGAGAGGAGAAAGAGAGAACACAGCTGACCATAATAGCTCACTCTACAGGATAGAGAGAGAGGACTGTCCTGAGCAGAAGAGCTTGCACTTTACAGGAGGGAGAGAGAGAACCCAGCTGACCATTAGAGCCTACACCCCACAATAGAGAGAGAGGACCCCGCTGAGCATAAGAGCTTACACTTTACAGACAAGAAAGAGGACCCAGGTGACCATAAAAACTTACGCTCTTCAGGAGAGAGAGTACCTGGTAAACATAAGAGCTTACACTCTTCAAGACTGAGAGAAAAAGAGAGACGCCCACTGACCATAAGAGCCTACTTTCTGCAGAAGGGAAAGACTTACCCAATGACCCAATGAGATGGAAAACAAGTCTGCTGTACAAGCTGTGCTCCACTGGAAGCCGCTGATCTGTGAAGGCTCAGGTACTGGCAACCACTATTACAAGGTATGATAATCCATAAAATGTCATAGCTGCAGGGTATTATGGGAAGGCCGCATGACAATGCAAAATGATGTCAGCCCACTCTCTGATGCTTCATCAGGCCAGATTTTTTTGATGGGGAAACATCTATAACTCAGTAAACCTAGCTAAGTGGGTAGAAAGGCTGAATTTTTCATAATCTGGGAGACCCAGGCGTCCAATATTTTTAGGCTTAAGTAGCATTAATTATTTAGTTTTATGTACTTTGTTTTGCCAAATAAACTGTGATATCATGCCTTTGAGTTTTCGAAAGAATGTGGGATTTCTATTGGTAAGACATGTAATAAAAATAATACTTTGGGAGCAATCATTTTTATTAGATTGCTCCTACTTCTTGATTTGGTAGAATCAAAGTTTTATGAAGAAATGTCAGTTTCTATTTTGTTGAGCAATTGTTTAACCCTTCAGTAATGGAGCCAATTTCTGATGTTGCGTTTTTGTTTTTTCATCCCTAACCTGAGCCATAACCTTTTTATTTTCCTGTCCACAGAGATGTATGAGGGTTTTTTTTTGATTGGCAGCATTCATTTTACAACAAAATGTGATGGAAAATGGAGAGACATTACAAAATGGGGAGAAATGGTGAAAACAAATCTGAAGTTTAAAAAAATAACATGTAGGGGGTTGTGTCACCATTTTCCAAGACCCGTAACATGAGGGGGGAATGGATGCGGACACAGTATGGGGAACGAAGGGGGGAAGGTATGAGGAAACATTATGGTGAGCAAGGTGGGGGAATAGGTGCTGACACTATAGGGAGTGAGGGGCTAATGTATAAGGAAACAGTATGATGAGTTAGGGGACAGCCATGGCTGCAGACACAGTGTGGGGAGTGAGGGAGGGAATGTATGAGAAAACAGTATGGTGAGCAATGGGGGTGGGGAATGGGAACGTTTATTAGATTTCAGTGCACAGGGGCCGGATTGTGCACTTGGTCTTCTCCCCATCTGTGATTCCCCTACTCCTTTGCCTATCTCCGGATTGTGAATAACCTGACTCATCTGTTTGAAATCTCAGCAATCATCTATCATTCACAGACTGGTGGCTGACCATTGGGCTGGGGAATCACAGGCAGGGATGAGAAGACCAGTGTACAGTGTGGCCCCTGTGTACTGAAATCTAATAAACAGAAAGCTTCAAATTGTGATTAAAGATGAACAACAAAGTGATTTCTTCATGAAGGTTTCAAATTAATCAATACAGCACTATTACAGTCTTTACAATACAAAATTATGCTGACAGGTTCTCTTTAAAGGGAACCAACCACCTCAGATGACGACTATAAGCTGTTAATACATGTCCCTGCACCCTACCTACACCATTCCACCTATGTTTTTCTTAAGAATATTGATAAATGTAAACCGAAATATACACTTTATAAAATTACATGCCTGCGTACTTCTGGGCGTCTCCTTCTGGGTCAGTTACTAGAGGGCTGTGTCTCCAGCAGCATGACTGGCTTCTCTAGCCCTCCCTCTTACTTTGCAGGACGTCACATGAAGGGCGTGATGTTATCTATCAGTGGGCGGGCACGCAAGGCAGCTCCCGTCCCTTCATGTGACGTCCTGCAAAGTAAGAGGGAGGGCTAGAGAAGCCAGTCATGCTGCTGGAGACACAGCCCTCTAGTAACTGACCCAGAAGGAGACGCCCAGAAGTACGCAGGCATGTAATTTTATAAAGTGTATATTTCGGTTTACATTTATCAATATTCTTAAGAAAAACATAGGTGGAATGGTGTAGGTAGGGTGCAGGGACATGTATTAACAGCTTATAGTCGTCATCTGAGGTGGTTGGTTCCCTTTAATGGGTGTCTTTTCTTTATTCTGGATCAATTTACAAAATAAAATACACTCTAAGATTTATGACGGGGGTTATAACATCATTTTAAGACTACGCTTAAAGAGGACCAATCTGGGGCAGCGCTTTTTATTTAGTAAAAGAGTAAGCCACCCAGACTGATCTTTTTTCAAAAAATATATCAATGACAAAAATGTTCAGAATCCTCCCGAATGTTACTCAAATGGGTCACACTTCCAAGAAAATGTCAGCTCTTAACTTCTATGTTGTGGGATCCAGTCATGCACAGCAGGATCCCACAACCAATTTATTTTTAATCTTTTTTATCAATGACTTTTTGGATAGGATCGAGAGTAAAATGTTAGTCTTTGCTAATAAGATAAAACTTTATTAGGATAATAAAAACTGAGCTTGACTGACAGTATAATATTTCAAAAGGATCTATGATCTACGATACGATGTCTGTATGAACAACACATGGCAGATGATGTGTAATGATGATAAATGAAGAGTATTGCACCTAGGCCGGAGTAAAGATATCGCTGCATATATATTTAATCAAGTAAAGTAGAGATATGCTATAGAGAGAAACTGGATGACACTAATCAGAACATGACTGCATGTATGAAATCCATCCATGTGTATGGGAAATAAACGGAAATCATGACAGTGTCACAGTTTGGCAGTCTGCAGTCACATAAAGCCTTTACAACCGCTTTAAGTTTGTTTTAAGCAAACATTATGGGAGGCTCTGTGACTGACACCATTTGAGGTAGCAACAATCTGATGTGAGAAAATTGCTGCCAAGATCAGGAGTAAAGTTCATAACCTTTAGTCAGATGACATAATAGGAATTGAATTATTTTAAGTCCATATGTGGAGCCCCAGGCGGGACGGGGGTACTCGGTACCGGACCGGACGGTACTGGGGATGTCACAGGTGGCTTGGTCCGGACCGTGTCCCTGGGCCCTCACAATAAAGTTGGGGATTTATTTACAAGGGGATTGTCACGGGTGACGCCACCCACTTGGTGCGGCCAGTGATGGGGCCGCCGCTGCTGCAGAACCTCCGGGGGTGATGTGAGGGCAGCGGAGGTGGTATAGTTCCAGTGGGGGGAACTGTATCCCCCGGGGCAGTAAGGGTTAAAGTCTATTGGGGTTATAGATGGTGGAGAAGAGTTGGAGGACACACACTCACGTTTGGTCGACACTGGTGCATTTCCCTTCTTCTCCCGATGCTGCAGAGCCGACAGGCTGGATCTGTAGGGAGGCTCTCTGTGCTGAATCTGGAGCAAAGGTCGCAATCAATACACAGACTCACAGTTTCGCTGTTTTCCAAAGCTTTACTGCAGATGTTGTTGCAGGTTATAGTCCACGGAGTCTGTAATGGGGCTAAGCTCTCTCCCAACCCTGTCCGGGGTCGTCAGCGTCCTTATGCTGCACTGTGTGTGTGTGTCCTGGCTGCTGCTATTAGCTGAGCTGCTGGGATTCCTCACGTCTCTCTGTATGCTGCTGGTACCACTTGGCTAGGCAACTTGAGTCCTCTATGCTGTGCTGACCCCTCCGTGTTGCTTCGCTCTGGTACTAGGGGGCATCTAGAGATCCCACTGTTCCTGGATTCACTGTGCTGTGGGTGTCAGACACAGTACCGGATCCGGTGTCCGTCTCTGTGCGTACTTCTGGGGCAAGTGAAGGTATCACTCCAGCTCCCAGACGTGTTCCTCTGTCTTTCGTTCTCCTGTTCCTCTGACCCTTGCTAGGTCTGCACTGAGCTAACTCTGCTCTCAGTGTGCTCTTCACAGCACTACACCATGCTGTACGGTCTGAGCTCTCCCTCATGGGCAAGAGTATATAAGGAAGCAGGTGGTGCTCCCCCTCTTGCCCAGAGGTGGTAGTGTTTGTCAGTGTGTAGTGGGGGAGAGAACCCTTGTGATGTTATTGTGGCACATTAACCCATGGGGTGCCACACATACATTCATAGACAGTATACATTATATATAGGCAATATACTGTTTAAGAGGTGCTATTACTGTAGATTGTGAGCCCTCGCGGACAGTGTCCTCTCTCCTTCTTTACCTGTGTGCCATATGTTGTCCATGTGAGTCGGTTGACAGGGTAGGGGGTACTCGGATACCGGGACAGGGGGTTCACTTCGGTGGGGAATCACAGCTGGTCGGAAATAGGGTTACCGGCTGCTGAGGTGGAAGAAATGCAGCTTTGGTAGTACAGCTCCCCACAGGTGGAGCTTTACCTCGGGGCAGCGGCGTGGATGAGAGGAGTAGTAGTCCTCACCTCGATGATGCTGTAAAAGCCCTCCGGCAGCAGATAGAAGGAGACCAGACACCAGATCAGCTCAATCAGTTCTTTACTTGCACCAGGTAGAAAAGGGTACACAGTACAGTCTGGTGAAATTGTAGCCGAAGATCTTAGAGGACTTTCCAGAGTCTGGCAGTGGTGCCCTTAATATGGCATTCCTGGTCCTGTTCCTCTCTCTCTGTACTTTCCCTTCTTGAGTCAAGTCTCTAGTCCTCGGGGCCTGTTCCTAAAGTCTCTTACTTGTCGGTGTCGTGGACCTAGCTGCGGGACCGATGTTGGACTTCTTTAGGGGTGCTGTGGCTCCCTTGTGTTGGGCCCTCAGCCTGCCGGTCTGCAGCTAGGGATATACCTTGACTAACCGCCTCGGCTCCAGTTTGCCGGTGGAGACCTGGGTATCCAGCTGGCTCTGACCAGTCCTGGAATGACCCCCTCCCACGTCTGGGTCACCCCTCTCCTAAAAGGTGCCCTCATATTACAGCCGCAGGGTCCCCTGCATCTGTCTTCCCCGCTGTCTCACACCGTCTGTCTGACACTACTGTCACTCCCTGTCTCCCGCCCTCTAGGCTCCACCCCCTGGGACCTACTAAATATATGATCCCCTGTCCTAAGGTGGCCCACTGTATCGATGCAGGGTGCAGACTCTGTAGGGTCCTCCATATCCATGGCACGGAGGCACTACACCTTCTGTTTGGGGTGCAGTACCTCTCTGTGGTGCCTTGCCGTAGGGGCACCACACATGTACCTTGTACCTGTTTTTGTATAGCTTTTCCACAAGTAAAGCGCTATGGAATTAATGTCACTTTAATAATAATAAATAATAATAATTACTGGCCTAGTTTGGAAGAAATGACTGGTATACTGGAAGACCTTATTGACAGCCGATATACCTGGCACTTATTGAAAAAAGCTAGTTGTGGTTATCACTGTTTAGGTTAGTACTCTACACACCTGCTGCAGAACCTTCTATATGAGGAAGCTGTCCAATAATATGAGTTATCAGTTATTTATTTTACCTGTCAGTTATCACGTTAATCTTAATACATAACTCAACCTGTCAGGTTGTATGACAAAATTCCTTGCCTAACCAGCCCTGTACAATGTTACTTACTAAACTTAATGTATAAAAAAAGATTTATAAACTGCGTTTTTCCTATGCTAATTAGGGCTTTGACTAGTTGGGGCATTGGTTTTGACTCACCCAGGGCAGGGTAATCAGATCTCAGGCGGGCAGTCTGGAAGTCACGGGTGGCTGCCTGAGACTGTGGCCCTGGTAGTCAATGGATATAAATAAAATAAATTTTGTTTCGTGACGCCACCTGCAGTACCTGGCAGATGCTCACCAGCGCAGCTACAGTCCTCCGTTGGTCGATGGTATTGCGGCAATGATGGTGTAGTCCTCCGCATGCAGGACTGGACCTCCGGGGCAGCGTGTCTGTGAAAGGAATCAGTTCATGCAGGGAAAGATGCAGCAGAGTCGAGAAGTCACTTCACCGCGTACTTTACTGAAAAACCTTTTGTAATCATTATAGTCCTTCAATGCAGTAAGATGTTATAGCGACAATTGGCTACGGGCGCTGCAAGTGGATTCTATGATTGGTAGATGGGTCCCTCAGTGTGTGCCTTTCTTGTTCCTTTCTCTTCCCATGCCCCCCAGTGGCAGTGAAGTCTGACCTCTTGGAGATTGGATCTGTCCTCCTGCTGCTCCTCTTTACCTCCCTTGCTCCAGTTGGTCGAACCTTCTTATGATTACCGCAGCCAACTACCACAGGTCTGATTCCCCTCTCATGGGTGCTTAGGAGTCAGGGCCGTATCTGAATATACTCCCGGTCAACGGATTCTTTGCGGTCATTAAAGGTTGCCACAGGTGCGGGCTCCGGTACACGGTTTCTACTCTGAATGGACCCCTCCAGCTTCTTGAGTCCCTTACTCCTTTCCTTCCTTCTGGGATCTAACTTTCTGTCTCTCCTCGTCTTTAGTGCCTCAGGTTCCCATCCTGAACTTCTCTAGCTTTCCAAACCCTTGGAGGCCGAGACCAACGTTCAAAGACAGACCGGCTGAAGACCCTCCTTTCTCCCCCTGGGGATACTATATACCCTCCCGGGGTCCCTCCCACCAGATGACTAGTGTGGGTATAGGGTTCCACCTACTGTCCATAACTCCTTTTTGCAGTGGGATGATTACACCACTTTTATGGGTGTAGTACCCCTTTTGTGGCACCTACATAGTGGGGCGCGACATTTTTCTTGGACTATTTGGTCTCTTTTCATGTTATCACTCCCTTGTAGACATGATAATATGATTTCTATGAGCCAATGTCACTGCCTGCTCCTGTAAATCTCGCACATGTGCATGGCTCATTCCAGCAGCGTTACTGCGCCTCTAAAGTTGGGTGTATGCATCCTGGATTCAGAGGAGCATACTGTGCATAATCTGAAGTGTAGGAGCATTTCTTTTGATCATGTGCACCGTGCCTCTCTAAAGCTGAGACGTGCAGTAAAGCTGCCAAATGAGCCACTCACATACACAAGATATCCAGGAGCTGGCGATGACGCCAACTCATGAAAACTATGTTATAACATCCACAGGAATGTATAAATGAAAAGAGGCCGACTAGTCTAAGAAACAATGCCTCATCAACTAGTCAAAGCCCTAATTAGCATATGGACGGCACACTTTATAAATCCTTTTTTAAATATTGATTTTAGTGGGTAACATTATACAGGGCTGGTTAGGCAGGGAATACATGTGAATGCTGCTGGGTTGGAGGGTATAGGGGCCTGACAGGTTCCCTTTAAGGAGAAAAGGCACATTTCTCAGTCTGCAGGACTTACATATTTCATATGGATGAATTACAATCAGAAATCTGGAGTCCATTTTAACATAATATACTGTACTTAGCCACCAAATCTCCCTCACAATACATATTCTTACACCACCTCAGGTAGGTAGGCAGCCTCTCTACACGTGGTAATGTTTGCAGAATAAGCTTCTTATGTGCTCAACATCTCTGTCAAAGGAATTATGTAGTTATATGTGACATTGACTGTATTATAATGTTAAGTGTTTGCTGAGATGGATGCACAAATATTGGAGTAACTATCTGTATACCTACATACTGTAAAAGATGGCTACATGATGGACATTTGATGAACGATGTATATCTAATATTACCACGCACTGCTCAAGTGTTGGTTTTAAAGGGGATGGTTTTAAAATTTGTGTGTCCTGTATGTTCTAAATAAATTTTGTATTTAATTTGTATATACCATATTGTGGTTTATATTTCATATGGTGTCCAATGATTTCAATTAGAATGAATACTTTATTTTATTTGATGTGCTGTTGCATTTATTACTGTTGGGTTGAGACTAAGGGCTCATTCAGATGTCTGTTTTATTACATACAAGAAAGACGGTTCTAGTTTCATGGGTGAATTGGTTCAGACTTTCATCAGTGTCATCTGAGTTTGGTCCAAGTTTTATCCATTTTTCTTGGATGAGAAAAAATAAATTCTTTATTTTGGCATCCCAGTGCTGTCAAATTTTTTCACAGATTCATAGGCTTGCATTTGGATCTGACACTTGGATTAATATCAGACATGTTTATACAATTGTTTGAGGACCACTTGGACACGTGAAATAACCCTAAGATGACATTCTGTAGATGTTCTGTCTGTGACAAACGGATAGACCTTATAAGCAAAAAACCAGATGTCTGAATGGGCCCTAAATTGTTAATTGCTAGGGGTCCCAAACATAGAACACCTTGTGATATACTTGATAAAAGAAGAACCTTCTAACAGAACACTTATAGAAGCAAAAAAAAAACCCTTTTAGAATTTTGCAGGCCACCATGGACCAACATGACGTTTATGGCTGATTGGTAACCAGTCCTTCCGCAAGGTTTAATTTGAAGGTCATCTGAGGACATACTGGATATACCAAAATTAAATTCAGTCTAGAAATTCCCACTTATAATGAGGTGTAATAAGGGAATTTATTGGATTGTATATTTTAGTTTGGTGCATACAATTTTCTCAACTGTCAAATTTTATCTGATGGGAAGCAATGAAGGAAATTACAAAGCTCGGTGGAAGTGGGGACTTCTAAACAAATCATATAATAATTTATACCAAGGAGCATGCTAGGATCTGGGAAGCCACTTTGTTATTAACACAGTTTTCAGCTAATCATTACTCACAAGTAATATAATCCATGAAAGAAGTTGTATTTAAAGTTCACTTGCACTTACCCTGGGGATCAACTTCCAGATCAGATGACGTTAGCTTATTACAATACTAATATTAATATTACTGAATTGTATGCCCTTTTTATATTTTAAAATATATATGGTGAAGTTGTTGAATACATTTTAAGACTTATTAAAGTAATTTTATGTGTGAACTAAATTTATTAAACATTGACATCGAAAATCCAAGTGCAAGAACTAAGAGCTTTAATGTACCGTAATATCGTACTGGAATAAAAATTCTGCTACAGAAAACTGTCTTCTCCCCTAATAATGGGGAAGACAAACGCATCTTGTATCCATAACCTAGAGGGAAAAATGCCCTCGGACCAGACTTCCTGTCCGGAAAACATTAGAGGATTTTTGAAAAGTATCCTGAGTAAAATCCATGAATAAGGCCAAGGGTAATTTATTAGATATATGAAAGGAAAGTAATGAGCAGAAGAAGAAAGAAAGGAAAGAGAAGAAATGAGGAACAAGTAGAAGACAGGGGTGGACAGTGCACCAAAGGGATGAGGTGGGTGAATAAAGGAAAAAAAAAATAATAATAAAGTAGGAGAGAGTCTTTTCATTTTCTTTTACTCTTCTTTTTTTTTTCTCCCCTTTTTCCCTTTGTTAAGTTTGCAAGGAAAAATATAACCCCTCCCACTGCATCACCCCCCAATCTAATTGTTAACCAGATGAGAAAGGAAGGTCTGGCCATAGTAAATTCTCCCCGTAAGGGGTTGTAAAATCCGGGGAGTCCACGAACAAAATCCAGGGGCTCCATATTCGTAAGAATTTCTCCTTAGAGCGTTTCATCTCAGCTGTGAGATCTTCCATGCGATAGATTTTTCATTTCAAATAGCCAGTCAGTCAGTCTTGAACACTGTCTAGTTTTTCAAAACCTGGGTATAACCATATGGGCAGCCATTAGGCAAAATCTTAGTATATCTTTTTTTTGAGAGCTAATTGAGTCAGGGAGAATCGTCAGAGGAGCAGCTGACGGGGAGGCAGACATTCGATTGCCCAAAATTTTGAAATACGTATCAAATATTATTATTATTATTATTTATTTATATAGCGCCATGGCGCTTTACATGTGTAAGGGCAGAACAAGGACGAGAACATAAATAACGATGAATAAATCATACAGATACATTAGGGCAGAGATCCTGTCCATAAGGGCTCACAGTCTATAGGGGATTGGTGGGAGACAGTAGGAGGGGGAGAGGTGAAATGGTGCAGCGTATTAGGTCTCAGTATGGGTTATAGGCTTGAAGGAAGAGGTGGGTCTTCAGGTTTTTCTTGAAGGTTCCCAGGATAGGGGAGTGTCTGATGTGGTGTGGAAGAGAGTTCCAGAGTATGGCGGATGCACGACAGAAGTCTTGTATGCGGTTGTGGGAGGTGGAGATGCGGGGGGGGGAAGAAGGAGTTCTTGAGAGGAGCGCATATTGCAAGAGGGGTGGTATTGGGAGACCAAGTCGGAGATGTATGAAGGGGACAGGTTGTGGATGGCCTTGTATGTCAGGGTTAGGGTTTTGAACTTAGATCTGAGAAGTAGGGAGCCAGTGGAGGGCTTGGCAGAGGGGGAGACAGGGGAGTAACAGGGCAACAGGTGGATGTGTCGGGCAGCGGAATTGAGGATGGTTTGGAGGGGTGCAAGGGAGGATAGCGGGGAGGCTGGTGAACATGAGGTGGCAGTAGTCAAGGCGGGAGATAATGAGGGCGTGGACAAGCGTTTTGTCAGTGCCATGGTCAAGGAAGGAGCGGATCCATGAGATGTTTTTTAAGTTGGAGATGGCAGGAGGTGGTGAGGGCCTGGATGTGTGGCTAGAAGGAGAGGGCAGAGTCGAGGATTACCCCGAGACACTTGGCGTGGGGGACGGGTGATAGTGTGCAGTCGTTGAAAGTGATGGTTAGGTCGGGTAGGGGGGAAGAGCGACTTGTGGGGAAGACGATGAACTCTGTTTTATCCATGTTGAGTTTGAGGAAACGAGCGGAGAAGAAGGTTGAGATGGCAGACAGGCAGTGTGGGATTTTGGTGGGAGGTGATGTAAGAACTGGAGAGGTAGAGCTGGGTGTTGTTGGCGTAGAGGTGGTATTGGAGGCCGTGGGATTCGATGAGTTGGCCTGGGCCAAGGGTGTAGATGGAGATGAGTAAGGGTCCCAGGACTGAGCCTTGGGGAACTCCAACAGATAGGGGGTAGGGTGAGGAGGAGGTGTGGGAGTGGGTGACGCTGAAGGTCCGGTCTGTTAGGTACGAGGAAATCCAGGAGATGGCTAGGTCAGTGATGCCAAGGGATTCTAGTATTTGAAGCAGGAGGGAGTGGTCGACTGTGTCGAAGGCAGCAGAGAAGTCGAGGAGGAGAAGGATGGAGTAGTGTCGCTTGCTCTTTGCGGTCAGCAGGTCGTTGGTGACTTTGGTTAGGGCTGTATCGGTGGAGTGGTGGGCTCGGAAACTGGATTGCAGGCGGTCAAAGAGGGAGCACGAGGAGAGATGGGAGGACAGTTCGGAGTAGACATGTTGCTCAAGCAGTTTTGAGGCGAAGGGGAGGAGAGATATGGGACGACAGTTGGAGACTGTTGCGGGGTCGAGGGAGGGTTTTTTGAGGATGGGTGTGATGAGGGCATGTTTGAAGGATGAGGGGAAGATGCCGGTGGTAAGTGATATGTTGAAGAGATGGGTTAGGGCGGGGATAAGGACAGTGGTGTGGTTAGGGATGAGATGGGAGGGGAGAGAGTCGAGGGCACAAGTGGTGAGGTGTGATCATTCTAGAAGGGAGGAGAGGCGCATTTCAGTCATGGAGGGGAAGTTACTTTTGGTCGAGGGGGTTGGGTGATAGAGAGGGAAGGCCGAGCGAATTGGGAATTGAAGCTCTCTCTGATTTTGTCGATCTTCTATTTAAAGAAGCTGGCAAAGTCGTCAACGGAGATGAGGGGAGAGAAAAGGATGCGGGGGGGGAGTAGGGCGTTAAAGGTTATGAAAAGTTGCTTGGGATTGTGGGAGAGGGAGCTAACGAGAGACGAGAAGAGAGCTTGTTTTGCGGTGGTCAGTGCTGTCTTGAAGTCGATGAGGGACTGTTTGTACAAAGCAAGGTGCGTAGCAGAGTTGGATTTCTTCCATCTCCGTTCAGCTACCCTGGAGATCTGTCAAAGTTTTTTAGTGCTGGTGGTGAGCCAGGGTTGTCTGTGTACACGGGTCTTGTTGTATGAGAGAGGGGCGGCCTGGTCGAGGGCTGTGACGAGAGTGGTGTAGAGGGTGGCGGCAACGTCAGAGTCATGAGAGGAGGCTAAGTCAGAGAAAGGGAGGAGGGACTCGGCGAGAGAGTGGAAGTTAATGAGCTTGAGGTTTCTTCGGGGGTGAGGAAGTTTCAGAGAGGGGGGAGCGTTGCGGGGGGGAGAGGGCGGAGAAGGTCAGCAGGTTGTGGTCGGATAGGAGGGGGGTTGAGTTTGCGAGGTTGGTGAGGGAACAGAGGCGGGTGAAGACGAGGTCTAGTGTGTGACCGTTATTGTGTGTGGCTGAGGAGGACCATTGGGAGAGGCCGAAGGAGGAGGTTAGAGAGAGGAGTCTTGAGGCAGTAGCGTGGGGTTTATCAATGGGGATGTTGAAGTCGCCCGTGATGATGGTGGGGATGTTGGAGGTGAGGAGGTGGAGAAGCCAGGTTGTGAAGTGGTCGAAGAAGGTGGACGAGGATCCTGGAGGGCGGTAGACGACAGCCAGTCGGATGTTGCAGGGGGAAAAGATACGCACGGAGTGCTCCTCGAAGGAGGGGAGGGAGGCAGAGGGGGGTGGTGTAATTGGGGTAAAGGAGCAGCTGTTGGCCAGGAGTAGGCCAACACCTCTGCCGCGGGAGTTGCTGGGGTGGGGGGGTGTGGGATAGGGTGAGTCCGCCATAGGAGAGGGCGGCGGGGGAGGTTGTGTCGGAGGGGTTGAGCCATGTTTCGGTGATGCCAAGGAAAGAGAGTTTTTTGGTGATGAAGAGGTCGTGGATGAAGATGAGTTTATTGCATCCTGAGCGGGCATTCCAGAGCGCGCCAGAGAGTGGGATTGGGGGAGGGGCGACTTGAGGGATGGGTGTAAGGTTGCAGGGGATGCAGATGTTAATGGTGGGAAGTGGGTATGGGTTAGGGGTTTATTGTGGGTATGTGTTGGGGGGGACCGGGATTAGGGGAGATGTCACCAGCAAGTAGGAGGAGGAGGGAGAGGGTCAGGAGGTGGGTGCATGAGAGCTTGCATGGCGGGTGGGCATGTTTGGAGATAGAGGCTTGGGTGTGGAGGAAGAGTTCAGAGGAGTGGGTGAGATGGCTAGGTAGGATGGAGGGGGAGAGTGTTATTGTGTTGTCAGGAGGAGGGACAGAGGAGTGTTGTAGGAAGTGGAGTAGGATAGGGGTGAGTGTGAAGAGAAGGGAAAACATTGCATGGGGATATAAGATTCAGTGGGAGAGGTGGAGCAGGGGGTGAGGTGCAGATGGGGAGTGGTAGTGGTGAGGGGCAACAGCAGCTGAGATGAGGAGGTGCAGCCGGGGTTGGGATGAAGGCAGGGGACAGGAGGACAGGAGCAGCAGGAGGGGTGAGATAGAGGCAGGGGTCTGGAGCGACAGGGGACAGGTGCAGCAGGAAGGGTGTGCAAAGCGGATGAGTGCCAATATTAAATTCAAGAAGGGTTGGATCTCATCACAACTCCACCAGATGTGCAACATTGAGTCCCTTTCCCTATTGCATCTCCAGCATCTACTGAGGGAAAAATTGCATGCAAAGTAGCCGGACAACGGTACCACCTGGACAAGATTTTAAAGTTCTTTTCCTGAGCCGAACCAGCCATAGACATCTTTTGTGTCATAATGCACGCCTTACTCCATTCCTCCTCAGAAAAGACCAAAGCCAGGTCCTCCTCCCATCTCCTCATGTAATTGAGATTACTACCCTCACCTCTCTGGCTTAACAGCTCATGCAGGACACAGACACTATGTCCGGGGGGATCACTAGTCATGAAACGGTTTTCAAAGTGAGAGGGTGGGACAAGACATCTGTGGTGGACAGCTGATATTTTCAGGAAGGAGCTCAACTGAGAAAGCGCCAGCCAAGAGGTACGCCTCTCCTCATTACCACTATCGCCCGGTGCTCCAGGGTCCTCCTCTCAGAACCTGGTAGAGCCGAGGGTCGATCGATCTCCTCCAGCCCAAGAAATTCGAGGCTCTCTCAGCAGGGGAAAAATCAGGATTAAAAAAGAGCAGAGACAACGGATTCCACCCGAAGATAGATGTGCCCTTCTGTTTTCTGCATCCCAAATATTTGAGGCCACACCACCCAGATCAGGCTCACACCCCCTCAGTTTCCTGGATTCCATCTTCAACCATGGGAGAAGTCTCAACGGAATCTCCGAGCCCATTTGTTAAATCTCCACCCACTGTTTTTTGCTGTGGTAGAATTGCCAATCCAGGTTAAAATGGCCACTTTGTAATAATCTCTGAAGTCAGGGAATCACACTCACTTTTATGTCTACAAAGAATCTGAAGACTGGTCCTGGGTTTACAATTATAAAGAGAAAGAGAAAGTGAGGGAATACGTCCATTTTAAGCGCATTGATCTGCCCAAACCAGGAAAGGCCTCTCTTATCATAGTCCTTAAGGCCTTAAATTGTTTTTTCAAGAAGTGGAGTAAAATTGAGAGTATAAAGCCTGCTCTGGTCCAAAGGGACCAAGACACCTAAGTATTTCAGACAATCCTACTTCCATTTAAAAGGAAAATTTTCCCTCAAATGAAGTACCTCCGGTTCAGGCAAGGAAACATTCAGGGCCTCGGATTTGGAAAAGTTAACTTTAAAATTACTCAATTTACTGAACTTATTAAATTCTTTGATGAGTGAGGGAAAAGATATCCTGGGTTGGGTAACTAACAGAAGCAAATTGTCAGCAAAAAGCACCGCCTTACACTGACCTCTATGTTTCACATACCATTTACACTCGGATTATTCCGATTGGCGACTGCCAAGTGTTCCATAATAGTTATGTACAGCAGAGGGGATAGGGAACACCCCTGGGCGTACCATTCCGGATGGACAAGGGTGAGGACAAAACCTTATTAGTATGTATCCTAGCCAATGGGTTACCGTAAAGGGAAAAAGCTCACTCAATAAATCGGAACCCCAACCCAATCTGTCCAAGGGAAGCCCGCATAAAACCCAATCGACCCGATCAAAGGCCTTCTCCGCGTCTACTGATAAAAGGCACAAAGGGGTGACCGCAGCCTTTGCTCTAGACATAAGCAACAATACTTTGTTAGTGTTATCCCTAGCCTCCCTGCTCTTAATAAACTCCACTTGATCATTATGAATAATTCCCGGAAGAAGGGGCGCTAATCTGTTGGCAAGGGCCTTCGAGAACAATTTAATGTCAATATTGTTCAATGAGATGGGTCTAAAACAGTGGGGTCTCTACCAGGCTTAGGGATAACACTAATGTGCACTTCCTAGAATTGCGCAACCCAAGGAGATTGGGAAGAAACTGTGGAGAAGACCTTCGTCATAAAGGGTGTCAGCTGCTCGTCAAAAACTTTGTAAAATTTAGGTGTAAACCCATCCAGGCCCTGACACTTGCCTGTCGGGGAGTCTTTAATTTTTCCTGAATCTCCTCCTCAGGAAAGTCCCCCTCTAGGGCCTCCACATCTTCCTCGGGGATCACAGGCAAAGCTGTTTCATCAATGTATTTTTTGATTTTCCAGTCAGCTGCAGAAGGTAAATCCTTATAGAATCCCTTAATGTTATACAGCTTCTTGTAATATTCCCTAAATGTCTCTGAGATATCAGTAGAATGCTGCGATAACACTTCGGAGGGTCACTTAATTTGGGGGATATGTCCCGGCTCACCTCTGGGGTGTAACACCCTAGCCAAGGGCCTCCCACATTTATCCCCAAATTTGTAAATGAACTGGAGGAACCTCATTTTCTGTCTGAGGAATTGTTGATCTACCTCTGTTTTTAAAGCCTTCCTTGTTTTAATAAGTTCCGCTAAGGTCTTCTGAGAGAGCAAAGTCTTGTGACAATTTTCCAATGCGCTTATGGAAGAAGGCAAAACATTAATCCACTCGCCTCTCTCCTTCTTCAGGCGTGCACCATGCTTAATTAACGTCCCCTGTACAACATACTTCAAAGCTTCCCATTGGGTCGGCAAAGGAGTCTGAGGAATGGATCTCTAGGAAACTCCTGATCATGTCGCGAACATCAGCCAAGCAAGTCTGGTCCACCAACAAGTTTTCATTCAGTCTCCAGGTCCATGGCCTGGGTGCTCCATCAGGTAGGGTAAGCTGGAAGAAATTCGGAGCGTGGTCTGTTATGGTAATAAGGCCTATAGAGGCTCTGACCTTCCACAGTAAGACGTGTTGACCGACCAGAAACCTGTCTATTCTGCTATAGGAGGAATGGGCCGGGAGAGTAGTAAGATAATCACGCTCTGAGGAATGAAGGACCTTCCAAACATCAACCAGGCGCAGCCTCTGAGCTTCACACCTGAAGATCTCGACTTTCCGGGAAGAAAAAGGGTGTCTTCCTGAAGAGGTATCAAGAGCCGGATCAACAGTCAAACTGAAATTGCCTCCAACCACAAGGAACCCCTCAGCAAAGTCAGCCAGAGAGGAGAGGATTGTCAAACACTTAGAGATAGGATCATGGTTCGGCAGATATAAATTGACTATGGTGAACACAGTGGAGTTAATCTGCACCTTTAGGAATAAAAATCTACCGTTAGGATCTATGACTGTGCCCAAGACTGAGTGACTAAGGGACTTATGAATCCCTATTGAAACCCATTTAAATTTCCCCACTGGATTATGAGCTATGAGCCCACATTTTAAAATATGTTTTTAAGGGCGGGGATGCAGTTCGATTTAAAATGGGTCTCCTGTAACAACATGTGGAGCCCACTGAGACAGGGTACTTGGTATCGGACCGGGGTATCACGGGGGGTATCACGGCAGTCTTGGTTCGGACCATATCCCGAGCCCACAAGTAATGGGGGGTATTTACAGGGGGAAAGTCGTGACGCCACCCGTGGTATGTGGTCAGGGTGACCACCGCTGCTGCAGAACCTCCGGGGATGATGTTTGGCAGCCGGTGATGTAACGGCTCTCCACGGGCAGAGCCTGGTTCCCCGGGGCAGTGATGATGATAGTTTATGGATGATGCAGAGTAGGGATAGTGGTAGAGATGATAGCAGTATGTGAGGGAAAATAGGGCTTGAGTGCAAGGATCACACAGACTCACAGTTTTGTAGTTTTCCAAGTCTTTACTGTAGGTGTTGTTCAGCAGAGTCTGTACCGGTGCCGGGTTGCTCCCATCCTGACCGGGTCCTTGGCTTCCCACTCCTGCTCTGTATGTGTGGCCCTGCTGCCACTTTAGCTAGGCTGCCGACCCTGTCTCACCTCATGGGTACCCACTTGCTAGACAACTTGAGCCTTATCTTAGTGTTTCTGACCCTGCCGTGTTGCTTCTCTGTGGTACAGTGAAGATATATAACCTCTAGTCCAGTGTTTAGTGTGTGCTTGTGTCAGGCACAATTTCGGATCTGGTGTCCGGTCTTTGCGCTCCTCCGGGGCGAGTTATAGGGTAACTCAGTCTCCCAGATGTGTTCCTCTGTTTCTCTTAACTCCTCTCCTCAGATCCCAGCTAGGCCTGGAATTGAGTAGCGGACCGTGGGGGAGCCTAAGGCAGCTCCTTAACACCCCAGTCCTTCTTCCTCAATTCTCCCAGGAACTAAACTCTTCACAGTACTGCTACGTACTGAACTGAACTAACTGCTCACTTCCTCTCCACACCAGAATATATAGGGAAGCAGCTTTAGCTCCCCCTTCTGGCCTGGAGGCGCTAGTGTAGTGTTGTGTGTTGTGTGGGGAGTTAACCCTTCATGTTGTTACTGTGGCACATTAACCCCTTGGGTGCCACAAACAAAATGTGCACTTTTTGGGCATGCATGTGAGATAATACTTACAACCTTTTCTGTGGTGTGTTGAATCCACGAACATTCAAGCATCCCCACTTTATCTCCACCATTGTAGAAGGTAATACCAAAATCTGTAGGAGGAAATGCAAACAAACAAACAAACCAAAATAAAATAAAATAAAAACAAGGGAGGTAAGGGAGGGGAGGGGGTGAGAAAGAGGGGTAATACCCTCTGAGGGAGAGAGAGAAAATAAAGGGGATGGGGGAAGTTAGAAAGAAGAGAGGCAAGAAAGAAAAAGGGAAAGAGAAAAGAGTAGATTTGAGAGAAAAGAAAAATAGAAAGACACAGAAAGAGTTCTGAGCCTAAGAGAAAATTTGTGGGTTTGGAAGAACACCCAAAAGACGGAAGAGGAGTTGCAGAAAAGTAGGGTAAGAGACACTATATTAGGTAGGAATGGGTTAGGAAAGTAAAATATAGAAAGACTCTGAAAGAGTTCCGAGTCTAAGTCAGAAATCGTATATATGGGATACCAAGAAATAATAGCCGACGTCCAAAGACGGCGACAATCCCAATCGGGGGAAAGGCCTTCCACAAAGAAGCCTCCCTGCCCAGGCACATAAAATTATAAGCTAGTCGACAAACTAAACAGACCCTAAGTAATAACTTAGGAGCAAGAGCCAGAGCCACATCAGTGGGAAAGGGTGGGAAGGGGGGGCTGCAATCTCGACGGCACCAGAGTTTCTGTTACCAGGTCAGTCCCACAGAACTTGAGGGATTCAAGGAAAGGTGAGGACCCCTGGACCCTTGACATTAAAACAATAAAACAATGGCCCCGAGACCTCCACCCCTCGTCTGCCATAACAAGACCCAAGTCCACGATCCATAGGGACTACGTAGGTCAGAGCAGTAAACCCTAAGAAAAAGGAAGAAAAAACTGGATGTCCTGTTCAAGTAAAACATGCAGAAAGAAAAAGAAAAGGCGCATGTGTAGACACACAGGGCTATTTGTATAAATAAAAAGTGCCAGTGCACTCACCTATAATGGTTGTGTACGTCTACACAACCAAGATTAAACGTGTGGGTGATGGGGCTCCGGGTCGCCTCTTTCTATTAGTGCTGCTGTCCTGCCGGTGTTTGCGTTCACAAATCTGTGCTCCGCGATTTTCACGTAATCCTACCGGACCGGATACCGCGTCACCGCAGGTCCTCAGTATGTTTATCCCGGTATTTAGGTAACCACAGGTTCCTCCAGATGTTCCAGGCTGCTCCTGCCGCTTTGGCTCCGTAGAGAGAGAACTCACATAAAAACAATAGTACAGCGGTCTCAGGGAGCGCCAAAGGAATACTGGACAAATTAGTGGATAAGAACCGACCTTTATTCTTCCTCCAATACCACTGCCACAACGCGTTTCAACGGTCTAAGCCCCACCTGATGAAGACGGCTTAGACCGTTGAA
This sequence comes from Allobates femoralis, assembly GCA_033576535.1. Lineage (NCBI taxonomy): Eukaryota > Metazoa > Chordata > Amphibia > Anura > Aromobatidae > Allobates > Allobates femoralis. Next base: position 461,490,330 of record JARQOC010000001.1, read on the forward strand.
ACGCGTTGTGGCAGTGGTATTGGAGGAAGAATAAAGGTCGGTTCTTATCCACTAATTTGTCCAGTATTCCTTTGGCGCTCCCTGAGACCGCTGTACTATTGTTTTTATGTCTGTTCAAGTAAAAGACGGGTTTCCTCTCTCTCTGATCGACTTCATCTGTTGGAATGGCCTGAGACGTTTCCTGAGGGACCCTCATGGACACTTAGAGGGAAGACAGGCCAACCATCAATGGACACCGGAGGAATATCCAACGCAGCAAGGAAGTTAGGCGCATCTGCTGGGGACCGAAGCACATTCATACGCCCTCCCTATCTGACTTGGAGACAGAATGGAAAGCCCCAACTGTAAGGGATGTCAGTGTAGATCCAGTATGGAACTGAGGGTTCTCCTCCTTTGTAGGGTGAGGCGAGATAAGTCAGGCAAAACTTGATTGTTTTCTCCTTGGAAGTTGGTCACAGTCCCGAATCTTATCTTGCTCATGATAGCATCCTTAATGGTGTATCTGTGAACCCAACAGATCACATCCCTTGTCAGCCAGGATTGTTAGATCTGGGGCCCAGGGCCCTATGGACTTTGTCTAGTTCAATTTCATTATGGGGAGGCTCTTCTAAGATTTGTTGAAGATAGATTGTAGGGTTTGTGGGAGGTCTCTAGATTCAACAGATTCCGGTATACCACGGATTCTTATGTTGTTTCTTCTAGCAGGTTTTCCGCATCGTCCATGGCCTCAATCAAGTACTGAATCTAGTCAGTCTCTCTAGAAGCCTTTGCTGGGCACTGGACTTCTCCTCCAAGGCCCTAATTTTACCGAGTGTTCCTGGCTTTGTGCATCAACTCACACCACCTCCCCTCTCACACTAGCTAACTCCGACTTATAAGCCTGCTCCAGACTAGTAATGTAGGCCTTCATGTCTTCCCTGGTGGAAATGGCGGTTATACGAGCTCTCAATTCACTCAGTTCGGCACTCTCTGACTCTGGACAACTTTAGAGTGTATCCCAGCCTCTTCTGAAGAGACAGCACCCCGATGCGGGGACCCAGGCTGAAAGTCGGCTGCAGGTGGGATCAGGGGTTCTTTATTCTGTGGCTCCACTTCAACTCGCAGACTTTTAGATGGGCACAGAGCACTGCTCCCCATGGTTGGCACCCTCCATTTCACTGCAGTCAGGACTATCAGCATCCTCCGGCCCTGCTACATCCCCTTCTCCAACGTCTCCTGGTGAGTACCTCCTCGTTGCATCAGGATTACCACCCGTGGCCTCCTGCTTCTCAGTCTCCGGCCTCCTTGCTGTTAGCTTACTTGCACTTGAGGTGGCACCGTTGGCTCCCCTTGCAGGGCCCGGAGCGGTCCTCCTCTGCCAGGTGGTGTGTGGAGCAGGAAAGCACGGGGAGTCCTTCTCTCTGGCAGGCACTGGATCACTGATTCGCCCTCCCCCTCCGGCCACCTTGGAGTTTTTGGCGGAAGCCTGGCCCTCACCACATCGGGGAAAAAAGCGGCGGGTCGATCATCCGTGAGCCCCGATGACTGTGTGCTGAATCCTCCTCTGGTCCTCCTGCAGCTCATGCCTCCACCGGTTAGATAGCTGGATGGTCGTGGATGGCTGTAGATTGTGTCCGGGTGGGCTTTGGAGCTCAGACAGACACATCCTTACTCCCTCATGGCTAGGCCACGCCCCCCTTAAAATGAATAAAATAAATAAATAAAAATAATGGAATTTCTCTCCCTACAAGGCAAAACGTCTTATATTCAGGGGCTTACCATATTTTTCTTGCATTTAACCAATTATCTGAATAAGGTTGAACTTCTGATGAATTGATATTTTGTTTCATACAACTGAACACAATTTTGGTTTTAGGGATGAAATTATGTATTGATTAATGTCATAATATGTGTTTATTTGTCATATAACGTAGTACTTTGTAATAACCTCTTCTATCATGACAGATCCAGCAATGAAGCCCCAACTGTCCTCTCCATCTTTGCTCACAATTGTCTAGCATGTACCGTATATACTCGTGTATAAGCCGACCCGTGTATAAGCCGACCCCCCTACTTTTGCCCCCAAAAACTGGGAAAACTTATTGACTCGCGTATAAGCCGAGGGTGGACTCCAGCACAGGTATACAACCCCCAGCAGTGAGGTATACAGCAGCCTCCCCAGTGGTAGTATACAGCAGCAGCCCCAGTGGTAGTATACAGCAGCCCCAGAGGTATATGCAGCCCCAGAGGTATATGCAGCCCCAGAGGTATATGCAGCCCCAGAGGTATATACAGCCCCAGAGGTATATGCAGCCCCAGAGGTATATGCAGCCCCAGAGGTATATGCAGCCCCATATGCAGCCCCAGAGGTATATGCAGCCCCAGAGGTATATGCAGCCCCATATGCAGCCCCAGAGGTATATGCAGCCCCATATGCAGCCCCAGAGGTATATGCAGCCCCATATGCAGCCCCAGAGGTATATGCAGCCCCAGAGGTATATGCAGCCCCATATGCAGCCCCAGAGGTATATGCAGCCCCATATGCAGCCCCAGAGGTATATGCAGCCCCATATGCAGCCCCAGAGGTATATGCAGCCCCATATGCAGCCCCAGAGGTATATGCAGCCCCATATGCAGCCCCAGAGGTATATGCAGCCCCAGAGGTATATGCAGCCCCAGAGGTATATGCAGCCCCAGAGGTATATGCAGCCCCAGAGGTATATGCAGCCCCATATGCAGCCCCAGAGGTATATGCAGCCCAGAGGTATATGCAGCCCCAGAGGTATATACAGCCCCAGAGGTATATGCAGGCCCAGAGGTATATACAGCCCCAGAGGTATATACAGCCCCAGAGGTATATGCAGCCCCAGAGGTATATGCAGCCCCAGAGGTATATGCAGCCCCATATGTATATGCAGCCCCAGAGGTATATACAGCAGCTGCAGCCCCAGAGGTATATACAGCAGCTGCAGCCCCAGAGGTATATACAGCAGCCGCAGCCCCAGGGCTGTATACAGCCGCAGCCCCAGGGCTGTATACAGCCGCAGCCCCAGGGCTGTATACAGCCGCAGCCCCGGAGGTATACAGGCCCCCCATCAAGTTCCAGGGCCCCCCCCCTTGCGTGCCAGCCTGTAAAGGAAAATCATACTTGCCAGTGTCCAGTCGCGCCGTCCGCAGCTGCCGACACGCGATCCCGGGCTCCATTCAGCGTCTTCCGGCTTCCGACTTCCTGTGGTCGCGGGCAATGACGTCATTGCCCGCGACTACAGGAAATGCGGAAGACGCTGAATGGAGCCCGGGATCGCGTGTCGGCAGCTGCGGATGGCGCAACTGGACACTGGCAAGTATGATTTTCCTTTACAGGCTGGCGCGCAAGGGGGGGGCCCTGGAACTTGATGGGGGGGCCTGTATACCTCCGGGGCTGCTGCGGTATTTTTTAAATTTTTTTTATATACTCGCGTATAAGCCGAGGGGGGACTTTTCAGCCCAAATTTTGGGCTGAAAAACTCGGCTTATACGCGAGTATATACGGTAATTACTATAGTAAATCACTGGATCATCAGGGGGTAGAAGAGATCAGTATGGTTTCTTATTGCTTTACAGCATTCTCTGGTTGTTTTTAAGAAGCTTACAACCAGGAATATATTCCGGGGAGGGGGGAGCAAAAGACCTATGATTAGGCTCCTAACCTGGGTAACAGTTGTTTATAATTGCAGATGTTCACTTTAATTACAGTGGCTTTCTTTGTGAGCAATAATTAGGCAACCTACTGAAACATCACAATAACATCTATGGAATTGAGTTGTCAAATAATATAATACAAAATTATATGCTGCTTTTAAAAGGTAAAAAACAAACAAGTAAATAAAATGCAGCATGTCACAAAGAATTAGAAATCTTAGGTTATTGTTACACATCGCGATATCACATGCAACATCGACCAAAAGTCATGTGGTGTGATCAGTTGCAGTTGATATCATTCGTGCATTGTGTCGTGTAACAGGGCGATGCGACTACAATAAATCTCAGGAACGACATCGCAATGAGATTGTGCATGCTCTTCAACCGTGCAATGTTGCATATGTGATCTGGCATGATCGTGCACTGTGACGGCGCAACTACGATGTTGTTTGCGATTTCACAGATAGCACAACCAAGGCCGTAGGCGTGCATGTGGGTTGTGTTTTCCGCACCCCATCATAGGGGATTGGTGACTAGTATTGTGTGCCGATTGGATGACCCTGGTAAATGAGCCATCTTTGATTATGTGTGCATACACCACTACATTCATTGACTTCTGCATCTCCTGAATGTTGTGAAAATGCATGTATCCAAGGCAAATCATTGTCAAACACCTCCTTTACTATTGAGGATGACGTTTAGGCGCCTATTGATGACGCGTTCCTGTCTGCCAGTTTGGCGATGCTGCAGTGTGTTGCAAGAGCTGCTACACATCACATATGACATCAGTTTCAAGATGATAAAATGGGCAATTGCATCCATATCGCCACCATGTTGTATGAGATGGCTGACCAATGGAACGCTCTTTCGCCGTCCAATCGGAGTGTTCTGGGCGCGGTTCCCTTAACTCAGGTACGCCTACGTCCTAAGCTGTGTCAAAAGTACACCAACATTGCTGATGTGGTTGTGCTGTGTGACGGCGCAACTACGATCTGCAAAATCGGCTGGGCAATTTCGCAGCCGACTTCAGGGACGCCGAATCGTCGGAGGTTGCAGGTGTGATTGCTACGTGTAACATCCCCCATGCAATCTTGGATAAGTGCCAAAAACGTGTGTGCTCCCATGAAGTTGCATGCGATATCGGAATGATATTGCGACGTGTAACGGTACCCTTACTCATTTTGCTGTTCACACAAATTGGTTTTATTTAAATTTTGAAGCAAATCTAAATTTAATATCCATTTCTAAAAATTACTTTAAAGGGAACCTGTCAGGTCATTCTACCCCCCTCTGCTACCACTACCTGTCCCTGCACCTTCCTAGGTGATCCCTAACCATCCGTGTCTACTCTAAAAGTGCCCTATAAAGATTGAGAAAATGACTTATATACTTACATACAATCTCCATTTGGAGACTGGGAAGGTGGGCTACTGGGCTCCATTCTCCCTCCTCGCTTGCTCTCCGCACGCCCCGCTGGGCGTCATCAGTCTTTCTTCTGTTCCACCTCCTGTTTGACCATCCCGCCTCCTCGTCTACTGTGATGCCCGGCCAGAAAGTCATATCCGGCCTTGTGCATTGTGGGTGCTGATCAGGTGGTACAGGCCGGCTTTGGCGCATGAGCAGTGCACATACCGAAGCCGGCCCGTACCACGTGATCAGTCCCCACAATGCATCGGGCCAGATATGAGTTCCGGCTGGGCATCACAGTAGCAGAGGAGGCAGGAATTTCAAAGAGGAGGTAGAACAGAATAAAGACTGATGACGCCCAGGGGTGTGTGGAGAGCAAGAGAGGAGGGAGAATGGAGTCCCGATGCCCGCCTTTCCAGTCTCCAAATGGAGACTGTATGTAAGTATATGTCATTTTTCTCAATCTTTATAGGGCATTTTTAGAATAGACAGGGATGGTTAGGGATCAGCTAGGAAGGTGCAGGGACAGGTAGTGATAGCAGACAAGGGAGAACGACCTGACAAGTTCTCATCAAATACTTTTAAATACCCTTTGGCTGTATTCTTGGCAAAAAAATAAAACAGGCCTGCAAAGTATGAACACAACCTTATTAGCGAGTTCTTCTCTGTGATTTAAGCCAGTGACTATGGAGAGTTGAATAATCAGTGTCATCTGACTGTGTCACTCATCATTGCATTCTATACATTGAAGTTGCTTGTGCAGAGAGCAACAGCCAGGGACAAACCCAGCTTGACAGCTTCATCATGCTCAAAATGTGTTTAATGTAATCAAAGGTTCCACCTTGTCAACAGAGCAGGTCAGAAAAGAAGCTGCTGCTCTGTTTACGTGACTCCAGCAGAAGCAGCTGAATCCCTGGCAGGAGCGATCTATGATCATTCTGTAGTGGTGAAGAACAGCATCAGACACAACAGGCAAGTAGTTAGGGCTTAGGTACATTTTTATTTTTCATACTAAGTCTCAGATATCCCTTTCAATCTAGAAAGTTTCACCTTAGTAATGTCTTCTGTTGATCCAGGAGATTTAGAGCATGAAAGGAAACATCATAAAATGAAAATATGTTATGAAATTAGGCTAAAAGTTAACCGCAATTTTATTGAACAGCTTTTTTTATTGAACAGCTTTTCAGTGCGGTTGAGGCTGTGGTATACTTACACATTTTTGGCCAAACATATGCTAAAAGGACACTCTTTTGACATACCTTTGGAAAAGGCCTGTCATAAAATGTTGTTATAACTAAGTACACAACATTTTGCAAGCATTAAAGTGGTTGGTCTTATGATGTTGATTATTTTAAATTGGTGGGTGTTCGACACCCAGCATCCCCAACAATCAACTGTTTGCAGGTCCATTGCACCAGGATGTAACAGTAATGGCACCTTTACACGCCGCTACAGAAGGTTAGAAACCACCGGGTGTCTCACGTGCACGTGCACGTTTCAACGGTCCCTAACGTTACCTTATACCGCATTTACACACTGCTACAAGGTGCTCTACAGTAGGTTTTTTCTATCCCTGGATGCACCGACGGGTGCCGCAGGTTACCTTCTGTAGAGCACCTTCCCTCATTTACACGCCGCTACCACAAGGCAATATGGGAGAACCTGGGCAGCAGGAACAACACATAGGCGTGCCAGAGTTGTGGACAATGCAATAGCATCATGATTGGCCAGCCAGCGCAGGAAGGCTGGCTAATACATGATGCTATTGCAATTGTGTAGTGTGACTGGTCAGCTCATTAAATATGCTGCTCTATGCAGGGACAACCAATCGTAGTGCAGAGCTTCCACCAATGATCGCTGATAGGGCGCGGTATCCGGAGGCTGTGTCATGCCCCAGGGAGTTCACTAGGTGTCGCAAAAACCTTCCTGTTCCTCGTTTACACGCTGCTACCATCGGGTTGAAACCAACCTGTTTTAGAGTCACTGCTCAGTTGCAGGTGTCGACAGAGACCGGTGGCAACAACCTGATTTACACGCCGCTACCTCGCGGTGTTTTGACGGTGCAAGATACAATTGTCTCTGACACCCGGTTGTTTCTAACCTCCTGTAGCGGCGTGTAAAGGTACCATTAATGGAGTTGGAACAGTATAGCTATGAGAACTTTGCCATTGCCAAGAACTTTGCTCTCATCCTCTGATTAAATATGATCTGAACTGCAGTTCTCTGCAACGGCCATTACATGTTGAATTGAGCTTTTCTGTTCGATTTCTGTTCACTGTACTTCTGGCCGACACCAAACCTGAAAGCATTTACTCAGTGGAAATGGCTTCTGTTGGCCCCAATGGATCTGATATTAATGACTTATCATGTCAAGAGGATAGGTCATCAATATCTTTAGGCCGGACAACCCCTTTAAAGGCCCCGTCTCACACTTCAATGGTTGAACGATGCGATCAACGATCCGACTTGAACTAGATCGCTTGAACGACATTCAATGATCGCTAGTGAAATGTCACACGTATAGATATCGTTAACGACGCAGCAGCAATCCAGCGACAAGCAAACGATACTTGTGGTCGTTAGCTACGTCCTTCACTTATCAATAGGCGAGGCCTTAACGACATTGTTATCGAGGTGTCACACACACCCATGCTGCAGGTTGAATGAATGCTCATCGTTTGGTTTAAGGTCCGGTTCACAAACCTCCCATCAACGATCTGCGCAATTATCGGTGATCGTACATGTCACACTGAATGATGTCGTTACGACGTCGTTAGCACAACTGAAAACCTGTGACATTTCGTTAACAATATCGTAGTGTGTGACGGGGCCTTAAAGGCAATGTTTCATTAAAAGTACCGTTACACGGCACGACATTAATGATGTCACTGATACGTCAAAGGTTTGGAGGCGTTCCAGCGACATCATTAGGAAATTGTTGCATGTGACTCTGACAAGCTGTAACAATAACTCGTTGGGTCACTGATCTCAGGTTTGAGAACATGTTCTCAAACCAGACGATCAACGATCAGCCAACCTGGTATATCGTGGTGTTTGACACTGCGATAACGTTGTCGTTGACGACTTAGCCCATTCACAGCAATGAGCAGGGATCGTTTGCGGGGTTTACAAACGATACCTGCTCACAACATCGTTGGTGAGTTGTCCACGATATCTATAAGTGTGACATCTCACCAACTGTGTCAAAACGATGTCTGAAACGACCGCGCTCCCATGAGATCGTTGTGGACATCGTTTCAGCGTTGTGCCGTGTAACGGTATCTTAAGACAACCCTTTTGCATTTGTTCTCATATGTAGCCAAAGTGAAGTGTTGCTCACGAAGACGTTTTTGCTGTTGTGGACCATCCCATCTATGAATATACAATGAATATTGCATTACTTACAAAAAAGTATTTAATTGCTTATGAATTGTAGAGCTTTTTCTATAAAATGGGTAAAAGTTTGAATTGTAACGATAAAGAGACGTGGCTTTTTTTCTGATGTCAGAATATAGCATAATACTTTGAGTCTGTGATATCTATAGTTGTGGCCAAAAGTATTAACACCCCTGCAATTCTGTCAGATAATACTCAGTTTCTTCCTGAAAATGATTGCAATCACAAATTCTCTGGTATTATTATCTTCATTTAATTTGTCTTCAATGACAAATACACAAAAGAGAATGAAGCAAAAAGCAAAACATTGATCATTTCACACAAAACTCAAAAAAATGGGCCGGACAAAAGTATTGGCACCCTCAGCCTAATACTTGGTTGCACAACCTTTAGCAAAATAACTGCGATCAACCGCTTCCGGTAACCATCAATGAGTTTCTTACAATGCTCTGCCTTTTCACCCAAAAAATCTTTCACACTCTTGCACAAATCTGCACTTCTTAGGCTGGTTTTACACTGCGGTCAGATCAGGTCAGGTTCAATCAGGTTTTGTGTTTCAAAACCAGGAGTGACTCCAAAACCTAGAACAGGTGTCAGTCTTTCAATTATAGTTTTTCTCTGCAAGTTCCTCTCCTGGTTCCTCTCCTGGTTTTGACACACAAACCTAATCGAACCTGATCAGGTAAAAAAACTGCTGCTGTGAAACCAGCCTGAGGCTGCTTTCACACTCCAGTTTTTTCACTGATCAGTGTCCATCAGGTTTGTGTGTCAAAACCAGGAGTGTCTCCAAAACTCAGAACAGGTGTCAATCTTTCAATTATAGTTTTTCTCTGCAAGTTCCTCTCCTGGTTCCTCTCCGGGTTTTGGCACACAAATCTGATGGACACTGATCAGTGAAAAAACTGCAGTGTGAAAGCAGCCTTATAGGAATTGTAGATTTCAATTTCTGATTGTAGAAAAATTGCATCTGCACCATATGCATTACATGGGGTGCACTTTTTATTTATTTTGGCACAATTTACTCCCAAGTGTCTTTTTTTTAAGGCTGTCAAATAAAATGCCAGTCCTGGTAAGATTGCCCTGGTGCGTTTCTCAATATTCTACTCTGACATTGAAGGATTTCTGAATTGCAATGCTTTTATTTCCTCTTCATTTTTCTCTCTGTATACAGCAGATGGTTTAAATGCATTTACTTCATAACTAAAACTTGATTATGCATTGCATGTACCGTCCTGAGGTTTGTATGGTCATTTGCCAGCTTAGTTTGGCCAGCTGAGTGGTTTGCTTTACATGGAAGGAAGGTCTGCACCATCTGGCTAGTGTTAATAGTTACAACTACAGCATTTTTCACAAAGACAAAGAAATTGCTGACCAGCACTTTTCTTGAAGGTTGCAGGTGGCTGGTAGTTTTTTTCCCTTACATTTTATCAAAGTGTTATGATGCACCAGATCCACTCCTGAGCTATGACTCAGAAGGCCTAAGGTCAGTTGTGGTTTTCTCTCATAGATTAGCAGTAAGGAGTGAACTCCGAGCAAGAAAAACAGGTGTGATATGCAGTAGCAAAAATATATGCACCCAAAGAGAGGACTATAAAAGCATCTTATAGAGAAAAGCTTTAGCCATGTATATGTTATATGTATATGAGATAAGATCTGATGCATCACAATATTTCAAAATATTCTTCATAAAATAGGATTTTGTTTGTATGAGACAAATTTCAGTGCAAGATACTTTAAAAAGAAAAAAAGGAACATTTATAAAACTTAAGGCCAAAAGGGGGCAACCTATAACCATAAAGAGCTCCTCTAGTGTCAAGATTGAAACAAACCACATTTTTATGTTTTCTTAATATTGCTCTGTAATATATATTTTGCAATGCTATTATCTATCTATCTATCTATCTATCTATCTATCTATCTATCTATCTATCTATCTACATACAATAAAGTAGTTGCAGCACTACCAGTTCAGTTGTAATCTTACACCTTTATTCTGGCCATGGGTACAGTCAGGCTAACTTTCGGTCACCAGTGAGTGATCTTCTTCTAGCCTAGCTGTTGACGGAAACATAGCCTGACTGTGCCCATGGCCAGAATAAAGGTGTAAGATTACAACTGAACTGGGACTGCTGCAACTACATTCTTGTATGTATATGGGCCGCTTTACACACACCAACTTGTGTGACCAACTTTTGAACAGATCTCAGGTTGCAGTGAAATCATGGACACATTGTTACATTTGTACACAGCCACAAAATGTAACAATGTGTCCATGATTTCACTGCAACCAGAGATCTGCGAACAATCTCTGCACAATTATCTGTGTGTGTAACTGGGCCTTCAGATTGATCGCTCTATTTATATCTGGGGGCTGTTACACACTACGATTTTGTGAGGGAACTCAATAACGATCTCAGTGGTGAGCGCTAGTGGCCAACATCCTTAGTGAGGTGTCACATGTATAGATAACATTCAGGACGCAGCAACGATGTTGAGTGCAGGTATCGTTCGCACAACCAGTGACCGATGCTTGTCAATGTTGTGAATAGGTGAAATCAAAAAGGAGATCGTTATCGCGTTGTCACACAAAATGATGCAAGCAGATTGCATGATCGACATCGTCTGATTTGGGGTACGGTTCTCATATCTGCGATGACCGATCAAACCACTTATCGCTTGTAAAATCAACGTGTCACACGCAATGACGTCGTTAGAGCGACTGAAAACCCCTGATGTTTCAGCGATATCTTTACAGATATCATAGCATGTAACGGCACCCAAAGATTTATCTATCTATGGCTAGGGTCACACTTAAAATCTGAATTGCGTTCACCGCATCCAGATCCGGATGTGGTGAACGCAGTTGTCTTCAGACATTCAGCAATCCGGGAACCGAATTGCTGAAGTCGCAATCCGGTAATCCTGAGTAATCTGGTTACCAGATAGTTTGCTCATCCCTGCTGCCGCAGGGATGAGCAAACTGTTCTGTTGTTATTAAAACTACCGTATATACTCGTGTATAAGCCGATCCGTGTATAAGCCGACCCCCTACTTTTGCCCCCAAAACCTGGGAAAACCTATTGACACGTGTATAAGCCGAGGGTGGACCCCAGCACAAGTATACAGCCCCCAGCAGTGTGGTATACAGCAGCCTCCCCAGTGGTAGTATACAGCAGCAGCCCCAGTGGTATATACAGCAGCAGCCCCAGTGGTAGTATACAGCAGCCCCAGAGGTATATACAGCAGCCCCAGTGGTAGTATACAGCAGCAGCCCCAGTGGTAGTATACAGCAGCAGCCCCAGTGGTATATACAGCAGCAGCCCCAGTGGTAGTATACAGCAGCCCCAGAGGTATATACAGCAGCCCCAGTGGTAGTATACAGCAGCAGCCCCAGTGGTATATACAGCAGCAGCTCCGGTGGTAGTATAAAGCAGCCCCAGAGGTATATACAGCAGCCCCAGTGGTAGTATACAGCAGCAGCCCCAGTGGTATATACAGCAGCAGCTCCGGTGGTAGTATACAGCAGCCCCAGAGGTATATACAGCAGCCCCAGTGGTAGTATACAGCAGCCCCAGTGGTAGTATACAGCAGCCCCAGTGGTATATACAGCAGCAGCCCCAGTGGTAGTATACAGCAGCCCCAGAGGTATATACAGCAGCCCCAGTGGTATATACAGCAGCAGCCCCAGTGGTAGTATACAGAAGCCCTAGAGGTATATACAGCAGCACCAGTGGTATATACAGCAGCAGCCCCAGTGGTAGTATACAGAAGCCCCAGAGGTATATACAGCAGCCCCAGTGGTAGTATACAGCAGCCCCAGAGGTATATACAGCAGCCCCAGTGGTAGTATACAGCAGCAGCCCCACTGGTAGTATACAGCAGTAGCCCCAGTGGTATATACAGGCCCCCCCAATCAGTATACAGGGCCCCCCCTTACTGCCGCAATCCTGTAAAGGAATAGATTATTATACTTATCCCTGCCGCTGTCCCGCTGCCGCTGTCGCCCCCGCCATCGCGCTCCTCCGTCTTCATCCAGCGTCTTCCGGCTTCCTCCTCTGGCGCGCAGACAATGACGTCATTGCCTGCGCCCACCGGAGGAAGCCGGAAGAAGCCGGATGAAGACGGAGGAGCGCGATGGCGGCGGCGGGACAGCGGCAGCGGGACAGCAGCAGGGATAAGTATAATAATGTATTCTTTTACAGGATTGCGGCAGTAAGGGGGGGGGGCCTGTATACTGATGGGGGTGGGCCTGTATACTGTATACACTGTATACAGTGTATACAGTATACAGTGACTCGCGTATAAGCCGAGGGGGGGACTTTTCAGCCCAATTTTTGGGCTGAAAAACTCGGCTTATACGCGAGTATATACGGTATTTATTTTATTAATAAATGCTTGTACAATGTCTCTAGGGGTGCCCAGTCCCCCTAGAGACCTTACACCCACTCAGGTGGGCTTATACTGCTATAATGTGTTATGTACAACAGCTGACTCCTGTCAGCTGTTGTACAGTTTTATGAATGAAAGCGCCGGGCTCCTCAGAGCCAAGTCTTTTAAAGAACACTGCACACTCCCGAAAAAATTTTTCAAAGTGAAATTGTGTATTTATTAGTGGTGCATACAGACATTTTATGCGATAGGGCTTGACGTTTCGACCACGTCCCGTGGTCTTTATCAAAATATCGCTGTGGAAAATAGAAACAGTGCAGTGAATGTACAATATTTACAAAAATTTACATACAATTTTTGGTGTTGTGTGTGTTCAACACTCAATGCTTCACATAGATCTGTCATATAGTTTGTAGTGTATGTCATAGAGAATATTCCATTAGTAATCCAGGTGATAGAGGACATGAAGTTACAAGGTAGTAAATGAGAGAACATATGTAGGTTAGGGTATAGAAGGTTAAACCCATAGTGATGTAAAGATAGTGTGGTGATTGAGAATTTTACCTGTCTAGTCTTATGGCTATGGGTATATTGCACCTAGGAAGCCCACAGGTCCTGTATTGGTTAAATGGTGCCTTTTGTCCTCTGGAAGTGGTGGTTGTCTGTTAATCAATTATTTGTTAATCAATTATTTAGTGGTGAATACGGGGCATATATCATTAGTTGGTTTTAGTTGTTAGGGTAATTACCTTTAGGTGATGTCTATAACAGATATAACTCACTAGAGGATATCTTATCATCTGTGTCCCAGGAATGCACCTTCCCAGATCCAGCCCTGTGAGTGGGATATGTTCCTAATGGTAGGAGAACATACAGTGTTGAGAGGAAATCACTATATATACTTAGCTTGTTTATATGGATCTCAGTGGTGGTTCAGTGGACCTGCCTCCTGCTCCGGGATCTGCCAGCGCGTCCAGCGCTTCGGCTGTGACTGTCACAGCCGAAGCGCTGGACGCGTAGGCAGATCCCGGAGCAGGAGGCAGGTCCACTGAACCACCACTGAGATCCATATAAACAAGCTAAGTATATATAGTGATTTCCTCTCAACACTGTATGTTCTCCTACCATTAGGAACATATCCCACTCACAGGGCTGGATCTGGGAAGGTGCATTCCTGGGACACAGATGATAAGATATCCTCTAGTGAGTTATATCTGTTATAGACATCACCTAAAGGTAATTACCCTAACAACTAAAACCAACTAATGATATATGCCCCGTATTCACCACTAAATAATTGATTAACAAATAATTGATTAACAGACAACCACCACTTCCAGAGGACAAAAGGCACCATTTAACCAATACAGGACCTGTGGGCTTCCTAGGTGCAATATACCCATAGCCATAAGACTAGACAGGTAAAATTCTCAATCACCACACTATCTTTACATCACTATGGGTTTAACCTTCTATACCCTAACCTACATATGTTCTCTCATTTACTACCTTGTAACTTCATGTCCTCTATCACCTGGATTACTAATGGAATATTCTCTATGACATACACTACAAACTATATGACAGTCTATGTGAAGCATTGAGTGTTGAACACACACAACACCAAAAATTGTATGTAAATTTTTGTAAATATTGTACATTCACTGCACTGTTTCTATTTTCCACAGCGATATTTTGATAAAGACCACGGGACGTGGTCGAAACGTCAAGCCCTATCGCATAAAATGTCTGTATGCACCACTAATAAATACACAATTTCACTTTGAAAAAATTTTTCGGGAGTGTGCAGTGTTCTTTAAAAGACTTTGCTGATACCGGGACCCAAGGGCCCCCTACACTAGCACCTCCACCACATCCTACTGGTGTGCACGCCAATCACTATTACTACTGGGCTCCTCAGAGCGGCGCGCATACTATTGCTAATGGTATAGTATGTGCGCCGCTGTCTGAGGTCCTGAAGCCACTTACAGTAAGATCTTTGGGCAGGGCTGTTAGGTCTGGAGCAGTCTTAAAAAACTAATGTGAAAACTCATTTAGTGCCATGCGGATTCGCATGTAATTCCCATAGGGCCCCATGTTAACTAACCAGATCATTTTTTTTTACTGCAAACCATTGCAGTCACACTTGAGTGCAGCAGCATCAGTTTTTGGTATCAGATTTTGGACTTAGGCTAGGGTCACACTTTAAAGTAGAATTGCGTTCACCGCATCCAGATCCGGATGCGGTGAACGCAATTGCGGTCCCACACATTTTTTATGAAAAATGTGTGGAGGGAACTGCATTGCGATAACCGGATTGCTCAGGATGCCGCCGGGATAAACAAAGTGCTAAAACTGTGGAAAAAGCTATAATGTTAATAATAAATTTTGCCCATCATGTCTCTAGGGGGTGCCCACCCCCCCTAGAGACATGCTACTTACTCAGGTGGGCTTGTAAGGGGTTAATATTCCCTGTCGGCTCAGTACATTTTTATCAATGAAGCTGGCCGCTCCCCTGGCAGTTGCACATAGTATACGTCATGTACGTATACTATGTGCTGTTGTCCGAGGTCCTGCAGGCTTTTACAGTAAGATCTATGGCGCTGCGCTGCCCATAGATCTACTGTAAAAACCTGCAGGACCTTGGACAGCGGCACATAGTATACGTACATGACTTGTAAAGCAATCCGGTTTTTATAATAGGCTCCTATGAGGAGCGTTTCCTGCTCCGGTTTTGAGCTTTTTAAAAGCTCAAAACCGGATCAGGTTTTATAAAAAAAAACGCAAGTGTGACCCTAGCCTTAGAAAAAAAGTGCACAAAATGATGCAAAAAGCTGATCCAAGGCTCAAGTGTGACACTAGTCTAATTTACCTATATATCATGTATATCTATCTATATATGGCAGGCGTCACACGCTACGATATATGTAAAGATATTGCTGGAAAGTGCCTGATTTGGCATCGCTCCTCCAACATCGTTGCGTGTGACAGCATGATGTGACTAGCGATAAGTGGTCAGATCGTTAATCACAGATATGGGAACCTGACCCCATATCACACAATGTCGATCATCCAATCTGCTGCATTGTTCTGTGTGACACCGCGATAACTGATCTCCTGACCGATTTCTCCTATTCACATCATTGACAAGCATCGGTCGCTGGTTGTGTGAGCGATCCCTACACGTAACATCGCTGCTGCGTCCTGAACGTTATCTATACATGTGACACCTCAATAACAATGTTGTCCACGAGCGCGCACCCCTGACATCGTTATTGAGCTCCCACACAAAATCGTAGTGTGTGACGGCCGCCTATGATTTATCTATCTAATCTATCTACTATATCTACTGATCTCATCACATCGCTATATGTGTATCTATCTACTATATTTTTTGCTTTATAAGATGCACCTGATTATAGGATGCACCCCAAATTTGGTGAAGGAAAAGAGAAAAAAAATATTTTTTTATGTTAAATGGGGGTTGTTTTATAATGTCCGTCTTACAGATCCTTTATACTTCCCTCATCCTAGTATATATATATATAGCCCCCATCCTGATACATAATCCCCCATCATAAATATGGCTCCCTGTGCTGGCACATATAGTCCCCCTGTGCTGGCACATATAGCCCCCCTGTGCTGACACATATGTCCCCTGTGCTGGCACATATGCCCACCCTGTGCTGGCACATATGCCCCCCCTGTGTTGGCTCATATGCCCACCTGTGCTGGCACGTATAGCCCCCCTGTACTGGCACATATAGACCCCCCACCTCTGCTGGCACATATGCCCTCTGTGCTGGCACATATAGCCCCCCTGTGCTGGCACATATGCCCACCCTGTGCTGGCACATATGCCCCCCCTGTGTTGGCACATATGCCCGCCTGCACTGGCACATATGCCCCCCGGTCTGGCACATATGCACCCTTTGCTGGCACATATATATGCCCCCCTGTGCTGGCACATATAGCCCCTTGTGATGTCACATATGCCCCCTGTGCTGGCACATATAGCCCCTTGTGCTGTCACAAATGTGGTGCCCCACTGATCAGTACGCCACAGTAGGGGTACTGCACCCACAAACGAGTGTGCAGTTATTCCTGTCACAGGTAAGGTTTGCAAGTGGATTCCATCCCCAGCACTCCCATGCTTAATCCCGGGTAGACGGGCAGTCCCATTCCCATTGGGCAGAGTAAAGGTACGTTTACACGCCGCTACAGAAGGTTGGAAACAACCTAGTTTTGGAGACAAATGTATCTTGCACCGTCAAATCAACCCGAGGTGGCGGCGTGTAAACTAGCTTGTTGCCACCCGTCACTTTTGGCACCTGTTTCAGAGCAGTGCTCTAAAACAGGTTGGTTTCAACCCGATGGTAGCGACGTCTAAATAAGGTACGGTAAGGTTTTTTCGCCACCTAGTTAACTCCCTGGGGCGTGACACAGCCTCCGGGAAAAACCCCCCTTCAGCGATCATTGGTGGTTACGATTGGTTGTCGCTGCATAGGGCGGCATATTTAAGGAGTTGACCAGTCACACTACACAATTGCAATAGCATCATGTATTAGCCAGCCTTCCTGTGCTGGCTGGACAATCATGATGTTATTGCTTTGTCCAATCACCGTACGAGCTTCTCGTAATCCACAATTCTGGCACGCCTATGTGTTGTCCCTGCTGCCCCAGGTCCTCCCATATTACCTTCTGTAGCGGCGTGTAAATGAGGGAAGGTGCTCTACAGAAGGTAACTTGTGGCACCCGGCGGTGCCTCCACGGATAGATTAAACCTTCTGTATAGCACCTTGTAGCGGCGTGTAAAGGCGGTATCGGGTACCGTTTGCAACCGTTGCTACGTGCTTGTGCACGTGAGACACCTGGTTGTTTCCAACCTTCTGTAGCGGCGTGTAAAGGTACCTTTAGGGAGGAGGGGAGTCAGACAGTGGAGTACTAATTTGCACTGAGGAGCGAAGAAGAGGGGAGCCTCCGAGCGAGAGAAGGAGACTCCCAGGGAGGGGGCCTAGAGAAGAGGCAGCCCGGGAAAAGAAAGAGGGGACCCCATATCGGAGCACCCATACTCTGAGGGAACCCTGGTCCATCTAACGGAGTAACGGCTCCGAGGATACGGTGCAGGGTTTTCAGCCTCTGAGCCGTCTACACCGGTCACGGGTCAGTTTATCAACCCTGACACCCTGTCTAGAAAGTGCAGCCTCGCCAGGATCGCCACCAAAGGTCGAGCCCCTTCAGAGAGAGAGAGGGAGAAGAAGGGATCTCACGGCACCCCAACAGGTCTGGTATACAAGAGGGCTGTTCCGGGGCAGGTTTTAGCAGCAGGACACGGGATTGACAAGAGAAAGCAATACTACGGGATCTGCTGAATGATCTTGCAACCCTCTGTGACTACCCAACCAGCTACCTGATTATAGACTGTTTGTGCTGTAACCTGAACTGCCATCTGAACTGGTTTACAGAGTAAAGAATCCGTGTAGAGTGACAAAGGCTCCGTGTGTCTGATCATCTGCTGCACTGCTCCATAGATCATCTCCACATTCTGCACCACCTGCAGGGAGCTGCTCCATCCAAGCTGCAGTATCATCTCCCCCGGAGGTCTGAAGCGGCGCTGGTGCCCATCACCAGAATCTGCAGGTGGCGTCACGACAAACTTTTACTATCTTTATTACCATTCCTTAAACCCCTTACCAGTTGACCACCAGGGCCATGGGTCTGGACAGGCCACCAGTGACATCCTAACCACAGCAGGGCCCTGACATCCAAGTTCCCATACACCCCTGGGCTAGTCACATATGCCCCCTGTGTTTACACATATGCCCCTGTGCTGGCGCATATAGCCCTTTGTGCTGGCACATATATCCCCTTGTGCTGGCACATATAGCCCCTTGTCCTGACACATATGCCTCCTGTGCTGGGAACGTATAGCCCCTCGCGCTGGCACATATGCCCCCTGTTCTGGCACATATGAGGCTACATGAGGCTAATGAGCAGGAGCATGTGACCTCTCGCTGCCTCCTGCAACCCACGCCAGCCCGTCCCAGCCCCGGACACTACTCCGAAGTGGCCCCCCCTACAGTACATGTACATTCAGATTATAAAAGGCACCCCTCAATTTCCCCCAAAATTTGAGACAACAAAAGTATGTTTAATAATCCAAAAAATACGGTATCTATCTATCTATCTATCTATCTATCTATCTATCTATCTATCTATCTATTCTAGCATATCTATCATATTTATCTAATCTATTTATTCTATCTATCTCATCACATCTCTATCTGTCTATCTAACTACCATATTTTTCGCTCTATAAGATGCACCCCAAATATGATGAAGGAACAGAGAAAAAAATATTTTTTTATGTTAAATAGGGTTTGTCTTATAATGCCAGCGTATTTCTTACAAATCATATATATGACCCCCATCCTGGTACATAGTCCCCCATCCTGGATATGGCCTCCTGTGCTACCACATATAGCCCCATGTGCTGGCATATGTAGACCCCCCTGTGCTGGCACATATGCCCCCCCTGTGCTGTCACATATAGCTCCCCTGTATTGGCACTTATAGCCCCCTGTGCTGACACATATAGCCCCTTGTGCTGGCACATATACCCCCTGTGCTGGCAGATATGACCCCTGTGCTAACACATATAGCCCCTTGTGCTGGCACATGTAGCCTCTTGTGCTGGCACACATAGCCCCCTGTGCTGGCACATATGCCTCCTGTGCTGGCACATATGCCCCCCTGTGCTGGCACATGTAGCCCCCCTGTTCTGGCACATATGCCCCCTGTGCCCAATCTAATCATGTGACCGGGCGCAAAGTGATTTAATCACTGTGCTGTGCCGATCACGTGTTCGGATGCCGCCACAGAGACAGGAGGATCTGGGAGCACTGAGCCAGCGACGGAGTGTGAGTTAAAAATGTTTGTCATTTTTTTTTTTTACTATGTGTGCGCCAGCTGGGGGTCATATAGAGTGACCATGGGGGCCATGTGTGTGTCAGCAGTGGGGCCTATAGAGTAATAGGGGGGGTGAGCGCAGGCACATTTAATATGCGCCACTCCCCTGTCCACATCTTGGCTTCAGCACCAATATGATGGACAGCGGGATCCAGTGCATATCACACGGGGCTAATGAGCGGGAGCCCGTGACCTGCCGCTGCCTCCTGCAACTTGCTCCAGCATGTCCCAGCAATTGGACACTGATCCAAAGCGGCACCCCCCCTACAGTACATGTACATTCAGATTATAAAACGCAACCCCCACTTTCCCCCAAAATCTATCATATCTGTATAATCTATTCTATCATATCTATCTAATCTATCTGTCTATCCATTGCAATGCAAATTAAAGAAGAGAAGAAAATATAATGACTCCAGACACACAAACAAGTCTCTATATGCTATATACTTCCTCTGCACCTACTATTTTTAGCAAAAAAGTAACCATTTGTCTTTTTTCCTCCATAATTAACTTTTTTATTTGGTAGTCTTATGTTGCTATGGAAGTAGTGATACCAATTATGTGTATATTTGTATTTGTATTTTTTTTTTACATTTATAAATGCATTTAGTAAGAAAAAATAAACTTTTTTAAAGAACACTGTAAATTATTTGTTAGGGTACCTTTACACGCCGCGGCGAGGAATCTGTCCGACGATATGTCGCCCTGGCACCATCGCCGTCAAATTGCCTTTGGCGGCGATAAAAAACCTGTCGCCTGGTTCCGATTACAGAGCACTGCTCTAAAATCAGAGGCAATCATGAAGGCGAGATTCACGGCTTTTGGCGTGTGAACGGGCGATAGTGATGGAATCTGTGTCGCCTATTGATTTCCCGTAGGCGTGCCACAGCGTGCTGGAGTCCGCACCACATCAGCGATGATTGGTGGTGGCTACTGTGTTCCCATTGGCTGTCACTTGACACCGCGCCATATTTGAAGAGCTGTCCATTCACCACCACACAATGGCAATGGCATCATGTATTAGCCAGCCTTCCAGCGCAGGCTGCCCAATCATAACGCTATTGCGTTGTCTAATCAGCGTGTTTGGGGCGCGGTGTACATCAGTCTGCAATACCTATGTTCTCGCCGCGCTGAACATGTACGCCCACATTCCTTTGGGAATTGCGGCATGTGAAGCGGCGAGGGGAGTCTACCGTATGTTTCCCGCTGTTGGTGTGGCGATTTCCGGGGCGACACATCGCCTTGGGTTGAGGGCGAAATTGCGGCGTGTAGAAGCCCCATCGGCGATCTGAGGCAACCATGAAAAACAGGCACACGCACGTTAGATCGCCTCCGATCGCCACAAAAAATTGCGGCGTGTAAAGGTACCCTTAGTGTCACAAGGAAATCTGAACATGCAATCATATACTTACACAATACACTATACTGCTTATGCCTTTCAGTTTTATACCTTCAGGCCGCCTATAAGGCCTCGCTCCCAGTTGCGGATAAAATTGACAAATGTAATCCGATAAAAAATTGTATTGCACTCACACCAATGTGATTCAATAAGGCAGTGCTGATCTGCAAATTTTTCTTGAGCTATAATCAGGCTGAGGAAAAAATTGCAGCACGCTGCTTATGGCGGCGTATATTGCACGAAAAATGGCTATGCAAGTCAACAGATGTTAAAAAATAGTTGGATTGTACATGGACCATTCATATGCTGTCCAAATTTTTTCACACACACATCTAAAAAAAAATCTATAGTTATAGAAAGATGATAGAAATTAGATAAATACAGTAGGATAGATGATAAATAGACAAATAGATTAGATAGATATTTTTACAACCCCCCAGACATAACATAAAATTCCTCCCTTTGAAGCTTCAGGTAAAGCTTTTTATGATAAAATAAATAAGTGAAAAGAAACAAAGTGGGGTCCCCCATATTTTTGCTAAGCAGCAAGGGTAAAACAGACAGCTGTGGACTGATATTATCAGACTTGGGTCCTCTCCATGCTAAAAATACCATACCAGAAGTGGTGCATCAGATTAGATGCATTAATTCTGGAGCTTTACCTTGGCTCTTCCTTATAGCCCTGGTGCATTGGTAATCATGGTAATGGTTTATGGGGTTGATGTCAGCTGTGTAGTGTCAGCTGGCATTAAGCCCTGATGTTTTTAATAGACAGGGGTCTATCAGGCAACCCTATTACTAAACCAGTAAGTGAAAAGAAGCAAATTACATCTGTGGAAAGATCTTAAAATTACAGTTGGGAGAAGGCACCCTTTAAATATTAGAGATATGGAGCAGTTTGCACAAGAGTGGTGCAAAATTCCAGTTGAGAGGTGTAAGAAGATTGTTGATGGTTATAGTATGTAATTAATAGCAGTTATTTATTCCAAAGGGTATACAACCAAATATTAAACTAAGGCTAGGGTCAGACCTGCGTCAGCCCTCATGCTAATGATTCCATTTAAAACTTAGTTTTTCTCAGCCTGAGCGCATAGCGTTGACATCATGTAACGCTATGCACCGGCTGCCTATTCATCGCTATGGATACCTGATGCTTCGCGCAGCCACCGGCTCCACACACAAGGACCGGATATGCGCTTTTGCTGAGCGTACAGGAAAATGCTGCAAACCGTGTTTCCTGTGCGCTCTTCAATAGCGCATATCTTGTCCTTGTGAGTGGAGCCGGCTGCTTGAAGCATCAGTTATCCATAGAGATGAATAGACAGCCGGCGCATAGCATTACATGCCATTAACGCTATGCGCTCGGGCTGCCAAAACCTATGTTTCTAACGGATTTGTCAGCCTTCAGGCTGACGCAGGTCTGACCCTAGCCTAAGGCTGCCTTCACATTTGCGGACCCCATTTCTGCCTGAAACCAAAAATATGGCATAGCCCCACGTCGTTTTAAAAAAAAATTATTTCAAGAAATAAAAAAAGCCCCAACTGTATTTTGATTACCAGCAAGGTACAACTAGGCACCTAGGGGTAGAATCCCCAGCTAAGGGAGATTTCTCACCACTGTTTTTTTAAATCCAGATTAATTAATGCAGATAAAACCTGCATCCCGTGGATATCCCTGCAATTGTAAAAATGTGATGCAACTGGATGCACACGCAGCGGTACTATTACTGATCCGTCTCATAGATCCAGGTCCCATAGAGCCACATTCAAATTGAACCCATAGTGCCCCGGGTCCGAGTGTTCACAGTTTTGAAATGGAACCACAATCACTAGAAAATGCGATTTTGGTCACAGTAAAGAAAACGTGAGCACCCGGATCAGGGGAAACCATGAAGAACTGGATGCACCCGCAATTACCTGCTCCCCATTGAAAGACAATGTGGCTGAAAACGGATTCAAGTGCATCTAGTTCAAGCTGGATACACACGGATTCCAAAAAATGGTAGCATGAAACCAGCCTAAATACACAACAAATATTCACTGTGTGAACAGTGCTGTGCGTTTGCTAAGTATTTCTGCCACAGGAAAATCCGAAGCATGAACACAACAATTTTTATTTCCCATACACTTTGCAGGGAAGGTGCTGTACTGCGGAATTCTCAAAAATATGCCAATAAATTGTGGAAAAATTGAGCCAAAAATGGAGGAAATCCATAGGGTCGGTGTGGCGCCCCTCTGGCCACAGAGAGGTATTACACTCTGACAATAAATTAGTTATCTTTGTAAGTTGTTAGTTCAGGGTTTAACCTGTGGAGTCTCATGTTACACACACACATAGGACTAGGCCATCTTAGCATAGGGGGACTGGTTATTTAGTAGGTCCCAAAAGGGGGTGGAGCCTAGGCTACAGTGGGAAAACCAGGAAGTTAGGAGAGTTTTTACCTTAGACAGAGCTGGGAAGGCAGTCAGGAAGGACAGGCCTGACAGTACCGCTGACAGGAGGGATCCCCATCTTTAAGTGGGGGCCCAGGACAGTAGGAAACTGGCCAGGACTGAATGGAGCTGGCTGGTCACGTTTGGGGAAACACCGGCAGCACGGGAAGCCGAGGCTATCAGCAGTTTATCTCTGACCGCAAACCGACGAGCTGCGGGCCCATAGTAATCGAGTTGCCGTTAGCGCCACAAGGGCATCTCACCCCTCAGGACTGAAACCGGTTCAGGACACTAGAGGTAACGGGCCGAATTCTGGTGGTGAGAGCGTCCATACAGGTAAGGAACAAACCTTACCTACTAGCTACAGACCGTAGAACTGGCGGGAGAGCTCTGCGAGGGTGGTAAAGACAGAGAAGAGTAAACTAGACCCCGAAAGACTTGAGAAGGAACACCTGGAGACTCCATAGGGGACCCTGAACCGGCAATCATCTCCTGTTAAACTAGACTGTACCGTGTATCGTTTAACATCTGGCGGTACCCAGTAAAGTGGAGTTAGAGTTGAACTGGTTTCTGTCATTCCTCTCGCCAGTGCCCGGAGGGCTTAGCACCAACACCAGAATCTCACCAGAGGGGTAAGAACTGCAACAACTACTCCCCTCATCCCTCTCATCATACTCCATCACCGCTGCCCTGAGGTAAAAGCTCCACCTGTGGGGAACTGTACCACACTCTGCTGCACCCACCATCACCTCAGTGGCCGGCTTGCAGCGCCGGTACCTATATCACCAGGAACTACAGGTGGCGTCACGTTCCCTTGTAAATATTCCCTCCCCACCATCTAACAAATGACAGCCAGGGCACAGAACCGGGAACCCGACCACCTGTGACTCCCCAGTCAATTCCATCAGACCCAGACCCGGTATCCGAGTACCCCTTGCCACCATCGGCACATAGCCTAATATTCACATACAAGGTCCCCGCTCAAAAACACCACTCCTTTCCTTCCGAGCTCAGCCGTACGCCCAAAAATTTTTTACCACTACATATGGGGTATGAGCATACTCAGGAGAAATTGGCCAGCATATTTTGAAATCCATTTTATCATGTTACCTGTGTGAGAATTAAAAAATCCTTTTTATTTCGACAAAAATGTTCTTTTAGCCTCGATATTTTCATTTTCACAGCTCAACGTTATAAAAATCTGTAAAGCACCTGGTGATTCAAGGTGCTCATCACACATGCAAATAAATTCCTTGTGTGTCTAGTTTCCAAAACGGGGTAATTTGGGGGCTTTCCACAGTTTCGGCACACAAGGACTCTCCAAACGGGACATGACACCCACAGACCATTCTATCAAAATCTGTGTTCCAAAATGAGCAAGCCCACAACCAGCTAGCATACCAACGAAACCGCTTCTTTAGATGGGGTAACAAACCTGGACACCTTTTAGCATCTTTAACAAAACCATTTTAGACTGCCACAAAAATCCCCAATATTAAACACCCTATATTCTCAGACACCCTGCTTAAATATGCGCAGTTTTTAAAGATTTCTATGCTGATCTCTATAGCCCCTCTGCAGACTCTCAATCTGATGGCTATGATTTTCTTAGGAAAGTTGACCTGCCAAAACTATCCTCTACCCAGAGAGAAATTTTGAACAAACCGATTTCAATGGAGGAAGTAGGCTTCGTTATTCAGTCTCTTAAAGTGCTTAAAGCACCTGGTCCTGATAGGTACTCAACAGAATTTTATAAATCACTGAAACCACTCCTTGTACCACATCTCACTTCCCTATTCAATCATATTATCGAATCCGGTTCTAAGCCAGATCACTTCAATGAAGCTTGCCTCTCATTACTTCTTAAATCAGGTAAAGATCCGTTGCTTCCTGCATCATACCGTCCTATCTCCCTCTTAAATGTAAATTTTAAAATACTCACCAAAATTATGGCCAATCGCTTACAATCTATACTCCCTTCCATCCTTACTACATCTCAAACAGGTTTCGTCCATAAATGATCTATTACTTACAATATTAGAACGGCATTAACCGTAATCATACACAGCCGCCAAACTAAAGCTAAACAGAACATTTTATTTACTTTGGACGCCGATAAAGCTTTTATCCCACCTTGGTCCCACCTTGGTCCCACCTTACTCAAATATTAAAATATAGACTATTTGGGCTTTCTTTTTTTAATCTCATCCGAACGCTTTATACTAACTCCCAGTCCTCCATATGGCTTTCTGGAGTTCAGTTGACTTCCTTTTCAATCCATAGAGGTACGAGGCAGGGCTATCCCCTGTCACCTTTATTATTCAATATTGCCCTTGACCCATTACTCAGGTATCTGGAGATGCTTCCTTCATTTGAGGGGATTGGGATCGGTCATCATACATTTAAAACCTTGGCATTCGCCGATGACATTTTTCTCATGGTAGCTAATCCAAAAGAATCCATTCCTTCTATAATGGGCGTATTCCATGAATTCGGGGAAATCTCAGGCTTTCGTATTAACTTTAACAAATCGCAGGCCTTGGCGATCTTTCCTAATGCTCTTAGACGGTGGCCGTTCCCTTTATCCTTACAGTGCGGACAAGGTTCTCTAAAGAATCTGGGTATCCTTTTACCTTCCAATCCCCATAATTTATACCAACTTAATATCTGACCATTAATGTCAACATTTTTATAGATGCAGTACTATTTCAGCAGTGATAGTGCACTTAAACACTGTTTCATTTTACATAAATATAAGTAGCACTATTTAAGGATTAAATATAAAAAAGAAAATTGTAGCTAAGCTAAAAAGGTAAAAGAAGACACTTAGCTTTATAAATGCGCATAAATAAACCACCCAGTCACCGCGTTGAGGTGTGTCTTGTCAACTGGGTCCCTAGATCCCTTCCTACCTATTTTCTGGCACAATTTGGATACATTTTATAGGCTGTCTGATACCTGCGAGTAATGGAGAATGGAGGCCTATAGGAGCAAGGAAAGGTGTTCCTTATTAGCAATCTTTTCCTGGTTGGAATCAAAGTTAACCTCTTCAGTAATAGACTGGAAGGCTGACATCAGAAAGCAATAGCATATTTGGACACCGGATAACTAGGTGGGAATTGGTACATACATAGGGGGTGAACCCATAATCGTACATTTTTATAGATGCAGTACTATTTCAGCAGTGATAGTGCACTTAAACACTGTTTCATTTTATATAAATATAAGTAGCACTATTTAAGGATTAAATATAAAAAAGAAAATTGTAGCTAAGCTAAAAAGGTAAAAGAAGACACTTAGCTTTATAAATGCGCATAAATAAACCACCCAGTCACCGCGTTGAGGTGTGTCTTGTCAACTGGGTCCCTAGATCCCTTCCTACCTATTTTCTGGCACAATTTGGATACATTTTATAGGCTGTCTGATACCTGCGAGTAATGGGGAATGGAGGCCTATAGGAGCAAGTGTCTTCTTTTACCTTTTTAGCTTAGCTACAATTTTCTTTTTTATATTTAATCCTTAAATAGTGCTACTTATATTTATATAAAATGAAACAGTGTTTAAGTGCACTATCACTGCTGAAATAGTACTGCATCTATAAAAATGTACGATTATGGGTTCACCCCCTATGTATGTACCAATTCCCACCTAGTTATCCGGTGTCCAAATATGCTATTGCTTTCTGATGTCAGCCTTCCAGTCTATTACTGAAGAGGTTAACTTTGATTCCAACCAGGCAAAGATTGCTAATAAGGAACACCTTTCCTTGCTCCTATAGGCCTCCATTCTCCATTACTCGCAGGTATGAGACAACCTATAAAATGTATCCAAATTGTGCCAGAAAATAGGTAGGAAGGGATCTAGGGACCCAGTTGACAAGACACACCTCAACATGGTGACTGGGTGGTTTATTTATACGCATTTATAAAGCTAAGTGTCTTCTTTTACCTTTTTAGCTTAGCTACAATTTTCTTTTTTATATTTAATCCTTAAATAGTGCTACTTATATTTACATTAATGTCAACAATTACTAAAGAAATTCACTCATGGAAGTCACTTCGCGGGCAGAACACACTTAATTAAAATGGTCTCCTTCCCCAAACTCCTATTTCCTTTACAAACATTACCCATTTTACTATTTAAAGCGGATGATCGGTTCTTGATAAAAATCTTTTGGGACTCAAGAGGAGGCTCTGGGATCAGCATTTTTAAATTACAACAGGTTAAATCACTGAGAGGTCTTAATTTTCCAAATTTTAGATTATATTGCATTGCAGCTACTTTCAGGCATTCTCTCGACTAGATATGGGCTTTTACACGATTCACTAATACTCTAATTGATGAGGCCATGTCGGGACCCATTAGTTTACCAGCCTTATTACACACACAACCTCGCAATGTCCCTATCGAGATAAAAGATAATGCCCTGCTTTGGTCAGTAGTTTTGGCATGGCGTCAAGCCACAAAGATCAGTGGTCTAGACCCCTGTTTTTCTCCCCTTTGTAGGCAATCCCTCTTTCCTACAGGGTAAATTGCCTCCAATATACCGGGAGAGACTGGGTGTAGATTGATATTGTAACCTCCTGACGACTACTCAATCTCCTCTTACTCTAGCAGATATTATCTCTAAATACCTAATCTTGGCAAGCAATATCTTTATTGCAGCTCAGATTAAACACTATGCTACCTCAGTTATGAATAGCATACCGAACAAAGTCAGGTCTAATCCTCTGCACCTTGTTTCCCTCTCTGCTCGCACAGGGGTCTACTCACTGAGTCTAATTTATATATCCATTAAACCTTCCATTTCTTGGTCGGACTGTTCTCCGAGTCCAGATAGATGGATATCACAACTTCCCAATTGTACAACATCAGATATACCGAAAGCCAAACTACGTCTTAATTCTATACTGCCATACGATAGTTACTCTACAATGGCCCTATGATATTTCATAGGGCATATATATCACCTGAAGTCAAGTCCAGGATGTCCTCCGTAGGTGACTCCTCCTCTCCTAAATGCTTCCGCTCTCCAGCGGACATCTTCCATTGTTGTTGGAAATGGCCGAAAATGCAAGAGGTCTGGGATCAACTCTGTGATCATCTTAATAGTACATTCAGTATTCCCCTTACATTATCACCTGAATGGGCATTATTTAATATATTACCACAAAATCAGCTTACCAGACTTTCTGCTCAGCAACGACTCATTTTAATTATCTGGGCTGCAGCTACCCGAAAAAGCATCCTTCATTTATGGGCGCAGGACACTATACCCACTTTAACCTTTATTTCCAGGAAGGTTAACTATCTATTCCAAATGGAATGGATTGAATCTTTATTACATAAAGAAAAACATACTGAATATTTTTTTCTCACATGGTCTCGTTATATAGACATGCAACCACTCTCTGTGCACCAATTGATTCATGGATGTTTCCAATTCACTGATTGGTATATGGGACAGCTCATTGCTGGTACCACACCAGTTAGGCTCATCTAAGTAGGTATTACTAACTCGCCCTGAGCCTGGGTAGGAGGGGCTGTTAGAGTTATAGAAAGAGTTATTGGATTAGTCGAAAACCCCGTCTTATATTACACATAACTAGATTTATACTTGATGTGTCTAAATCTACATCTAAATGTATACATTGTTTGTATTGTATGGCTTCTTTACAATAAAGACTGTTATAAATATAAAAAAGAAAAAATATTTCTCCTTCACTTCAGAACCCTGCGATGTGTTCAGTGTTTTTTTTTTACCACATGTAGGATATTGGCAAACTTGGGAGAGATTGCATAACAAATTTTTGGGTCCGTTCTCTGCTGTTACCCTTGTGAAAATGCAATACTTGAGGATAAAGTTACATTTTTCTTGGGAAAAGTGAAATGTAAATTTTTTCCTTCCACATTGCTTTAGTTCCTGTGACTCACCTGAAGGGTTAATAATCTTCTTGAATGTGGTTTTGAGTAGCGTGAGGGGTACAGTTTTTGGAATGGTGTCACGTTTGGGTGTTTTCTGTCATATAAGCCCCTCAAAGGGACTTTCAAATGTGATGTGGTCCCTGAAAAATTGGCTTTGTAAATTTTGTTGGAAAAATGAAATTGCTGATGAACTTTGAACCCTTCTAACTTTTTAACAAAAGAATTGTTTCCAAAATTGTGCTTATGTAAAGTAGACATGTGAGAAATGTTATTTATCAACTATTTTGTGTGACATAACTCTCCAGTTTAACAGTATAAAAATTAAAAGTTTGAAAATTGCAAAATTTTAAACATTTTTCGCCAAATTTCCATTTTTTTAACAAATAAGTGCAAAAATTATCATCCTAAACTCACCATTATCATGAAGTCCAATACGTCAGGAAAAAATCACTGGGATCTGTTGAAGTGTTCCAGAGTTATTACCTCATAAAGTGACACTAGTCAGAATTTAAAATAATGGCTTTATCATTAGGGTCAAAAATTAGGCTCAGGGGTGAATGGGTTAATGTGGACCTTTCACCGTTTTTTTTATATTGAACTGGACACACGTTATAATAGTGGTGGCAGAGTGGAATAATTTTTTTTTGTTTCAGTCCAAGCAGGTGTTATCAGATAGTTTTTAATGAAGGTGTGTATTTTTTACCCTGTATGATGTTGACCAATCATATGCAAGCAATAATACTCAAAGGAAAGAAGAATACCCACCACTATAGCTTAAAGCAATGTGGCTCATAGGCCTGTGAGGTGTATTTCAGCTTGGAGTAGAGACACCAGGGCTAACAAACAACTATGAAGAATAGATCTCCAGATGGTGACTTTTGTGAGAAGCCCCACACAGTGATATGAGAGGAGGAAAGCTGATAGAAGGGTTTGTAATGTGACACTGCTAAACTCAGCTGTGATGCTCCTCCCCACACTGAATCATGAAGGAGGTTAGATCAGGAGATCAGAGCTTGGTGAAAGGTCCTCTTTAAGTAGGAAAATGTAAATAAATTACTCCTAAATTATCAAATATTACATTTGGCTGGTGATTTACTTTATGTCACAACATTTGTTGGAGACTCCAGAATTATAAAGCTTAAAAAAGAAAAGAAAAATGATGCATACTTCGTTAAACACAGTCCATGGGATGTACATATTTAATGTGGAATGATTGAATGGCCTCTTTGTTACTTTCGTTCTTTATGTCTCACATTACGCATTGCTCTTTGCACATATTGTGTTCAATTTCAACAGCTTGTAAAAATCAAGTCATCTTGAAGATTCAATATTTTTTCTGTGCTTGTGAAGACATGAATATTGCTAGATCAAGGGCAAGATGTAGACATAATGTTTTCCCTGGGAAACTTTCTCATTGTAATTTTGCTTCCTTCTTTATAAAACAATACAAAGTACAAAGACAAAATATTTTCAGCTCTTTTAGCCAAAAGCCTAATGTGATCATATGGACTGCTGCATATCCCTATACACAAGAATTACCGTATATACTCGTGTATAAGCCGAGTTTTTCAGCACAGAAATTGTGCTGAAAAGTTCCCCCCTCGGCTTATACACGAGTCAGTGACGGCTGACTGTGTGGGGCCGGTGTCCGGGGGATGGAGGAGGCAGGGGGAGGCTGTACAATGAGCGGCCGGTCACGTGGGGCCGCTCATTAGTGCAATGCAATATGCACTGCATCCCCCTGTCTATCAGCGGCAGGGGAGCCGTGCATATTACATAGCACTGTCAGTGCTCTCCTGCCCCCCTGTGGTAGTATACAGCAGCCCCCCCCTGTGAGTATACAGCAGCCCCCCCGTGGTAGTATACAGCAGCCCCCCCGTAGTATATACAGCAGCCCCCCCGTGGTAGTATACAGCAGCCCCCCCGTAGTGTATACAGCAGCCCCCCCTGTGGGTATATACAGCCCCCCCCCCCCCACCCCCCCCCCGTTGCTGCCGCACACCTGTAAAAAGAAGATCTTTCATACTTATCCTCCTGCAGTCACCGCGCGCATCCTCCGCTCTTCTTCTTGCTTGCACCCGGGCCCCGGCGTCCATCCACGTGACCGCGCACAAATAATGACGTCATTATTTGTGCGCGGTCATATGGATGGACGCCGGGGCCCGGGTGCAAGCAAGAAGAAGAGCGGAGGATGCGCGCGGTGACTGCAGGAGGATAAGTATGAAAGATCTTCTTTTTACAGGTGTGCGGCAGCAACGGGGGGGGGGCTGTATATACCCACAGGGGGGCTGCTGTATATACTACGGGGGGCTGCTGTATATACTACGGGGGGGCTGCTGTATATACTACGGGGGGGCTGCTGTATACTACCACGGGGGGGCTGCTGTATATACTACGGGGGGGCTGCTGTATACTACCACGGGGGGGCTGCTGTATACTACCACGGGGGGGCTGCTGTATACTACCACGGGGGGGCTGCTGTATACTACCACGGGGGGGCTGCTGTGTATACTATGGGGGGGCTGCTGTATACTACCACGGGGGGCTGCTGTATATACTACGGGGGGGCTGCTGTATACTACCACGGGGGGGCTGCTGTGTATACTATGGGGGGGCTGCTGTATACTACCACGGGGGGGCTGCTGTATACTACGGGGGGGCTGCTGTATACTACCACGGGGGGGCTGCTGTATATACTACGGGGGGGCTGCTGTATACTACCACGGGGGGGCTGCTGTATATACTACGGGGGGCTGCTGTATACTACCACAGGGGGAGGCACTGCTGTATACTACCACAGGGGAGGGGCTGCTGTATATACCTCTGTGGCTGCTGTATACTACCACAGGGGGAGACTGCTGTATACTACCACAGGGGGAGGCTGCTGTATACTACCACAGGGGGAGGCGCTGCTGTATACTACCACAGGGGGAGGCGCTGCTGTATACTACCAACAGGGGGAGACTGCTGTATACTACCACAGGGGGAGACTGCTGTATACTACCACAGGGGGAGACTGCTGTATACTACCACAGGGGGAGGCTGCTGTATACTACCACAGGGGGAGACTGCTGTATACTACCACAGGGGGAGGCTGCTGTATACTACCACAGGGGGAGGCGCTGCTGTATACTACCACAGGGGGAGACTGCTGTATACTACCACAGGGGGAGACTGCTGTATACTACCACAGGGGGAGACTGCTGTATACTACCACAGGGGGAGGCTGCTGTATACTACCACAGGGGGAGGCGCTGCTGTATACTACCACAGGGGAGGCGCTGCTGTATACTACCACAGGGGGAGGCGCTGCTGTATACTACCACAGGGGGAGACTGCTGTATACTACTACTGGGGCTGCTGTATATACCTCTGTGGCTGCTGTATACTACCACTGGGGAGGCTGCTATATACCACTGGGGGGGACTGTATACCTGTGCTGGGGTCCACCCTCGGCTTATACACGAGTCAATAGGTTTTCCCAGGTTTTGGGGGCAAAAGTAGGGGGGTCGGCTTATACACGGGTCGGCTTATACACGAGTATATACGGTAACCAGTAAAAAAGGTAATATTGTATACTTTGTTGAATTTTTTATTAAAGGGAACCAACCTGGAGGATTTAAAGATATGAAGTAAAGGCAGTGCCATACTGGCACTAGGATAATGAGTAAAATCATACCTTCAGTTTCTAGATTTGATCCTTCATTGCTGTAAAAGATTTTATCAAAGGTCCTGAAATCACAGCAGCAGTTGATTGACATATGTAGCAGGGGCGGGACTATGAGCTTCCAGTCTTCTTTTATCATTCTTCCCCTGTGTGTACTGCTTGCCTTTATGTAATTAGCTACCCTCCTGCCATTATACTGCAGTCCAGCACATGCACATTATAATGTTGCTAAATTTCATTCACACTTCGCTAACATGTGGTCAGAGTCAGCGCACGCACAGACCACTGTCTCTGGCGCCATTTTAGTGAAGACGCATTTTTATGTTTCTTTTGGAGTAATGGCTTCTCCCTGGCAGAGTGGCATTTCAGCCCATGTTGATACAGCACTCTTTTCATTGTGGATAGTGACACAATCTTACCAGCTTCTGCCATTATCTTCACAAGCTCTTTTGCTTTTGTTCTTGGGTTGATATGCACATGTCGGACCAAAACACGTTCATCTCTGGGACACAGAACCCATCTCCTTCCTGAGCGGTATGATGACTGGACATTCTCATCTCTTTTGTACTTGCATATAATTTTCTGTACAGATGAACGAGGCACCTTCAGGCATTTGGAAATTGCACCCAAGGATGAACCAGACTTGTGCAAGTACACAAAGAAGCAGTGTATTTCAAGTGTCCATTAAAAGACATCCGCAGTTGTGTCTCTAATTAACTCAGATTTTGGCAATAAACCTGTCAGAAGCTTTCAAACACATGACATAATCATGTGCTGTCCAAAATTGTTTAAAGGCATAGAAAACTTAGTGTATGTAAACTTTTAACTTTGCAGAAAGTAATAAAAATGTGTTAAACATTCTCTCTCTCATTATTCTGGCATTTGGCAAATATAAATAAACTAGCTGGGTGCCCAATGCAGATGCATCGGGATTCTAGCAGAGCGAGTCTCTGACTCGCAATGGCCGCTTCGCGGCCAATGCTTCGCGCTGCTAAGGCGACTCGCCATGCCCGCTGCGCGGGCATAGCGAGTCGCCTTAGAACTGCTCGCAATGGCCGCTGCGCGGCCAATGCTTCGGACGTATCCACATGACGACATTGACTCGCAGCGTGAGCGGACTCAAAAGGGGCAAAAATCCCATTCGTGATTATATAATAGATATGGTAATCCTATACCGGTCATATGATCATACAGATCTTTTACTTCTCAATGCCTATTGCTGACCTGGAAAGAACTTCTGTTTATAACAGATCTATTGATGCCTTCCATTTTCAAATATGGTCGCTCCGTTTCCCTTATCAAGCCACCAACTGGAGAGTCATTGACCCTCGACTTTTCTTCCAGACTATTGTTATGCCTTAATAGAATCCTGTTCTCATTTATGCCGTATAATTTTCTTGTTCACTAATTCTTATTGTTTCTTACTTAAATGCTTGTATTCTGCATCATTCTTTTACAATAAAAAGAACATTGAAAAGAAAAGAATCCTAATTGATTTAAAATGAGAAAGGTCTATTCTGATTTCATATAAGATAGTGAGAAAAACATGCATGATTCAGATATCCAGTGGCATTGAGGTTTCCTTTGATGAAGAATGTCCCCACTATCTTTGTACTCCATATACCTCACCATACCATCAATTTTTGTGTTCCAGCAGTCTTGGAGGGATCTATCCACTGTGGGTTAGTGTCAGACCAATAGTGATGGTTTTGTTTGTTAACTTCACCATTCACAAAAAAGTTTGCTTCATCACTCATCTGAAGGCAATTGTCTATGCTGTGAAGATACAAGATGTGCAGCATCTGAAACAATGGATACTGGAAGCCCTGCTAGCATTTCTTCTGTGTGTCAAGAGTGGGAGAAGAGAGGTGCATTGACAATCCAACATAATGAACAGCACTTTGAACACATTTAAGTGGTCATAAATTTGAAAATAACTCCCCTCCCATACACTAATATGCCACAAACAGAAAATTGATATCACCAACCATTCCCATTTTATTTAGGTGCATCCATATAAATGGCCCACCCTGTACTATCCCTTCTCCATCAGCTCTCCCTACATGACATACAGGTAAGAGCTGTATTATTAAAGAATAGAATAGATTTCTTTATGTTATAGCAGCAAGGACTTCAAAGCAAAAATCACTGTAATACAAAGGTCCACGGACCGAGACCGGGCTGTGGGGGTCCCTGTGCCGGTTTGCGCCACTGCAGACCAGAACTACACAGAAAGCAGGGGCATAACAATTGTGGTTGCAGGGGTCCGGTCGAAGAGGGGCCCACACCGCCCCCTGCGATCGCCGATCGCTGCTCCTGCTTCACATGGACGTGTGTCCCTGAGGATGCACATTCATGTGACAGCGGGGCAGCACAGGCCGCTTTGGAGCTCGTGTGACAGAGAGGGGAGCCTCCTACATCCTACTACTGTTTCTGCCCCTTGCTTCCTCTGACCTCCGGCTTTCATTGTGCGTTCCACTGAGGACCGCATACAGCAGGCTGTTGCCGCCTCCTCCCATTTCCTGCTTTATGCAGTGTACAGTGGAGCGCAGCCCGGTACTTCCTCCCCTTCTCCTGAGTCTTGAATCTTCAGTTTTTGCAAGAGGAGACTGCCAGAACAGCGGGGCAACTGGGAGAGGTAAGTACAGATTTTTTTTTTAAATAAGTGAGTGCACTATGGCCAGATGAATATGGGGGAAAGGGTGCATATGTAAGGCTGCATATGTAATACTGCACTATATGGAGAGATTTCAGGCTGCATATATAATACTGCACTATATGGAGAGATATGAGGCTGCATTTATAATACTGCACTATATGGAGAGATATGAGGCCGCATATATAATACTGCACTATATGGAGAGATATGAGGCTGCATATATAATACTGCACTATATGGAGAGATTTCAGGCTGCATATATAATACTGCAATATATGAAAAGATTTGAGGCCACATATATAAGGCTACACTATATGGAGAGTATTGAGGCTGCACTATATGGAGAGTTTTGAGACTGCACTATATGGAGGACTATTAGACTGCATTATGCTATATGGAGAGCGATGAGGCTGCATTACACTATATGAAGGGCTGTGAGGCTGCATTATACTATAATGGAGCGCTATAAGGCTGCATTATGCTATATGTAGAGGCTATGAGGCTGTATTATACTCAGGGCCGCGTCAGCACCCAGTGTACCTGGGCAAATGCCGGGGCTCTGGCATGACTGAGGGGCCCACTGCCGCACGTTCGCATCGCGCACCGCCACACCGATATTATTATTTTACTGGCGCGATACGGTGCTTTATGATTAATCTCATTCCTGCTGCCGGCCGCCAGCCCCCGCTCCGCCTCTGGCCCGTCACTTCCGCAGCGCTGCCTTGCGGTCCACACACATCTAATAAATAGATACAGATACAATCCCTGCAGTGTCCTACACCGAAGTCTGGCAGCTGCTGCTGACAGTAAATGTGCTTTGATTGGAGAGAAGACAGCCAAGCTTGATGTCTCCACTCCAATCAGAATGTTTTACTTGTTGCCAGACTTTACAGTGGGAGATGCCACAGGGACAAAGCAGGTTAGTTGCACTGTGATGCTAACTTACTGTCTCTCTATTGCACCTCCCCTTAAATTCTAGCAATCAGCCCTGACAGTAAATACATTGTGAATGAAGTGGAGACAGCAAGTGAATGGACTTGATGTCTTTTGTGGTGCCCCCCTCCCCACTGATGTCTTGCAGTCGTCTCCCTGATCTAGCCATGTGTACAAATTAGCCAGATCTTCCTCGCGGGCCAAATAAAATAATCATGGGGGCCAGAGTATACCTTCTAAAAAGGTTATACTCCATGGCCAGAAATGCGTGTGGACACTTCAACCTTTCTTAATTAGTGAAGAATGGCTGCTATGATTTGCAGTGACTGTACAGTACAGCTGTTTTTCAAAATTGCAATGTGATGGAATTCATCATTGCATATGTTACTGCATGTAAATGAGCAACATCAAATGGTGAGGAGACTTATAATATTATGCAGCATTGAATATCGAGCTCGTGTTAACTTGGACATCCATCACAGGTATCTGATAAATGTTGCATGTTGCCTACCATTACCTTAAAAAGGCAGCTCAGCAGACAGGATTGCAAAAAAACAGGGCCGGCGTCAACACCCGGCGGACCCAGGCAAGTGGCGGGGCCCTGAAGTGCCTGGGGGCCCCACACTGTCTGCCGCAAGACAGCGTCCCCTGCCCTGTGCTTGTACTGCATCTTCCGATGGCTGTGGGCACCTGGATGCTGTATATTTGCCCCTGACAGGGGCCCCACTGTGTGCTCTGACCCCCCGCTCCCTCCTAATCTGTGTGGCAGATGCATAACACAATGCTCGTCTGCAATGAGCCAGCAGCAGAACTCTATGATCACCTGCAGGAAGTGCGGGAGGTGCAGGAGATCATAGAGATCTGCTGCCAGCTCAGTGCAGATAGGCATTGTGATATGCATCTGCCACACAGGTTAGGAGGGAGTGGGGGTTTTAGCATACAGGCCATCGGAGCCATCGGGGTGTGTCCAGTGCTCTGCAGTGTCTCCAGTGCTCTGCAGGGTGTCCAGTGATCTGCAGGGTGTCCAATGCTCTGCCGAGTGTCCAGTGCTCTGCAGATTGTGTCCAGTGCTCTCCAGTGTGTCCAGTGCTCTCCAGTGTGTCCAGTGCTCTGCAGATTGTGTGAGCACTGCAGATTGTGTGACCACTGCTCTGTAATGTGTCCAGTGCTCAGTTATTCTGCTGCAGTTGTGTTCATTTGATTGGCAGGGGCTGCAGAACATTGCATCCCACCTCACCAGCCCTGCTTTGTGCACTGGCTGCTGAATTGTGCTGAGCACAGGTGTAGACTGGAGGACTCTGCTGCCGGTGAGTTCTGCTGTCTCTGCTCTGTCATCCGATGTTCTTTGCGGTCACTGTGTTCTGCTGTCAGTGGGCTCTGCTGTCTATGCTCTGCCATCCGGTGTGCTTTGCTGTCACTACAGCAGATAAATAGCTGTGCAAACGGTGCTTTTTTGCTGTGGATAAGGTGTGATTTAGTTTTAATTTCTGTTCCAGACTCTACCAAATTAATGTTTTTGGGAGAGGGGGAGAGAGGGAGAGAGAAAAAGAGAGAGAGAGCAAGCGAGTGCACAAGAAGGAAGGAGACGGAGAGAGAGAGACAGTGTACAAGACAGACACAGAGAGGGAAACCTGCACACAGGGGGAGAGACATTATACAGGGAAGAGACAGATGCAGGGGAGAGACAGCGCACAGGGTAAGACAGGCACAGAGAGGGGAGACAGCTCACTCGGGGAGAGACATTATACAGGGGAGAGGCA
This sequence comes from Allobates femoralis, assembly GCA_033576535.1. Taxonomy (NCBI): domain Eukaryota; kingdom Metazoa; phylum Chordata; class Amphibia; order Anura; family Aromobatidae; genus Allobates; species Allobates femoralis. The sequence continues at coordinate 461,528,930 of JARQOC010000001.1, forward strand.
GATGCAGAGGAGAGACACAGCACACAGGGGGAGACACAGCACACAGGAGGAGACAGGAACAGTGAGGGATTATATTTGTGGGGATCATAGATATATATATATCGAAAAATGCGGCACTCACCAGAGAAGATCTTTTTGTCCTTTTATTCACATATCCAATTTACGGTACATGTGGTGAGAAGATGCGGGGAGGGGTAGAGGAGACGGCGGTCGACGGCCTGCCGTTTCGCGGACAATGCCGCTTCGACGGGTCCTGGTGTGTCACATTTAACCCCGCATCAGGTCACATTTAACCCCTCAGAAACTGAAAAGTGCCCAGTAACTTTGGATTGAATATATATATAATAATAAAGCTTTATTTATATAGCGCCAACATATTCTACAGCACTTTACAATGTAGGGTATATAATATTACGGTTCACAGCCATATATATATTATATGTACGGTATATCCAGTACATTTTAAATGGGCCCAATGAGATTCTTTCGCCCGGAGCCCACAAAAATCTGGAGCCGGCCCTGGTTATACTATATGGAGAGGATATGAGGCTGCATTATGCTATAAAGAGGGCTATGAGGCAGTATTATGATATATCGAGGGGTGTGAGGCTGCATTATATTATATGGAGGATAATGGGGGTTCATTATAATAATTGGATGACTATGAGGGCTACCTTCTGAATGGCGGACTATGGGATGCATTTTAATACATAGAGGACTATGGGGGTACATTGTAATATATGGAGGAATATGGGGATGCATTCTAATTATTGGAAGACTATGGTGACAGAAGGAGACCATATAAACCAGGATGGGGGACACATATACCACGATAAGGGCCATATTCCAGGACGAGAACCATATATAGCAGGATGAGGGACATTAATACATAATGAAGGGGAAAGGGGTCAATTTGTGAGTCTTTAATCCCTTCATGACCTTGGAATTTTTCATTTTTCATTTTCGTTTTTTGGTCCCCTGCTTCCAAGAGCCATAACTTTTTTTTATTTTTCCATCAATATAGACATATGATGGCTTGTTTTTTTGCGGGACGAGTTGTACTTTCATATGCAATAATTTATTTTACCATATAGTGTACAGGGAAATTGCAAAAAAAAATTGTAAATGCAGTGAAATTGCAAAAAAAGTGCAATAACACGTTTGTTTTTCGGGTATTTTAGACGCCAAGTTCACTTTATGGAAAAACCGACATGACAGGGTGATGCCTCAGGTCCGTACGAGTTCGTAGACACCCAACATGTATACCTTTACTAGTATCTAAGTGGTGAAAAAAAATTCAGAAGTTTGAAAAAAAAACCCTGACTTTTTGCGCTATGTTCTGCGACCCGTAGTGTTCTCATTTTTCGGGATCTGGAGCTGCGTGATGGCTTATTGTTTGCATCTTGAGCTAACGTTTCTAATGATATCATTTTTAGGGGCATCCGCAGTTTTGATCGCCCGTTATTGCTTTTTATAGAAATGTTGCGGCAACCAAAAAAACGGCATTTTGGCGTTTGTATCAATTTTTCCGTTACGGAGTTCAGGGCTCACATTAACGGATCTAATATAATGATAGATCGGGCAATTCTGAACACGGCAATACCAAACTTGTGTATTTTTTTTTGTTATACTTTTATTGTGATTGGGGGAAAAGGGGGGTGATTTGAACTTTTATATATTTTGGTTTTTTACAGGTTTTTAAAAACTTTATTTTTTTATTACTTCTTAGTTTTACACTGCCCCATAGAGAGGCACCGTGCTGCACAGGCTGATCGCTTCTGGGAGATACCGATGAGCTGCAGCTCATCAGTATCTCCCAGAATTGCGGATGGGCTCTGGTTTTCAGCGCTTGCCAACCACAACCCGGAAGTGCACTCTGACAGCATCCGGGGTCTAGCCAGGACCCCGGGCTGTCACGAGAGCGCCGGAGATCCCGCAATATTATCGCAGGATCTCCAGAGCAGGCGGGGAACGAGCTCGTTCCCCGCCGCGGCCCACTTGGATCCCGCTGTCAGTGATTGACTCAGGTCTGAATTTTGCACTGGGGCCCGCCAGATTCTAGTTATGCCACTGACAAAGTGTGCTCTGCTGCTTCTCGGAGCTGCCCACTTCCTTGCCCCAGTGACGTCCTCGCCTACTGTGACCCGCAACTGCAGCATTATGCTGCTCTGAGCTGATGTCTGCGTAGCTGTATGAGCAGAGCCGTCGGCCAATCACAGTGCAGCAGCCAGGCCCTGATTAGCCAGTGGGCTGCTACACTACAATTGGGCCACTGCTGCTGTGCTGTTATTGGCCGATGTCTACTCCCATACAACTACGCAGCTGAGGCAGAGAGCACGCAGAGCGGCGCTAACTGCAGCAGCAGACTGGAGAGCAAAGTGTTTGTCTGTGTGTGGTGTGTTTGTGTGTGTCTGTGTGAGTCTGTGTTTGTGTGTCTGTGTGTGTGTATGTCAGGTGTGTGTCTGTGTCTGTATGTGTGTCTGATGGTACCTTTACACGCCGCCACAACAGGATGGATACCAACGGCAACTTCACGTGCACGAGCACGGCCAAACGGTTACAAACGGTAATCGCATCTCCTTTACACGCCGCCACAAGGTGCGCTACGCTACGCTACATCTACAGCTAGCTACATCGCCGGGTGTCGCAAGTAGCCGTCTGTAGCTCAGCGTACCTCATTTACACACCGCAATAACAAGCTAATATGGGCGGACCTGGGGCAGGAGGGACAGCACATAGGCGTGCCACAATTGTGGATTACGAGACGTCCGTACGCTGATAGGACAAAGCAATAATACCATGATTGGCCAGCCAGCGCAGGAGGCTGATTAATACATGACGCTCGAGCAATTGCGTAGTGTGACTGGTCAGCTTCTTAAATATGCCGCCCTGTGCAGCGACAACCAATCGCAACGAAGGAGCTTCCTCCAATGATCGCTGAAGGGGCGTGGTATCCCGGAGCCTGGGTCACGCCTTAGCTACATTGCAGCTACATCGCCGGGTGTCCAGAGTTCCCTTCTGTTCCTTCTTTACACGCCGATACAGCTCGCTACAATCGGCGATGTTGCCATATGTTTATGGGCAGTGCACGGATACAGAGGTATCTGTAGCCGGCTGTGTCGTCCCGTCTTCAGACGCCGCTACTACGGGCAATATTGGCTCGACAAGCTACATTTGTAGCCTGTAGCGGGTTGTATGCATCCTGTTGTGGCGGCGTGTAAAGGTACCATGAGTGTTTCTGTGTGTCAGTGTGTGTGTTAGTGTATGTGTGTCAGTCAGTGTGTGTGTATTGATGGGGGCCGCATGGGAATAATGGGATATTATGGGCTGCTGCAAGGTGATGATGGGAATATTATGGGATGCTGCAAGGGGATGATAGAGATATTGTGGACTGCATGGGGATGATGGGTATACTGTGGCCTGCATAGGGATGATGGTGATATTATAGGCTGCAAAGGGATGATGGGCATATTATGGGTTGCAAGGGTATGATGGGGGCTGCAAGGGGATGATGGGGATACCATATTGGGGGCTGCAAAAGGGATGGAAAAATAAGACATCCCCTCAAAATAAGATGTAACGCACCTTTCAGGGAAACAGGTTACTAAATTCCACTCCTTCTCCATAGCCCCGCCTCATATAATCAAAGCCCCGGCCCTGTGCCACCCCACTGGGCTCCGGAACAATGGTCTTGCATGAAGCCGGTCCCTGGTGCAAAAAGAGGTTGGGGACCACTGCCGTAGGGGGTGAAAACACTACCAGAGAAGTCGGGGTAACATCGCTGAACCCTGTGGCACCCAGAGACAGTCCCAAGACATAGTTCATAGTGCGGAGACTTGGTGTCTTCATGGCTCCGCTGAGCCAACAGCAAACTTGACTTGGTGACTTCGTGGCCACGCTGAGCCACCAGCCAGATGCCTCTGAGGGCGCTGTCTTGCAGTGCGGTTGCCCTTAGCAACTAATCCATACCTGTGCACTTTCTCTGCTACTGTTAGCACCCAGGCTGCACCCCTACTGGTTCGAAATACCCGCATTCTCCACCATACAGAGTACATGGATTCCAACCTGTTACAGGGTACATACTTGGTTTAAGCTGCCTGAGATACAGAGCAATCAAGACGTCCACAAGATCTCTTCACCACGCCTCACCTCCTCACCATGCCTCACTTCCTCATCAGGTCGCCAGCCACCTCCAAGCCTCCATACCAGGCAGGCCTCCAGGACTGCGGCTACATCAACATGCCCAGAGCGAGCACCCTCCAGGTTCTGCCGGGATTCCCAAATGTTCAGGAGCTCCACAAATCTCTCCTTCTGGCCACAGGCTCATTCATTCATATACCTATATATATGTGTGTGTGTGTAAATATGTGTTCTGTCAGCATGCAGTGTATATATGTACACACACATATACATTTATTATATTAGTATATATATGTGTGTGTATATTACATATATATATATATATATATATATACACAATTATATATAAAGTGTATTTATGTGTGTATATATATATATATATATATAATATATATATATATATATATGTAATGTATATGTGTGATGAAAAATACATATTTACACACACACATATATGTATTATATTAGTATATATGTGTGTGTGTGTATATATATATATATATATATATATGTATATATATGCACATGAATATATATATCTATATATATACATAAATACACATTATATAATATATACATGCACACACATATACTAATATAATACCTATATATATGTGTGTGTGTGTAAATATGTGTTCTGTCAGCATGCAGTGTATATATGTACACGTGTGTGTGTGTGTGTAAATATGTGTTCTGTCAGCATGCAGTGTATATATGTACACGTGTGTGTGTAAATATGTGTTCTGTCAGCATGCAGTGTATATATGTACACGTGTGTGTGTGTAAATATGTGTTCTGTCAGCATGCAGTGTATATATGTACACGTGTGTGTGTGTGAATATGTGTTCTGTCAGCATGCAGTGTATATATGTACACGTGTGTGTGTATATATGTGTTCTGTCAGCATGCAGTGTATATATGTACACATGTGTGTGTGTAAATATGTGTTCTGTCAGCATGCAGTGTATACATGTACACATGTGTGTGTGTGGTAAATATGTGTTCTGTCAGCATGCAGTGTATATATGTACATGTGTGTGTGTAAATATGTGTTCTGTCAGCATGCAGTGTATATATGTACACGTGTGTGTAAATATGTGTTCTGTCAGCATGCAGTGTATATATGTACACGTGTGTGTGTGTAAATATGTGTTCTGTCAGCATGCAGTGTATATATGTACACATGTGTGTGTGTATATATGTGTTCTGTCAGCATGCAGTGTATATATGTACACATGTGTATGTGTGTGTGTGTAAATATGTGTTCTGTCAGCATGCAGTGTATATATGTACACATGTGTGTGTAAATATGTGTTCTGTCAGCATGCAGTGTATATATGTACACATGTGTGTGTGTATATATGTGTTCTGTAAGCATGTAGTGTATATATGTACACATGTGTGTGTGTAAATATGTGTTCTGTCAGCATGCAGTGTATATATGTACACGTGTGTGTGTGTGTGTTAAATATGTGTTCTGTCAGCATGCAGTGTATATATGTACACATGTGTGTGTGTAAATATGTGTTCTGTCAGCATGCAGTGTATATATGTACACGTGTTTGTGTGTGTGTGTGTGTAAATATGTGTTCTGTCAGCATGCAGTGTATATATGTACACGTGTGTGTGTGTGTAAATATGTGTTCTGTCAGCATGCAGTGTATATATGTACACATGTGTGTGTATATATCTGTTCTGTCAGCATGCAGTGTATATATGTACACGTGTGTGTGTGTAAATATGTGTTCTGTCAGCATGCAGTGTATATATGTACACATGTGTGTGTGTTGTGTAAATATGTGTTCTGTCAGCATGCAGTGTATATATGTACATGTGTGTGTGTGTGTGTAAATATGTGTTCTGTCAGCATGCAGTGTATATATGTACACGTGTGTGTGTGTGTAAATATGTGTTCTGTCAGCATGCAGTGTATATATGTACACGTGTGTGTGTAAATATGTGTTCTGTCAGCATGCAGTGTATATATGTACACATGTGTGTGTATATATGTGTTCTGTCAGCATGCAGTGTATATATGTACACATGTGTGTGTGTAAATATGTGTTCTGTCAGCATGCAGTGTATATATGTACACGTGTGTGTGTGTGTGTGTGTGTGTGTGTGTGTGTGAGATCAAAAAAACCTATTTACACACACACACATTTATATATGTCTGTGTGCAAATATGTATATGTGATTGTTGAAATGAATAACACGCACATCTAAATATACATATCTAGATGTGTGTGTTATTCATTTGAGTGAAGCAGTGGTGTCACAGGTAGGGAGGGGGTCACAGACAGGGAGCGAGAGACAGTGAGGGAGGGGGTCACAGTGAGGGAGGGGGACACAGTGAGGGAGGCGGGAGCGAGAGACAGGGAGGGAGGGGGACAAAGGGAGGGAGGGGAGTTCACTGGAGCCTGCACACCTGCCTCTGTCTGTGGACACGCACTGGACAACTTCAGCGCATGCGCAGATCGCTTGCTGAAGTCGGCCGCTGCGCGTCATACAACAGAGCCCCGGCCGCCAGGAAATGACACGTCCCGGCGTCACATGACCGTGACGTCGCGGGCGTGAGATTCTAAATCGTGCCCGCACTAGGAACATTGAAATGACGCCCATTAGGGCGTAATACAGCTGCACAGGGGACCCGCATAGCCGACAAACAGGCTTGGGAACGCCCCGCTCACAAAGATTCAGTAAGTTTGCAAACTACATTATTGCACTTTGATATTTGGCAAAAAGCTCACAAAGGGATGTGGCAGGCTGTATTGTAATGCTGCAGGGACACGTATTAATAGCTTACAAAGGTGATTTGGGGTGACAGGTTCCCTTTAAGTAAATTTATGTTGCAGTCATGGTATTACGACTAGGCTGCAAACAGCATGTGAAACCAAATTGGGATCTGGAGATGGTGCCATATGTCCTTACTTGTGATTGCTTTAAAGGAGAAAGCAGACAAAAACAGTATAAAAATACAATTGTCTTGTAGGTAACCCCTATATAGTTATGTACATGTATGATTTTTAAAAGTTTGCCATTTTTATATATTACATATTTTCAAAAATGGTAAGATAAGGAGTAATCAAACTACCTGCTTGACTCACTAATAAAACGGAATCCGGGATTACTAGCATCGCCAAACCAACCCCTGCAGTGATTCTACATCTATCCATGGACCTATCTATCAAGTAAGTATGGAGCGCACACTTGGGGGACACAATACTTAGGAGGAGACACTACCTGCAACCCCACAAGGCGTCAGTGTAAAAAGCTGGGTAACCACACCTTTAGCACAGTTCACATCAGAGCAGTGCCAGCTACTACCACACTTGGTAAAAACATGAATAACAAATGTCATGTCCATTTTCTACTATTACTCCTCGTGCAAATTATCAAATTGGTGCTAAAACATTATTTTATTGGAAGAATTTTACATTTTGTTTTTACAGCTAAATACTATAAGGCTTCGTGAATCTCCCATAGCTTAAAAATTCTCAGGACACCACTAGATGAATTCCTTGAGGGGTCTAGTTTCCAACATTGGGTCACCTGTAGGGGATTTCTACTGTTTTACCATGTCAGGGGCTATGAAAAATGTGACATGGTATTCGCCCAATCCCTTAAGGTACGCATCACACGTGGCAATATTGCTAGGCAATTTCACTGGCAATTTGCTGGTTCCAGTGAAATCATGGACACATTGTTCTATTTGTACACGCAACAAAATAGAACAATGTGTCCATGATTTCACTGCAACCAGCAAATTGCCAGTGAAATTGCATGCAATATTGCCATGTGTGACGGTACCTTCACAGACAAATTTATGCTCCAAAAATCAACTATTGCTCTTTCCTTTCCAAGCTCTGTCACATGCCCAAACAGCAGTTTTTGACCACCTGGTGGATATAATTTCATTAGGGAGCAATTGTGCAATGAATTTTAAGGGTCAATTAGGACAATTAGGGGTCCGTTTTCTCCTATTATCCATTGTGAAAATTGTAAGTTTAGGGCTAAAGCAACATTTTTATGAAGTATATGAACATTTTCAAGATGACCGAATGCTTTTAAATTCTTTGCAGCACCATGTGGGCTCAAAATGCTCAAGATAACCCCTAGACACTGTCTGTTGTTTTCAAAATGGGGTCAGTTGTGCTTTCTGCTGTTTAGGCACCTTAGGTGCCCTGTAAATGTGAAATTGTGCCCGCATTTTATATCTGCCAAATTGTTATCTTAAAGGGAAGCTGACCCCCCCCCGCATCTTTAGACCTGTCCCTGCACCCCCTCTTATCATTTCTAGCCATCCCTTTTGCAGAAAAAAATCAATTTTGTAAAGTAGAGAAAAGTTTATATTTACCTCATCCTGTGTGAGTTCTCTGTTTCTGAATTAGTCTCAATGGTCTGCCAGTCTGCTGCTCCCTTGTAATTATGCATGCCCCTCTCAGGTTGCTGCCTTGCTAAGAGCCTGGCCGCGTCATGAAAGGGGGCGGGCTAACGGCATGACACGATTTAGCCCCACCCCTTTCATGACGGCCAGGCTCTTACCAAGGCAGCAACCTGAGAGGGGCGTGCATAATTACAAGGGAGCAGCAGACAGGCACGCCTTTGAGACTAATTCAGAAACAGAGAACCCACACAGGACGAGGTAAATATAACTTCTTTTCTACTTTACTAATATCGACTTTTTCTGCAAAAGGGATGTCTAGAAATGATAAGAGGGGGTGCAGGGAAAGGTCTAAAGATGCGGGGCGGGGCAGTTTGTGAGGTCAGGTTCACTTTAAAATTCAAATATTGCTATTTCCCTTCTGAGCCCTTCCGTTTGTCCAAACAGAACTATAGACTACATGTGGGGTATCACTGCGCTCAATAGAAAATGGGTAACAAACTGTGGCATCTTCTCTGACAGGTTATCTCTTGCAAAGTGAAACATTTGGGGCTAAAGCAACATTTTCATAAAAAAAAGGATATTTTAAATATGATACGAATGTTTTCAAAATTCTGTTGACTGTTGTCAAAATGCTCACTGTACCCCTGGATCATCTTTGAGATGAAAGTTTCCAAAATTGGTCTTTGTGGGATTTATCTATTTAGACTTAGCTTGTGTAATTATCAAAGGCACAGTGTTGGAAAACAGTTCTCCAACCTGCGGAACCGCAGGTTCACACAGGAGGCCGCATTCCCTTGTACTCCCACTTCGTGGTACAGGCAGCTTTTCTGCATTTACATGATGTGACTCTTTAACTCACAGCATAATTAGATGATGTGAATCTGAATCCGAACGCAGATGAAAACATGCCTGGTGGAGAAAACAGTGAACATAGATTTCTTGAAATCCCTCACTATGCTGTGCTGTACAATGCAGGTTTGGATGCAACGCAATATGCTGCATCAAAACGCTGCAATCTGATTGTTGCACACACCTTAGGGGCCATGCAAATGGAATGGCACCTGTAATCTATTCAGCCTATATTGGTTCAAGTCAAATTGTGCCCTTTCCTTCTGACCTGCAGTTGTTCAAACAGAGTTTTTGACCTATCTGCAATCCCGAAGAACTGCATAACAATTGTTCATATTTTGTCATTTATCCTCTTAAATTAAAAACATTGGGCTAAATACATTTAGTGAAAGAAATACATTGTTTTTCTTCCCTTGATTAACTCCTTGTAGCACCTGAAGTTTAAACTTATCGATCGCATTTTGATATTTGAGGGTGCAGTTTTTAAAATGTTTCACGTTTGGAAATTTTGTATTTGGCCCCTCAAAGTCATTAAATCTGAACAGGGGCAGGGCGGGGAATCGCGGGATTCCAGCAGGAGGCCGGCCCTCCCACCTCCTCTGTGACATCACCACTGTACCCGCCTGCTCCATGTTAACCATGAGCAGGGCGGGAAAGGCGTGACGTCACCACAGGGCGGCAAGCGGCCAGCATTGCAATAAGCTCTGTGTTATGCTGCTTGCGAGGGAGACAATGATTGGCATCAGGGAGGCGGCGGTGGGCAGAATAAACATGCAGGGGGTGTGAAACTGCCCTTTGGCTTCAGCCCAAAACAAGCCCAGACAAACTCGAGGTACAAGGGGGCTCAAGGGCTGGGGGACCCCTTGCCTGGATGCAGCAGACATGCTGCATTCAGTGCTGTAATTAGATCACCATGTATGGTTGGTGACAGGTCCTCTTTGAGAATATAAAAATTTAAAGTTTAACAATTGCAAACCTTTTGCCAAAATTCTGATATTTCCACAAATTAAAGCAGAAAATATCGACCTAAATTCACCACTAACATAAAGTACAATATCTGCTAAAAAATATTCCCAAAATCACTGGGATATGTTGAAGCATTCCGGAGTAATTACCATATTAAGAGACACTGGTCAGATTTCAATTTGACCTGGTCCTTATGTCAAAATTTGCTCTGTCACTAAAGGGTCACTAAATATTCAAGGTTTCAGGGTTTTTTAACACTTTGGGTTGAGTTATTGTAGTTGTCCAATATTAAAACATGTATTCAAAATTACCTAAATCTATTGATTGTCTATGGTACTGTTCGAGAAAGCCAAATATGTCTGCTTTTTCAGGCTAGAGCCCAGCAGAGTTCTAGAGCAGCCATTGTGAGGATCACTGGGGGTCCCAGCAGTCAGTCTCCATCAATCGGTTAGAAAGGTAATGGATTACCATTTTGGAAATAATCCTTGAAGTAATTTCTTTTTTATTAAATATGTTTCTAAGGTGTCCCTTTATAGATCTGTAAACAAAGAGTAGAAGTAACATTTTATAAAGTGATTTATCAGAATTAAAAATACATTGCTCTTGAACATCTTTTCACTGTTTACACATTTTGGCTGAAGTTTCCAAACTACTGGACTCAAAATCCATTTTTTTTGTTTTACACATTGACTTGTAGCCAAAAGTAGTAAATGATGCCAGAATAATCAAGATCTGAACCGATGATAGGATGCAGCTGGAACAAAGCAAGGATTCTGACATTGGTTGACAACAGATATTTTTAGGATCAGTAGTTTTAACAGATTTTGTTTTCTAATAAGTTAAATGTTAAAAAACATGTTTCTGCTTCCATCTTCCATGCTGGTGACTACAACTCAGTTCAGCTGTGTTGTGACACATGTAACACAATAGCTAACATGGTAAATTAACATTTTAAGGTATAAGACAGGTGCATGGGGAATGTGTGACCCAAATGGATAGGCTAATATGAGGCCAATTTATAGGATCCATTTATAGGTGTTACTGCAACTGTATAAGCAATGGCCGCAAGGGCCGTGGAATACTAGTAACCAGGCCGGTTGGTTCTTTGAGAGGTCACGGTGGCTGTGGCCCAGCTCTATGGCCCTAGCAGTGAAGGTGGTATTCACAGGGGATTTAGAAGTCTTTTCGTTACGCCACCTGTGGTACTCGGCCAGGGATGGCCGACGCTGCTGGTTTGGGCCTCTGGGGCAGATGGTTCGGCAGCTGAGATGGTATCACCCCCTACAGGTGGAGCAGGGTCCCAGGACGGTGTGGTAGTCCATCGGGTTGATGGTTACGGTTGTTTGGGTGCAGGATGGCGGGAGCAGGAAATAATTGGAGGACACAGAAGGGTGCAGCTTCCTTTACCTTTTACTTGCTGATCGTCCAAGGGCACCCAGCTGGGTGCTGTGCTCTTCCAAGGTGCGGCCAGGTTAGCTCTCAAGCAATAAAGATCACTTCACCGAGACACCCGTCGTAAGCCTTCCCTGGTTGCTTTTTCCCCTGTGCTGGATTACTCTCCTCTCCTGCCCTGTGCCTTCTTGTACAGTATCCCAGGCTGATGGCTGCAGGAGATGGCGACATGTCCCCTGGCCCTAGATCCAGCCACCGCCCTGCAGACTACCCATGGCTAGTGGCCACTGCCCATACAGATGCAGTGGCTGAACCCTGATGCATTCCCACCAGATCGGGGCTGGTCCCCTCTCGCAACCAGTCACTCCGCCCGACTCAGATTGGGTCTAGATTCGGGGCACATGGGTGGATCTTCCACTCCCATGTCCCCTAGGACTCCATCTCTTTACGTCCTTCCTCCTCCTCCATCCTCTCCAGTCTCTACTCTTCTTTCTCTCTCTCCTCTCTTTTCTGTCCCACCCCCTCTACCTAATCCTTCCTCCAGCCAGCAGATGGGGTCTGCCCATCATGGGTCTCTTCTAACTGGCATCCCATGGCTTAGAGTTGGAATGGTGTTGGGTACAAGGTATGTGTCTCGAATCTGCGACCCCTCTCACCTGAAAGCGGTGACACCACACCTGTGGCATAGGTGCAGCATCACTGTGGCGACCAGTCTGCAGGGGCGCCACATTTAAACTGCAGCTACTATAGAATTCCAAGCCTGAAGGCCAAGTGTTGTAGGAACATTGTTCTAAATTGTAACTAGCAGCATTATTCTGTCGGGCAGTACTTTTTGGTTTTGCCTTTGTGCAAAAGATGACTGTCCAATCCTCTGTTGCTGTTATGGTAGTGGGTGCACTGGTTCAGTAAGCTATAAACCAAATCGTAAATAATGTTATAACAAAAAAAAAACTGTCCTTAGTTGATGTAGGTTGATGACCTAGTGTAGTGGATGGCTTAATATTTGCAGACCCTATAACAGATAGTGCAGGGACTAAGGAATGTGAGGGATTAACCTGTAGAAAAATATATGACCTGGCGTTGTGGACATATGGGGACCAGGATTGGGCCAGGGGTTTAGAGGAAGGGCACAATAGGGAATATATAAGAGTACAGTGTTAACCCTCCTTCTCACGTACTTGATTCTACTTATAGATGTTGAAACACATATGTGAGCAAAATCTAATACTGATAAAAGTCATGAGTTTGTTAACTTTGTCGGTGGAGCACTAGAATTAATTCTCATAGTGCGTTTACATTTTAGATAAGTGGAATGCACCAATACCACAATGTGTACTCCAGTGGCTTGTTCTTTTTGTTCTTTGTAGTTTTAGAAGACAGATACATTTTTTCCCTGACTAATACTTCCTAAAAACATGTGGATAAAGATGTTTTTGCATTATGTTGATGATGTCTTTATTGTCTGGGGAAGGAACTAAGGATCAATTTGATGCTTTTGTAAATTATCTCAATAAGAAGAATACAATAAATATGTGTTTCACATCTAATTTTGGGGGTCTAACTTTGGAATTTATGGATGTCAAAATCCAAAGCAAATGAATTAAAACCAGCTTATTATGGGCTATCCAATTTTGGTCCTTGATGAAGCCTTCCAAAAATCAGTTACCTTCTCCTACAGAGAGTTATTAAATAAAATAAAAAAGGAAGGTCAACCAGAAGAAAAGATTTATATGTAATTTTAAGTTTGGCCCGATGAATGAACCAATATGCTCAACGATTGAAATGATTTGGTATTTCATTGAAACTGATAAAGAGTAGAAGTGGCTGTGCAACACTTGGTTCAATTTAGAAAGTGCAATAATCTTAAAAATAGATTAGTCTGCAATTGCATTAATTTAAATACTAGAAAATGGTTAATGAATTGGCAATTTCAGGTGTGGTCATTGTCCTTTTTGCAAATACTGTCATACTACTAACCCTTATGTATAGAATCAGAGGTTCATAGGGTGTCCCAATTTATCTATTGTTTGCAGGACTGTATGTGGGATTCATGCTGCCCTAGCCACTTTAAGTTGTCACACCCCCTACTGATAAATCAGACTAGGACATCTTTTTCAGGCAGATCTGCCCTGTAACCTGTCTGAGAAAGGGCAAAAGATCTAAAAAGACAGAATATATGCCCTGCAATGTAAAAATGACTTGCTGATCATGTGTTCAGTGTTTTTAACTTCTTCAGGTTTTCAAAGATTCAAAGCAATTGACCAAAGTGACCTAACCATTCCTCAAGTGATTTTCGCTTGTAAACTACTCACTAGTTTATGTAACACGATTTTATTTTAAAAAAGTCCTCAAAAGATGTCAGAAAAGATGACTGAAAAGAATAAAAAAAAGTAGCTTTATCACATAAGATGCTGGTGTGTCCTGATGTGTCTTCTGCTTGAAATACCCATGAAATTCACACACATCTAAAAGACATTGTGTGTACATACCCTAAACAAGCCCATACTCTTTGAAAAATAATTAAGCCCTCGCATACACATTAGACTAAAGTTGTCAGAATCTGCCGTAATCAATAGATTTGTCACACAGTCTAATATATATGGGTGCCTCTGACTAATGATGTCCAGGAAGAAAATGATCCAGCATGTCAGATTTAGGACTGAAGATCCTTATATACTGATAAGCTCCCAGAGATGTCTGGCAATGGCTCTCTTATAGAGAACACAGGAGCACTCTGCAAAGTGAGTAGTCCTGTGTATGGGAGAGTCTGGTGTGTTAGCTGCCGGGTGAATGATCAGACAGCTTTCTATATATGGGGACATTAATTAAACACTTGTTAATCTGACAAATACAGCCTACTTCAGATGGCTGTATTATAAGCCCAGCACTATGAACCTATGTCAAGCATCATCTAATATATAAAGCTGAGTGTATGCGTGTGTATTTATGCATCAAGCCCTGCCTACTCCAAACAACCACACTCACTCCACATAGACACACCCACACTATATAGCCCCACCGACTTTGCAGAGCTGAGTGTATGTGTGTGTATGTATCAAGCCCCACCCACCCTGCATAGGCACACCCACTATGCATAGTCACAGCCACTCCGCAATGCCATGCCCACTCCACAAAGCTGAGTGTATGTGCATAGCGTCGCCCACTCCACATAGCCACGCACACTCCACATAGCCACAACCACTTCGCAGCCTGCATCAACACATATCCCTGGGTGGAGCTATGAAGGGACGAGACGATATATGGGGGTGGCACTATGAAAGAGGCAGGGCTACCAGGAGAGGTTGAGCTATGTGTAGGGGCAGAGCTATGAATGGGTGGGGCTACTGGGAAGGGGTGGGGCTATGACACACACACATACATACATTACCATATATGAGTGATATAGCGACCATATATGGGCATTACGCCTGGGCAACGCTGGGCTCTACATCTAGTATCTAATAAATTAAAGATTGCAATATCTGCATTGAATAATTACCAGAAATCATCAGCATTATCAGCACATAAACACATCACCACAACCTCCATTAGTACACGAGTACATTACCAAATCTATCGTCAGTTTATGGCTACATCACCACAACTAACATCAGTGCATGAATAATAATTATTTTATTTTTATAGTGCCAACATATTCCGCAGCACTTTACATTTCAGAGGGGACATATACAGACAATTTGAGACTTTACATAGTAAAAAATTTCAGATGCCATGAGGAGTGAGAAATGCGCCACTAGAACCACGGTCAGTACATGACTACATCACCAGGACAACCATCAGTACAGAAATACAGCACCAGATATCAGTAAACTCATCACACTTCTGTGATATCGGGAGCATAAGCACTTCACTAAAAGTCGGGCCAGGGTGCTGACTGGAGCTCTACTGAACCTGGAAATGTAGGCATGCATGGAGATCCATTTGTGTTAGCATCTAAAGATGCTAATACAACTAAATATTGGGACGCTGCCTCCCCTACTCCCCAAAAAACTCAGAATTTCATATAGAGTCTGGTAAAGTGGAGAGAAGATTTAAAAAAATACATTTTTTAAGTCTATATATTATATTATATTTCAAGTCTATTATTTCAGGTAAGGGTTCATCAAGACTAATTAATCATATACAATAATAAAAAAAAAAGAAAGGCTAAAATCCAGATGTTTTACTATTTGCAGGTCTAGAAAGGGTTAATAAACTGCTGCAAGAAGGTGACTTAATGATATGTGGCAGAAAAGAGAAAGGAAATGGGTTATACAGTTGTAAGCTGAGGGTTCATTGGGTTTTAATGATAGAAATGATTTTCGTGTATTTTTATAATTGTAACTTTTGTCCTGTATTTTATGTCCTTATGTTTTTAAGTATATGTTCAGCTGATTACTTGAAGTGAAGAATAAGATGAATAGCACACCAGTCTGTATAAAATTAAAATTAAGCTATAATAAACTATATTAAAAAGCATAGACATTGCATCACAATGTCACGTGATCCCCAGGAGAGTGAATGCCCGGTACTGCGGCACTGGAAGTAAGTATAAGTATATTTATTTTAATAGGGGCAAACATACGAGTTGAAAAGGGGTGGAAAACTCCTGTAATGGTTAGTTCAAGAGGAAAAAGTGATTTCCATAATAAGATATATTTTTTCAAGTGTAGTATTGATTTATAGGGAAGACAAAATTAATACAATGGTTACCCTTTAAATTGCATTTAGTCATCCCTAGTATTGTTGTTGTATTGGATACCTTTTGTCAAAATCTACTCAAGGTCAATGTAAAATTCACATGATTTTATATTGGTGAAAGGAAAGAAAATTGCTTTAAATGTGATTTTCATCTTTTTTACACAGAGAGTGAGCATTGGCTAAAATAAATCTTCTTTACTCCTAAAAATAGTCCTCAGTTTCTTACACTCAGGACAGAGTACTAAAACATGAATAAATGGAATTCATTGTGTGATATTGTTGAAACCAACAAATACATTTGTATGTCATTACATATAGGGCCCACCACAAAACATGAAGCCTTTCCCCTATGAAAATCATGATCCATCATCAGACTAAAATTCACATACAACCACAAAGGGTGCATCCGTGATGAGGTAATAATGGCAGCATAGTTTTCCCACGCATATATGATGTCTGAAGTTATTTCATGTTCATTATTCAGAAGTCATTTTACAGATGCTTCATATTACTGCAATGGTTGATTTTCGTAACTGACTGTAACAAAAAACCCATAATGTCCTCATGTTATCATCCTAAATTAAAGTGTAAAGTATTGAGATTGAATGATATCCTGTAGCTGTATCCACTAATATGTGATACATAGATGATAAGATACAGCGTGCTTCAGGGTGATGCCTTCTTTCCTCATAACTTAGGACGCAAGTCAGCCGTTAGGCGGCCGATCCGGCAAGCCCCATGCATTGTTTTTAGGGCTTGCGGTCTGGTGCAGAAGAGCCGGCACTTGCGGCCGCGAAAAAAAAACAGCTGCTTGCAGCTTCTTTTTATCGCGGCCACAATTGCTGGATCCGACCGATCTGACGTAACCGCACTTGCCGCATCGGACGGCAAGCCCCATAGACAATGCATGGGGCTTGCTGGATCCAGGCCGCAAGTCGGCAATTAGGCGGCCGATCTGGCAGATGCGTTATATCTGCCGCATCTGCCGCACATCAGCAAAAATGCTGATGTGAAAAGCCCCTAAGAATAGTTTTCTTTTAACCTTTGAATGTGTCCATGAAAAGTAATATGTAAACACGGGACAATTTATCATACAGTTTTATCCCAAATTATGGCATAGAACAGTTAGAAATGTCCCAAATTGTTGACCCCACTGCTGGACAATGCCATCACCTTTTTGAAGAGTGACCTGAGCTTTAACGTGAGGGGGTGTGGCTAAGAGCGGACAACAAATTATTATTTACGCCACAAAACCCGTATCATTTATGACAGGAATGTATTCCAGGCCCAGGCTGTAGTAAGATTCTTGCAGTGGATCTGGCACATGCACTGTAATAAATTTGCAAACAAATCTCAGACATCTTAAAATATTTACAAAGGTATTCACAATAATCAACTGATTCACAGAAAAATCCACCTCATAAATTTATAGCTGTTATTCACTATGACTTAAAAGAGACCACTTAATTATGGTCCAACCTCACAGAAAGAAATAATAAAGAAAATATGGTCACGTATCAAAGACATATACATATTATAAGTCTGAGATGAGTATACTAATCGGAATATGTGTATACCTACCAAGGACAACATCTGCAAAGAGTTTGTATGGGGAGTATTCAGGGGGCTGTGCGGGGAGCAGAGTATGCAGGTGGGTGTGCGGGGAGCAGAGTATGCAGGGGGCTGTGCGGGGAGCAGAGTATGCAGGGGCTGTGCGGGGAGCAGAGTATGCAGGGGGCTGTGCGGGGAGCAGAGTATGCAGGGGGCTGTGCGGGAGCAGAGTATGCAGGGGGCTGTGCGGGGACAGAGTATGCAGGGGATGTGCGGGAGCAGAGTATGCAGGGGGGCTGTGCGGGGAGCAGAGTATGCAGGGGCGTGCAGGTTGCAGGGGAGTCAGAGTATGCAGGGGGCTGTGCGGGTAGCAGAGTATAGAGGCGGCTGTGCAGGAGCAGAGTATGCAGGCGGCTGTGTGGGGAGGCATAGTATGCAGGCGGGTGTGCGGGGAGCAGAGTATGCAGGCGGGTGTGCGGGGAGCAAGTGTGCAGGGGTCTGTGCGGGGAGCAGAGTATGCAGGGGGCTGTGCGGGGAGCAGAGTATGCAGGGGGCTGTGCGGGGAGCAGTATGCAGGCGGGTGTGCGGGGAGCAGAGTATGCAGGCGGTGTGCGAGGAGCAGAGTATGCAGGGGGCTGTGCGGGGAGCAGAGTATGCAGGGGGCTGTGCGGGGAGCAGAGTATGCAGGGGGCTGTGCGGGGAGCAGAGTATGCAGGCGGCTTTGCGGGGAGCAGAGTCTGCAGGGGGCTGGCGGGGAGCAGAGTATTCAGGGGCTGCGCGGGGAGCAGAGTATTCAGGGGGCTGTGCGGGGAGCAGAGTATTCAGGCGGGTGTGCGGGGAGCAGAGTATGCAGGGGGCTGTGCGGGGAGCAGAGTATGCAGGGGGCTGTGCGGGGAGCAGAGTATGCAGGGGGCTGTGCAGGGAGCAAAGTATGCAGGGGGCTGTGCGGGGAGCAGAGTATGCAGGGGGCTGTGCGGGGAGCAGAGTATGCAGGTGGCTGTGCGGGGAGCAGAGTATGCAGGCGGCTGTGCGGAGTATACTCGGGGCTGTGCAGAGTATACAGGGGGCTGTGCGGAGTATACAGGGGGCTGTGCAGAGTATACAGGGGGATGTGCAGAGTATACAGGGGTGTGTGCGGCTGTGCGGAGTATACAGGAGGCTGTGCAGAGTATACAGGGGGCTGTGCAGAGTATACAGGGGCTGTGCAGAGTATTCAGGGGGCTGTGCAGAGTATACAGGGTGTGTGCGGCTGTGCGGAGTATACAGGGGGCTGTGCAGAGTATACAGGGGGCTGTGCGAAGTATACAGGAGGCTGTGCGGAGTATACAGGGGGCTGTGCAGAGTATACAGGGGGCTGTGCGGAGTATACAGGGGGCTGTGGGAGTATACAGGGGGCTGTGCGGAGTATACAGGGGCTTGTGGGAGTATACAGGGGGCTGTGGGAGTATAACAGGGGGCTGTGCGGAGTATACAGGGGGCTGTGCGGAGTATACAGGAGTATACAGGGGGCTGTGCGGAGTATACAGGGGGCTGTGCGGAGTATACAGGGGGCTGTGCAGAGTATACAGGGGGCTGTGCGGAGTATACAGGAGGCTGTGCGGAGTATACAGGGGGCTGTGCAGAGTATACAGGGGGCTGTGCGGAGTATACAGGGGGCTGTGCGTAGTATACAGGGGGCTGTGCGGAGTATACAGGGGCTGTGGGGAGTATACAGGGGGCTAAGGGGAGTATACAGGGGGCTGTCGGGAGTATACAGGGGGCTGTGCGGAGTATACAGGGGGCTGTGCGGAGTATACAGGGGGCTGTGCGGAGTATACAGGGGGCTGTGCAGATTATACAGGGGGCTGTGCAGAGTATACAGGGGGCTGGTCAGTGTGGGTGAGTGGTTAGTAATGAGGGGCAGTGTGGGAGGCGTCTCCCCGTCTTCCTGCAGGCTCCCGGTGGCTCCCGCAGCCTCCCAGTGTCTGCAGAGGTCTTCTACTGCAGTATAGGACCTGCGGTGATGTCACAGTCACGTGACAGCAGGTTACCATGGAGTAACCTGGTGTCACGTGACTGTGACATCACCGCAGGTCCTATAGTGCAGTAGAAGACCTCTGCAGACACTGGGAGGCTGCGGGAGCCACCGGGAGCCTGCAGGAAGACGGGGGAGACGTGAGCATATATATTTTTTTTTTAACGGTAGTGCGGCTGCGGCTCGCGATGACGCTGCGCGTCATCGCTCGCAGTGCCGCAAAGGAGCTTGGGATTCGGCTACAGTGCCCGAATTCCAAACTCCCGATTATATAAGTAGATTAGAGGAAATTATAATGAATTGAGGGTAAATGGTGTGGGAGAGAGGATGTTATGTTATAATGAATAGAGGTTGGAGAGTGGGAGAGACTACATTATTATTATAATGAATGAGAGTGGGGGTGGGAGAGGACAGGACATAATAAATTGGAGAGGCATGCAAATATGATGAATTGGGGGGGTGGAAAGAGCAAAGTGGTGGGGGGGGTATTGAGGACGCAGTAGCATGACTGGTAATTAATTACTGGTGCTATATGGCTACATCAATCCAATGGTGCGATATTTGCTCCAAGGGGTGAGTGAGATGCAGCACCGAACAGTCCATGGTAACAGCAGTGACCCAGGGGAGATAAAACAATAAAGGATTATAATTATGAACTGTCTGGAAAATTGATAGAGTTACAGCAATAAAATAAATGACTTTTTTGGTAGGGTATACAGAATTCACAAACTGGTTTTTGGCTCCAGACAGGCTTCATCAGGTAATATCAAAATGATCAATTAAAATAAAGAAACAAACAGCCTCCCTGATGTGTTTCTCCCTTACATGCTACTTCAGGATTATGAGGCAAATGCTTCTTTTTCTAATTTGATCAAACACTGCCAGAAAGGTACTACCGTATATACTCGAGTATAAGCCGACCCGTGTATAAGCCGATCCCCCTACTTTTGCCCCCAAAACCTGGGAAAACCTATTGACTCGTGTATAAGCCGAGGGTGGACCCCAGCACAGGTATACAGCCCCCAGCACTGTGGTATACAGCAGCCTTCCCAGTGGTATATACAGGCCCCAGCAGTATTATAGAAGCCTCCCCAGTGGTATATAAAGACCCCAGCAGTATTACAGCAGCCTCCCCAGTCGTATATACAGACCCCAGTGGTAATGTATCAGCCCCAGTGGTAATACAGCAGCCCCAGTGGTAATACAGCAGCCCAGTGGTAATACAGCACCCAGGGGTAATACAGCAGCCCCAGTGGTAATACAGCAGCCCCAGGGTAATACAGCAGCCCCAGGGGTAATACAGCAGCCCCAGTGGTAATACAGCACCCCAGGGGTAATACAGCAGCCCCAGTAGTAATACAGCAGCCCCAGGGGTAATATAGCAGCCCCAGGGGTAATACAGCAGCCCCAGTGGTAATACAGCAGCCCCAGGGGTAATACAGCAGCCCCAGTGGTAATACAGCAACCCCAGGGGTAATACAGCAGCCCCAGGGGTAACACAGCAGCCCCAGGGGTAAACAGCAGCCCCAGGGGTAATACAGCAGCCCCAGTGGTAGTACAGCAGCCCCAGGGGTAATACAGCAGCCCCAGGGGTAATACAGCAGCCCCAGGGGTATTACAGCAGCCCCAGGGGTTAATACACAGCCCAGGGTATACAGCCCCCAGGGGTTATACAGCAGCCCCAGGGGTAATACAGCAGCCCCAGGGGTATATAGCAGCCCCAGGGGTATACAGGCCCCCAAATGCTGGCACTCGCGCCCCCTGTGTGGTAATGGCTCCCCTGCTGCTTAACTTACCATCCCTGGTCTTCTGCACTGCACCGCGCCGATCTTCTGTGCTCCGTCCTCCATGCTCACATCCAGCTGCATCCGGGATCCCCGGCCGTCGCAGTTACGATGACGTAATCGTGCGACGGCCGGGTATCCCGGATGTAGCCGGACGGGACTCGGAGCATGGAGGACGGAGCACAGAAGACCGGCGGTGCAGAAGACCGGGGATGGTAATTCAGCAGCAGGGGGGGCCCTTACCACACAGGGGGGGGAGTGCCAGCATTTGGGGGCCGTATTGACTCGTGTATAAGCCGAGGGGGGAACTTTTCAGCCCAATTTTTGGGCTGAAAAACTCAGCTTATACACAGTATATACGGTACTTGATGCTTTGTATTTACTCACTTTGCAGTCTTCTTGTAGTTTCACTGGCTTTATGTTGCTGAGACCTGTGTTTGGCTACAGTGGTAAACAGCAGGTAAATGCTGTAAAGCAGTAAACGGAGACCAGTGGGAGGCGCTACAGTGGTAGCATTTAAAGAGGATGGACAAGACTTTTCCCAAAGGTCTACAGTCACTTTATGAGGATTCTCTGGTACCAGCGGTGAGATGAGTGGTCTGAGTGACTTTAAGTATGGAATATGAATGCTCCCATTCACTTTCTGACTAGACGTGCATGGCCTCACTGAACTCACTTGTACTAACACTTGGTCTTGCACCGGCAACAGAGAACTTTCATAGCAGGCACTGCGTGTGATTTGAAAATTTGAGAACAAGGTGACTTCAGACTTTTGTGAAAATTCTGGACAACACCTTTCAGTGACAGGGGATTCCTCAGATAAGCAATGGTCTGGTTTAATACAAACATTTATTAATCCTGGCAAAATTCATTTTAATCTTGCAAACAAAATTATTTATATGGTACAGTGCCTTTCAAAAGTAATGGCCCTCTTTGTATTTTTTATGTTTTGCTACCTTTTTTTGAAGGTTTGCATCAATTCATGTGCAGAACATGCCTACAACTGTGAACATTCGGTTTTATATTTATTGTGAAGTAAACAACATAAAGGACAAAATTACTAACATCATTGTGCATAACTACAGTATTCACTAACTTTGTACTATTCACCTATTATTCAGTACTTTGTAGAGCTATTATAGCTGCATGTTGCTTTGGAACTCTCTCCCCCAACACATCAGGCACTCCTCTACCCTGGGATACTTCAAAAGAAACCTGAAGACCCACCTCTTCCGACAAGCCTACAACCTGCAATGAGACCCAGTCCTCCACACCATGTCATGTTCGCCACTACCCCCCCTACTGTATCCCCTCTGGTACCCCATAGACTGTGAGCCTTCGCAGACAGGGACCCATCCCCTCCTGTTCCTGGTTGTCCGGACTACACGAATATATTGAATTTGTCCTCGTCTACCCTCTTAGCATGTAAAGCACCAAGGAGTCTAATGGCACTATATAAATAATAAAAATAAGTCTCTGTAAGTTTCCACATCTTGCCACTGGTATTTTTGCCCGTTTCTCATGGCGTATCTGCTCCAGCTCCTTCAAGTTAGGCTACGTTCACACACAGCGTATTTGCTGCGTTTTGTGAGGATCCATTTTTGATGCAAAACTGCACCAAGAACTCTTCCTCACAGAAAGCAGCATTCTGTGTATGAACGCCGCTGCTCTTTTCTTCCTGCGCTGTTACTTACATCACCGCGCACCCTCTGTGAGCGCCAGTGATCTCCTCATCCCAGTTAGCGCGGCCTCTAGGACCCCACAGCACCATGTGACCGGGTGACGTTGGTGGGTCACATGCTGCTGTCTAAAATACTGCACAGGTCCTATGGTGTCGGGATGAAGAGAGATCTCAGGCGGTAGCACGGCAAAGTGAGTAAAAAGTGCAGCGAAAAAACGCAAAAAGAATTGACATGCACATTCTTTTTATGCATCCGCTTTTCAGCCCAAAAGCAGATGCCTAAAAAGTGCAGCAAGTGAATGGGAAACAGTGAAATGCATTGACTTGGCTGAGACAGCTAATGTCAATGCGTTTCACTGCATTTCACTGCATTTGCGCATCCACAAAATATTGGTGCTTAAAAGGTGAAATACGCTGTGTGTGATCCCAGCCTTTGATGGTTTCCTCTGGTGAACAGCAATCTTCCAGCCTGATCACAGATTCTCAATTGAAATAAGGTCTGGGCTTTGAATATGCCACTTCAATACATTTACACATTTCCTCTTTAACCACCCGAGTGTTTCTTTAGCAGAATGCTTTGTGTCATTATCTTGTTGGAAGGTGATCTTCCATCCCAGTCTCAAAGACTGAAACAAGTTATGCTGAAGAATATCCCTGTATTTTGCATCATCCATCTTCCCCTCAACTCAGACCATTTTTCCTGTCCCTGATGCCGAAAAACATCCCCACAACAAGACGTTACCACCACCATGTTTCACTGGGATGGTGTTCTAGGGT
The DNA here is from genome assembly GCA_033576535.1 of Allobates femoralis. Taxonomy (NCBI): domain Eukaryota; kingdom Metazoa; phylum Chordata; class Amphibia; order Anura; family Aromobatidae; genus Allobates; species Allobates femoralis. The sequence continues at coordinate 461,553,172 of JARQOC010000001.1, forward strand.
TTGTCTAAGTTGTGGGGTAGGAGCTGTGTTGTTTTTGCGCTAGACATAGCGTTTGCCTTGGTGGGCAAAATGTTCAATTTTGGGCTCATCTGACCACAACACCTTCCTTCACATATTTGGGGAGGCACCCACGTCTTTTGAAAATAGCAAAACAAGCAACCTATCAATTTTTGGCTGTAGGTAAAGGCTCTTTTCTGGCCACTGTTCCATAAAGGCCAGCTCTATGGAGTATAAACATTCCATATGGTTTAATTAATAGAGCTATCAGGGGATCCCCAATCAGCTCAGCAACTTATCAAACTACACATCAAAAGGAGAAAATGTGGCATGTGCCTTTGCCTGTGCCTTTATAAAGATCGCGAAACATACGTAAGGAGTCCGATTTAGAGGGTTTCTCTCTCTTTTTCCTGCACTAGCACCTTACTGGTATAATGGATTTGTGATGCTGAATTTATTTACACTGATGTGTGCACTTTATGGGATGTTGCAATAACTTCAGCTGCCAGTCTGCATATAATAGATTACTATGCAGTCTTGATTTAGTCCTATTGGACAATGTATTTAATTAGACTGTGAATCATCCTGTGACTGTATACAATGATGGACTTGTGTCATGTAAACCCATCTACTATGTAATGTAATGTGTGCTATGTGCTATGTAATTTATGCACTCATTTTACTGCACAACGTGTTTAATCTTGTCTCCATAATAAACGAAGTTTTTAAATGCAAAACTTATGAACAGCAGTTTTTACTCCACATTTTCTCCTTTTGATGTACAGCTCAATGGAGTGTATGGCTTAGGCCAGCTTCACACTGCTGAAAATCCAATCCAGGGCTGTCAAGGGTGAACCTGACATCCCCGGACTGGATCTGGACACAGAACCAGAGCGCCATTTATGCCCTTCGGTCTGATGTGCAGCCGGATGGCTCATTTGCAGCCGCAGCTGCTGATAATTCAAGATTGCAGGGAGCTAGCCGGGGTCCTGAACTGTCAGCAGGGGACAGCTGGTGTTGCTGAGCTTCAGCATCCAGCGCCGGGTGCGGCTACAGTGCGATCCGGCGCCGTAGACCCCCATATTAGGGGATCCGGGAGCATCCGGGAGGATCAGCTTTTTCCCCCTGCAATAGCAAATGCTGCATGCAGCATTTTTGTGTCCGGGAGAAAAATCAGAATCCTTCCGGATTCTCATGGACAGATGGAAACCGGATGCCAGATAATTACCATCCGGCTCCATCTGGCCCCATAGCATACTATGGGGCCAAAATCTGGTCCGGGACTGTCAGGTTCACCCCTGACAGCCCGAATCGGATTTCACCGTGGTGTGAAGCCGGCCTTATTGTGGTTGTATGTTAAGTTTTGCTTGGGAACTCTGCAGCTCCTTCAGGGTTATATATCTTTGGTCTCTGTGCTGCCTTTCTGATTAATGCACTTCCAAGCTGAGAGTTTTTGTGAGCCCTCTCTTGGCAGATTTGTTGTTCTTTCCATTTGATGATAATGTATTTGATGGTGGTCTGGGGGATCATCAAAGATTGTGACTTATACTACTCAACAACTTTGTTGGTATTATTTCGTTGGTGATGTCTCTTGCCCAGGGTCTGGCTAGCCCAGGGGGCAGGGGGGCACATGCCCCCAGGCCAATGGTCAGGCAGCAGTTTTGGGGCCACTTGGCCATCTATCATGTTGGTCTGGGAGGCTGCTCTGCCCCCAAAGCGTACAGCTCATGGGCCACTGTTGTGTGCCTGCCCCCCAGGCCCACATTTGCCAGTCAGCCCCTGCTCTTGCTTAATTGTGTTGTAGGCTCTGTGGCTTTTCAGAAAAGATGTGTATATACTGACAGACCATATTGCAGTTAGGTAGACTTCCTTTCACTTAGAATGTGACTAAGGGTGGTAACCCACTGGCATTTAAAAAATTGGTCCATTTCTCATCCAGGAGATTCGGACGAGTGTCATCCGCTTTTTGATCTGTGTGCCATGCAACAGCTATGCGAGTGTCCGACATTTTGTAAGATCACATCCGAGTGGTGTCCGAGTGAAATCGGTGTGTGGTCCATGTGCAATCCGGTTAACTCATGCAATTTTTCTGTTTATTTTATTTGTCTGTCAGTTGGCTGCAATGTGTGGCAATTGTAATTTAAATGCTGTGTGCCAATTAGGGCTCTTTGGAGGCTATATCCCATGGACATATGTGTTCAGTAAGCTGACCATCTATCCCCTCAGTTAGCAGTGTTTTGTACTTGTCCAGCTGCTTACAGAATGGAGAATAACCTGACCCTAAACAACCACAGAGCAGGTGTTATTCCATTGCGTCATTTCCCGACGATATGGGATACCATACCCAATTGTTTGTGATCCGAGGAGGCGAGGAAGAATGTGGGTCCATCTGCTCTTCCTTCAGCGTAGCTCTCGTGGCCATCTTCAGAGGCAGTATGGTCAGTTACAGTGTCTCCGGATAAATTCTACACATATATTGTTGGAGATTCTGCAGCCTGGCATCACATTTCAAAATACCCAAATCCGGCCAAGTATTACAGCGAAAGAACGGTTTCTGTTGACACCCAGGTTAGTATGTCTTGAATTAGTTTTTTTATGGGGTGTCATTACATTAGGGTTTGGAGATATGCCTGCATGTCCCGTATACCTTAACCATGTCCTGAATTAGTGACTGTGTCCCTTATGTGGCCCTTTTGTTTTTTTTTGGAATTTTGGTTTGGCCTGTTGTGTTAGTCTTATTTTTAATTTCGATATGTATGTTTTCAGGTTCCTGTCAACTGGTGTCTCCTTTGCGGGCTAACATGTAGAGTTCCTCCTGGGCAAGTCCACGATTGGACAAATTGTGCACAACACCTGTCAGGAGATGTGGCGTCGTTTGCAGCCAAATGTCCTTCTTGAACCCACAGAAGCCAATTGGTACCGGATTGCGAATGGATGCCATCACACCTGTAATTTCCCCGACTGCATTGGTACTCTATAAGGGAAACATAACCGGATCAAGAAGCCACCCAATTCTGGCACCCTTTTTTTTAATTAAAAACATTATTTTTCTATTGTCTTTCTGGCTTTAGTTGACAGCACCTATCAGTTTATTGCAGTGGATGTTGGTTCGTATGGGCGAACTGGTGACACCAACATCTTCCAAAACTGCGTATTGGGTAGACGCCTCATTAATAAAGATCTGTATGTCCCACCATCCACACAGCTCCCAGGCTCCTTAGGAGACCCTCTCCCATTCGTGCTTGTAGGTGATGAGACGTTTCAATTGAGGCGAGAAGTTATGCGCCCATACCCCAGATGTGCATTAGACTACCAGCGCCGTGTCTTTAACTTTAAGTTAACACGTGCTAGATGAATGGTGGAGTGCACATTTAGGATTGCCAAATGGCGCATACTGATATCACCCGTTCAACTGAGTGAAACACATGTGGATTCGGTCATTAAAGCCTGTGTGATCTTACATAATTTCAGTCACTTGCATGACCGGTCTAATGACGAATCCTCATGTGTCCCTCAGCCAAGCAATCCGTACCCTCTGGTACTATCGGTTGGTAGGTCGAGGCATGAGCCATCTGCACTCTGCATGCGTGAACTATTTGCCGATTTTTTTGTTTCCCCGAAGGCTCAATCCCATGGCAAGATGAGTACGTCACTGGCCCATAAATTGTTTGGTTGGTGAGGCATCATCAATATACTGTGAATGATATGGTCTGTGTAAACTGTACAAAAGGCATTCTGACACTCATGTAATTTTATTAAAACTCTTCACATTATTGTACCTTTGTGTTATGTTTTATTCTAAAAAAAAGAAGAACAACATTTTTTTTATGTTAACATAAAAGAAATTAAATGGCACAAGAAGAACATATTTGGCTCATATGTATCTAGTATGTTACAAAAAAGAAAAAAAACACAGCCACAAGAAGTCATTAAGTGCATGAAACAATGTCTATATAGACAAAAACACCTTTACATGTTGGTGTTGGTTGATTGATAGTTGTTTGGGGGTTAGCATTGCACAGTTCCCTGGCTACCATGCACATTAAAGGGAACCTGTCACCTGATTTTAAGCCCCTACACTATCTCTAGCTGTCCCTACACCTTCCTAGCAGCGCCATATCTATCCCTTTCTTATCTAAAGTGTCCCTATTAAACATGTGTAAATGAAATATAAACTTACTGCAGTCCCCGTGGTTGGGGGACTGGGTAGGCGTGGCCACGCTGCCTTCATCACTCCTACGTGTTGTAATGCACGCCCCGCTGGGCGGCATTATTCTGGGTCCTCTCTGCCCCCAGTATTTGGAATATCCCGCCCTCTGTGTAGTTCTATGCACGGCCGGACGTCACATCCGGCGCGGTGCATTATGGGGCCAGTCACGTGATCGGCCCCAGTGCATTATGGGCTTGATCACGTGATCGGCCCGGCTCCGCGCATGCACAATGCCCTTATTGAAGCCGGGCCGATCACGTGATCAAGCCCATAATGCACTGAGGCCGATCAAGTGACCGGCCCCATAATGCACTGCGCCGGATGTGACGTCCGGCCGGTGCATAGAACTACACAGAGGGTGGGAGATTCCAAATACTGGGGGCAGAGAGGACCCAGAATAATGCCGCCGAGCGGGGCGTGCATTACAACACGTAGGAGTGATGAAGGCAGCGTGGCCACGCCTACCCATCCCCCAACCACGGGGACTGCAGTAAGTTTATACTTCTTTTACACATGTTTAATAGGGACACTTTAGATAAGAAAGGGATAGATAGGAAGCTGCTAGGAAGGTGTAGGGACAGCTAGAGATAGTGTAGGGACTTAAAATCAGGTGACAGGTTCCCTTTAAGGATTTCGAGAGACTGGTGTATGTCGTCTCGGAAGCCCCTAGTTAATGGCCGGCTTGGCCGATTTTGTGGCAATGTGAGTTCCATGCTATCCTGGTGGTGTCTGGCTACTTCTGGTACTTCTGTGGCCTTTCTACCACTTTGTGGCATGCACACAAAATCTCCCCTCTGATGACCAATATGTGCACCCTGGTTGACCTGCCTTTGTTGGTCATATGGTGCCCCATACTGTGGTTGACTGTGCCAATCACTGTTGTCTTGCATGGTTTGAGAACCTTGTGGGTCCAGTGACTGGGTCACGGTCGACCACGCACAAGATTGGTCGTGTATGGACCTTGTTTGTGGAGGGTTTTTCTGTAGGGCTTTTGCCGTGCCATGAGGCCTACTTGAGGGGCATGTTGCAAATGCTGCATGTCTCTGAATGGTGGCCACTGCGGACCAGGATTGGGAGGTCTTGCAATACTGTGCGTGACCTGTGAAGATGATGATGCTGATGTTACTGCTGTGTGCTGGGTGTCGGTCCAGCCTAGTAGGTTATCGGATAAGTTTTACCACTGCTCCAGCATGTTGAACACTAAACGGGGATGATTTGGTGGCACACATGCATCCAGCACTATTTGGACAGCAACCTTTACACGCAGTCTCAGTGGGCGCGGGATCTCCTGAAAATAACTGCTCAGGCTGCGTCTAAAGGCTTCCTCACCATCATCACTCACAGTCCTCGCAAGGTACTGCAAGACACCCGTATCCACGTCGCGACGTAGATTTGAGGATGAGAACTGCCTGCGACACCTTGCCTACGTGTCACACGTCACGAAAAAGAAGACCATGGTCTAGTCAAAGTTGGTCTGGCATTTTGTCCTTGCTCCCCTGGTGGCTGGGGTTGGGCAGCCGTCAAAGGTGTCCCTTGTGAAGTCTCCTCAGATGACCGCGACACAGCTGACTAGATAAGGCCACGGGATCTTCTTGGGACATAGAAGGGCCCAAGTCCTCGTCACCAGACCAGCCAGGTCCTTCTACGTGGTAGTCCGACTCGGAGGCAGAAAGGTTCCTCAAGTTGCTGTTAGTTCTATGAATCAAGGAATAACAACTATCACTACACTAATGTTCATAAATAACAACATATCATGAGCACAGTATATAAAGAAAACTACATATGGTCTCCGGTCCATCACAGGTGCTAGGAACGATAGCCTCTGGAAATAAATATAGACCCTCTTCCGTGGCGCAGCAGAGCCACTGGGCGGCATATTTTTTAATTCTCGCCGGTATTGGTCCTGGCAACTTCGCCAGCGCTTAGCTACCATGTCCACTGCATAATTGAAAAAAAAAATTTTTTCAATTTGCTCCAGTACATGGATTACACATTACACTTGTTAAAACATTTAAAAAATGTATACATTACCAAGGTTAATCTGGACGTCCCGCGAACTGTTGTCATGACACTGGAACAGTTGCCTGATGATGTAAGTCCAGGACGCATCCTTCTACCTCCTGTCCGCATACCCTTGGTCTCTAGGGTCCCACAGCTCTGGCCTCTTCTGGACCAGGACTATCATCATCTCAACATTAATGTGGTAGGACATGGTATGTCTGATCCGTGGAGATTTGCTTCCAAGAGTTGGGCAACTTCTGTAGCGTGTAACTTCCTGATTAGTCATGTGAAACCTCATTATCAGTGCTTATTACAAGCTTCTGAGGGTTTCAGCAGTGAAAATAACGCTTCTGACTCAGATGGTCTGTGTGCGGTCCGTGTGCGGTCCATGATTTTGTCAGACCCATAGACTTGCATTGGCGAGTCTCATGCGTGAATCGCATACTGTCGCAGCATGTTGCAACTTTTTTCACATCCAGAATCGGATGTGGAAAAAGCATCCGACACAAGCCAATGTGCTCTCAGGCATTGATTAACATTGGTCCGAGTGCAATGCGAGAAAATCACGCATTGCACTCGTTCAACTTTCACACCAATGTGTCCATACCCTTATAAAGGTAATTACTTGCACCAGAAATCTTTAAGGGCTTCATAGCAAAAGTGGTGAGTACGTATGCACATGACAATTTTTATTTATTTCATTCCATAATATTTAATTTTTGCATGTATTATTCTCACTTCACTTCCCTAACTTAGACTGTTAAGGGCTGCAGCATCACTCGCAAATCATATTACAAAAATATTTAAACACAGGCTATAATGCAGGCGTGGAGAACCTTTTACTGCCAGGAGCCATATTAATATTTCTACCATCCTTCGGGGATGCACAGAATTACCAACTTGAAAATTACCCTGCTATATTTGGTTAAACAATCAACTCATCCTTATGGCCACTTTACATGTCCCGATATCGGCGTCTAACATCGACAAAAAGTCACGTGGTTCGTGCGTTGGCCCCGATATCGTTCGTGCGTTGTGCGGTGTAAATGTACAATTCGATGCAAGAACGATGCCAAAACGATATCGGGGGAGAAATGTGCAGGCTCTCCAACTGCCCGATATTGGATGGACGATGTGGCCGGATCATGCTGTGTGAAAGCCCAACAACGATTTGGAGTACAACTTCCCCTATTCTCTCCCATGTTAAATGGTCGTTCCTGGGTCGCCCGTACAAGGGGGCGTACACATCGCAGTTGTGTTGCCTGCCGATATCTCCCTGTGTGACAGCTGCTATGCGATCTTGGATTTCTGCCCAAAAAATGCGCTCTCCCGTGCCGTTGTATCCAACATCGAAACGATGTTGGGACGTGTAAAGTGGCCATTACTGTGGTGACTGAGCTGCTTCTCCTTGGTGCAGCTGTGATGTTAGGTGATATTGATCATGTTGCTAGTGCTGATCATTGGGGAGCTATATTTAAAGGGCAGGCCGAAAAAAGGTAATTGAGGGCTGCATGAGGCCCATGAGCCTGAGGTTCCCCACCCCTGCTGTAATGTAACAATATAGGTAGAAATCCGAGGGGGTGAATACTTTTGCACGGCACTCTATGTGCCCTGCCCTGCTTTTTATTGAATATTCATTGCAAAATTGTGATCATTTATGGTAACTATTCAGTCCAATCTCCAGTATTATTAAGATGTCTTTTCAAAACATCCATGTTTGTAAACTTTGGTGAGATTCAAAATCTAACAAAACTTAAAAAAAAAATTATGTGAAAATGTTTTGCATTATGGACAGACCTCACCCTGTTCTGTTTTGGAAAAAGTAGATTGTGTGGCTGAGGCGAGCTGGCTTCAGTTTTCCCGTGCAGATCATTTAACTCATCTGGCTGTGATCTTCAGCTCTTGGAAGCCGATTCAACTCTGAGGCCAGAAGTATTAAATGTGATTTCTTTTTCCAAGTGCATATATCATTTTAAATGCAAAATGTAGACTTCCCTGAGCATGTCACCTTCACTGCATTAATGAGGTTGTGTTTTTTTTTTTACAAAAGACTGACCTTGGCAGCAGCAGCAGCTTAAAACAAGTTTGATCAAGGACCTAAGTTATTGTGAGGTGGTAAGAATAAACATGAAACCATTTCAAATGTTAATCTGAATGTCTAATAGTCTCAAAAAATAGCATGTAATTCTCTCCCTAAGGCTAGGGTCACACTTGGAGCAGGACCCATCCGCTTAAAACTTAGAACTTTGCGCTGCAGCGAAAATTTGTAAGTTTTAAGCGGATGGGTCCTGCTCCAAGTGTGACCCCAGCCTTAGGCTAGGGTCAGACCAGCATTATGGTGTGCATTCAGGGGGTTCCATCTAAAACTTCGAATTTGGCAGCATTAGTGCAGTATTACCGTAAAGGTAACACTGAGTTAACGCTGTCAATTCATCCCTATGGCAGACGGAACCCGAGTGCATTGCAAACGCCAGCTTCACCCTGCTGTAGTTTCAAATTTCGTACTTTTTCCAAGCATATCACATGACGTGCGCTCCCGTGTCATGTGATGCGCTTGGAAAAAGCACGAGATTTGAAACTCTGGCAGTGTAAAGTCGGTGTTTGCAATGCACTCGGGTTCCGTCTGCCATTGGGATGAATTGACAGCGTTAACTCAGTGTTACCTTTCCAGTAACATTGCACTAATGCTGAAAATGTCTACGTTTTAGATGGAACCCCTGAACATAATGCACAACGCTGGTCTGACCCTAGCCTATGCAGTAGACATTTTTGAAGTTGTGTGTGCCTGTGTGTGCAACATGCCTGTGACATTGTTTTTGAGACTTTGATTCCTGCTGTTTCTCTGTTGCCAGAGGAGACGTGCCATCCAAAGATGTGTCTGGGTGCATGGGGTCAATGAGCTCTGACCTCAATATGGTGCATTCCACGTCCTGTTACACCAATTGCAGGATTACCCCGTGAAATTCCAGCGCTATCTCCGGATGTCGGTGGCCGCTTTTGACGAGCTCCTTACCTTTGTACAGGATGACATTGTCCGCCAGGATACTAGATGTCGGCCAAGTATTTCAACACCTGAAAGATTAGTGGTCACCCTGAGGTATGTCATTATCTATACTGTTAGCTGTTGTCAACCACACACACTGTACACAGTCATGTGCCTCATGCATCAACCCTAATTGATCTCATTTATGCCTGAATTTAAATGTTAATATGTTCCCTTTGTCATTGCAGGTTCCTGGCTACGGGAGAAAGTTATGCATCTTTGCATTATCAGTTCCGCATTGGGCGATTTATGGGGGAGATTTATGTACAAGGGATTATTTACAAAGTTAGTTTGTCGTGACGCCACCTGCAGTTCCTGTTGAAGTAGCACCAGCGCCGCCACAGTCCTCCGGAGGTCGGTGGTATTGCGGCTGAGATGTTGTAGTCCTCCGCAAGCAGGACTGGGACCTCCGGGGCAGCAATCCTGTGAAAGGAATAAGTTCATAGGAAAGAAGATGCAGCAGAGTCGAAGTCACTTCACTCCGGGTACTTTACTGGAACTTTAGCAGCGTTATTACAGTTCAGTGCAGTAAGATGTTAAATGGCAAGTAGCTAATGGGTGGCTGCAAGCGGATCTCAGGTATCTGGATGGAACCTCAGCGTGTGCCTGTTCTCTTTCAATTCTTCCCTGCTTCCCAGTAGTTTCTGTGAAATTTGACCCCATACAGTGGATCTGGCCTCCTGGGTAACCTTCTCTGAACACTGCGGCTTCGCCCTGCTGTGTCTGGTCCCCTCTTCTGGTTGCTTGAAAGCCTGGGCAGTATAATAGATATACTCCTAGTTTGCCGGATTTTCTGTGGTCCTTGGAGGATCCCACAGGTGCAGGCTCCGGTGCCCGGTAAGCTGCCGGGGTTGGACTCTGAAGTCTTTCACCTTCCACCAGGCTGGCTGTCTGCGCCTGGGATCTGTATTTAGCCTTTCCCGGGTCCCTCAGCCGAGAGACCCTCCTTGCTCCCTCAGGCTCACTGCCTGCCTGCTGAGTCCTAGATTGCTCTAGTTCCTCCTGGAGGTGATTATATCCCCTCCCGGGTACCTCCTACCATGTGATCTAGTGTGGGGGTGCTTGTGTGTAGGTTCCACCCATCAGCCTGAAATCCACTTGCAGCTGGAGTATCGGCACCGCTTTTATGGATGCAGTACCCCTCTGTGACGCCTGCATTGCAGGGTGCCACACTAAGGGTGCCTTCACATTTGCGTATGGGAAAGCAGCGTATGCTGCGTTCCCATACGCAGTCAAACGCATGCGCACTGCGGTTCCTATGTTTAACATAGGAACGCATAGTGCCCGCGTTTGCTGCGTTCGGGTGCGGATGCGGACGATATCTGCTCCTTCCGGTGTCCAGCATCCGCGCCCGGGACGCAGCATGTTGCATTTTTTGTGCGCTCAGGGAGCTTGTAAAATCGGCAAGCGTCCCCAAGCGCACAAAACCTGCATTGTCTTCAATGGGTCCGCAGTGTTCAGCGCTTGACAGCGCTGGAGAACGCTGCGGACCCATTGAAAAATCTCCCGGTGGCCGCCGGTGATGTCACAGGAGCTCACCGACAGCCACCGGGAGATCAGCTGAGCCACTGCTGTCCTCCTCCTCCCCGCCGCCGGTAAGCACCGGGACCTGTCGGCGGGGAGTACAGCTGATCTGACAGCTGTTTGAATCTTCCCGCGCCGACATCTCCTCTCGGTGTCGGCGCGGGAAGATTCAAACAGCTGTCAGATCAGCTGTACTCCCCGCCGACAGGTCCCGGTGCTTACCGGCGGCCGGGAGGAGGAGATCTCCGGCGCTGAACTCCTCCTCCGGCCCGCCCCGGACAACGCCGATTGGCTGCCGGGCTCCCTAGTGATGTGTCCGCAGGCGGACATTCTCCGCTGCGGACACATCATAAAGACACTGGTTTTGACAGCGTTTGTGTCTGCATGCCATCAGCATGCAGACACAAACGCCAGTGTGAAGCCACCCTAACATGTATACAATTACACCCCAAAAATGTAGATAGTGCAAACAGAGTTTCTTGTGCGCTCTGCAAAAGCGCATATCTGGGGATTCTCTGTGGAGCCGGTGGCTGCGGTAAGCTTTCGGTTGCCATAGAGATCCATTGCCTGGCAGCGCATAGCGTTACCTGCTGGTAACGCTATGCGCTGCTCCTGTCAGAAACTAAGTTTCTGACGGATGCAGCAGGCTTGGGGCAGACGCAAGTTGTTGTGGAGTTGTTGTAGCCTACACTAATCCTTGACATGAATAATTTACACACATTGCGCACACTCAAGAACAGGCTACTTACCACAGGGATGTTCTTCCGCTCATGTGTCCTTTTGTGTGCAGAAGTCTTTTCCCAGATCTTGGAAGCTTGTTTCACCTAAACATGGTTTTAAAACAAACATATGATTTGTATGATGCTTAACACACATCAAAAAGACAAACAAATATGAATGGCTTTGGTTAGGGTCACACATGGCAGGCTGTTTATCTGGGTTTTGCAAACCGGATTCTGTTTTTGGAAATTGCCATGTTTGCTTCTAAAAAACGCTATGCGTTAGCGCATGGTACCTATGTGTACCATGCATTAACAGATGCGTTTCCCATAGGTCCAAATGTTAAATGCTATGTGTCTTTTTACTGCACCCAAAAACAATGCTAGCAGCGTTTTTTTTATGCAGTTTCAAAAACGCATAGCGTTTTTTTTAGTGCACTTTAGACAATGCGCTTTTTGCATTGGAGCCTATGGATCTGTTAACGCATCCGTTATTCACAAAATTCTAAGTTGAAAAACTGATGCTTTTAACAGATCCAGGGCTCATGTGTGACCCTAGCCTTTACCTTGCATCGGATATGCGCTCCCACTTGGGTCCGTGGTTGCTTGCCTCTCTTGCCTTTCTGGGACTTTTTGTGAGACTTTTTGTGCTGTTTTACAATGGGATAAAAATGAGCAATAATTAAAAAATTAAGGCCACATAATTCTTCAGAAATTTACCATAAGCAAAAATACACACAACTTTCAAATCTACATATACCAGAAAACAAAATCCGTTCCCCTTCCGCAATGGAAAGCAGATGTTTTCACACATTGGATATGGTACAATCTACATGTGATATTGGCCTTTGACAAGGTAACATGTCACACAAGGGCCAAGAACAGAGTGCTGACAATGGCTAGGGTCACACTTGCTTTTTTTTTTTCAAATCCTGATCTGGTTTTGAGCTTTCAAAAAGCTCAAAACCACATCAGGAAACACTCCTCATAGGAGCCCATTATAAAAACCAGATTGCATTACATGCAATCCGGTTACCACATCCGGCTCTACAGCCTGCGTGAAAAATCATGCAGGCTGCAGTTTTCGGAGCGGTTCTAAGCCCCGCAACGCGGTAACTGCATTGCTCAGGATGTGTAATCCTGAGCAATGCGGTTACCGTATACTTTGCTTATCCCTGCTGCCGCCAGGATAAGCAAAGTGTTAACACTGTAAACACTGTAAGCAAAGTGTTAACACTGTAAACACTGTAAATAATAATTGTGCCCATCATGTCTCTAGGGGGTGCTCACCCCCCTAGAGACATGCTGCCTACTCAGCCGTCTCCTGTCGGCTCTGTACAATTTTGTGAATGAAGCCGCAGCTCCCCTGTGAGCTGCGCGCATACTATACGTAATGTACGTATAGTATGTGCACTGTCCGAGGTCCTGTAGGCTTTTACAGTAGATCTATGGTCAGTGCACCGGCATAGATCTACTGTAAAAGCCTACAGGACCTTGGACAGCGCACATACTATACATACATTTCGTATAGTATGCACACAGCTGACAGTGCAGCCGCGGCTTCATTCAGAAAATCGTACAGAGCCGACAGGAGTCGGCTTACTGTACAGGCAATATTAACACATTACATGCCCACCTGAGTAGGTAGCATGTCTCTAGGGGGGGTGGGCACCCCCTAGAGACATGATGGGCACAATTATTATTAATATTAAAGGTTTTTTACAGTTTGCTCATCCCTGTGGCAGCAGGAATGAGCAAACTGTACGGTAACCAGATTGCTCCGGATTACACATCCGGAGCAATCCGGTTACCAGATTGCGGCTTCAGCCACACATTTGGCTTGCAAAATGTGTGGGAAGCCAATTGCGTTCAGATCTGGATGTGGTGAACGCAATTCTCTGTAAAAGTGTGACCCTAGACAATATCAAGGCCCTGGTAAGAATCATGCATGATATGGGCTCATGTTGTTGCTCTATGAAGGAAATTCACACATCCCACAAACAACATGTGTGGATTTGTGGGACTCCAGGGACAACCAAGTTATTATGCAGCAGTGGAGTACTAATGAAAAATGGATATTTAAGCCACATGGGCATAACACGTCACGCATTTAGACATGTGTTTGAATCACTCCATGTATGTTTGCCATGTGTGGTTGTAAATACTGCAGCTCATTTCCCACGCTGTACAGAACACCATAAGCCATTGTACCCTTGAGAACATCCATAGCACTCAGGCCATATGGACATAATATGTTATATGACATGGTGATGGCCTCAGTACATGAAACTTACTTGAGTCTCTCCTGAATCCGAGGAAGTACAGGAAGTAACAGTCTCCTGCAAATGTAAGAATCACATGTAAACATGCTTACCACATACATTGACATGCAAACACATTTTGGTTGGCCATACTCAATATTGTATGCCTGTACGCCTACATACCTGGTGCATGGATACAGAACATAGTAACATGGACCACACATGTGATGTCCGTTTGACATCAGTGTTTAGGTAAATGTGGGCAATTTCATCATGATGTACCACATCTGCTGGTTAAATAATGCACTTGCGGCACAATTGCAGTACAGTTGCGGCACACTTGTTGCAAGCCCCATTCATTCTCTTGGTGGCTTGCGGCATGTGCAACAAATACAGACCCAAAACCTCACAATGGTAGGTTAATGAGACCTGCTACAAGTGCTGCAAGTGTCGGATCAGCTACAAAAGCCCATTTGCCGCATCGGCCTCAAGTAAAAAATACAATTAATGGGGCTGGCCACAAGTGTGCCGCAACTGTACAGCAAGTACAGCAGCAACGTCGAAGATGCAGGAGAAGCATACAAACTGGCAAATTAGGCCAAGTTTTGGACTAAAAACCACAGAAAAAGGGCCAAAAAAACCTTTTAAGTTAAAGGGTTAAAATCACAATCCTATACTCACAGAAGCATTGAGGCAGGAGAAGTCAGACAGGGTCTCAGCTAAGGACAACTCCATATCACTCATCTGTGGAAGACACACACAAACATACATTGATAATGTATAGTGTTTATGTCGAGCCAACTGGGACGAGGGTACTCGGTACCAGACCGTGTCTGCTGCGGGGAGAAGTAACGGGTGGTCCTGGTCCGGGCCATTTCCCGGGCCTTGGCAAATAAAAGGGGTGTATTTACAGGGGATTGTCAGTCGTGACGCCACCCACCATATGCGGCCAGTGATGGGGCCGCCGCTGCTCCAGAACCTGGCAGCTTAGGTGTAATAGTTCCAGTGGGTAGAACTGTATTCCCCGGGGCAGTGATGGTATAGTCTATAATGGATATGAATGGTGAAGACGGGGTTAAAGGACACACACTCACGTTTAGTAGTCAAAGGTGCAATTCTCCTCTTCTCCTGATGCTGCAGCTTCTTCTAATCCGTGTGCAAAGCTGACAGGCTGTTAGCTCTGTAGGTGGGAGCTCTCTGTTACTGAATGTAGGGCAAAGGTTGCAATCAATACACAGACTCACAGTTTTGCTGTTTTCCAAAGCTTTACTGCAGATGTTGTTGCAGGTTATAGTCCACGGAGTCTGTAATGGGGCTAAGCTCTCTTCCCACCCTGTCCGGGTCGTCAGCTTCCTCGTGTTACGCTGTGTGTGTGTCCTGGCTGCTGCGTCTAGCTAAGCTGCTGGGACTTTTCACTCTTTCTCTGTGTTCTGCTGGTACCACTTGGCTAGGCAACTTGAGTCCTCTGTGTTGTGCTGACCCCTCCGTGTTGCTTTGCACTGGTACTAGGGGCATCTAGAGATCCCACTGTTCCTGGATTCACTGTGCTGTGGGTGCCAGACACAGTACCGGATCCGGTGTCCGTTCCGTGCGCTCTTCTGGGGCAAGTGAAAGTGTCACTCCAGCTCCCAGATGTGTTCCTCTGTCTGTAGTTCTCCTGTTCCTCTGACCCTTGCTGGGCCTGCACTAAGTTCTGTACTAACTTGTGCTATTCACAGCACTGCACTGTGCTGTACGGTCTCAGGTCTCCCTCATGAGCAGGAGTATTTAAGGGAGCAGGTGGTGCTCCCCCTCCTGGCCCAGAGGTGCTAGTGTTTGTCAGTGTGTAGTGGGGAGAGAACCTATGTGGTGTTATTGTGGCATATTAACCCATGGGGTGCCACATTCCCCCTTAGTTAAATACAGTACTCCGGGACTGTAGAAAAACATGTAACAAACAGTTAAACACAATTAATATTGACATAGACTTAAAAGTGAAAAAGTACAAAAATCACTAGAATGTGAAAAAGGGTCCAAAAAGTAAAAAAGTAGTCTTTCTGGGGGTTTAGTCTATTGCCTCCGGGCTGATACATGTATTCACAAAAGAGTTCTTACCACAACCAGTCCGTGGTATGTATGGTCCATAAATGAATAAGGAGAAAAGTTCAAAGTTCATACAGGATAGTCTCTGTAGGTACTGGGCTTTTTTAACGTTGCAACAACTATATACATTTGTCCGTTTCTGCTTAGGAGGCCTGCACCACCCCCCACAGGCACTTTCTTTCCCTAACTTAATATACATGGGGGTCAATCCAGTTCCTCCACCTTCTTGGACACAGTCTACCAGGTTCAATTTACTTTACTTTACATTTAAACAAACATATTTACATTGCACATTTTAATGACATTTTACTCTCTGTACCTAACTGGTAACTGCCCTTGGGTACTACGCTCTGATCTGCGTAAAACGGGTATACTGCTTAACACGGGTTCTGGTAACACGGGTTCTGGTTTTGGTTCCACCATTGAAGGGAATGCAATCATGGGTACGACAACTGCTCCATGGTAATTTGGCCATGTTTTAGGGAAATCTCCTAGTACCGTGTGGAATACTTCTTCTTTTTCTTTAATAGGTTGGACCTGTACGGGTTCTGTTACTTCAGGTGTCTGCAGTGTTTCAGGACACAATTTAAGCTGATCACGAGATACGACTGCTGAAGTTCTTCCTTCATCTTTACTTATCAAACAGGTTTTAACATTGTCTAGATTAGATGGTAAGACTGTGTATGGGACGGTTTCCCACTGATTGTCCAGTTTGTTAGTGCGTCTCTTTCTCTTGAGAACTTGATCACCAGTGTGTAATGGCATTGCTTGAGCATGTTTGTTAAAAGTCTTCTCTTGTCTTGCTCTAGCTTGCTGTAAGTTTCTTTCTACACATTCTTGCACTTGTTGATACTGCTTCTGACGTTTGGTATCCCAATCTGTTTCTTCTTCTACTTCTGTATCTGGTTTTACAATTCCCATTTCTAGATCAATTGGTAGCTTACCGGGTCTTGCACGCATAAGGTAGGCTGGAGTGCAGTTTGTAGAACTCACGGGTACATGGTTGTATAAGTCTACCAAGTCAGGTAATTTATCTGGCCACTGGTTTCTTTCTGATTCTGGTATGGTCTTTAACAGTTCAATTACAATATGTTTCATCTTCTCGCATAAACCATTTGTTTGAAGATGATACGTTGTTGTGCGAATCTTCTTACAACCGTACATATTGCAGAATTCCTTGAATAGTTATGATTCAAAAGCTGGACCTTGGTCTGCAAGGAATTGTTCTGGGTAACCATGTGGTCTACAGAAATGCGTCTGGAAGGCTTTTGCTGCCGTCTTCGCTGTTAGATCTTTAACAGGTACCACCACTAAGAAGCGTGAGTTATGGTCCACGATGGTTAAGGCATAGACATAGCCTGACCGGCTTGGTGACAACTTGACGTGATCTAATGCGACTTGCTCGAGTGGCTGCTTGGTTACTATTGGTTGAAGCGGAGCTTTCTGTGGATCTTTCCTTCTCAGGTTGCATGCGGCACATACTTTACACCAACGTTCAATGGATCTTCTCATGCCAACCCAATAGAATCTTTCTCTCAGGATTGCTTCTAACTTCTTCCATCCGAAATGACCTGCGTTGTCATGATAAGCTTCTAAGACCATCTGAGTGGCTCGCTTGCGCACGATTATCTGCCAGACCAGTTCATGCGTTTTAGGATTGGTATGCGTTCTGCAGAGCTTCCCTTGATGCAGGAACAACTTGCCTCTATCTTTCCATAGCTGTATAGCTTCAGCTGGGGCATTCTGATCAGGGTGTGCACGTTGTTGCGTAAGCAATTCTTTCACTAGCTTCACGGCTGGATCATTATCTTGGGCTTCGGCCCATCCGTAGTGTCTTAACGGGTTAAGATTTACTTCCTGCTTTCTTTGGTAGGCGCCGGGTTGATAATCTTGTACATTTGAACGATGAAAGGCCGGTAGTTCAATCTCTTCCAACTCTTCCGGTTCCTCTTCCACGTCTTTTAGGTGCGGCATCCGTGACAAGGCATCTGCATTCCCGTTCTTGCGACCTGCCCTGTATTTGATGACAAAGTTGTAATTAGATAGCCGGGCTATCCATCGCTGCTCCAGAGCTACTAGTTTCGCTGTATCCAGGTGAGTCAACGGGTTGTTATCCATGTAGATGGTGAATTCTGCACCTGTCAAGTAATGTTTAAAACGTTCAGTCACAGCCCAAACTACTGCCAGTAGCTCTAACTTGAAGGAGCTGTAGTTCTCGGGATTTCTTTCTGTAGGCCGGAGCTTCCTGCTTGCAAAGGCAATAACTCTTTCTTTGCCTCCTTGCATCTGTGACAATACTGCTCCCAGTCCCACGTTGCTGGCATCCGTGTATAGAATGAAGGGTTGATGGTAATCAGGGTATGCCATGATCTCTTCTCCCGGCAGTGCACTTTTCAGCTTGTTGAAGGAATCTTCTCTTTCCTCATCCCACCGTGTCAGGAAATTACAGGATGAAGACTTCTTCGATCGTCCCACCAGAATGTCTTGCAGAGGAGCTGCTAGCTTTGTGAATCCTCTGATAAATCTTCTATAATAGCCTACCAGGCCCAGGAATTGCCTCACTTCTTTCACGTTCGTAGGTCTTGGCCAATCCCTTATCACTGTGACTTTATCAGGATCCGGTGCTACTCCCTCTGAACTCACGACATGTCCCAGGTACTGTACTTTTGGTTTGAGAAGGTGACACTTGGATGGCTTGATCTTCATGCCATATTTGGACAAAGCTTCGAACACTTCTGCCAGGTCTTCTAGATGTTGCTCATACGTCTTGGAATAGACTATGACGTCATCTAAGTACAGGAGGACAGTTTCGAAGTTCTTGTGTCCTAAGCAGCTCTCCATCAGACGTTGGAAGGTCCCGGGTGCGTTGCAGAGTCCGAACGGCATACAATTAAACTCACAGAGGCCCATTGGCGTAGTAAACGCTGTCTTCTCCTTGTCGGCCTCGGCCACAGGAACCTGCCAGTACCCACTAGTCAGATCAAGGGTGGAAAAGTAGTTAGCAGATTTTAATGCAGCTAATGACTCCTCAATCCTAGGTAATGGGTATGCGTCCTTATGTGTGATGCGATTAATCTGCCGGTAATCTACGCACATTCTCATGGTCCCATCCTTCTTTTTAACTAACACTAGAGGTGCTGCCCAGGGGCTACAACTGTCTCTTATTATCCCTGCAGATTTCATTTCTCTGAGCATGTCTTTGGTGGTTTGGTAGTGAGCTGGTGGTAAGGGTCTATACCTCTCTTTTATAGGCTGATGGTTACCTGTGGGTATAGTGTGCTCTACCCCTTTAATCTGCCCAAAGTGTAACGGGTGTTTACTGAATATTTGCTCATATTCTTTCACTACCCGGTATACTCCACGCTTGTGACGGGGAGGTGTAGAACTGGTACCTACATGCAACTTTTGGCACCAATCCTCCAGCTTCTCCTCTGAGCTATTGTCATCCGCCTCACATGACGGGTTCAAGTAAAAACAATAGTACAGCGGTCTCAGGGAGCGCCAAAGGAATACTGGACAATTTAGTGGATAAGAACCGACCTTTATTCTTCCTCCAATACTACTGCCACAACGCGTTTCAACGGTCTAAGCCGTCTTCATCAGGTGGCTTAGACCGTTGAAACGCGTTGTGGCAGTGGTATTGGAGGAAGAATAAAGGTCGGTTCTTATCCACTAAATTGTCCAGTATTCCTTTGGCGCTCCCTGAGACCGCTGTACTATTGTTTTTATGTGAGTTCACGCTCTACGGAGCCAAAGCGGCAGGAGCAGCCTGGAATATCTGGAGTGTTGAGGACCTGTGGTTACCTAATTACCGGGATAAACATACTGAGGACCTGCGGTGACGCGGGTATCCGGTCCGGTAGGATTACGTGAAAATCGCGGAGCACAGATTTGTGAACGCAAACACCGGCAGGACAGCAGCACTAATAGAAAGAGGCGACCCGGAGCCCCATCACCCACACGTTTAATCTTGGTTGTGTAGACGTACACAACCATTATAGGTGAGTGCACTGGCACTTTTTATTTATATAAATAGCCCTGTGTGTCTACACATGCGCTCTTTTCTTTTTCTTTCTGCATGACGGGTTCAAGGGCTCGGCGGCTGTGATGTTGTTATTATCAACCGTGTACAACTTAGCCATGGTAGCATACTTAGGTAATGTGACCTCGTCTTCTCTGCAGTTCAAAAGGCGTAATGGCACTCTTCCCCTGTGTACGTCAACTACTCCTCTAGCAGTGAGTATGGTCGGTCTACTGTCTGAGTACACGGGTTCTACCAGGGCCTGATAGTCTTGCCCTTTAATGCCTATTGCGGCTCTGCACCACACCAACATTTCAATTTTGGGAGGTATTACAATAGGTATTGGATCACTTACTCGTACACTGCCGATCTCACCTCCGGAGATTTCTACCTGCTGCTTCAACATCAGGGCTTTGATCTCTTTGTGCAGAAGCCTCTGTTGTCCAGTTCCGGCAGTCTCGGCGATTTGCTGCAAAACACTTAACACTTCGGAAAAACATTTCTCAATTACATTCATTCCTATCAGCATCACTGGTTCACGTTCTCGCCGGTTAACATCTATGATTATAATACCCTGGTTCTGCAATTCTAGCTTCCCAACCTGAATATTCATCTCTCTAAACCCGACCTTTGGTACTAACTGTCCATTACTAGCCCATACATCAAAGTTAAAGTCATCTGGCGCACTAGTAATGTCTGAATCAGCCCAGTACCTTTTATATAGAACACGTGGGATGGATGTTATTTGGGACCCGGTATCTAGCAAGGCACTAAAGGGAATGTCATCCAACACAATAGGGATCACCGGTTTTCCTCCCACGAATTTGTCATACCAGGCTGAGGGGCCTTGAGGGTTCATTCCTGGGGAGCGGCCCGCCTGCCCAGGGCATCGTCGTTTAAAGGACACTCATGAGCAAGATGGCCTGGCGGCAAATGGGCTGTCCATCTGGTTGGTAGCGATCGCTGGGTCGTCCTCTTGCTGCTGGGTATCTCCTGGGCCTCATCCACGGGACATCCTCTCTGCTGGTCGCCAACTCGATCTTGGGTGCAGGCTTTGACTCTCGCAGTTCCTTGATGACTTTGGCCATGGAGATCACGGTGTCTGTCAGGGCATCTAGCTTTTGGTTGAGGGCAGCATTAGAAATCAGTTCTCCAGTTTCAGCAGCAGTTGCTGACATAGCAGATGTCGCTGGCGCTGCCGGCTGCTGAGGTGCTGCTGCAGTGTCCGGGACAGTTGATATCTCCCGTGGCTCTTCCAGCTGCTGCAAACGGATAGCTCTATCTTTCAGCTCAGTAAATGTCATGTCAGGGTTCTGCAGCAGTATCATGCTTAACTGTCCTCGGTGGGAAGGGGAATGGAGGCCCTCTATAAATTTGTCAAATAGCATTTTATCAGCTCCCGGGGCTAAAGCAGGTTCTGCCAGTTTAAGGGCTCTGAGTGCTTCCTGCAGGTTCAAGGCAAAGTCTCTGGCACTCTGTTTAGGCTTCTGGTGGCATGCAAAGAACCTCATCTTAGCCCGGGTATCCGCAGCAGATTCAAAAGTTGCTTTTAGTCTGGCTGCTAGATGTTCTACAGTATCCTTATCTGTGTCCAGCCAGGACGCAACCTCACGCCGTGCATTGCCGTTAATTGTCCCATTATCATTCCTACACGCTGGGCTTCAGTGAGGGGATACATCACATAATACTCTTTTATCTTTAGCATAAAGTCAGTTAATGTATTAGGCTCACCGGAGTATTGGGGCAGCCACATTGCCCCTGGAGTATACGGCACCAGGAATGGCATTATGGATGCTGTTCCTTGCACCACTGCACCGCCGGGTACTATCGCTGGGTCCGGCGCTGCAGCTCCACCGGCTGCTCCGTCACCGTCTTGTGCATCGGGCTGCGACATCTTGGGCCCCCTTAGTTAATATCCGCCCTCCGTCTTCCGCTTCTGTCCGGATGTCTATGGAAGGTTCTGGGGTGCAGCAGGGATCTTCTTCCCCGCCGGATGTCGTCAGCACCAAGGGAGGAGGCTGAATTCGTGCCAATGCAAGGTACCGCCCCCTTTCTTTCCCGCGCACCGCGCGCTCCAAGATGGCGGGTTTTCAAAAATACAGTTCAGATGGCGCAGTTCAAAAACGGTTCTCACATCAATCATGGCACACGCTGCCCGTTTTAACGGGCATGGTAGATCCTGTTCGTGACGCCAGGTCTGTCAAGCCCACTGGGACGAGGGTACTAGGTACCGGACGTGTCTGCTGCGGGGGGAAGTCACGGGTGGTACTGGTCCGGTCCGTTTCCCGGGCCCTGGCAAATAAAAGGGGTGTATTTACAGGGGATTGTCAGTCGTGACGCCACCCACCATTTGCGGCCAGTGATGGGGCCGCCGCTGCTGCAGAACCTCCGGGGATGATAGAATGGCAGCTTAGGTGTAATAGTTCCAATGGGTAGAACTGTATTCCCCGGGGCAGTGATGGTATAGTCTATAATGGATATGAATGGTGAAGACGGGGTTAAAGGACACACACTCACGTTTAGTAGTCAAAGGTGCAATTCTCCTCTTCTCCTGATGCTGCAGCTTCTTCTAATCCATGTGCAGAGCTGACAGGCTGATAGCTCTGTAGGTGGGAGCTCTCTGTTACTGAATGTAGGGCAAAGTTTGCAATCAATACACAGACTCACAGTTTTGCTGTTTTCCAAAGCTTTACTGCAGTCCTCTGTGCTGTGCTGACCCCTCCGTGTTGCTTTGCACTGGTACTAGGGGCATCTAGAGATCCCACTGTTCCTGGATTCACTGTGCTGTGGGTGCCAGACACAGTACCGGATGCGGTGTCCGTTCCGTGCGCTCTTCTGGGGCAAGTGAAAGTGTCACTCCAGCTCCCAGACGTGTTCCTCTGTCTGTAGTTCTCCTGTTCCTCTGACCCTTGCTGGGCCTGCACTAAGTTCTACACTAACTTGTGCTCTTCACAGCACTGCACCGTGCTGTACGGTCTCAGCTCTCCCTCATGAGCAGGAGTATTTAAGGGAGCAGGTGGTGCTTCCCCTCCTGGCCCAGAGTTGCTAGTGTTTGTCAGTGTGTAGTGGGGAGAGAACCTATGTGGTGTTATTGTGGCATATTAACCCATGGGGTGCCACATTTATGTATTAAAAATAATAAATTACAATTAAACATGCTTTACATGTATACATACCTTGCAGGGAAAGTTAAAGCACCTGGGAGTTTCTGACCACGCTGCAGTTAGTGACTTCCTGGTTTTCAACCAACTTTAGGTCACATGTAGAGATCATGTGACCTGTGACATCACTTAATTTGCATATCCTGCTTTGAAAACCCATAAACACATCCTGGAAAACCCGCATTCATATGTGCAATATGGGTATGTTTGTCATATACTCCAATGATAAATTAATGCATCCCACACAGTCACGTTTCCCAAAACGGGTCAAAAAATGCTGCAGACTGTGTTATGATGTGCGCTAAAAAAACGCATACCACCAAATGCATACCAATTTGGCCATGCTTTTTTTGTATTGGAGTCAATGGGTGCATTAACGCATCGGTTTGCAGACATTTTTAGATGAAAAAAGCATCCTTTTTGTGGATGCTTGGTGCTAGTGTAACCCTAGCCTAACAGCTGAGGAGGAGTGGGAGAAATTAATCTCTCCTTCTCCTCCATTATCTGCTTCATCATGTATCGCACTCCACTCAAAAGTCTACTGAGGGCATGCGAGTTCAGTGCAATGTTTTACTCCAAAACTTAGACTTATATGGGTGCGAGTGATCCGAGACTTGCTGACAATCACAGCATGCTGCAATTTTTTTCCTCAGTCTGTATAGGTCTGAGCTGCCTAAAGGTACTGTTACAAGATGCAATATTGATTTGATATCGCCTGCAATTTCACGGGAGTGCGCACTTTTTTCGCACTTTGCCAACATCGCTTAGGAGATGTTACACGTACCAATTGCACATGCAACGTCAGACGATCCGGTGACCCGGAAATCGCCTGGCAAATTGCAGAGTAGATGTTGACGATCGTAGTTGCGGCGTCACACAGCACAATCACATTATCAATGTGGGCGTACTGTTTGACACAGCCTAGGAGATAGGCATACCTGACTTTGTGCAATTGCGCCCACACCACTCCGATTGGATGGCGAAAGTGTGTTACCATTGGTCAGCCATTGCGACATGGATACAATTGACCTTTCTACCATCTGGCAGACAGGAACGCTAGTGTGTTGCAGTGTGTGCAGCAAATATGTATGGACATTGTGTACGTGTGCTGTTGCAGTAGGTAAACTACACACAAAAACCATGTACATGTGTATGCACATAAACATTGCATGTGTTAACTATGTGTGTGCATACATGTATGTATGTGGCTACATATATGTACATATGTATAAATCATACACAATGCAAGTGCCCATGTGTGTGTACACATAGCAATGTCTACATGCAGCTATCTGCGGGAAAGGCACACACAGCATATAGTGTGTGGCAAACCTCTACACCTGTGTACTGTACATGTGCACACAATGCTGCTGGGACCCATAAATACCATTGTACAGTTATACCTCACAGCACAGCCTAATGCCATGTGCTACTTCCCTCAGGTGCCAATCAAATACTCACACACGTTTGTCTGATCAGAAAATTTATATTATGAGTGTGGCCACACAAACGAAAATAGCATGAACAAGGGCACAATTGCCACTAAATACATAACTACAAAATAAGTCACATAAGAAATGTTTAAATTAACTTTAAAAAAAAATACCCATACACATAAACATAGGGTGAAAACACAAATAAACACAGTCTACTGTGTTCCCCCACGACCCACACCCTACATCTGGTGGTGCTGCCAGCAGGGCCGGCGTCAGCACCCGGCGTACCCGGGCAAGTGCCGGGGCCCGACTGCTTGGAGGGGGCCCACCGGGCCCCTGAGGCTAGGGTCACACTTGCATTGTGACCCTAGCCTGACGGCAGTATTGTCTGCTGCAGCGCAGAGCGTTTAACGCTATGCGCTGCCAGCAACTGAGCCCATAGAAAGCCGATGTTTACATTGACAACCAGTGGTTGTCAAGGTAAACGTCGGGTCTCTATGGGCTGCCGCTATGCGCTGCAACATACAATACTTGCATAAGGCTAGGGTCACAATGCAAGTGTGACCCTAGCCTCAGGGCCCCTGAGCACTGCCCCCACAGCCAGGGCCATACCCAGGGGGCAGCTGGGGGGTCATTTTCAGGCTCCTGCTGCACCGGAGGTCTCCCTCCTCCCCCCTCCACGGGAGCCGACAGAGCTGCACAGTGCACACTCTGTGCTTACAGGACCTGTGATGATGTCAATGGATGGGGAGGAGTCAGAGGTCTCATGATCAGCTCCTCAGTGTATCCTGTGCTGGCCACCATGAATGATGCTCAAATAAGGTGAAGTTTGTGTGTGGTCAGGAGGCATTTACAGTGTGAATGTAGCAGAGGTGAGTGTGTACTAGGTGTATGGCAATTAGGTGAAGGTTATGTGTGGGGTCAGGAGGAATTTACAGTGTGAATGTAGCAGAGGCGAGTGTGTACTAGGTGCATGGAGCAGAGCCGTGTGTATACGAGGAGTATGGAGCGGAGCCGAGTGTGTACGAGGTGTACGGAGCAGAGCCGCGTGTGTACGAGGTGTACGGAGCAGAGCCGCGTGTGTACGAGGTGTACGGAGCAGAGCCATGTGCGTACGAGGTGTACGGAGCAGAGCCATGTGCGTACGAGGTGTAAGGAGCAGAGCCATGTGCGTACGAGGTGTACGGAGCGGAGCCGAGTGCGTACGAGGTGTACGGAGCGGAGCCGAGTGCGTACGAGGTGTACGGAGCGGAGCCGAGTGTGTACGAGGTGTACGGAGCAGAGCCGTGTGCGTACGAGGTGTACGGAGCAGAGCCGTGTGCGTACGAGGTGTACGGAGCAGAGCCATGTGCGTACGAGGTGTACGAAGCAGAGCCGAGTGCGTACGAGGTGTACAGAGCAGAGCCGCGTGCGTACGAGGTGTACGGAGCAGAGCCATGTGTGTACGAGGTGTACGGAGCAGAGCCGCGTGCGTACGAGGTGTACGGAGCAGAGCCGCGTGTGTACGAAGTATGTGTACCAGTGGTAGCCCCCGCGGATTCCGTTCCTATAGTCTCAGCCGCCTTTGCCAGCAGCATTCTTCTCCAGAGTCTCTTCTGCCGCTGTCTGCATTCTGCAGCTCAGCATGGAGGGGCACGATGTCATCACTGTGCTGATATGTGCAGAGCGACCGGAGGAGACCGGAGCGGCAAGAAGAAAGGTGAGGAGAAAGAGAGATCTGGACGGCCAGACACTCCGCCTGGCTGCGGTGCCAGCATATGGCAGTGCGGCTCCATTGAGCTGCTTGCATTATTTGTGCGCTTCAGGATGCTTGTGTATATACCAAGCATCCTCAGACGCACAAAAATGCAACATTTTGCATTTGAAGGGTATTTTTAAAAAGCGCAAGAGAACGCAAACGCACCTTAGCCCGCTCCTAACAACGTGTAATATACTCACTGTCAGAAACAGCTCTTGCTGGTTTCGGCAGTCACTGTTCCTGTAAGGCCGCCTTCACATGGGAGTTTTTTTAAAAATGTGGCAGTTGCGGTAAAAAAAAACCTGCATCTGCCGCATTTTCCGTCTAGCGGTTGCACTTGCTGCACGTTTGCGGCAAGCCCCATGCATTGTCTATGGGGCTTGCGGTAAGTGTGCGGCAATATATATATATACATTATATATATATATATATATATATATATATATATATATATATATATATAGTCCGCGATATGTACTTAAAGGGGGCCCACTGAGACCTTTTCGCCCGGGGCCCAAAGAAACCTGGAGCCGGCCCTGGCTGCCAGGCCACCGCCCCATGGCCATTGAAGTGGGAGCAGTAGCTGTCTCTGCTGCTCCTGGCATCCTGCTGATGTCGGCCCTGGCCCAACGACTGAAGTGGCGCTATGCCAGGTTCGTTTGCACGCCACTCACCTGGCATGAGTTCCCCAGTTGCAGGATCCACAGAATCCACAAGACTTGCTGGCGTGTATGATTGAACATCCCTACAACGCAGAAAGTTATGTAGCACACAACACACCATCACTACTATATCGATAGATTGCAGTTTCAAATTTAAAGCAGTATGAAACACGCGGAATCTATTGGCCATGATCCCAAATGCACCACACGATGTACCCGGGATAGCCGGTTAGTTGAAAATACGTTGCTCAGGGGTGATAGTCCTTTGGTGATATGGCCGTAATAGGTTGACATGAAGTGGAAAGGCTTCATCCTCCACAAAGGCAAAGTTAAGATGTTCAGTGGTGTTATAATTTGTGGGTAAGTTCAGGGGCCCGCTCCTAAGGTCTTGGCCAAAGGATGTCTGTGCCCACACCCCCCATCAGACACATGCCCGTTCATCCCCACATCCACGAGGAGGAACTCATAGCTGGCATTGACGAGGGCCATGAGGACCACACTGAAGTGCCTTTTATAACTGTTGGGGGGTTGTGTGATCTTCACATGCTTGCCACCCAATACCTCCCCCCCCCCCGCAGTTTGGGAATTGCCACCTCTCCTGGAAGCCAGTGGCAACTTCCAACCATTCTGCAGGGGTGTTTGGAAAATGCATATAGGTTGGCAAGAGACATGTCACAATGGCCTCACACATCTCAGGGATTAGGCGGCTCAGCAGTGGGCGTGAGACAGCAGGAAAATACTGCAGGTCAGTCATCGAGCGCCCTGTTGCCAGTAAACGCAGAGTCACAGGCAAACGCTCCTCTGCTGGCACAGCTTCACATATCACAATGTCCTCACGGGCAATATGTGGCGTAACCAAGTCCAATAGGAATTGGAAAGACTCCTCGGACATCTGGAGATAGTTTCTGAAGTCCTACGGATTCCTGTCCTCCATCTGACGGACCAGGCCCATGTGACTCAGGTGGCGCCTTTGCAGGAGCCAATCCCGAGACCACATATGCCGTCGTCTACGCCTCTGCAGTCTCTCATTTCTCTCATCCGTCACAAGGCATCCTCCACCATGGCCACAGCCACTACTGCCATCGTTGTACGATGCATGACATCAAATGTCTGTTTGAAACGCTCTGTCAATGTGAAAGCAGAAAAAAAAATATGAGCACATGGAGGCATTGCAAGACAACATAACCTCAAATACCCAATGTACATAGTCCTCTCTCAACCCTCAAATACACACTTTCATGGTTTCGCTGTAACGTTTCAACCCACTTAATGATGTGCATCCTCCCTTAATGTACACACTACAGTGTCACTGTCCACTAAACACCTACATCACATATGTTAACCCATCCTACTCCTCATGTACACCCTACAAATAATGGACATACAGAAAGCCCGTACAATAACAATATGGCTCACATGGATGGCCACACTCAATATGTACCGTATATACTCGTGTATAAGCCGAGTTTTTCATCCCAAAAATTGGGCTGAAAAGTCACCCCCTCGGCTTATACATGGGTCAATACGGTAATCCTATGGTGGGGAGGCTGGAGGAGGCGGGGGGAGGCTGCTGACTGAGCGGCTCGTCATGTGGGGCCGCTCATTATATATGCACGGCTCCCCCCGCCCATCACAGCGGCAGGGGGAGCCATGCATACAGTCCCCCAGTGTATACAGGCAGCCCCCCAGTGGCACTAGCCCCCCCATCATGTGAAGAGCCCCCCACACTTTGCAGAGCCCCCCCGCTGCATTATCTATCATCCAGGGTCTTCTTCACCGTGGGTCCCGCAGTCATCATCGCGCGCTGTGTTCCGGTCTCACGTGACCCGGCACGATGACGTCATTCCACTGCGACTGCCGGGTCACATGAGACCGGGAACACAGCGCGCGAGGATGGACTGTAAGACCCGCGGTGAAGAAGACCCTGGATGGTAAGATAAAGCAGCGGGGGGGCTCTGCAAAGTGTGGGGGGGCTCTTCACATGATGGGGGGCGAGTGCCACTGGGGCCTGCTGTATTCCCATGGGGGCCTGCTGTATATACCCCTGGGGGCTGCTGTATATACCCTGGGGGCCTGCTGTATATACACCTGGGAGCCTGCTGTATATACCCCTGGGGGCCTGCTTATACCCCTGGGGGGCCTGCTTATACCCTGGGGGCTGCTGTATACCCTGGGGGCCTGCTGATACCCTGGGGCCTGCTGAATACCCCTGGGGGCCTGCTTATACCCCTGGGGGCCTGCTGTATACCCCTGGGGGCCTGCTTATACCTCTGGGGCCTTCTGAATACCCCTGGGGGCCTGCTTATACCCCTGGGGGCCTGCTGTATACCCCTGGGGGCCTGCTGATACCCCTGGGGCCTGCTGAATACCCCTGGGGGCCTGCCTATACCCCTGGGGGCCTGCTGTATACCCCTGGGGCCCTGCTTATACCCCTGGGGGCCTGCTGTATACCCCTGGGGGCCTGCTGATACCCCTGGGGCCTGCTGAATACCCCTGGGGGCCTGCTTATACTCCTGGGGGCCTGCTGTATACCCCTGGGGGCCTGCTGATACCCCTGGGGCCTTCTGAATACCCCTGAGGGCCTGCTTATACCCCTGGGGGCCTGCTGTATACCCCTGGGGGCCTGCTGATACCCCTGGGGCCTTCTGAATACCCCTGGGGGCCTGCTTATACCCCTGGGGGCCTGCTGTATACCCCTGGGGGCCTGCTGTATACCCTGGGGCCTGCTTATACCCCTGGGGGCCTGCTGTATACCACTGGGGGCCTGCTGTATACTATACTGCTGGGGCCTGTATACCACTGGGGGGCCTGTATACCTCACTGCTGGGGGCTGTATACCTGTCCTGGTGGCTGTATACCACACTACTGGGGCCTGTATACCACTGGGAGGGCCTGTATACCACACTGCTGGGGGCTGTATACCTCACTACTGGGGGTTGTATACCTGTGCTGGAGTCCACCCTCGGCTTATACGCGAGTCAATAAGTTTTCCAAGTTTTTGGGGGCAAAAGTAGGGGGGTCGGCTTATACACGGGTCGGCTTATACACGAGTATATACGGTATGTGTCCAAACAAAGCAAAGGACATTAAAATGGGTTAATTGTGGACCCAACATTACACATCACAAGAGGGTCATGCTTGCAGATGAATTTTTTTGTACATGTACATGACATATGGTCATTCAACAATGCTGCATGGATTGGAATCATTGAGCATCCAATGTGTGTGGACAACCAGTGCTACAACATTGCATGTCCTTGGTGTATAGGCCATATTTTCACAGAGCCACACTGTGGTGGTGAAGCCAGCGTTAACTACACAAAATGGATGTTCAGTGACCACACACAATCCTGCATGGTTAAACCACACGCATCCTTCCTAATAGGGACCAGCAACTGTACAGGAGCTGTTAACAGTGGGTGAATAAGCCTTGAGCTTTTTTTTTTTTGCAAAAATCTTTATTGGAACCATACAGATTTCAGCATGGAAATATAAATCACATGCCCATGTAAGGCTTCCACACATGAAAATACATAACATAGAAAGCAAAACTATATCTGTAAGTTTTCGTTTACGAATTTGTCAAAACATAAAAAATAGAAGCAAATGTCACTTACAGTATCAGTTATATCATGTATGGGAGATAAACCAGATTACAAACATAGCATAGAGCTAACAGCTCATATAGGAGTCAAAGAGAGATAAATACCGTATATACTCGCGTATAAGCCGAGTTTTTCAGCCCAAAAATTGGGCTGAAAAGTACCCCCCTCGGCTTATACGCGAGTCAGTGCTGTATACCGATGTATACATCGGTACATACCGATGTATACATCGGTATACAACAGCCCCCGCATCCCCAGTAATGCAGGGCCCCCCCAGGGTCTCTCCGGTCACCTGTAAAGCAAGCTATACTTATCAGTGTCCCGCTCGCACCCGCCGCTGCCGACATCCACGATCCTCCATCTTCATGCGACTCCTCTTCCTGTTTCTGTGCGCGTCGCCGGCAATGACGTCATTCCCGGCGACGCGCACAGGAAACAGGAAGAGGAGTCGCATGAAGATGGAGGATCGTGGATGTCGGCAGCGGCGGGTGCGAGCGGGACACTGATAAGTATAGCTTGCTTTACAGGTGACCGGAGAGACGCTGGGGGGGGCCTGCATTACTGGGGCTGCCTGTATACTACCGCTGGGGCTGCTATATACCTCTGGGGCACTGTATACTACCACTGGGGCTGCTATATACCTCTGGGGCCCTGTATACTACCACTGGGGCTGCTATATACCTCTGGGGCACTGTATACTACCACTGGGGCTGCTATATACCTCTGGGGCCCTGTATACTACCACTGGGGCTGCTATATACCTCTGGGGCACTGTATACTACCACTGGGGCTGCTATATACCTCTGGGGCCCTGTATACTACCACTGGGGCTGCTATATACCTCTGGGGCCCTGTATACTACCACTGGGGCTGCTATATACCTCTGGGGCACTGTATACTACCACTGGGGCTGCTATATACCTCTGGGGCCCTGTATACTACCACTGGGGCTGCTATATACCTCTGGGGCCCTGTATACTACCACTGGGGCTGCTATATACCTCTGGGGCACTGTATACTACCACTGGGGCTGCTATATACCTCTGGGGCCCTGTATACTACCACTGGGGCTGCTATATACCTCTGGGGCACTGTATACTACCACTGGGGCTGCTATATACCTCTGGGGCACTGTATACTACCACTGGGGCTGCTATATACCTCTGGGGCCCTGTATACTACCACTGGGGCTGTATATACTACCACTGGGGCTGTATATACTACTGGGGCTGCGTGTATACTACCACTGGGGCTGCTGTATCTACCTCTGGGACTGGTGTATACCACACTGCTGGGGGCTGTATACTTGTGCTAGGGTCCACCCTCGGCTTATACACGAGTCAATAGATTTTCCCAGGTTTTGGGGGCAAAAGTAGGGGGTCGGCTTATACACGGGTCGGCTTATACACGAGTATATACGGTAGAATGGGGAGAAGGGACAAGGGGGTAAAAGAGAAAGGAAAGAAGAAGAGAGAAAGAAAGGAAAGGAAAAGGACATAAAGAGGTACAGTTGTAGCCAAAAGTATTGACATGCCTGCAATTCTGTCAGATAATACTCAGTTTCTTTCTGAAAATGATTGCAATCACAAATTCTATGGTATTATTATCTTCATTTAATTTGTGTTCAATGAAAAAACACAAAAGAGAATGAAGCAAAAAGCAAAACATTGATCATTTCCCACAAAACTCCAAAAATGGGCCAGACAAAAGTATTGGCACCCTCAGCCTAATACTTGGTTGCACAACCTTTAGCCAAAATAACTGCGATCAACCGCTTCCGGTAACCATCAATGAGTTTCTTACAATGCTCTGCTGGAATTTTAGTCCATTCTTCTTTGGCAAACTGTTCCAGGTCCCTGATATTTGAAGGGTGCCTTCTCCAAACTGCCCTTTTTAGATCTCTCCACAGGTGTTCTATGGGGTACAGGTCTGGACTCATTGCTAGCCACCTTAGAAGTCTCCAGTGCTTTCTCTCAAACCATTTTCTAGTGCTTTTTGAAGTGTGTTTTGGGTCATTGTCCTGCTGGAAGACCCATGACCTCTGAGGGAGACCCAGCTTTCTCACACTGGGTCCTACATTATGCTGCAAAATTTGTTGGTAGTTTTCAGACTTCATAATGCCATGCACACGGTCAAGCAGTCCAGTGCCAGAGGCAGCAAAGCAACCCCAAAACATCAGGGAACCTCCGCCATGTTTGACTGTAGGGACCGTGTTCTTTTCTTTGAATGCCTCTTTTTTTTCTCCTGTAAACTCTATGTTGATGCCTTTGCCCAAAAAGCTCTACTTTTGTCTCATCTGACCAGAGAAATTTCTTCCAAAACGTTTTAGGCTTTCTCAGGTAAGTTTTGGCATATAGTCCCTTTTCATTCAGACGCCGAGAGATAGTACGGGTTGACACTGTTGTACCCCCGGACTGCAGGGCAGCTTGAACTTGTTTGGATGTTAGTCGAGGTTCTTTATTCACCATCCGCACAATCTTGTGTTGAAATCTCTCATCAATTTTTCTTTTCCGTCTACATCTAGGGAGGTTAGCCACAGTGCCATGGGCTTTAAACTTCTTGATGACACTGCGCACGGTAGACACAGGAACATTCAGGTCTTTGGAGATGGACTTGTAGCCTTGAGATTGCTCATGCTTTCTCACAATTTGGTTTCTTTTCTCCATGCTCAATGTGGTACACACAAGGACACAGAACAGAGGTTGAGTCAACTTTAATCCATGTCAACTGGCTGCAAGTGTGATTTAGTTATTGCCAACACCTGTTAGGTGCCACAGGTAAGTTACAGATGCTGTTAATTACACAAATTAGAGAAGCATCACATGATTTTTCTAACAGTGCCAATACTTTTGTCCACCCCTTTTTTTATGTTTGGTGTGGAATTATAACCAATTTGGCTTTAGGACAATTCTTTTTGTGTTTTTTCATTGAAGACAAATTAAATGAAGATAATAATACCAAAGAATTTGTGATTGCAATCATTTTCAGGAAGAAACTGAGTATTATCTGACAGAATTGCAGGGGTGTCAATACTTTTGGCCACAACTGTATTGTTTGCACAATGTTATAAATGTGTAATTAGTTTGGTGTGTACTGGTTCCTAGTACTATGAAATGTGTAGTTTCCCATTGATTTGTCCACAAGAGACAACATGGGCAGGATTGCGTTGCTAAGGGAACATCACACATACATGTGTGTGTTCCTGACATAATGTGTTTTCATGTTTCAGATGGCTGGGAACCAGGATTTTGTCCGAGCTTTCATTGCGAAGTACCAGGAGCAAGAGTGTTTGTGG
This sequence comes from Allobates femoralis, assembly GCA_033576535.1. Classification (NCBI taxonomy): domain Eukaryota; kingdom Metazoa; phylum Chordata; class Amphibia; order Anura; family Aromobatidae; genus Allobates; species Allobates femoralis. Next base: position 461,586,927 of record JARQOC010000001.1, read on the forward strand.
CAGACCACCTCACCTGAGTACAAGAACAAGCAAGTGAGGGGAGTGGCGTATGAACAGCTCATCGCCCTCTCCCAGCAGCACCACCCTGGGGAGAGGGTGGATTTGAGTTTTGTTAAGTCAAAGATCAGGAACCTATACACAGTGTACAAGAAGGAGCTGAATGCAGTACAAAGATCTATGCGGTCCGGGAATGGAGCGGAGGAGGTGTATGTGCCACGATTGTGGTACTTTAACCTCCTACGTTTTCTCCAGGACCAGCAGCTCCCTCGGCCTACACTGTGCAGCAAGGACCTCAAACAAAACTCCTCCGCCACTCCCCAAGACCCTGCTCCCCCACAAGAGGTACTTGTCAATTTGGTTTTGTCCACACCGGCTTCAATGGTGGTTGCAGACACTTGTGGTGTGTTGAATATGACAAACATATGACTTTAGAGTGTTTCACACAGTGCAGAGTATGTTTTGGTGTTGGGTCAAAGAATGTTGTTATATATAGTGTATTGATGTAGTATTAATACATATGCATGTGCATGTTGGTTACTCATGTATGTAGAGTAATCAATGTGGCATTTAACACATAGACGTTGCAATATAGCATTGTAATAGCCACATATTGTACAATGGAGAGCACACACAACACAAGGAAATATATATGTAGAAATAATGTCTTGATGATATGCAAATGGCTGACAATGGTTTTTATTGGTATATGTCGGGTCCAGTCAGGAGGGGACATCTGCTCACGACCCTCCCCCATCAACATCTAGGGGAGGGAAGGAGCCTGGTCCCAGTGCAGCACAGCAGCACCCTGGCCCCAGTCAGGGGGGTCAGCGCAGGAGACCACTGCCACCCCCTACACAGCTGGGGGACTGGGCGAAGAGGGTGCTGCTGAACCTTGATAAGATCCCTAGCACTGGGATTGGGCAGATGGTGAGTGAACGGGTATCCTGGATGAACTATCAACAACAGATGGATGTCGAGAGGGTCATACATCTTGTCCTGGACGCGGTCAAGGCTGGGACACTGAACTCACACACCATCCTGGCTCAGCCCCCTAAGCCACAGTCAGTTTCCCAATACCCTCGGCCGCCTATTTATGTGCCCGGACTTAATCCTGAGGTGACGAGGGTGCCTGTACCACCTTACCCTCGGCATAGACCAAACCCAGTTCCCGCAAGGGATCTGGGTGAGGCAGCGACGTCAGATCCTGCAGAGGATTACTTGCGTTATTTGAGACACTACCCGCATGTGTGATAGTGGACTATGTAACCAACAGACATGTTGTCAATGCAAGACAGCACATGTATAAGTTTTGGTTCACAAGCTGTTATAATAAATGTTTTGTTTCAGTTAACACTGTGTATTTTTATTAAAATAGTAGTGGTTATTTTGGATCATGGGTTTGTATGTCAGGTTTAGCCTTCTCAGGCCACATACACCTGAGCACATGGTGAGGTATATGAATGTCGTTTATGTCAAATTTCAAGGGTCAACTTTCACATGTAATTGAGTAGTACACTTCATCCAACATGGGTGCCGAAGTTGTAACCCAGGCCACGGCCACAAGTTGACGTTGATTGTGTCACACATTGTTTTTCAAATTTCTACACATATGCCTGATCATTTGTCATTGGAATCAGAAAATAAATGATGTGTCTGTGTGTCACCATACATGTGTATCGCCCTCAGGGCTATGGGTTACTCAGGACCGGTCCTTATTCTCTGCTTACAGGGGGATGTCACGGTGGTGGCCCTGGACCGGTTCCATGGCCCTGGAGGGACCGCAATTAAAAAGGGAAAAATGAAAATACAAATAAGAGTTTGTCAGTGACTAGAGATGAGCGGTGTTCGAATCGAATTGTTCGCCAATCTCAAATCCGAGCTGTTTTTGGCGATGTTCGAGTCGTTCGTCGAATTAGAACAATTTGCTCCAAATTCGGCAGTTCGAGGTCATGTTCAATTTCAGTTCGATTTCAGTTCCGCAAGGTATATACATACATTGCAGAACTGAAATGAAATAAAATCAAGGGTTAAAAATAAAAAAAATCGATACTCACCTCTCTAATCCATCCAGCGACGCTTCCAGCACTGTCTACCTGTCGCAGATGTGATCTCGGCAGCGTTTCCCAGTGAAATGACGAGTTCTCGTGATAACTCGTCATTTCACTGGGAAACGCTGCCAGGATCACATCTCCAACAGGTAGGCAGTGCTGGAAGCGTCGCTGCATGTATTAGAGAGGTGAGTATGTTTTTTTTTTTAATTTGACTTCATTTCAGTTCTGCAATGTATGTATATACATTGCGGAACTGAAATTGACCACCACACTAGTGTTTTAGTGTGTTCGAGGGTGTTCGACAAGCATTCGACGAACATTCGACGAACGCACGGTCCATTCGACGAATCGAATCGAACTAGAACACTAGGGTGGTGGCTCAACACTATCAGTGACGCCACCTGTGGGATGCGGCCGGATATGACCACCGCTGCTTATCTCAGCTTCAGGGGATGATGTTGGGATGCAGCAGGATGATAAACCCTCCACAGGTAGGGCTAGGATGATCCCTGAGCTGGTGATAATAATTGTTATTGGTGTTGAAGGGGATGCAGGAAATAGCTCAAACAATGATGTGGAGACACAAGAGTAAGGCTACGTTCACACATTAGTGTATTTTGCTGTGCTTTTTTGCGCGCGCTTTTTGTCGCGTTTTTCGGCCGCGCAAAAAAGCGCAGCAAAATACGCAGGGGCTTTCACACACTGCGCTTTCTTTCCCCCAGAAAGCGCAGTGATGTCACAGAGGGGAGGAAGAATCCTGCTTCCTCCTCCCCTCTGTGACATGTGTGACCGCCCCATTTGACTTTACAGTGTATTAATATACACTGTGAAATCTAAATTAAACAAAAGCAAGTTAATGAAAAATAAAAAAGAATCAATACTTCACCTCTCCGACGCCTTCTGCCGCTGTGCGATCCCCGGTTCTAAGTCAGATCTCTTCTGACAGGACCTGTGATGACGTCAGAGGGGGGCGTTCCCGGGGCGGTCCCATCGCTGATTGGCTGCTCGCGGTCATGTGATATCACATGACCGCGAGTGCCCGGGAACGCCCCCCCTCTGACGTCACCACAGGTCTTGTCAGAAGAGATCTGACTTAGAACCGGGGATCGCACAGCGGCAGAAGGCGTCGGAAGGTAAGTATTGATTCTTCCTCCCCTCTGGGAGAATACGCAGAAGTAGCTGCGTAAACAATTGACATATCAATTGTTTACGCAGCTGCGTTTTCTCCCGGAAAACGCACTGCGTATTTTTACGCAATGTCTGCACTGCAAAGTGAATTTCCCATTCACTTTGCAGGCAGACAAAAGGCACATTGCGTATTTTGAAAAGCGCGCGTAAAAAACGCAACAAAATACGCAATGTGTGAACGCAGCCTAACAGTCTTTTCTTTACCTTTAATGGTGGAACTCAGGTAGTACCGGGTACTGTTTTCTAAAGTTCACGGGGTCCGGAGCTTGGAGGTAATTTTAGGCTATCCACAGCAGGTAAGTCCTGAGGCTTTCCTTTTAGATTGTGTCCGTTGGGCCCTGGCTACATAAAGTAATGCTGTGACCCTCTCTGTTCTGTACTAGCTGTAGGACAAGCAGCATGAACCCTTCTATTGGCTGTATTTCTACTTAGCTCTTCTGGGCTCTGTAATGCAGCTGTGTCTCTTTAGCCTTACAGTGAACGGGGCGGTGTATAACTATCCATTCTCCGGATTTGGCCGCTGAGTGTAAAATCCCTTACGATCTCAGTCTCCGGTGACCGTACTATAGTTAATTCTGGGTTTGCTGGCACTACTACCACTCCCAGATCTTTCTTCTCTCCTCCTCAGGCCCTCGCTATGGACTCCACACACTGTCAACTTCCTTGGACCGGCCTAACACGGCTCCTGTCCCCAAGATCACTTTTTTCTCCTCCTTCTGCTCTGCTCAACTGTCACCTCAGCTCTCCTGACAGGAAATGACTAGCTCCGCCCCCTGCACATCTAGGGGACCTCTACTGACGTCAGCAACTGACCTGACCTCAGCTGTTAGGGCCCCTTTACACGCGGCTACATTTCTTGGGTGGCTACAGGTAACTTACTGGTTGCAGTGAAATCATGGAGAGATTATTCCATTTGTACACAGCAACAAGATAGAACCTTGTCTCCATGATTTCACTGCAACCAGTAAGTTACCTGTAGCCACCCAAGAAATGTAGCCGCGTGTAAAGGGGCCCTTAGAGCTTCCCCTACAGGCCCAGGTTGGGATATGTTATATGTGCGCTTCACCTGGTGGATGCCTTGCCTCCAAGTTTGTAGTGTGAATACCGGACCCCGGGGCGCCACACATGTACTGTGTGTGTCCCTTGGTGTGTGTATTTGGAGCCATGCACTGCACACATGTACGTGTCGCCTCACACATACACAGTATTTGCTAGTGTTTGTGTTGTACATCAGCAAAACCTATTTGTTCTACCAGGACAATAGCCTGTGTTAGTAAAATGAGGCAACTACAAACAATAGTGGGATTATGGGAACATTTATTTATCCAAATCCCAAAAAATTGGTTTGTTTTTGTTGGAACTTTTTTTAATCAACACCCTTTGTTTGTTGGTTAATTTTTTTGGTCTAAACCTATTTTTTGGTTTTGGATATAGACCATTTTGTCTTTACTTTTTTGTAATCTTGAAGATTTTTTTAGAACCAATTCTTACCAAGGTTTTTGGTTTGTGTTTTTTTTTTAATTTTTTTATAAAAAAAAATTACTAACATTGTGAACATTACAAACAATTGAACACACATGAACACAAACAAGGACACAAGTAAAAACAAATATTACACTTGGCCCGAGGACCATGGCCTTCATGGTGTTGAACGACCCTCTGGATGATCCACACCAAGCCACACTAGATGTGTTGTAGCGTGTCGCAGCTGTCTGTGGGCCTCTTGGTGGGCCACCATCAGGTCCCTCAATGATGGTACACCTATATTGGGAAATAAACCCATCAGTAACATTAAGGCGGCCGTCACACGCTGCAATATCTTGAACGATATCGTTTAAGCGATCTGCTTTTTGATCGCTTAAGCGATATCGTTTGTGCATCGCTACGTGCGATCAAGCGATTTTACAATGTAAAATCGCTTGATCGTGACATCGCAGATATGAGAGCCGGAGCTCATATCTAGCGATGAACGATTTAACAATCTGCTTCATCGTGGTGTGTGACACCACGATGAACGATCTCCCAGCGGCAGAGCCTATGCTGGGAGATGGTATCTATGGTAAACGTTGGGTTACTAAGCGCCGCGCGGCGCCTACTAACCCGATGTGTACCATAGTTACCAGCGATCTCGCTGCTGAGTCTGCCTGTGTGACATCTCACCAGCGATGTGAACGATATTGTAAGCGATCGCGCGTGCACGTGATCGCTTACAATATCGTTCACGATGTCGAGACGTGTGACGGCCGCCAAACAGACATGTTGGGCCCACCAATAGCTTGTGAGACACCAAAAACCTTACCAACAAACTCATCCAGCACAAGATTGGGAGAGGGGGAGGGGCTTATGGCCATCCCTGGGAAACAGCACTTCCACCTACACATAACCCAAAGAGAAAAATAATTCAAAAATAACTTGGTACAAAAATATGTTGCAAGATGTTTAATAAGTAGCTGATGCAGACAGAAAAAACGCAAAACGTTTCAGCCCAACGGCCTTCATCAGTTGCTATAACAAGAAAACATAAAATAAGGAAAACATGATGCATGATGAATCCTCATATCACATAAGCATAAGGAATTAATGAAAAAAATGAAATATAATGTATACCATAAATTTCTGTCACCGTGCTACTTCATAAATGATGATGTATACATCACAGACAATATGCACATGATGCCATGATGCTTGGTACACACCAATGTGTTTTGTGTGTAAAGTGTAACCAATAATGGTGTGGGTATGGCATGCTGCACACATTAATGTGGAATGGCCAATTAACCATGTATGTGCAGGGCCAGCACTAGAACAGTCATCATGCATGAGCATCATGACTTCTGCCACACTATCTGACAGGGTCCACTTCCATTTGGACAATATCATGTACGTTGTGTTGTGAGTACACATGTGTGTATGTGCCGTCAAATAATACTCACCACGTAGTGTTTGGATGCAGGCGCGGATATCGGCAATGCGGTCCCTGGCCTTGTATTTCATGTCGGCCACCTTCTTAGTAATCTGCTTGGCCGACCGCTCCACTCCCAGTCGCCTATGCAGAGCCCTCTGCACTTTGCGCATGATGCGCATCTTATGCAGGCGTGGGTGCTGATGCGGGAACTCGCACCAGTAGTCCAGCCTGTCCAGGTAATCAAAAAGTATGAGGAGCTCTGGTTTTCCCCATGTTGCAGAGCGCTGTGAAGTAGCCATCTTTATGCAGAGGCCTGGAAAGTACCTAGAAGACAGGGCCTGAGGTCCTACGACTTATGATGTCATGGTGCCTGGTATGTAGGCAGAGGAAACATGTACGTCCACAAAGGAGTCGCCCGCACATAGTGGGTGGCCGCACTAAACGCCGCGGCGTCACATAAGTTCAACACCACAACGCTGATGCATCGAACATGGCAGACATATGTGACAATTATTCTAATAAGGGGTTTGACATGACTCAACATTTATATATATGTGCCCCATGTAGGATGGAAGATTGCAGCTAGCATCAATGATGATTTCACATGCTGGCTTTGCACTATTTGCCAGTACATACATTGTGCTTTGGCACGCTGTTTTTTGCGTCGCCAAAACGTGCCTAGGTAACCCACCATAGTACTAAGAGGGTTTTCTCAAAGATTACCCTTGTGTACATGCATTTTTTAGACAGCACAAGAAGAAGAAAATGAATGCAGTGGTGTAATCACAGATAATCAAACATGGCGCCTTTACCAGGGCCATCCAATCGCCATACAATACTAGGCACCAATCGACGTAGATGGGGCGCGGAAAACACAACCCACAGGCACGCCTACGGCCTTGGTTGTGCGATCAGTGAAATCAACACAAACATCCTTATCGCGGCGTCCCACTGCACGATCATGCCACATCGCTTATGCAACATCGCCTGATATAATTGTCTGCACATAAATCAGGTGATATCGCTCAAGCGATAAATTACAGTCGCATTGCCCAGTTGCATGACATGACGCACTCACGATATCGATTGCAATTGACCATACCACGTCACTTTGGTGAAATATTGCAGGCGATATTGCGTCGTGTAACGGTACCTTAAGTGTCTAACATAAGGCCGATGTGAGATTATCTTGCTAGTGTGTGACTCTACCCTTAGGGCAGTGCTCACCTAAAATTACCTATTTTCAGACTTTTTTAAACTTAAAGAGGACCTGTCACCCCCATACATGCTGATTTAATAGCAGCACTGAATGCAGCATGTCTGGTGCATTCAGGTAAGGGGTCCCCCATGTCTCTAGCCCCCCTGTAGCCTGAGATAATTGAATTAAAAAACTTACAATGTGGAGCAAAGGAAGTGGGGTCTAGTGGCTGGAGCCACTTCTCTTCCACAAGGCAATTTCACGCCCCCTGGAAATAATATCCTCCCTCCGCCGCCTCCCTCCTGTCACTCATGTTCTCCCTTGCCTGCGTGCCTGCTGTATGAGAAGCAGAACGCAGGCACAGAGCGAGGGATCATTTTCGTCAGTGCTGGCCACCTGCCCCGCCTCCTGCGGTGACGTCACCGCCTTTCCCCGCCCTGCTCCATTGATAACATGGAGCAAGGCGCGGATAAGCAGTGATATCACCGAAAATGATTCCTCGCTCTGCACCTGCGTTCTGCTTCTCATACAGCAGGCACGCAGGCGAGGGAGAAGATGACTGGCAGGAGGGAGGCGGTGGAAGGAGGATAATACATACAGGGGGCATGAAATTGCCCTGTGGAAGAGAAGTGGCTCCAGCCACTAGACCCCACCTCCTTGGCTCCACATTGTAAGTTTTTACATTCAGTTTTCTCAGGGTACAGGGGGGCTTAAGGGATGGGGGACCCCTTGCCTGAATGCAGCAGGCTTGCAGCATTCAGTGCTGCTATTAAATCAGCATGCATGAGGGGGGGGGGGTGACAGGTCTTCTGTAATCATTGTAGTCTACCCACTTTGTTTAATGAGATTAGGCAACAGTCTCAAATCTACGTTGTTTACCATCAGATGTTAAGGCTACGTTCCCACAATGAGCTTTTGATTAATTAATATTGCAGAATTTCTGCATCTATTATGTATTTTTGTTGTGTTTTTGATGCTGTAGTTCTTGTCTCTTGATTTATCACGTTTTAAATAAAGCTACTTTGTTTTTGATATTTCATTCTATTTGACTTTGACTTAAAGGGCACCTGTCAGGTGGTTTATGCCCCTCCAGTTATCACTGTCTGTAGCTGCAGCTTTATAATACTATTCTAATCATCCTTGTCTGAGCTCATAGTGTAATGTGAAAGGTGAAAAAAGCATTTATACACTTACAGGGGCGGACCCAGACTGTAGTGGGCCCTGGTGCAAGAAATTTTTCGGGGGCCCCCTTCCCCCCCATTTCCACCAAGGTACCTTATAGATGACCTTGTCTCTGATCGGGGTCGTCTTTTTCTTTTCTTCATCTTGTCCTGACGCCATGATGACTTTTCATGTCTTTGCAGACTTCCATCTTCTCCACTTTTCTGCAGCACATCCTGACACGGTGCCCTTAAAAATAAGAGTGTCATTATAATACTGTCTAAATGAAAATATCTGCCCTATACTGCGCTCCTGAATAAATAATCCCACTGTCCTCTCACACTGTGTCCTCTATACTGTACCTTCTCATCACACTCTCTCTCTTCAACATACTGTCTCATCCTTGCTGTGGCCTCACAGTCACCCCATGCAGCCTCCTCTACCCCATGCAACCCCCCACACAAACACATACTACCCAGTCGCGTCTGCATCCATCCCGCCCCCACCCCCACACTAACCAGTCTTTATTATGTTTGACCTCACATTTCTCTTATCCCGTACTCTCTCCAAACTACCTCCGTACTCATCACCCACTTGCTCCCCATACTATGTCTGCACACAAAATACCCCCTCACCACCATACTGAGTCCACACCCGTCCCTCCTTTCTCCTCATACTGTGACTGCACCCAACACCCCTGACCCACCTATTCTGTGTCCATACCCATTCCTCCTCATTCCACATATTGTGTCTGCACCCACCTCCCCTCACTTCCTATACTTTTTCCGCACCCATTCCCCTAACTACTCATATTGTCTGCACACATGCCCATACTGTGTACTCAGATTTAGCCTATGGCTCCCCATACTGTGTCTGCACCTATCACCCCCTTGCTCCCCATTCTCTGTTCTCAAATCCTGTCCTCCATTTGCTGCACATGATACACTCCCCATCCCTCCATTTACAGACCATCACATGCACCCCTCCTCCATTTGCATACCATCACTCTCCCCTCCCCCTGCTGACCATTACTCTCCTCCCTCTGCTGACCATCACACTCCTCACCCCTCCTCCCTCTGCGACCATCACACTCCTCTCCCCCCCTCTGCTGACCATCACTCTCCTCTCTCCTCTGACCATCACTGCTCTCCTCCTCCCTCTGCTGACCATCACACTCCTCACCCCTCCTCCCTCTGCGACCATCACACTCCTCTCCCCCCTCTGCTGACCATCACTCTCCTCTGACCATCACTCTGCTCTCCTCCCTCTGCTGACCATCACACTCCTCACCCCTCCTCCCTCTGCGACCATCACACTCCTCTCCCCCCTCTGCTGACCATCACTCTCCTCTCTCCTCTGACCATCACTCTGCTCTCCTCCTCCCTCTGCTGACCATCACACTCCTCACCCCTCCTCCCTCTGCGACCATCACACTCCTCTCCCCCCCTCTGCTGACCATCACTCTCCTCTCTCCTCTGCCCATCACTGCTCTCCTCCTCCCTCTGCTGACCATCACACTCCTCACCCCTCCTCCCTCTGCGACCATCACACTCCTCTCCCCCTCTCTGCTGACCATCACTCTCCTCTGACCATCACTCTGCTCTCCTCCCTCTGCTGACCATCACACTCCTCACCCCTCCTCCCTCTGCGACCATCACACTCCTCTCCCCCCTCTGCTGACCATCACTCTCCTCTGACCATCACTCTGCTCTCCTCCCTCTGCTGACCATCACACTCCTCACCCCTCCTCCCTCTGCGACCATCACACTCCTCTCCCCCCCTCTGCTGACCATCACTCTCCTCTCTCCTCTGACCATCACTCTGCTCTCCTCCCTCTGCTGACCATCACACTCCTCACCCCTCCTCCCTCTGCGACCATCTCTCCTCTCCCCCTCCGCTGACCATCACTCTCCTCTCCCCCTCCTTCTGCTGACCATCACTCTCCTCTACCCCTCCCTCTGCTGAGAATCTCTCCTCTCCCTCTCCCTCTGCTGAGCATCACTCTCCTCCCCCTCTCTTTCCATTTACTGACTGTAATAATGTCCCCCACCACCAATTACCCTGCCATGAGGACTCCATCTTCGGTGTCTTCAGCTCCATTAGAGCGGAGCACATTCCACCGCTGCTTTCGCGCCTCTGCGGCGCTGTGACGTCTTCAGAGTGGAGCTGATCACCCTGACGTCACCCTGACCCGGAAGCTAGCTGAGCAGTGGGAGCCGGCGGGCGCAGCACTTTCTCCGGCGGCTCAGAGAGAGAATGACACTGCAGCCGCCGGGGAGTCACCGTGACCGCACACTGCCGACGGCGCCCACCTGCCTTGCTGCACCCCCGGGCCCCTCTTCAGGTACGCTGCTGGGCTCCGCTCCCTGCCCTTGGGGCTCGGCCCAGCAGCAGAGTGACAGAGGAGGAGCCCGGGCTGTGAGTGTCTCCGGGCCCCCCTCCTGGCCTCTGCAGCCCAGGACTCCCCTGGAGTCAGCCCTGTGAGGCACAGCACCCCACGGGGGAGTGAATGGCGGCAGCGGCGGCACTGTAGTGTATCAGCGCACCCCTTCCCTCCCGGAACGGACTACCGCTGGAGCCTTCAGGGGCCCCCTAGCTGGCCGGGGCCCTGGTGCAGCTGCACCAGCTGCACCACGGTAGTTCCGCCCCTGTACACTTACATTTCAGTCCCCACCTTGGAGGAGGGAGACTGTCTGGCAGGATAATAGTTAACTCACTATTAACTTGCATGGCTAAAGGACCTGTGTGATGCAACCATCATGTGACAATAGTGGGCGGAGCTAAGCCAGCAAAAAAAAGGAAATGACGTCATTGTTCGAGCGCCGGAGAAGGAACAGGAAGCATGAAGACCCGGAGCAGCGCGGTGACTGAGCAGCGGAGCGGCGGTGGCAGCGATAAGTATACTGACATCTTCCTTTACAGGTGCAGCAAGGGGGGCCCTGGATACCACGGGCGGGCTGTATACAGCTGGGGCTGCTGTATACAGCTGGGGCCCCTGTATACTAATGGGGGGGGTCTGTATACCTCTGGGGCTGCTGCTGTATATACCCCCTGGGGCTGCTGCTGTATATACCCCCTGGGGCTGCTGCTGTATATACCCCCTGGGGCTGCTGCTGTATAAACCCCCTGGGGCTGCTGCTGTATATACCCCCTGGGGCTGCTGCTGTATACTACCACTGGGGCTGCTGTATACTACTACTGGGGCTGCTGTATACTACCACTGGGGCTTCTGTATACTACTACTGGGGCTGCTGCTGTATATACCACTGAGGCTGCTGTATACTACTACTGGGGCTGCTGTATACTACCTCTGGGGCTTCTGTATACTACCACTGGGGCTGCTGTATATACCTCTGGGGCTGCTGTATACTACCACTGGGGCTGCTGCTGTATATACCACTGGGGAGGCTGCTGTAACACTGCTGGGGCCTGTATGTACCACTGGGAGGCTGCTGTATACCACACTTCTGGGGGCTGTATACTACCACTGGGGAGGCCTGTATACCACTGCGGGGGCCTGTATACCACACTGCTGGGGGCTGTATACCTGTACTATACTACCACTGGGGCTGCTGTATATATCTCTGGGGCTGCTGTATACTACCACTGGGGCTGCTGTATATATCTCTGGGGCTGCTGTATACTACCACTGGGGCTGCTGCTGTATATACCACTGGGGAGGCTGCTGTATATACCTCTGGGGCTGCTGTATACTACCACTGGGGCTGCTGTATATATCTCTGGGGCTGCTGTATACTACCACTGGGGCTGCTGCTGTATATACCACTGGGAAGGCTGCTGTAACACTGCTGGGGCCTGTATGTACCACTGGGGAGGCTGCTGTATACCACACTTCTGGGGGCTGTATACTACCACTGGGGAGGCCTGTATACCACTGCGGGGGCCTGTATACCACACTGCTGGGGGCTGTATACCTGTGCTGGGGTCCACCCTCGGCTTATACACGAGTCAATAGGTTTTCCCAGATTTTAAGGGCAAAAGTAGGGGGGTCGGCTTATACACGGGTCGGCTTATACACGAGTATATACGGTAACTGCTCAAAATTTAGAAAAAAACATTTCTGACATGCAAAAATAAAACACAAAAAAACTAGTGACCAATATAGCCACCTTTCTTTATGGTGACACTCAACAGCAGAGGTCCCCAACTCCAGGCCTCAAGGGCCGCCAACAGTGCAGGTTTTCAGGATTTCCTTAGTATTGCACAGGTGCTAATGTGATCATCTGCACAGGTAATGATTCCAAGCCCTGTGCAATACTAAGGAAATCCTGAAAACCTGCACTGTTGGCGGCCCTTGAGGCCTAGATTTTGGGACCTCTGCTCAACAGCCTTCCATCTATAGATTATGTCAGATGCTTGATCTGTTTATGATTAACATTGCATGCAGCAGCCACCACAGCCTCCCGGACACTGTTCTGAGAGGTGTACTGTTTTCCCTCTCTGTAGATCTCACATTTTAGGAGGGACCACAGGTTCTCTATGGGGTTAAGATCAGGTGAACAAGAGGGCCATATCATTATTTTTTCTTCTTTTATGCCTTTACTGGCCAGCCACGCTGTGGAGTAGTTGGATGCATGTGATGGAGCATTGTCCTGCATGAAAATCATGTTTTTCTTGTACGATACCGACTTCTTCCTGTACACTGCTTGAAGAAGTTGTCTTCCAGAAACTAGCAGTAGGTCCGGGAGTTGATCCTCACTCCATCCTCAACCAGAAAAGGTCCCACAAGTTCATCTTTGATGATACCAGCCCATACCAGTACCCCACCTCCACCTTGCTGGCGTCTGAGTCGGAGTGGAGCTCTCTGCCCTTTACTCATCCAGCCTCTGGCCCATCCATCTGGCCCATCAAGAGTCACTCTCATTTCATCAGTACATAAAACCTTTGAAAACTCAGTCTTAAGATATTTCTTGGTCTAGTCTTGACGTTTTATATTATGTTTCTTGTTCAAAGGTGGTCGTTTTTCAGTCTTCCTTATATTGGCCATGTCCCTGAGTATAGCACAACTTTTGCTTTTTGATACTCCAGTAACATTGCAGCTCTGAAATATGGCAAAACTGGTGGCAAATGGCATCTTGGCAGCTTCACGCTTGATTTTACTCAATTCATGGGCAGTTATTTTGCGTCTTTTTTTGCCCAACACGCTTCATGCGACCCTGTTGGCTATTTGCCATGAAAGGTTTGTCAGTTTCAAGACTGCAGGGGCAGTGTGGGTGAGTTGGGGCAGTGTGGGTGAGTAGGGGGGTAAACAGTGGCATTGAGGGTGAGTTGGGTGGGCTATGCAGGGGCAGTGTGGGTGAGTGGGGGCAGTGTGGGTGAGTAGGGGGGTAAGCAGGAGCAGTGTGGGTGAGTGGGGGGTAAGCAGGGGCAGTGTGGGTGAATGGGGGGCTATGCAGGGGCAGTGTGGGTAAGTGGAAGCAGTGTGGGTGAGGAGGGGGTAAGCAGGGGCAGTGTGGGTAAGTGGGGGCAGTGTGGGTGAGTAGGGGGTAAGCAGGGGCAGTGTGGGGAGTGAGTGAGGACACAGGGGGGTAAGAGGAGTGAGCAGGGGCAGTGTTGGTGAGTGGGGGGTAAGCAGGGGCAGTGTGGGTGAGTGGGGGCATTGTGGGTGAGTAGGGGGTAAGTAGGGGCAGTGTGGGTAAGTGGGGGCAGTGTGGGTGAGTAGGGGGTAAGCAGGGGCAGTGTGGGGAGTGAGTGAGGACATACGGGGGTAAGAGGAGTGAACAGGGGCAGTGTGGGTGAGTGGGGGGTAAGCAGGGGCAGTGTGGGTGATTGGGGGGGTAAGCAGGGGCAGTGTGGGAAGTGAGTGAGGACATACGGGGGTAAGAGGAGTGAGCAGGGGCAGTGTGGGTGAGTGGGGGGTAAGCGGGGCAGTGTGGGTGAGTGGGGGCAGTGTGGGTGAGTAGGGGGTAAGCAGGGGCAGTGTGGGTAAGTGGGGGCAGTGTGGGTGAGTAGGGGGTAAGCAGGGGCAGTGTGAGGAATGAGTGAGGACATACGGAGGTAAGAGGAGTGAGCAGGGGCAGTGTGGGTGAGTGGAGGAGTGGGGGGTAAGCAGGGGCAGTGTGGGTGAGTGGGGGGAAAGGAGGGGCAGTGTGGGTGATTGAGGGGTAAGCAGGGGCAGCGTGGGTGCAGATCTCAGCCCCGCCGCTCCTGTAGCCTTAGTTGAGGACTGGGGGGGGGGGGTAGCAGACTACAGCCGCCGCCCCTGCAGGCTACAATGACGGAGCGCCGCCGAGCGGAGACCTAGTGGAAGCGGCTAGGCCGCTCGCGTCACGTCGGCGCTATGCTGGTGGGATACCAGAGTCCCTGCGGCGACATGTAATATCCAAGATGGCGCCGAAATCTCGCGAGATTTTGGACGCCATCTTGGAAATTACATGTCGCCGCAAGAACACCGCTACTCCAGCTGCATGGCGTCACCGAGGCCCCAGCGGTGATAGAGCAGCGAGGAGCAGCGGAGACTATTGCGTCATCGCTCGCTGCGGGGCGGACGGGTGGGCAGCGGAGACGGCGGGTGGGCAGCAGAGATGGCATCGCATTGCCGCATAGGATTTTGGGATTCGGTTACAGTGGCCGAATCCCAAACTTCTGATTATATAAATAGATTATTCTAATTAGTAAAGTAGCTTGTTTTAACTCCAAAAAGCTGTGAACAGTTGTTTTTTTTAGTTTATTTTCCATTGACACAGTTGTATGTACCATATTTGCAGCATAGGATATAGTTTTGAATGTTATAGTTTTGAATGAAACTATTCATGTTACTATATAGCAGCCACATGTGTCTCGTGGGCCTGTGATGTATGGCAGGTGGCTCTCTTCCAGTTTGGTAACAAAGCATCAGGTATAACAAACAGCTATGGAGAGCAGGTCTCCAATTGGTGACTTTTGTGAGTAGGCCCACACAGAAGAGAAGTCAATGGTGGTAGTAACCCATGAATCTTGGTATACTGCCTCGGTGTGATTTGTGTGAAAAAGCTTTGAAGAACGGGAACCTCTGCTATATATATAATATATTGAAAAAGTGGAGGAAAAAAGTTTGTTTTTTACTGTAAAATTTACCTGCCAACAAGATTCTCAAAGTCAATATAAAACTAGAATTCTGAACTTTGTATAAATTAAATATATTTTTCTGTCACCGGAGCTGTTTTAGGGATGTTTCATTTTGGATTTCTTTTTTTGTTTTGAGGAATGTGAGATGACAGAAATATTTATTAAAGTATCATTTAGATGTTTTTTTCTTTATGGCGTTTACAAAGCAGCTGTCACATCAGCATTTTTGTACAATCGCAGCAGATTCGGGAGGTTTGCCGCATCTGCCGCATAACGGCTCACTTGCGACAAGCCCCATTCATTCCCTATGGCACTTGCGGTCAGGTGCAACAAGTGCGGTTTCGCCTGATCCTTTAGATCCGGCACTTGCGGCAGCGCAAAAAAAGTTTTTTGACTTGCCACAAGTGCCAGATTCGGTAAAACCGCACTTGCCGCACCTGGCTGCAAATCCCATAGGGAGTGAATGGGGCTTGCCGCAAGTGAGCCGTTACGTGTCAGATGCTGCAAAACTGCCGGATCTGCCACGAATTTCAAATAACACTGATGTGAAAGCTGCCTTAGGCGGCCGTCACACGCTACGATATCTGTAAAGATATCGCTGAAATGTCGCAGATTTTCAGTCGCTGCACTGACGTTGTTGCGTGTGCCAGGTCGATCTGACAAGCGATAAGTGGTCAGATCGTTAATCACAGATAAGAGAACCGGACCCCATATCAGATGATGTCAATCATGCAATCTGCTGCATTGTTCTTTGTGACACTGCGATAACCGATCTCCTTACCGATTTCACCTATTCACAACATTGACAAGCATCAGTCCCTGGTTGTGTGAACGATACCTGCATGTAACATCGTTGCTGCATCCTGAACGATATCTATACATGTGACACCTCACTAACGATGTTGTCCACTAGCGCTCACCACTGAGATCGTTATTGAGTTCCCTCACAAAATCGTAGTGTGTGACATCCACCTTAGGCGGCCGTCACACGCTGAGATATCTCTAGCGATATTGTAAGCGATCACGTGCACGCGCGATCGCTTACAATATCGCTCACATCGCTGGTGAGATGTCACACAGACAGACTCACCAGCGATGTGGATCCGCGATCTCGCTGGTAACTATGGTACACATCGGGTTACTAGGCGCCGCGCGTCGCTTAGTTACCCGACGTGTACCATAGTTACCATCTCCCAGCATAGGCTCTGCCGCTGGGAGATCGTTCATCGTGGTGTTATACACCACGATGAAGCAGATCGTGACATCGTTCATCGCTAGATCTGAACTCCGGAGCTCAGATCAGCGATGTCACGATCAAGCGATTTCACATCGTAAATCGCTTGATTACATGCAACGATTTCTTGCCCGATATCGCTTAAGCGATCAAAAAGGAGATCGCTTAAACGATATCGGGCAAGAAATCGTTCCGTGTGACGGCCGCCTTAGTTAGTTCTATCATTTCATAGATCGGACTTTTATGAATACAATAATACCAAATATATATTTTTTTTCTCTTTATTTTTGTAATTTTGCTTGGGGAAAAGGGGAATGTTTTAAAACTTTTTTTACGGTGTGTATGTAAAGAAAAACTTATGAACCCAACCTTGTAATTGCTGAAGCCCTAGAAAACATCTTATATGAGCACATAAATATTTACAGATGTTTGGAGGAACACATTTCTTCAGTTCAAAAAAAAGCTGCATTTGCACAGCATCTGATTAATGTTCATGTAATCGGTCAGTTCACTTGACTTCTATAAAAAATAAAGGGTTATTGCTAACTGTCAAAAATGTTTTATTTTATTATTTTAAACAAGTAAAATTATATCTATTTACTAAATTCAAAATTTGCATTTGCTTTAAACTGTCAGAATCATAGTGGTTAGATGCCTCTTTCCTGAATCCAGTGATTGTCTTGTATCATAGTATGGAAGAATGCATGCAGCTGAAACAGAATGGTACCATCAAGCTAATTATTCTGATGGTGGGTTTACACACACCAATTTATCTGTTCAATATCTGAACTAATCTCTGGTTGCAGTGAAATCATGGATACATTGCTCCATTTTGTGGCTGTGTACAACATGGAGCAATGTATCCATGATTTCACTGCAACCAGAGATCTGTTCAGATATTGAACAGATAAATTGGTGTGTGTAAACCCACCATTACATTTCAATTCAATTCAAATGAGGTGTATTGGCAGGACTAAGGGCCGCTTTACACACACCAACTTCTGTGACCAACTTCTGAACAGATCTCTGGTTGCAGTGAAATCATGGACACATTGCTCCATTTTTTGGCTGTGTACAAATGATACAATGTGTCCATGATTTCACTGCAACCAGCAAATTGCCAGTGAAATTGCATGCAATATTGCGTTATGTAGCGGTACCCTAAGGCTGGCTTCACACTACAGTTTTTGGGATCCTGTTCTGTTTGTTTTTGAAACAAACAGAACAGGATCGTTTTTGCCTTCCATATATCCCTATGGTTCCGGATTGGCCATATTTGGCCATCCTGTTTTGTGTGTTCAGTCCCGGATTCGTTTCTGACCTGTTTTTCAACGGTCCCAAGAACGAAATCTGCACCGTTTTTGGGCTTCAGTGACAAAACCGGACAGAAACGGGTCCAGGACACTTAACATGGGGCCTAAGAAGCCGGATTCAGGAAAAAACAGAATTGTTTCCCGGATCCGTTTCAGTGTACAGACCATGCTCAAAACAAAAGCACTGTTTAAATCTTTAAACCGTGCTGATGTGGTCATGTGACCACCCGGTCAGCTTATTCAAGGTCCTTTCGGAAGTGAATGCATCGCGGAACACACGGTGGAAAGGTGAGAACTAAATTTTTTATTTTTAACAATTTCTTTATTTAATTTCACTTTAGCAGTGTATGTGGTTCCCCCTGCTCTGTGTGTGTCCGGATCTTGGACCCGGACACAGAAATGGCATCTGGAATTGCCAATCCAGACTTGTCCGTTCCTCTTCGTGGGGTCCTGCAAAAAACAGGATCCCCACGGTCAGGAACAAAATGTGGGAAGGCAGCCTTAGTACATTGCATTGCCAAGCAAATGGTAAAAATAGGGGGATGGGGTTAGGAAGTAGGGAGGTATATAAAGGTCCAGGATATATCAGGCTCCTTTTAGAGGGTAAGGGCATGTCCAGGTGGGGTTATAGAGGTCCAGAACATATTAGGCTCTTAGTTGGTGGATAGGGACATTTCCAGGATGAGGTATAGAAGTCCATGACATGTCAGACTCTTATTCGGAGGATAGGGACATGTCTATGGTGAGGTATAGATGTCCATGGCATATTAGGCTCTTTGTTGGGAGATACGGACATATCCAGGGTGGGATACAGAAGTCCATGGCATATCAGTCTCCTCTTAGTCTCTGGCAGGCACTGACATATTGCACTGCTATGGCCGCTGCACTTTCCTCTTCCCCAGTAGTATTGGTAGTTTATCTTCCTCCTCCGTGGAGGTGAAGTCTGGGAGGAGATCAGACAGTCTCTTGAAGTGAGTGCCCCTCACTGCAGAGTATTTTGGACACCTCAGCAAGAAGTGGGCCTCATCCTCCACGGTCTCCTTGCTGGCACAGTCTGCTTTCTCGGGGCTTGTAGTTCTGTCGGTGCCACACGGATTCGATAAGTAGGCTGCGGGCGCTCAGTTTGTACTGGCTCAGGGTTTTCTAGTTTCTCCAAATATGGGGCTAGTTTGTACTCCCTCTGTAGGCTCTGGTATAAAGTCAGTTTCTATGATTTGTTCATGTCGTTCCTCCAGATGCTGAGATGTTCCTCTTTGCCTTTGTGTACTATCTTCTGGATTTTGCCTTTTGTTAGGCCACGTAGGTTGGTGGCTTGGTCAGGTTGGCTTTGAGTACTTTGTGTTGGGAGGCTTCCTGGTGTAGGAAAGCTTTGTAATTGTAGGAGCTGGGACTACTGCTTTGTAGACAAGCCATTTCTAGGGGAATAACAGATGAACGACGCAATCCAGAATTCTAGAAATAAGCATTTCTACATTATCATGGTTGCCAACTTGATTATTATTTTTTTTCCCAACAGCTTATCAAAAAAAATCAAATAAGATATTTTTTTGCAGACACGTTGTAAAACCATAATAAATCATTATGATCATGCAGTGAATAAAATAAGTATTAAAAATGTCAACAATTTTCTTAGTAAATATATTTCTAAAAGAGCTATTGACATGAATTTCTCACCAGATGTCAGTAACAACTCATCCAGTCCACACAGGCAAAGAAATGAAACCATAGATGTCCATAAATTAAGTTATGTGTAATGATGAGAAATGACACAGGGGAAAAATTATGGAACACGGTTGCTGAAATTGATCTAATACTTTGTAGAAAAGCCTTTGTTTGTGTTGACAGCTTTCAGATGCCTTCTGTATAGAGAAACTAGTTGCGTAAATTGTTCAGGTAACATAGTAACATAGTTTTTAAGGTTGAAGAAGACTTTAAGTCCATCTAGTTCAACCCATAGCCTAACATGTTGATCCAGAGGAAGGCAAAAAAAAACCCATGTGGCAACACTAAGCTCCACATTGGGGGAAAAAATTCCTTCCTGACTCCAGATATGGCAATCAGACTAGTTCCCTGTATCAACGCCCTATCAAAGAATCTAGTATATATAACTGGTAATATTATATTTTTCAAGAAAGGCATCCAGGCCCTTCTTAAGTGTTAGTAGTGAGTCACTCATTACAACATCATGTGGCAGAGAGTTCCATAGTCTCACTGCTCTTACAGTAAAGAATCCGCGTCTGTGATTATGATTAAACCTTCTTTCCTCCAGACGTAGAGGATGCCCCCTTGTCCCCGTCTCAGGCCTAAGAGTAAAGAGATCATTAGAAAGGTCTCTGTACTGTCCCCTCATATATTTATACATTATTATAAGATCACCCCTAAGCCTTCGTTTTTCCAAGCTATATAATCCCAAGTTTAATAACCTGTCTTGGTATTCAGACCCCTCAGTCCTCTAATAACCTTGGTCGCTCTTCTCTGGACCCGCTCTAGTTCAGCTATGTCTTTCTTATACACCGGAGACCAGAATTGTACACAGTATTCTAAGTGTGGTCGCACTAGTGACTTGTATAGAGGTAAAATTATGTTCTCCTCATGAGCATCTATGCCTCTTTTAATGCATCCCATTATTTTATTTGCCTTTGCAGCAGCTGCCTGACACTGGCCACTAAATGTGAGTTTGTCATCTACCCATACACCCAGGTATTTTTCAGTGACAGTTTTGCCAGTGTTTTACAATTAAGCACATAATTATACCTTTTGTTTCCTCTGCCCAAGTGCATGACCTTACATTTATCCCCATTAAAGCTCATTTGCCATTTATCAGCCCAAGCTTCTAGTTTACATAAATCCTCCTGTAATATAAAATTGTCCTCCTCTGTATTGTTTACCCTGCAGAGTTTAGTGTCATCTGCAAATATTGAGATATTACTCTATATGCCCCCTACAAGGTCATTAATAAATATATTAAAAAGAAGCGGGCCGCCCAACACTGACCCCTGTAGTACCCCACTGTTAACTGTGACCCATTCTGAGTGTATTCCATTAATGACCACCCTTTGTTTCCTATCGCTAAGCCAGTTTTTAACCCACTTACACATATTTTCCCCTATCCCCATTACTCTCATTTTATGTATCAACCTTTTGTGTGGCACCGTATCAAAAGCTTTTGAAAAGTCCATATACACCACTCCACTGCATTTCTTTGGTCCAGTCCAGAACTTACTTCTTTATAGAAGCTTATCAGATTATTTGACAGGAACGGTCCCTCGTAAAACCTGTTGATATTGGGTCATGAGGTTATTTTTCTTCAGATACTCCAGTATAACATCTCTTAGAAAACCCTCTAGGATTTTACCCACAGTAGAGGTTAAGCTTACTGGCCTATAATTTCCAAGTTCAGTTTTTGTTCCCTTTTTGAATATTGGCACCACATTTGCTATACGCCAGTCCTGTAGTACAGACCTGTTATTAGGAATCTTTAAAGATTAAAAATAATGGTCTACTATGCAGTACTTAATTCCTGCAGCACTCTGGGGTGTATCCCATCCGGGCCCGGGGATTTGTCAATTTTAGTGATTTTTAGACGATGCCGTACTTCCTGCTAGGTTAAGCAGGTGACATTTAATTGACAGTTTTTGTTATCACTGATCATATTGTCTGTCATGGGATTTTCTTGTGTAAATACTGTTGAAAAAAAGTCATTTAGCATATTGGCTTTTTCCTCATCCTCATCCACCATTTTACCCAGATTATTTTTAAAGGGGCCAACACCATCATTTTTTAGTTTCTTCTTAGTGATTTTGGCAAAAACACTCTTTAAATTATGAAGGTTCCATGGGATCCTTTTATGAACTCTAATCTTTTGTTCATTCTGGGTCATTGTAGCAGCTTTATTTTAGTTCTTTAAAGCCATGATAGATTTTACTGTTAGATTTCACCTGGTGTCATGACTTTCCAAGCCTTTTTTCACCTCTCTTTCGGCTATTTTTAATTCTTTTTCCCAGTGTCATTTCTCATTATTACCTATAACTTAATTTATGGACATCTATGATTTGATTTCTTTGCCTGTGTGGAGTGGATAGCTTGTTACCGACATCTGGTGAGAAATTCTTGTCAATAGCACATTTAGAATTATATTAACTTTTTTTATATTAAAATTGGTGACGTGTTCAATACTTATTTCACCCTGCAGTAAGTGATACATATTCACAGTCAATAATTCTGATATGAAGACATCAGCTGCATTTACTGTGAACTATAAAATTATTTAAAATTACTGTTGAAATTATCTGTACAAGTTTCTTTGGCTTTAAAAAAAGTCATGGATACCTTTCTTTGGACTGGACAAAAAAGTGCCCTATTTTTACAGACTGTACTGGAATTCCTGGCCAACTTGCAACCCTGATTGTTATTTACCAAGGAATAAGTATATACTGAACAGACTTGTCAGGGAAGGTGACTTGTTCTGTTTAAAATAAACACAGAGAAAATACTTTATTTAGAATAAAAAACAAAGTCACCCTGTTTTACCCATTTATCTACCCAAACATACCCTTGCAGCTCTGATGGTAATCCACAACAAGTCCCTCAAAGCTCCCTGGCTCTGCTACATTCAGAACTTGCACAGAGCAGTGGCATAAAAGTGACCACTCTCTAGTCACAGCTCACATGAGCTTGCATCAGAGGGACACGGCTAAGGACATATATTTACATTTGTAGTCATGGAGGCGTTAGAGGGAATCTGTCAGTAGGATAAACATCTAAGACGTATATATTGGCAAGTAGGACAGGAAGTTGAATAAAATGATTCATTGGTATCTGCATTCATATGTATCATTTCAGAGTAATCCACAATTTTCTTGCCTTGTAAATTAGCACGGATCTCCCAAGGAATTTGCTTACAGAGTTTATTTAAATTTAAAGGGGGCTTATCTAGTGTGATACATGTATATCAGGAGAGCAGCCTGTCTTTCGTTACACATCTCACAATCTTTAGGTCGGACACAGGTCTCAGGTCTCACTGCTAATTTACACATTAAGAATACAAATCAGATTCTTTGTAGATCATAATTCAAAAGAAGTGAAACAGCACTCAACGGTTCTTCTGTGCTCTCTTTATTGATGCAGAACGGGGTTACATAGGTGCAGGGAGGAAGTGCTTGAGAGCCGGACTATGGTTTGCCGTTTCGTTCAGATTGAACTTTCAAGGACCCGTGGAAGTTCAATCTGAACGAAACGGCAGGCCGTAGTCCGGCTCTCAAGCACCCCGCTCCCTGCACCTATGTAACCCTGTTCTGCATCAATAAAGTGAGCACAGAAAAACCGGTGAGTGCTGTTTCACTTCTTTTGAATTAATTGTTGGACTTTTTTCTACTGAGACGCACCCCAGTAAAGCCGGCAGCCTCTAGGGAGTATCTATGTGGCCATAAGCAGGCCATCGTGGTTTGCTGAGTGGTGCATGGCTACCTTTTTGTGTTAGCAGTTATACTTTATAGATCATCCATATAGCATCCAATTTTTAACAGAGTAACCCATATCTGTCTTTTTTTGTAAGATTTATATACTGCTAATGTATGAAAATCAATACATTGTGGGTACCATACAGATGGAATTTAGATGGCATACAGATATTTTATGTGGTTGTGTGAACTTAGCCTCACTTTTGCATAACGCAAAAGACTCATCCATTTAAATAGGCACTCTGTAATCCCACATATTGTCTGTGGTGGCACTGCAAACAAATTAAGGTTTGCTGTTTGATCACAGCCGATCACGTTATGATAAACTTATTATCAAGGGACCAATCACACAAATAGCTGTTTTTCAATCCAGGGAACCCCTTAAGCTTTTATAATCATGAATAGGCAAGTCTAAATGTTAAACACTTGCATCCTTGTCATTTCTGTGGTTCTTGATAAAGTAAAATTAATGTCAACTGTGCAATAATCATTAATTCCACTCTGCTTTATGTAGTAGGCGGTACTGTGATACAATGTAGAAAAAGCTGTCTCATGCAGTGAATGATACCGTGGGAGAGCTTTATTTTGATGACTTGCAGTGGATTAGTTTCAGTAAGAGTCACATAACCATTTGCAGCTAAGTACCACAGCTTTCTTACATTTTGTGTCAACACATAGTTAATTCTGATCATAGTGCTGAATCTTATTTTTAAGAAAAAATAATGTGTATCATTATTGTGATGTAATAATGAAAGAGGCTGATTTATATCCTGATACCTAAGTAAAAAGAAAATATGCATAGCGTCTTTGGATATAAATGTAATATTCTATGCATCTGTGGCA
This sequence comes from Allobates femoralis, assembly GCA_033576535.1. Lineage (NCBI taxonomy): Eukaryota > Metazoa > Chordata > Amphibia > Anura > Aromobatidae > Allobates > Allobates femoralis. The sequence goes on from JARQOC010000001.1 coordinate 461,611,347, forward strand.
ATATCTGTATCAGTAATTGCCACATAAAGATATACATTCTTGCTGTCTTATTTTAGGCATACGGTATACTGACTAAAACACATCTCCAGTCTGTTGCTGGTTTATTCCTTTTTTGCAGTATACTGCCCTCTAATTTGCAATCTTTCTAAGGAATCATGCACTCATCTGCAAGTGAATGAGTCCATGAAAAAATCTTACCTCACTCGGATCACACACTGAGTCTGGTCCAGTTTTCACGGACTGTCAGAATGGAGGAGGTAGAGAATTTTCTAAGGCTAGGGTCACACATAAGCCCTTGGTCCGTTTTTGGCTTCATTTTTGGCTTCATTTTTGGCATATTTTTTTTCTAAGTCCAAAAACTGACAGAAAAACGGATTGGATGTAATAAACACCCTGTCCGTTTTTTTCTGACCTCAAAACATTGCTCTGTCCGTTTTTGAGCCAAAAACATTGCTAGCAACGTTTTTGGCATCAGTTAAAAAACGCATGCGTTTTTTTAACATGGGGCCCTATGGGAAACGCATGCGTTAACGCATGGCACATATAAGCACCTGTCGTTAACGCATGCGTTAACGCATATGCGTTTTTAATGAAAAAATGACTAAGTCCAAAAACGTTCAGAAGTGCAGGAAGCTCAAAAAGCACCCTATAAAAAACGGATTGGTCATGAAATCACTTCCAAAAACGGACTTCTATGTGTGACCCCAGCCTAAATTTATTATTTCTTCACATGAACTGATGAAAAAGCTGATGACTTTTGGACGACTCTCTGATCAAGCTCTGATCAAAATCTGATCATAATAACTAGTCTATTTTTCTTGTACGTAGAAAAGTCAGACATGGCACACAGATGGTAGGAGGTTTTATGCTGTAATGCAATTTCTATTCAAACATGACACTTCTTTAATTGAAACCAAAAGCTCTACTTTCATTTTCTGTCCATAAACCATTGTTCCAAAAGCCTTCTGACATGACTAGGTGTTCTTTAGAAATATGCAAATGGAAAGCGATCAGTGATGTACTGCTATTAACAGCAGAGCACATACCACTACATCACCCATGTGTTGAGGGGGCTGGTTCCATCACCAAATCAATGAAGCACTACTAAGCTGTTAGTGTATCTGGAATAAAGACTAGAAGGGTCCAGCTACTGTACATTATGCCGCCCAACCACATAATCATGGAAGTAGGACTTGTCTGACAGTCCCTTGGGAAGGCTTTTTTATGGCATTGCCCACATGATCTCTAGAGGGAGACCGGAGGTTGGATTACAGCAATGAAGAATGGAATGCGTTCAACTTCAGTGATGAGTCCAACTTTTGACATGAATGTAATGATAGCTGGAGAGTGGCCTGGAGACCACAATGGTAGCATCATGGAGAAGCTTTCATGAGGGAACAACAAACCAATCCAAATTCCCTGGGTTTATGTTGTGATATGTTATCATGTATGTTAGCCAATTCCATGCACTATAACAGCTCAGAGTTACTTAGATTTGGTGGAAGACCAGTGAAGCCGACATTTTCCCAACATGTCACAGGAGCCAGTTTTCAAATTTTCAACACAACAATGCCACTAGACATGTTGCTCTTGCTACTGCAATCAGCCAGCATGGTCTAGATGTAGTACCTTGGCATGCAGCATCTCCATACTTGTGTCACATCAAACACATCTGGGAGCTCATTACTCGGCAATTGCAAAGGGAAATGCCAGCAGTGGATCTTGATGATTGCATACCACGTTCATTCACAGTGATAACATTCCACAGACAGCATTATTGCCTCAATGAGAAGTGCTAAGGAGTGTAAGTGCTTGCATTTCTGTCATGATCCCTAGGGGTGTGCGGTGGCTATTACACTATTTGGAGCCATCTTACAGTGTGTGTGAGTATCGTACAATGTGGGTGCACTTTAGGGGGCACAAAAGTGTAGATTGGGTAAGTGTGGTGATATTATACTGTGGTGAGGCACTGTGGCAGTGCCATTGGTTGCTTAGAGCCTCCCTGGTTCGCTTTGTGATCTTTAGGACTGGGTTCTGCCTTGCTTATTGAGTGATGTGTGTTGACTGCTTCTGGGGAGGCTAACAGTGATCTTTAATGTATTCCATTTATACACAATCTGACTGTGCGTTGGTGGAATCCAAACCTTTAAGGCCACATGCATGCATTGAATTTTTGGTGAGTTTTTAGCTCAGTATTTGTAAGTCAAATCCAGGAGTGGGAAAAACATGCAAAGATGGTGCACATGTTTCTATTATACATTTCCTCTGATTGTTCCATTCCTGGTTTTAGCTTACAGATACTGAGGTAAAAAAACTCACCAGTGTGTGCAAATGGCTTAGGCCCTTTACACACGCTACATTTGTAGCTTGTCACCAGTACTTACTGTTGCAGTGAAATCTGGATACATGATCCATTTGTACACAGCAACAAGATAGACCATGATCCATGATTTCACTGCAACCAGTAAGTTACCTGGTGACAAGCTACAGAATGTAGCCTGTGTAAGTACCTAGAGATTAGTGACCTGAACGTATCTGTGAGCCATGCACGAACCCTGACATAGACTTCTTGAGAAGTCCTTGTTGCAGTCAGCTGCCAGATAAAGGGCAATGGGACTACAAACGTAAGCAAAATGGGGATTAAAGCGAACCTGTCACTCCCTCCAGGCATCTAAAGATAACATAGCCACCTTCTGCAGCACTAAGCTGCATTCTGAAGGTGTCTATAGCATTTATGCTCCCTTGATTCACTGAAATAAAGACTTTTATAAAATCTGTTTCAAACCAGACCCAAGACCGGGAGGCGGGTTTTCAAGTGTCTGTCTCCTTCCTCTGTGGTGTCAGTCATCCCTCTCTGCTCTCTGTGCGCCGCCTCCAGGGCCATCTCCCTGCACTACAGAGCTTTGTCAGCTCTGCTACAACATAGAGCTGCTGTTATAGGAGACCCCACAGTAGTAAATCTAGCAGGACCCTGAGCAGACAAAGCACTGCCGGCTACATAGCAGCCCTTGAGCTGAGCAGTTTTCACTTTCAGTTTCTTGTACCCAGCAGCATTGCTCCGTCCTCAGCCCCTGATCTAAAGCACAAACTCAACTCTGCTGCACTGCTGACAGCTCAGCTCAAGGGCTTCTATGTAACAGGCAGTGCTAGATTTACTACTGTGGGGTCTCTTATACCAGCAGCTCTATGTTGTAGCAGAGCTGAGAAAGCTCAGCTCTGTAATGCAGGGAGGTGGCCCTGGAGGCGGCACACAGAGAGCAGAGAGGGATGACTGACACCACAGAGGAGGGAGATAGACGCTTGAAAACCCGCCTCCCGGTCTTGGGTCTGGTTTGAAACAGATTTTATAAAAGTCTTTATTTTAGTGAATCAAGGGAGCATAAATGCTATAGACACCTTGTCAGAATGCAGCCTTAGTGCTGCAGAAGGTGGCTATGTTATTGTTAGATGCCTGGAGGGGTGACAGGTTCGCTTTAAATGTAGTTACATTATACTTACCAGTCTCTGCATTGTGGTCACATTATTTGTAGGTCCATGCATTAAGTGTTATAAATATTCCTCTGCTTTCCTCGCCCACCCTCTGTGACAGTATCTCTGATTGGCTTGCAGTCAGACTGCACCCCTAAACTCTTTGCTGCCATCTGTGATTGTTTTCCATACACTAATGTGTATGGTAACCAATCTGCCATCGTATTAGTGTAAAAAATAAATGAATGGAAAACATGGAGCAGGGTTCCCCATACAGATACACAACACAGATAACGCACATGGCTGCGAGCCCCCAGCACTCAACTGTGTGTGTCATCTTGGCTGGGTATGAAAATACGGGGGACCTTTTTACATTTATTTAAATAAATATAAAAAAAAACAAAACAATGTGGGGTCCCCTCCAAATTCAATACTCAGCTAAGATAAAGCACATGGCTGTGAGTTGTTATTCTCACCCTGAGGAGGTGCATGCTTATTGGGCTCTTCAGTTTAGGAATAGAATCCAGAAAAAAAGGTATAAGACCCAGCGATGAGGAATCCGTTGCAACTTCAGAGGTTTTTTTCATAAAACATTCATTTATTGAAATCATTAAAAAATGTGTGATATAATAAGGATAATGCTTGGCTCTACCGGTGAGAACAGGAGGGTGCTCGGGAGAAAAAAGCAATAATATAAATGGGAACCCTGGCACACCAAAAATTAATTATGGAAGTCCACACAAGTGATTGATGCTGTTAATGCTCAATCTTTATTTTGTGTTCTTTTGATCACAAGTGAAAAAACATTTTCGTTAGGCCGAAAACGTTTTTTCACTTGTGATCAAAAGAACACAAAATAAAGATTGAGAATTAACAACAACAATCACTAGTGTCGACTTCCATAATTAATTTTTGGTGTGCCAGGGTTCCCATTCATATAAAAAAATAGGCTCAGTTCAGTGGACATTAAGAGTGACGCATTTCGGTTTTTAATGAAGCCTTAAAGAGGACCTGTCACCAAACCAGGCATGGTGATCTAATTACAGCACTGGATGCAGCATGTCTGCAGCATGCAGACAAGGGGGTCCCCCAGCACTTGAGCAGCCCTGTACCCCGAGATAATACACTTAGAAAGCTTACATGCTCCAGCCATTAAGGAGGTGGGTAGGGGTAGGAGCCGAAGGGCACATTCACACCCCCTGCATGTGTAATCTGCCCACCGCTGCCAATCATTCTCTCCCTCTTCAGCAGCATTTAAACAGAGGTTTTTTTCTCTCTCCCAGAAAGTTTGTTTAGCCCCACCCCTGAGGGGTGGAGCCAAACGGCAAGTTCAGAAAAAAAAAAAAACTCTGTTTAAATGCTGCTGAAGAGGGAGACACCACATGCAGGGGGTGTGAATCTGCCCTTGGCTGCAGCCCCTAGCCACCTCCTTAGGGTACTTTCACATTAGCGTTTATTTGAAATCGCGGCAGATGCGGTGAAAAAAACGCATCTGCCGCGATTACCGCATACCGGCTGCACTTGCAGCACGGTTGCGGCACAGTTGCGGCAAGCCCCATACAATGTATAGCCCGGCTTGCGGCAGGTGCAGCAAGTGCGGTTTTGGCACTTGCGGCTGACCGCATCTGCCGCGATTTCAAATAAACGCTGATGTGAAAGCAGCCTTAGTGGCTGCAGCATGTAAGTTTTCTAAGTGTATTATCTCGGGGTACAGGACTGCTCAAGTGCTGGGGGACCCTTGCCTAGATGCTGCAGACATGCTGCATCCAGTGCTGTAATTAGATCACCATGCCTGGTTTGGTGACAGGTCCTCTTTAATCATGATCTCATGTGATCATGATTAAGGCTTCATTATAGACCAAAACGCATTACTCTTAATGTCTGCCTGTAACTGTGTTTCACACATTTTTAAATGATTTTTCAATAAATGAATGTTTTATGAAAAAAACTCTGAAGTTGCAATGGATTCCTCATTGCTGGGTCTTATAACTTTTCCTCTGGATTCAATTTTGGCGGTTGCCGAGCCGTGACCCTGGCTGACTGGAGGACTCTGGGAGTAGGACAGTAATGGTGAGCTGGCAAATTTCTTTTTTCTACTCTAAGAAAAGAAGACCACAGCCGCCCAAGAAATGGCACATCCATTAGTGTGCCATTCCTGGCTTTTTGCCCTTCCCTATTGCCTTGGTGCTGTGGCAATTGGGGTAACATAAAGGGTTAATGACAGCTGTGACTTGTCAGCTGACATCAAGTCCTGGATTGTTGATGTAAAGGTTTCTATGTTAACACTGTCACCCCTGGGCGATTTTCCGTTTTTTGGATTTCGTTTTTCCTCCCCTGCTTCCTAGAGCCATAACTTTTTTTATTTTTTGGTCAATATAGACATATGAGAACTTGTTTTTGCGGGACAACTTGTGCTTTTGAATGACATCATACATTTTACAATATAGTGTAATGGAAACGGGAAGAAAATTACTAGTGTGGTAAAATTGAAACAAAACTGCCATTACACAATTGTTTTTTTTACTCATCATGTTCACTCTATGGTAAAACTGACGTGTCAGTATGATGCTTCGGGTCAGTACACATTCGTAAATACCAAACTTGTATACTTTTACTTTTATCTAAGTGGGGAAAATAAGTTCAGACATTTTTAAACAAAAAGAATTGTGCTTTTGTTCGCCATTTTCCATGACATAGCGTTCTCATTTTTCGGGATCTGGAGCTGTCTGATAGCTTATTTTTTGCAGCTTGAACTCACATTTGTAGTGATACAATTTTTAGGTAGATGCGCTGTTTTGATCGCCTGTTATTGCATTTTATTGCAGTGCTGAGGCACCCAAAAACGCTTAATTTTGGCATGTGGATTTTTCTTTCTGTTACACAGTTTACAGATCCGATTAATTAGGTTTTATATTATGATAGATTGGGCATTTCTGAATGCGACAATACCAAATATGTGTTATTTTTTTTTATAGTTTTATTTTCAATAGGGCAAAAGAGGGGTAATTTGAACTTTTAGGTGTTTGATTTTTTTATTTATCTTAATTTTTTAGCACTTTTTCTTTATTTTATGCTGTCCATTAGGGTTCCTCAGCACTGCAGGGTCCGATCGCTTGTGCAGTGTAGATAGATGCTTATGAATCCCTCTGCATAGTACAAATGATCACTTTCTCCCAGTGATGTCGCTCGGGCATCGCTAGGAGAAAGTGCATCATGAAAGCATCCAGGGTCATTATTTGACCCTGGGCTGTCATTGGAATGCATCAAAGCCCCATGAGTTTACCTTAAGTCACAGCTGGGGTACTGCTCTCTCGGTGTCGTCAGTGTATGCCTGTCACATGCTTAGATTGTGCTGACTTTGCTGGATGCTGCTGTGTGTTGTGTCTGCATTTCTTTAAGAGCTGCATGAGGTACGGTTGTGAAGGTCTTGACTCTGACTTACCTGCTGTATTATACTCCGGAGCTGCACTTACTATTATGCTCAGCTGCTGGTTGAGGGGTTGATGTGAGGCTTGGGTGTGACTCACCAAAGATCCCCTCCCCCTGGCTTTAAATAGCTTTCCCCCTCCTCTATCAGACACCGCTGATAGAGTTATTTACTCTTGGTCTTTGTACTGTGCTGATGCATTGTTGCTGTGCTGAAGTCCTTGCTTTGGGAGTAGCTGTGATTCTGGATCAGTGGGTGGAGGTAGAGGCCCTCAGCCTAGCGCTAATCAGGAGCTCAGAAAAATAGTGTGGAGACTCGGATCTTCTCACCATCAGAGGTACCTTTGAGAGTAGGGCGAGCCAGGGACCCCCAGTGTAAGGGTCAGATTAGCTCCCCCTGAATCCCTCGCTCCTCTCACCATACAGTTACCTGATTCCCTCACCACCTAAGCATGACAATGCCTGAGCTCTAAGGGAGCAGTTACTTTAATGTCACCGCTCAGCTTGAGCTCTGGATATATCAGAACTTCAAGGGACCTCATCGTGGATTACCGTCGGAGCTGCAAGGGTATAATTAAGGTTAATAAATGGGTAAAAGAGGGTGTCAGTGTTTTTTATTTAAAAAAAACACTATAGTTATAGAAAGTGATACTGTTCTAGGGCATCACTCTAGGGTGGATTCTCACACATTTTTAGGAAAAACACTGTAGTTAGGGCCAGCATTGGAGGGGCTAGAGTGGAAATTGGGTAATTGTCCATGTCCCCCATTCCTTAAGAAGCTCATTTGCCAGACTCTACACTGGTTATATCGTAGTCACATGACCAAAGGTCCTTGACCCTGTGGGAGTGCATAGCATAAAATTTGTATGAATGTGTAGTGTGGTGTGTGTTTGTATAAAAGCAGAGAGTGGAGCTGAGCTCAGCATGCTGCTGATAACCTGTTCAATGCCTCTTTCAGTCTATTCCAGTGGCATTTCTAACTCGCTGTTCTATACACCCATCGCTACCAGCCCATGACGGGTTCACAGGGTGCCAGTACCATGCCATGGTAGCCGGAGATCCCTAAAGAATCCTGCACCTGCTGTAATTGAGCTCTCACACAGCTCCATTGACCAAAAAATGAAAATGTTACAGGTTTCGGAAAACTATATGACAAGCAATTTTTTTTCCCAACTTAAAAAAAGTCAGAATCAAACTGATCTGGAAAATCATACTGTCAGGTCAATTTTACCACAAAATAAATGCCTTGAATGCAAAACTCAAAGAAATAATTGCATAATTGCATTTTTCACAATGTCACTGCATTTGAAATTTTTTTCCCCATTTTCCAGTACATCACATGGTAAAATAGATTGTCATTCAAAAGTACAGCTCTTTCAACAAAAAACAAGACTTCATATAGCTATGTGCATGGAAACATAAAAATGTTTTGAGTATTGGATGAAGGCAAAGAAAAAAAAACTACGCCAAAATGGATCACTTGGTCCTTAAGCAACTAAAGAGGTTGCACAACTGAACTCCCCTAACTAAAATTAATTTATCAGCAGCTCTGGCACCTTTCTTCATAGGCCAGAGTCACATAAACGTAGGCAAGTACAATGCGAGAAAGTCTTGCATTATTCTCTGGTCAATGTTAGACAAGGAGACAGCTCAGATCTGTGATGTTTTCCTCAGCCCTAATAGGACTGAGGAAAATATAGCAGCATTCTGCAATTGTCAGCAAGTCTCGTATCACTTGCTCCCATATAAGTCTATGGGTGCAAGTGAAACATCACACTGCACTCAGATGTCAATCCGAGTGCCACTCATTGCACTGGCTGCCTATACACTACATGATCAAGTTCAAATAGCTTGTTCTCACCAGCAAAGCTCTTGACAATGCAGCACCCCCCTACATCTCCTCCCATATCTCTGTCTATCCGCCACCCGCTCTCTATGTTCTACAAATGACCTTCGACTAACATATGCACTAATCCGATCCACTCCCGGCTCCAAGACTTCTCCCGAGCTGCACCAGTTCTTTGGAATGCTCTACCCAAGAAATCAGTACCATCCACAACTTGCATGGCTTCAGACGCTTCCTAAAAACGCATCATTTTAAGGCGGCCTATCATGCTCGCTAACAAAATTTCTTTGTACTGTTTATAGCCCATTCACTATCTCTCTAGACATAACTCTTCTTCAAACTCCACCAAACCCAAAAGGTCTATACAGATTGTCTGGTGACCATTCATGTAACTCTATTTCTATCCCCATTTCCTCAAGATGCCTGGATAATCAGTGTAATAAGCCCCTGTACTTTGAGTAACTCCTATCCCATTGTAGATTGTAAACTCTTTTGAGCAGGGTCACCTTTATTTTTGCTTTATCTATTGTATTTTTTACATTGATTCTATGCTTATTGTATTGTTTCCTATTATTGTATTGTATTCTTTCTCTACCGGAATTACTTATTGTATAATATTGTGCATTTTTTCATCTATTACCCACTGTATTGTAAAGCGCTGCGGAATATGTTGGCGCTATATAAATAAAAATGTATTATTATTATTATTATTATATGCAGAATTTTTCTTTCTTCTAACACATTACACAGTAAAAATGGATATCACTCAAATAACACACTGATGGAATCCATGTGCTGCTCATTTTACAGGGACCCCTTGATTTATATAGCCGAATTTCATCCATGACTTGCATTAAAAATAGATGTGTCGTGTTGTTGGGGTGTTTTTGCCAACACTTGGTCTCCAAAACACACAAAAATGTGACACCATAGACTATACTGGATATATGTTCTATTTGTGGGAAAACACTGATGGTTCAAATGTGCATCTCTAAACCTTTACTACATTTTGCTTCCTAATAAACAAATGTAAGGAGTAAATACATTTTTACAATACAAATAATTAAATATCAACCTCCTCATAGATTCTCTGTGACTGTACATTTGTAAAAATATAGGAAAACGATGGGGTCTTGCACTGCATTAGAGCCCAATTAAATATAGAGCGACAGAGAATAAGTTTCTGTGAGATCCTTCTTATATCTGTGTCCAAATCGAGCAAGAACACAGAAGACATTAGTTTTGTGATTTTTCCACTTCATTATTACTGCACATGCCAGAAATGATTCCCAAGTGTAACATTTATATAGCTATAGTGAGACCTCTTCATGATGCCAGCACACATTAGCACACGCAAAATCAAGATCCATGATTCCATTACTCTGGTCACGACATAGCGCAGCTGCCTAATGATATCACAATAATAAATCCTAGTTCATCACACAATAATATTCCTTGGTGGCTTGATATTTCACGCACTATAGTCACTGGTTGTAGAGAAATTTATAAGATTCAGCTTTTCACAGAAATGTATTTAATGGCTTATACAAGAAGTGTTGCAATCTGAGCAAGTGTAGGATTTAACTTTCCCGAATGCCAATCATGCAGATACAGGAAGATAGAACGACCCGTGTTTCTCAGAAAGTACAAAGAAATGGAGGGCTAGCATAGTTGTATGCTCTAACATTTCTACATATCATATGCCACAACATACTAATGGTATATGACCTGACCTCTCAGGATCCCAGGGTGGATGGCAATCTGACTCCTGCTAGACAAAAGGTGTTGGCACATCCTAGCGATATGCCATTACGGTACTTTCCTTTCTTTTCTTAGAATATTGCTTTAACCATCCTAATGATATGGTATAAAACAAAAAACAATACCTTGTGTTTACTCAGGAGAAAACTGGAAGTTTAGAACATGTCATCAATTTTATAAATAAAAGTCCCTTAAACAAAAAAAAAATTGGCACCACCCATGTACATATACCAGTTACTATAAATCTATCCCTCTTGGCATGATAGGACGAATGTGGTGTAACACTTGTTGACACACACCTCCTGATGCAGTGCCTTGCATGGCACGAAACATGTCTGGGTTCTGAGCCATATTCCTGTTAGATCTTTAATCCGGTCTCCATAATGGGTAAGTGCCTTGATCCTGAACCTCTGAGCTTGTTGTTGTTTTTTTTTTTTTGTGTATGGGCTGCACTGCTGGTTAGGTTAGGGCCAAAGGTATAATCTACACCACCCTCTCCCGCAGATGGTCTTTCGCCTTACTTTTCTTTCAACTGCTCTGTTATGTGGCATTACCTTATCCATTGTGTTGTTTGCAACCGGTTTGATCTTAAGCTGAGGTTATGGCTCTAGGTTTCTTCCTCCACTTGTCTTATTTAATCGTTCCTTTCTCTGTGATCCTGTTGTCATGACCTTGTGGTTTTTTAATTGTTACCTGTGTGTTTCTCAATAAAGTATTTTTTGGAGCAAAATTACTTGCGGGATCTCCAGGTTTTCTCTAAAACTACTATGTATAAGACACATATTTGAATTAGAATAAAGAACTCATTTCTGAGGTATATATAGTCTGTAGAGTTCCTAATATGTAAAAAAGATGAGTATTCTGTGTTTCCCTGTTTTGTTCTAAAGGTAAGAAATCTTCCAAATAGCATGAAAAATTCAAGTGGCACTTAGGTTACGGTCACACTTGCGTTGTGACCGTAGCCTAACGGATTGCGCTTAAAACTTACAACTTTTCCCAGAAGTGCATAGCGTTAACGCTATGTGCTGCAGGAGAACGCTGCCCCTAGTTACCCGATATTTACCTTCCCAAACGGCCACACACAAAGCTGCTGGGAGTGCGCTTTAAAACATCGCACAGGAAACGTTGTCTGCAATGTTTCCTGTGTGCTCTGCTATAGCGCACTCCCAGCAGCTTTGTGTGTGGCTCGTTATCAAGGTAAATATTGGGTAACTAGGGGCAGCGTTCTCCCGCAGCACATAGCGTTAACGCTATGCACTTCTGGGAAAAGTTCTAAGTTTTAAGCGCAATCCGTTAGGCTAGGGTCACAATGCAAGTGTGACCCTAGCCTTACCATCCTAAAAGAAAATCCTTTATTTTCCAATTTAAATGCAAGGAGATGCAGAGGACATTTAGCACATCAGCCATTATGTGTCAATAGCACACTTCAACAAGTCCTTAATGCCCTTAATTCCAGGGTGATGAACATACAAGAATGAATGCAATGTTATACCCTCTGTCTCCATTCCGAAGTTATGTATAGAAAGCCTTGGGAAACCAATGCTAGTTAACTATTTTTTTTACCAGTAACACTATATATCGGATACTCACTGTCCATTTCGAGAACTCGGCACCCCTATAGAATATAATTTTGAGTACAGTAGCTGCGGATTTATGAGGTAGATGCTTTGCTTTTACATCACATTTGACATTTTGCATGTTTCAGAGTTCAGAGAGTCAGCTCGAGTAAAGTGTGTAGCATGGGATTCATCATTTAAACGTTCATACCCTTTGTACTGCTGGAATAGATTGAGTGTGCTGTTCAATCCAAACTTTTTTGGCAGCCAGTGTGGGTGCACCTGCGAATGTATTTATCCAGCTGGCAGTATTCCATGTAATCTTCTGCATTAAGTCAATGCCTCAGAAAACCATTCACAGCAATAATAGCCCAACCAGACTCTATCTTAGAAGAGGGATGCTTCATTTCATTGATCAAGTCTTAATGACTGTGATAATGGGTTATCAGCTAGTGATATCCCAGGGCTTTGCTAGGATTCCATAGTCATGTGCAAGAAATAAGAAATGAAACAGTGTGGTTTTTATACCTATAAGTCTCATGTTTCAGATTATTATTTTTTTTTTTGCAGGGAATGATTTGTTCAGCTGAATTTACTAACAGATTTACAAAGTTTACAGTGACTATAAATCAGAATAAAGCATATTTATAATGTTCTAATGTTCTGGGATAACAGTTCAGCTGTTATGGCAGAGAAATGAAGACATACATGTTATGAGCAGGGCAGCCTTCTAGGCACATACATTTTACTGTTTGTAAGGAAACACATGAAAAACTATTGGTGTCAACTCTGACATCAGTATTTTTCTGATCTTGGAATATAAATGCAGTACATCGACATTTTTTAATTTTTACTTTATGTAAATTTTGCCCTATTAGTGTCATTCTTTAGCCCCAGAATGTGAACTTTTTTAAATCAGGAGTAATCCTCCTATAGTTCCCAATAATTTACAAGTTTAGATTAGTTAGATTGCAATATTATTTTTGAAGGGAAGAAAGTTGAGCTGCAATCCAGAATCATTACTGAATAATAGAAACACAAGCAAAAAAGTCTTAACAGCACTGGTGCCTGGGCCAGAGTAGTACCACAACCCCTTCTGAAGTAATGGGGTATGGCTTCTATAGGAGAAACTGCTCTATTATGGTTCTTTCCCTGGGTATTGAAGAAAGCATACTTATAACATCTTGTTATAATGAGGTGGGAATTAAAACAAGGACGGAGGTAGAAAAGTAAGGGTCCCGTCACACTTCCAGCAATCCCGACAATGATACGACCTGGTAAGGATCGCTGGAATGTCGCTATGTGGTTGCTGGTGCGATGTGAAACAATCAGATCTACTCTATGACGCAGCAACGATACGGCGACCAGCATAATGACCTCGGATGTCGTTGAGACCCTGTCACACAGGAGCTAGTTTGATGACTCAGACCTATGGGACTGAGTTCTGAGTTGCCAACAAGGTCGTTGTTAAGGCGTCAAACACACTGATGCATGCTGTCCAGCGGGAACCCGACAATCAAACAATGGTCAAGGCCATTCTGACACGACTGAAGATGTCACAGCGGGGGCCCGGTCACTGCTACATGTCAAACATAGCAAGATTGCTGGCAAGGTCACTGTTGCGTCACAAAACCTGTGACGCAACAGCGATCTCGCTAGCGATCTTGCTATGTGTGACGGGGGCTTTATACTTGCTTTCTGGCTTTAAAGTGGTTTGTAAACCATCTATTCTACCAATTCACTGTGGGTACTTGGGTGAGTCTTTGTCATTTCAAAGTTTTGTTGTCAAGTAACAGATGGTGAGAAATACTGTTATTATCAGGTGTAAGTGAAACTGGCAGTATTTTCTGGAGACCTTTGCCGAAGTCTGACATTCAGAATGTACTGTCAACCTCAGTAGGGTTAGTTTAGCAGGTAAATCAGCTACGGTTGTGGAGATAATGTAAGCTTGGAGAGTACCAGGAGGGTGGAGTGAGTTATATTAAGCTCAGGGCTAGAGGAGGCAATAATAACTTGTGCTGCATTTTTTGCAATATTTTCTGAGAAATCTGCATCAAAATCTTGAGTTCTAACCTGAATCCAGCAGTCTATGACTATGGAAAAGTGCATAGAAGCAGCATGTCAATTGTTGATTCATATTTGTGTTCATTTTTCAATCGTTCCAGTCATTAACATAATTAAAAAAACGTAGCAAATAACAAACCAAAAATGTGTTGCATTTTTGTGTGCATATTCCTGCCAGTAGATGTGCATTTTGTGCAGAAAATGTTAGCACCAAATATGCAGTGTGGACACTTACACTAAATCTATCAAGGGTCTGAGAAGAGTCAATACTTTGGAAACTAAAAAAGAAGTTAGGAGACTGAGGTTAGGATGACTGGAACACAGCCTAAGGTTAGGGTCAGACCTGTGTCTGCCCCTAGCTTGGCAGATCTGGCAGAAACTTAGAAAATGTCTGAGTCGATCGACAGGGTAGGGAGTACTCGGATACTGGGACAGGGGGTTACTTCGGTGGGGATCACGGCTGGTCGATTCTCGTGCCCTGGACCCTCAGTTGCGGGGTGGTGGTGATGATGATGGGGGAATGTTAATGTGATGCCACCTGTGCTACCTGGTAATAGGGTTACCGGCCGATGAGGTGATGGGAAATGCAGCTTTGGTAGTATAGCTCCCCACAGGTGGGGCTTTACCTCAGGGCAGCGGGGTGGATGAGGAGAGTAGTAGTAGCGGTTCTGCTGTGAACGCTGCAGGCGGCAGTGAAGCAGGCACACATACACACAATAGTCTCTGTTTCGGTACCTTTTTACTGATGTCTGGTAACAGAGACAGTCCAGGACAGTAACCAGGTTTCGGTGCAGTTTGGGACGTCCACCTTGGAGAGTTGTGAGGCCTCCTCTGTTAGTGTGTGCGGTGATTGGGGTAAGTTCTGGCTGTAACTGAAATTGCCACTCTTTCTCCCTCTCAGGGTACTACTTCACAACCGACAATGATGATCTTGCTATGGGGATTGATGTTTCAATTAGTGTAACTTCAGGGGGACTAGATCCTCCTGGCTGGTCCAGGCTTTCTCTCCTACACTTTAGATGAATAACAACTTCGGACTTCGGTGTCCGGGTGGGCTAAAGGGATACCAGGTATGTTCCCTTCTTCTTTCTTCCTACTTTTTCCACTGACCTCCGTCCCTCTCCCTAGGGCACTGCACAGCATGGTCAGGTTTCCTGCTTCTGGGCCTGGCTTGGTCCCAACAACCAGATCCTTCTGCACCAACTGTTCTCTCACTGCAGACTGCCTACTGCCTGCTGCTCGACTCCTTCCCTCAGGCCTGGATCTTTATGGGGGATCTGGCTTAAGGACAGCCAGTGGGGCTCCCCCTCTAGGTCTGGGGTGCAAGCTATTGTGTACTGTGTGTGCCAAGGTGTACATCCCTCCCTGCACCGGTGGGTCCTGTGGCAATCCCCTGCAGGGGTGCCACATGTCTGCCTCAGCGCATAGCGTTACCATCAGGTGACTATTGATCTCTATGGCAACCGGACGCTTACCGCAGCCTCTGGCTCCACAGCATATGTGCTTTTGCAGAGCGCACAGGAATCGTTGTTTGCAGCTTTTTCCTGTGCGCTCTGCAAAAGCGCATATCATGGAGATCTCTGTGGAGCCGGAGGCTGTGGTAAGTGTACAGTTGCCATAGAGAACTATTGCCTGGCCGCACATAGCGTTACCCACTGGTAATGTTATGAGGCAGAAAACGTCTTCGTTTCTGCCGGATCCATGAGGCTCAGGGGCAGACACAAGTCTGACCCTAGCCTAAGTGGAACGAGTTCGTACTATTCGGTAATTTGAATATAGAGAAGTGGAGCCACTCACCCCCCGACAATAAGACCTGTTAACTAGAAATAGGGTTTCCAAAAATATGGCATGGATTGGGAGGAGTGACCTGTGGGAACTCTGCAGAAAAGGGAATTGTCTGTTAAGACGTTTGTGTCGCAACTCAGATGTTTGTGTGGCTTGTGTGGACTTGAGATAAGCATTTTTTTTGTATTCCACTTATTTGGTTACTTCTACATTTAAGTATATTAAAACCACCAAGATTCTGTTCGTCATCTGATGGTTGAAAACATTAATTATTTCGTGCCTCTAATGATGACCAAAAAGCTTCTTGTGCCACAGTATGTGCAATTGTGTTCAGTAAAGTGGAACTGTTTGAAGCTCATTTTCTATGATTGTTTTCTTTTGAGGGGGAACCACCTGAGAGGGAATATACACTCTACAAGAATGCCATATTTTTAGGAAAAACATCAGGCATGGACTTATTCTGATTTAAAGTGTTCTCCCATAAGTAGTAGATGATATGGTTAGGCTTGACACATTTAGGAATTATGGGACATTCCAGACCATCCAATACAAGAGAATTATTACATATTTTCTGAGGGTACACAGAAGAAAAAAAGTAAACCTTTTCAGATACAGCCCTTCAGCAACCTCTACTCTCTACATCTTTTCTCTTTAATATTTTTCGTTTCTCACATTGATAACTTGAAGATTTCTCCTGCCTCTCTTTCTATCTTCAGGCATAAAAATCTTATCTTAAAGAACAACTTCTATAGACAAGCAAATAATCTACCATACTGTTAACACTTTGTCCTAACCATATCTTCTGCCTCTAATCCTCATCCAATTTTTTGTACATCTATAAATTGATCAGCTTTATGCCATGATGGTACAGATGAGGATGGCATTATATATGGTTCCGCAAATATTTACAAGGTTTGTTAGCAATATAACTGCTCACCGGCTCATAGTGAATTTTGCTTTAAAATGCACTAGTGAAGACATAGCATGGTACCATATATAATGTTAATGTTTTAATCCTACGGCTTCTTAAATAATGGGTTTACCGTCTTGTATAACCTGAGCTGTGGAGAAGTCCTAGTATTTCATAAATCAGTAATCCTTACTAGGGATGAGCGAGTCTACTCGCTAGGACTCGTTACTCGGCGATTCTTAAGGGACTCGCTGGACTCGGTAATCGGCGAGTCTTTTAGCGAATACTCGCTCAGTAACGAGTCCAATGCAAGTCAATGGCAATCTTAGTTTTGTCAGAGTTTACTTTATCTCACTCGCTAGACTCGCTAGACTCGCTCTATCACATCGCTATATAGCTTGAATCTCCCCAAACA
Organism: Allobates femoralis; assembly: GCA_033576535.1. Taxonomy (NCBI): domain Eukaryota; kingdom Metazoa; phylum Chordata; class Amphibia; order Anura; family Aromobatidae; genus Allobates; species Allobates femoralis. The sequence goes on from JARQOC010000001.1 coordinate 461,628,578, forward strand.
GCAGCGAGTCTGAGCGAGTCTACGAGTCCGAATCCTAGCGAGTCTGCGATTCCGAGTCCTGTATTCTCTATTCGGGACTCGCGAATCCAGAATCTTTTATGTTACTAGTCAGCATTGCGTGTTAGGTCAGAAAACTTGTGAAGACAGCCAATCATAGTCAGTAATGCCATAGCAGTTTTGGTTGTGTCAGGACTATGATTGGCTGCTGTCCATCGTGATGCCTATGTCATCTATGACAGGCAAGGCAGTATATAAGGCTTGCCCCTGCCATTTTGGGCACATTCCTGAGAAGAGCTGACCTAGTGCAGGGAGACTTGGAGCAGATCTAGGGACAGTTAGGCAGTGTAGGAGTCACATATAACCCAAAAGTTCTTTTCAGAACTAACAGGACGGAGTGTAGGAGTCAAGATTCCTCACACATAACCCAAAAGTTCTTTTCAGAACTACCAGGACGGAGGATTGCTGTACAGGACTGTAAGGAAGGGAGATAGGAGCAGCCTTACAGTGAATCCAGCACCATCCTCAGAGCTTAGTTCACCCAGCTTTCCGCAGAGCTGTAATCCTAAGCTTTTTCTTATTTTTGGCACTAGTCTACCAAAAAATTTTTGTGCCATTTTTCAACAAAAAATTTCCTGTGCCAGTGCGTTGCTGTACGGTGTCCTGCCTGCAGCTCGCACGGTACTTGTAACATTTTACGCAGCCAGCACCGCAGCCTAATAGTGCCTGGTTCTGCGTACTAAACAATTTTTTCCTGTGCCAGTGCGTTGCTGTACGGTGTCCTGCCTGCAGCTCGCACGGTACTTGTAACATTTTACGCAGCCAGCACCGCAGCCTAATAGTGCCTGGTTCTGCGTACTAAACAATTTTTTCCTGTGCCAGTGCGTTGCTGTACGGTGTCTTGCCTGCAGCTCGCACGGTACTTGTAACATTTTACGCAGCCAGCACCGCGGCCTAATAGTGCCTGGTTCTGCGTACTAAACAATTTTTTCCTGTGCCAGTGCGTTGCTGTACGGTGTCCTGCCTGCAGCTCGCACGGTACTTGTAACATTTTACGCAGCCAGCACCGCAGCCTAATAGTGCCTGGTTCTGCGTACTAAACAATTTTTTCCTGTGCCAGTGCGTTGCTGTACGGTGTCCTGCCTGCAGCTCGCACGGTACTTGTAACATTTTACGCAGCCAGCATTGCAGTCTAACAGTGCCTGGTTCTGCGTACTAAACAATTTTTTCCTGTGCCAGGGCGTTGCTGTACGGTGTCCTGCCTGCAGCTCGCACGGTACTTGTAACATTTTACGCAGCCAGCATTGCAGTCTAACAGTGCCTGGTTCTGCGTACTAAACAATTTTTTCCTGTGCCAGTGCGTTGCTGTACGGTGTCCTGCCTGCAGCTCGCACGGTACTTGTAACATTTTACGCAGCCAGCACCGCAGCCTAATAGTGCCTGGTTCTGCGTACTAAACAATTTTTTCCTGTGCCAGTGCGTTGCTGTACGGTGTCCTGCCTGCAGCTCGCACGGTACTTGTAACATTTTACGCAGCCAGCACCGCAGCCTAATAGTGCCTGGTTCTGCGTACTAAACAATTTTTTCCTGTGCCAGTGCGTTGCTGTACGGTGTCCTGCCTGCAGCTCGCACGGTACTTGTAACATTTTACGCAGCCAGCACCGCAGCCTAATAGTGCCTGGTTCTGCGTACTAAACAATTTTTTCCTGTGCCAGTGCGTTGCTGTACGGTGTCTTGCCTGCAGCTCGCACGGTACTTGTAACATTTAACGCAGCCAGCATTGCAGTCTAACAGTGCCTGGTTCTGCGTACTAAACAATTTTTTCCTGTGCCAGTGCGTTGCTGTACGGTGTCCTGCCTGCAGCTCGCACGGTACTTGTAACATTTTACGCAGCCAGCATTGCAGTCTAACAGTGCCTGGTTCTGCGTACTAAACAATTTTTTCCTGTGCCAGTGCGTTGCTGTACGGTGTCCTGCCTGCAGCTCGCACGGTACTTGTAACATTTTACGCAGCCAGCATTGCAGTCTAACAGTGCCTGGTTCTGCGTACTAAACAATTTTTTCCTGTGCCAGTGCGTTGCTGTACGGTGTCCTGCCTGCAGCTCGCACGGTACTTGTAACATTTAACGCAGCCAGCATTGCAGTCTAACAGTGCCTGGTTCTGCGTACTAAACAATTTTTTCCTGTGCCAGTGCGTTGCTGTACGGTGTCCTGCCTGCAGCTCGCACGGTACCTTCCATCTCTCTTAAAATATCTTAGCCTCTAGTGTGTACCTTTCTCGAAATAGTACCTGATACTTGTTTTACAAGCCCCCAGAAAGCCACCAGAAATTATAAAATGTCACACAAAAAAACCAAATCCCAAAAAAAGTCTTGCTAAGGGACAGGGACGAGGTACAGGCATTGGTAGTCGTGGCCAACTATCCACCAGTTCGGGCAGACAGACGAGGATTGATCGATCGTTCCTCCTGTCTAACTTTCCCCGTCAGGAAAGTAAACGAGTATTGAGGCCGGAAGACGAACAGCATCTAACGTCTTGGCTGGCAGACAAGACCTCAACAACAGGTTCTTGCAGCACTCAAGGTTCCTTGAGCACTGTGTCTACTGTTGGTACATACCATGCTGGGTCATCTAATCCACAACCTCTTCACAGTTCCTCAGACCAACAGCAGCCCCATGAAAATGTTGACACACACATGGGTCACTCAGATGACTTATTTGGTACATATAATCCTTTACATGAATCCGGTTTGCCAGACTCCGTAGTAGATGAGATACTTGATGAAGAATTGTCCAATCATGGACAAGTTTTAGAGACACCCCGGCCACATGAACGTGTCTTTCAGCAAAGTCTTAGACCGTCTCAGGAGTTGGAGGATGATGATGATGAGACAGTGACACACTTGTCATCTGGGGAGCAAAATCTATCTTGTTATCGGGAAGATTTAGAAGAGGAAGGGGTTGATGATGAGACAACTGATCCCACGTGGAATGTTGCGATGCAGAGCCAGCAGAGCAGCACGGAGGAAGACAGTGTGTATGTCCCACCAACAAAGGCACCAAGGCCGACTCCTCCCACCAGAACTGAAAGAGTCACCACTGTTGCCCAAAATGTGTCCACTGTGGCTCAAAATTTGTCAACTGTTGGACAAAATGTCGCAAATGTGGGCCTCAGTAATCCCTCAGGGAGTACAGTCAAGCCTAGAGGTCGGTCAGCCACTGTGTGGAAATTTTTTAAAGATGGGCCTTCTCAAGAAAATGTGGTCATCTGTACCATCTGCCATGCAAGGCTAAGTAGAGGCCACGGGAAAGGAAACCAGAGCACCAGCAGTATGCGGAAGCACATGGCTGGTCAGCACCCTATTCAGTGGTCAAAAGTGCAGCCTTCCACAACAGTGTCATCTGACCCAAAGACTGCGACGGCAACTCAGATACGTCCGTCACAATCAAGTGTTGCTGAAGCTGGTCCAGCTCATATGTACTCATCACAAGCAGCGGTTGCAGAGAGACTGAACACGAGTGCAGACAGTTCTCGGTCAGCAACATCCTTACAGTTATCAGTGACACAGCTGTACGAAAGGAAGCAGAAATACCACTCTTCCCACCCATTAGCCAAAAAAATAAATGCCCAGATAGCTAAGTTGTTAGCAGTCGAGATGTTGCCGTTTAGGCTTGTGGGTACAGACTCTTTCCGTGAGCTTTTGGCTGTGGCAGTACCACGCTACTCGGTTCCAAGCCGCCACTACTTTTCACGTTGTGCCGTCCCCGCGTTACATGAGCATGTCATTAACAACCTCAAGCGTGCCCTCACCAACGCTGTAACCGGGAAAGTACACCTTACTACGGACACGTGGACAAGCAGTTCAGGACAGGGCCGGTACATCTCGCTCACCGCGCATTGGATCAACGTTGTGGAGAGTGTGCCAAACGATGTTAGTGTAACATCAAACATCCTACCCACGCCACGGATAGCTGGCACAACCTCATTCAGGGTCTCTGCATCATCCTATATGTCCACTACCCCATCTTCCGCTTCCTCGACCAATCCTCAATTGCCCTCAACATCACGGCCAAGTTGGGAGGTTTGCTGCAGTGCTTCAGCAAGACGCCAACAGGCTCTGCTGAAGCTGATCTGTTTAGGTCACACACCGCACACTGCAGTAGAGCTGTTGAAAGGTCTGAAGGAACAGACAGATGAGTGGCTATCCCCACTCCAACTCCAGACCGGTCTCGTGGTGAGCGACAATGGTCGTAACCTAGTGGCTGCACTAAAGCTCGGAAACCTTGTGCACGTGCCTTGCATGGCTCACGTGCTGAATCTAGTAGTGCAGAAATTCCTGCGTACATACCCAGAGCTATGTGACCTACTGGAGAAGGTGCGTCGAGTTTGTGCACATTTTCGTCATTCGTCAACAGCGGTTGGAAAACTTTCATTGCTTCAAAAGCAATTGAATTTGCCCAACCACAGACTCATTTGTGACATGCCGACACGATGGAACTCTACATTCCATATGTTATCGAGGATCAATGAGCAGCAGAGGGCAATATCCGAGTATCAGTTGCAACATGCCCGTCAGACCGGAAGTCAGCCACGACATATTAGTACAATGGAGTGGGTGTGGATCGCTGACACATCTGAGGTTCTTGATAATTTTGACTACTGCACAAAACTGGTGAGCGGTGATCAGTCCATCATCAGTGTCACTATACCCATGCTGTGTCTGCTGAAAGAATCCCTCATTAATCAGAAAAATGAAGCATTGAGAGCCCAGCAGATGGCTATGGAGCCAGATTTAAACAGCGCAGTACCTAGCCAGCAAAGCCAGTATGACCAGGCAACAATGGCTCCTGAGGAGGAACAGGAGCAAGACGATGAAGAGGATTTATTTTTTGTTGGTGCCGATGTCAACCCAGATGGTACTCACAACCCCAGCTTTGTGTCTGTCCACCATGGGTGGCCTGGAGAGGAGGAGGCGGAGACAGACTTTGCGGATAGAATGGGTATTGAACATCGTTCTGAGGACACTGAAGACATGACTCTATGCAGCTTAGGACACATGGCTGACTTCATGTTGACTTGTCTGCTAGAAGACCCACGAGTGATTAACATATTGCACAACGACCTCTACTGGTTGGCCACCTTTCTGGACCCACGTTATAAAGATAAATTCACCTCGCTGCTGTTTCAGTCACCACGTGGCTTGACAATTGACTATTTCAAGAGGGTTCTTGTGGATAATATGCTTCGAATATCACCGTCAGACAACACTCTGCCCATAGTTAGCAACTCTGTGCAACAGCAGCCTTTGGTCGGGGCACAATCATCCACGCTGTCCAGAAGAGATGTCCGCAAAGTGGGCTATGTTCAATAAGCCATCGAACCTGCAGCGCCATGTTGCTCCAGTAACCATCTCTCGGAGACAGAAACTTACCAACATGGTACAAGAATATTAAGTGACAGTACCTGCTTCCTGACTGATGCCGCAGTCCCGTTTAATTACTGGGTCTCCAAGCTCCACACTTGGACAGAGCTCTCGTTGTATGCCTTGGAGGTGCTGGCATGCCCTGCAGCAAGTGTGACACCAGAGCGGGTTTTCAGTGCCGCTGGGGGTATCATAACTGATACCAGGACACGTCTTACTCCAGAGAATGCAGACAGGCTTACTCTAATTAAGTTTAATAGGAACTGGATTTCACAAGACTTCTCGAGCCCTGAAGACGACAGTACTCAGAGCTGAAGTGCCACGTTCAACATCAATATGATATAATTAATCATTGTATTATATTGTGTCTTTTTGGTACAAGCAGTATGTACAAGACCAGTAACGATTTGCGTAACCATGTTCCTGCAACCTGGTAATGAGGCTGCTTCATCTTAAACCAACACTACACCTTAACTTCGGTTTCATTAACCATCACAACACCTTTTCACAAGGAATCAACCTTTATTTTCTGTTAGCAAACATTTAAAAGCCCCTTGGGCTAATTTTTTGAGCCACCCTGGCTAACAAGCGGATCATGGCCCTTAGGCCTGCATTTATACCCAAAATGCAAAACAGCCCCTTGGGCTAATTTTTGGAAACACCCAGCCTAAGAGGCTTATCATGGCCCTTAGGCCTGCACTTATACCCAAATTGCCAAACAGCCCCTTGGGCAAATTTTTAGAGCCACCATGGCTAACAAGCTGATCATGGCCCTTAGGCCTGCATTTATACCCAAAATGCAAAACAGCCCCTTGGGCTAATTTTTGGAAACACCCAGCCTAAGAGGCTTATCATGGCCCTTAGGCCTGCATTGACACTAAAAATGCCAAACAGCCCCTTGGGCTAATTTTTGGAGCCACCATGGCTAACAAGCTGATCATGGCCCTTAGGCCTGCATTTATACCCAAAATGCAAAACAGCCCCTTGGGCTAATTTTTGGAAACACCCAGCCTAAGAGGCTTATCATGGCCCTTAGGCCTGCACTTATACCCAAATTGCCAAACAGCCCTTTGGGCAAATCTTTTGAGCCACCATGGCTAACAAGCTGATCATGGCCCTTAGGCCTGCATTTATACCCAAAATGCCAAACAGCCCCTTGGGCAAATTTTTTGAGCCACCCTGGCTAACAAGCTGATCATGGCCCTTAGGCCTGCATTTATACCCAAAATGGCAAACAGCCCCTTGGGCTAATTTTTCCAGGCACCAAGCCTATGCCTCCATCGTGGGCATTGCATGTACTATGCTCCTAGTACAAGCAATTCTATTGTATGGGCCAAGCACCCTGCTTTCTGAAAAAAATGTATATGAAGCCCCTTGAGCTAATTTTATTTAGGCAACAAGCCTATGCTTGCATCGTGGGCATTGCTTGGACTATCATCCTGCTGGAGCCTGGAGAAAGGTCCCACTGTACGCTCTGTAGAAAACGCGTAGACGCGATGTGTAGCAGGTAGATGTCCCAGCCTCTCACATGTGTGTTCCTAGTCTTGTTGCCATAGCGAGGCATTAAGTAACCCCCCAAACACAGGCACTGTTTATTTGTCAGCAACATTTGTCTGTGGAGTCATGATTTTACACTTAGTAACCAAGGTGACTTCATGCTCCATGCGGTCCGTAAAGTACTTGCTAATGATGCTCTCTCTCCCCTGTCCTCCACGCCAAATATCTCGGGGTAATCCTTGACTCATCCCTCTCCTTCAAGCCCCACCTCTAGTTCCTAACCAAGTCCCTGTCACTCCAACTCAAAAATATTTCAAGAATTTGCTCGTTACTCAACCCTGACACAGCTACAACACTCATTAATGCCCTCATCATCTCCCGCCTTGACTACTGGAACCTCCTTCGCACAGGCCTCCCTGCCAACTCTCTTGCACCTCTCCAATCTATACTAAACTCTGCTGCCCGACTAATCCATCTGTCCTCACGCTACTCACCTGTCTACACCCTCTGCCAAGCCCTTCACTGGGTCCCCGCCCCACAGAGAGCTCACTTTAAAACACTGATCATGACATTCAAAGCCTTACACAACCTATCCCCACCATACATCTCCGACATGATCTCCCGATACCATCCCTCACGCTACCTGCGTTCATCCAAAGAACTTCTCCGACACTCCCCCTCATCTCCTCTTCCCACAACCGCATACAGGATTTCTCCCGGGCATCAACCATGCTCTGTAACTCGCTGCCCCACCTCATCACTCACTCGCCTACCCTGGGAACCTTCAAGAAACACCTAAAGACTCACCTCTTCCGACAGGCCTACAACCTGCCATGACACCCCGCTACACGCCCCACGACCGACACCTTCCCCACCCTATTGTATCCCCACCCACCCCTCGTTGAATGTGAGCCCACGCGTACAGGGTCCTCTCCTGTTGTACCTCTATGACCTTATTGTCTATGTTTATTGTACTTCTCCTTGTGTACCTTATCCTCATGTAAAGCGCCATGGAACCTATCGGTGCTATATAAATAAATAATAATTATAATGATGATGACTTTAAGCCCACCCACAAAACAACCTACACATCCATTCCCTGAAAAAAGACAGACACAAAGCAGTTTTTGTAAACTGGGTATTATTCCGCCATAATGGTAAAAATGTCAGAATTTTTTTTTTTTTTTTTTTTTTTTTTGGTACAACTTTGTAAACAGTAGGAAAATATAAGAAATAATAACATAAAGAAATTGTGCAATGCACATGAACACAAAATAAAAAACAAAAAAATAAGGGGTCTACAGCTGCTGGTAGGTTGCCGCATCCTCCGGCCTTGCCAGTAAAGTGACACCATCACCCTGGTCCTGCAAGAGGTCAAGGGCCCCATGAATGGCCTCCGGCAACCCTTGAGGGTGGATCCTCTGGGCAGGTGTGGGGAAAAATGGTAGGTCCCTGTTAGGTGGCCATTGTGGAAAGGTAGGTACAGGCCTCTGGGGTGGCACATGGCTGTCCCGGGGTGTGGGCCTGTCTTGTAGGTTGGAGTGTCTGAGTTGCCACCCCTCCAAATAATTGAAAACCTCACCTGGGTGGTTTGGTGGGCGACTGGCGTCAAGCACAATCTGTAATGCTGACCTTGCCCGCAGTAGCCTGTGAAATGGAATTTCATCCAGGAATGGTATCAGACTGTGGGCAAAGTCAGCATTACTTTGTGCACGCCGTCTATTAGGTGACCCCGGGATCAGACCATGGCTGCTGTGAGGTGGGCATCCAGGTTCCTCCTCTTGCGGCCGGACATGCCCCAAAGCTGGGGTTGGTGCTGGTGGCGGCGGTTGTGGTGTTGGTGCTGGTGGCGGCGGTGGTGGTGTTGCTGGTGCTGGTGGCGGCGGTGGTGGTGGTGCTGGTGCTGGTGGCGGTGGTGGTGTTGGTGCTGGTGGCGGCGGCGGTGGTGGTGGTGGTATTCCACCAGCTTGGCCTTGCTCCTCCACTAAAGGGGCTTCAGGGGCCTCCCTCGCCTGTTCAGGCAGCTGTGGTGGTGGACGGTTACCACGTCGCCTGCAGTAGTGAACCTCTCTGTGGGTAAAGGCCAAAAAAGTTTGGTGAATGCATTGCATTTGGAAACAAAAACATAGGTCAAACATTAAGTTGCACACTTTTTTGACTCTGTGTATCAGTGTATTCAGAATCAGAAATTTTTTATTATTATTAAAGAATAACTAACTGTACATAACATAAATGAATACATCACTTTGTTTGCTAATTCCCTAATAATACATAATTTTTCCCCCCTTATTAACCCCCACCCCCCCATCCCATCTAACCTAGACGAACAATAACACCAATGGTTCACATGAAAAAAAGTCCCCCTGACTTCACTGTTAACTTGACATACTTAATTTACCAAACTTTTAGGTTATATCATCTATGTAAACCAGTGAAGGGGTTCAAACGTATACAATATATATATATAATATAATATTTAATATAATACAATATATATAATAATGACTATTCAGCCACTATCTCCATCCACTTCTTTCTCAACCCTCGTCCATGGCTCCCATATCGGTGTATTCTGTGTTTTCATTGTTGACCTTAAGATTTAATTGCAGCCAATAAATTAGGACATTTCGGCTCATGGCTCAACCAATATTCTATGTGTGGGTAGTGTTGGTACTCGATTTTTTGACATTCCATTTGAAATTTAAGCATTTGTCTGCCCATTTACACTGTGCCCTGCCTTAGGCAGGACAGCTATTTAGGCACTTGAAGACACATTAGTGGCCACAAGTATAGCATTTATTTTTTGTTGTAACTTTATGTGGACAAAGCTATAGCCTCACACTTTGAGGCAAACACATTCTTCAGGGTTGTTTGCCATCAGATGGACACAAAAAGACGCAGTGTGGGCGACCTTGGTTTCAAAGCACATAACCCAGATCTATAGGGCAGGTGAGTAAGACAGGAAATGTAGTCATGCAGCATAGGTGACACATGAGCATTCGGCGTTAGTGCCCTACACTCCTTGTTGCTGCCATGTATGCTAATCAGGAATGTCTCGGTAAATAAAACCCACAAAACATATGGCTTGGATTTTGAAATGACTGTAATGGACATAGAGTATGGGGTTGTTTTTGATCAGCAGGTCACACATCGTTGTTGCCAAACAAGGTGGTATTCCCAGATGAACAGTTTTACAATTATTCCAACAGGGCCGAACACAAAGCCGGGAACAGCAAGGGCAAACTTCTTGTTCCCTAAAGTACCTTGGACATAAAAGCCTGTTGCACTGAAAATATGGCCCCTTTAAGTTTGATTTTATACAGCATTAATACACTATGTTTTTCGGAGGATTCTTAATGTGGCCATCAGTTAAAACAAAACAATTAAATTCACATGTGGGCCCTAATATCTACACCATCACCTTGCAGGCCCAAATATACCCATGGGAAAACTGAACCAGACATATTTGTAGTGATACAGAGTATGTCCTCTAATGTGTATGACTGTGTCAACAATTTGTGATGGTGTACAAACATTTTAGTGCAAAAGGGGTATATCCTTACAACGTTATTTACCCTAAAAACACCAACAATTACACGTGTAGGGATGTATGTGGCCCTTATGCAAGTGGAGGGAGGCCATTAGGAACTGTGAGGCACCGCCGGCATGATCCGCATGGCCGGGGTACATCACATGTAGGATCAGAGGATGATCCTGTGCACACTGGCCGGTTTTCCTGTGATGATAATACTGTGTGAACCAACCTGAACACAATGCGGTTTCATGAGCCTAATGAGCGGCAGTGAGAGTGGGATGAGATCGAGGAGTCCATGAGGAATAGGATGTAATGAGTGAGTGCTGACAACCCGGAACACAGGGAGTTAACCTGAGCTGTGTGACAGGCTGATTAACAGCAGCTGAGGGGGTGTGTCCATGTGGGAGTGGCTGGCACGATAAGAGCCGGCCACCTGAGTGATTGAGAGATTGATTCTGGAAGCTGAGATTGATTCAGATGGAAGCTGAGACCAGCCAAGTGCAGAGCAGTCTAGAGGCTCTGAGTACATGATGGGGGCATGCTAGCTCCATGCCGGTGCCGAGGTCCGGGGTCGTGTCCGCACCTGGAGGGGAAGCCGTGGCTGAACCAGGTGGATACTGGTCCGGGCGTGGGGTGAAACACGCCCGGGAAAGGAGCCTGTGGGGATGCCTGGTGGAACCTGTGACACAGGTAGCGAGACCCGGATCCGTGCCCGGTAAGAAAGCAGTTCCCGAGCGATAGTGTGAACTGTGCACCTTGTGTGCGTAAATCATTTTAGGCGAGTATAGACCGCCCTTGGGACCGACTCAGTGGAGTCCGTTAAAGGTCCTGATGATCCGGAATGTATGTAGCCCTTGGAGGCAATTGTATGTAGTGTGCCAGGCGGGCATAGACCGCCTTTAGGTCCGAGTCAGAGTGCTCAGTTAAAGGACCTGATGAAACAATGTGTTTAACTATGTGTATGAGGGCTTAGGTAATGGCCCTGAATGAGAGATGATGACCTATGTAAGACCCATGTATAATCATGTGGAGAGACAGTGACCCAGCTGGTATGGATGATGTTGGAGGCGTTCCGTCCTTGGGACGAGAGGGAGGCTTGCCCTGCTGCATGCAGAGGGTACCTGATCCCTCAACCACGACCTCAAATGGTGTGGGTGTGCCTGTGGTGCCAGAGACAGGGGTAATAGGGCTCCTAGTAGGTATCGGATGTGGTTCCCGTGTACTATGGTTTGCCAATCCCTGTAATGGGCCATGGAGGGGCCACAGTCCATGGATGTGGGCTGTGAGCAGGTGTGTGATCCATGGACGTTTGAATGATGGATCACATACGGTGTGTAAGGTCCCGGTCAGGCAAGATTCCTGACTACGGGTGAATGTATATCATCATGCTGGGGTGACTAAAGCCAGGCGGCAGGTACCGCCATTGGGACCCACAGGGCCCGTTGAGGCGTATGTAACGAAGGTCAGAAGCAGGGGTTAGAAGGGCTCCCGTATTGGGTAACGCGTGGTTAGGCGGGAGGCCGCAGCCCCACGGGTTACTAGGGTTTGCCAATCCCTGTTATGAACCCGGAAGGGTCATCATCGTACTGTAACTTATGTATAGTGTAAGTAGGCCGGAGGCCGTAGCCACCATGGGAGCTGTTAGTAGAGCTCCAATGGGGACAGAGATGGTTACAGGTCCCGGGTTACTATAAAACGTTATGTGCAATATAAGTGTTATGTGATGTTAAATGTAAATGTATGGTGTATTTATGTAAAGTGTTGTTAATCAATGTGATATGTGTCAAACATGCTACCCGGGTTATGTGATTAATATGTGAAAATAAACGGGTAGACATTGCTTAACCTTATAAACACGTGTTCTTGTCGTTTTGCAAGCGGGTTCCCCGGTTGCTACCTCACAGAACACATACAAATGATGCTTACGACAGGCAAACCAGACAAGGCCACACACCTTAGAGACCATTGCAGGGAAGAACATGGCTTTGTTCCACAAACATGCCAACAATAATAGCTAATTGTGAGGTCACGGAACATTGTGTCTGGCCACCCTGCTTATTTGTCCCAACGTCAGAATGTGACTATAAATGTGTATGTCCTGGATCATTGCCAAAGGTAATAGAAATCTGTTGCACCATGGCAGAAACAAACCCCAGTGTGGGTATGTAAACCAGCACACTCATTATAGAGCTTCATACGTACACTGTGTGCCCTCGTGGACAGGGTCCTCTCCTCTTGTACCTGTACAACCTGATTGTCTTCCTTTACTGTTTTTTGTAGTTAACCATTATCCTCATGTAAAGTGCCATGGAACCTAATGGCGCTATATAAATAAATAATAATAATAGTAGACAACAGTGTTGCAGACACATACCTTGGCATACGGGCCACCGGTCCAAGGAAGGACAGCCGGTCGTAATGTTTGTAGATCAGCTCTGGAGCTGCTCCCGGGTCCCCCTCTGCGATCTGTCGATATTGTTTGCGATGTTGATCGCGGCAGCTCCTCCAACGCTTTTGAAGATGGTCAACTGTGAAATGATTTCAAACCGGGTTTAGACATGTGTAATATTTGAAACAACAAAAAGTATGGGTACAAATCAACAATAACATTTTATTCATGTTGTGTGTGTAATGTGTATACAAGTCACAGTGACACGACAGTGTGGAACATCATCAACAGCATTACGGACATTGAGCTCACGTGGACACTATCACAAATGAGGCAGGACACATGTTGACGCATCGAGAAGGTAATAGTGCGGGCACCAGACTCTGCTCATTAGTGGTATTAATATACACCCAACCCCCTGGCCGTAAGAGCCAGGAGCACCAGCCCTTAAACTAAGTGTAGTGTTGTGACCCCATCCAAATATAGGCAACTATGCGACGGCGCATGATAACACATTGAGGGTCCTGTATACCCTGCTATGGGGGCCTGTATACCCACGAGGGCCCTGTATACCCACTGCTGGGGGCCCTGTATACTCACTGCTGGGGGCCCTCTATACCCACTGCTGGGGGGGCTGTAGACCCACTGAGGGCCCTGTATACAGGGACTGACTGGCACCCTACAGTTTGGGTGCCAGCCCTCCCTCACCGGTCCGACACAGGTGAGGACGGGGGTGGGGGGGGTGATGACTGGCGGCCGCCTCACAGTCACCGCAGCTCCCGCAGTCTCCTAGGGCTCGCTCCCAGCCGCAGCCTCGCGCTCCTCACAGCCGCTCACTCCCAGCCGCAGCCGCGCGCTGATGACGTCATCGCGCGGCCAGGAGCTTGCGGTTCCGGCTGCTGCTTCGGGGTCATGCGGTGCTTCATGCTCCTGCAGCCGCATGACCCGTGCCCCTGCCTGTATACCATAATATGGGGGCATGTATACTCTGCAGGGGGAGCTGTATACTCTGCTGGGGGGCTGTCTACCAGTGATAGCCGCTGTATATGAGGATGGCGGTCAATATGTTTTCACAGTTTTTGGGGGCAAAAATAGGGGGGTCGGCTTATACACAGGTCGGCTTATACACGAGTATATATACAGTAAATCCAATATATTACGGGTGAACTCATTTAACTTACTCATATTGCTCTGTTCATCATGCCCACTCAGATGGAACGCAGGGAACATCACTTGGGCGATCTCTCTCCAGGCAGTAGTCCTCATGATGTTATCCCCATAGTCAGGGTCTGTTGGGAGCCATAGCAGTGGCCGAGCCTCCACCAGAGGAATCAATCGCAGCGTGTTCACAGTGACACGGCCGGCCATGATAGCTCTGGGGAATGGATTGCTCTGTGTGTGCGTCTCTCAGAGCGAGTCGTTTCCTGTTTGCTTTTACAGCATGGTGTGTGCCCGAGAATCGCTTCCCCCTCCCATCATCGGCTCCAAATAAGAGAAAAAACCTGCGAGTTTGGACTCGCACACTTTCAGAGACACATCAGCGATTTGGAAATAGCATTATTCGTTATTACTCGGTTCCCTATTCATTAACATTGGACTCGCTAGACTCGCAACGAGTAGCGAGTCCTGGGCTCGGACTCGTGCGGGTCTAGCGATTCCGAGTAATTTAGGACTCGCTCATCCCTAATCCTTACTAAAAACTGACTTGAAAACTATATGGTCAGTGTTTGTGTACCAGTTTACTTTGCCAGGAGAGACTTAGACCTTCCTTAATTGTAAGCGAAGCTTTTTAGGACTTTCTCCAGTTCTTAAGCATAGCTGCTGTGAATGGATAAAAAATGTGAATGCCAAAAGCAATAAAATCATAACTACAAATAGTGTATAGAGTATAAACGTGATATAGAAAGACAGCTAGATTCCTTGCTGCATTTCATTTTTTGGCTTTATTTTTTTACCTCTTAGGCTGCCAATATCCTGAGATTAAGGTTTTAATAGATAAAAACAGGGAATCAAATTTATTTCTCATAGAAAATGTGCTTAGATACAAATCAGCCATACGTTTAATACAACTTATCTAATATTGTGTAGTGTTCCATTGTACCACCAATAGCTGTGGCCCATAGATGCATAGACTCCGTAAGACCTCTCCTGCCTTATAATTTTGACCCTGCACTGACCTTCCCGAACAGCAGCTAACTCCTTGGCTCCATCCCTCGGGTACCTGTGTAAGTCCAGATACCTGTATAACAAGGGTGGGGAACCACAGGCCCCAGGGCCGAATGCAGCCCTCGATGACTTTTTTGAGGCCCCCGGGCAGATTCCCGGTGACTGAAATGCTCAGGCTGACAGACTCATTTTGCTGACTATCTGCCCTTAAGATCCAGCTCTCCAGTGATGTCTATGCTCCCAGCCTCTCCTATGATGTCTAGGGATCTAGCAAACCTGTAAAAGCAGTTGAGAAGCAACATGACCACTATCACCCACACCAAAGAGAAGCAGCTCCAGCCACCACAGTAGGGGTGAGTTCATTGTTTAACCAAATATAGCGGGTAATTTTCAAGTTGATAATTTTGAAAAAGGAGGGTAGAAAAATGATCATAACAGCTCAAAATTTATCAAAAGTGAAAAACTTTATTTTTGGACGTGCAGGACAAGTTTATATAAAATCATTATAATTCAATACATGGTGATAACAGTTTTTACTCTCTTAAAATAGCATCAGAGCAGGCTTGAATGTTTCAAAGAAAACACACAGATAGAATATAATTGCAAAGATATTAGCATAGAACAAAAATTGTTCAGTTCTCAACCATTTCCTTTTTGGACAAATCTCTTATAACTATGCTGTAGTGAGAACAGATAGCTATATATTACATATAGTCAGATATTGAGTTATGTTTATGAACAGTAAAACAATCAGTAAATTATTAAGGCTACCAAAATTTGTTGGGCCAGACCACTCAACAATAGGGGCTTTGTAATATTGACTAATGACAGCAAATATGATATTTCAGGGTGTTTATCCTAAATAGAGAATTGCCAATGACGTATTAAGAGCCTACAGGTTGGGAGAATGCACTGAACTAAATTTATATAGTATTTTAGCTAATTACCTGTGTGGAGAGGCAATCGTTATAATCACAAAGAAGAAAAAGGAGAGTTGAAAAACGATCAAAACAGCCTAAAATTTATCAAAAGTGAAAAACTTTATTTTGGACATGCAGGACAAGTTTATATAAAGTCATTATAATTCAATACATGGTGATAACAGTTTTTTAATCGTTATAATCACTCTATAGTTCTCACTAAAGCATAGCTATAAGAGATCTGTCCAAAAAGGAAATGGTTGAGAACTGAATAATTTTTGTTCTATGCTAATATCTTTGCAATTATATAAACTCCCATACATCCATGAACTCTTTATTTCTAATAAACTCTCATTCCTTGGCATTACAGAGACCTGGCTCACCCCCTCCAACATGGCCTCCCCTGCTGCACTATCCTACGGCGGATTCAATCTTTCCCACACCCCACGCCCCTCTGACAAACACCCCGGAGGTGTCGGCATACTCTTATCCGACACCTGCTCCTTCTCCCCTATTCCATTACCCCCCTCTGCTACTCTCCCATCTTTCGAAGCCCAATCTGTCCGCATCTTCTCCCCCTGTAACATCCAGATAGCCGTCATCTACCGCCCTCCTGGATCCATCCCCACCTTCCTCGACCATTTCACCACCTGGCTACTTCATTTCCTTTCTACTGACATCCCCACCATCATTATGGGCGATTTTAATATCCCTATTGACACTGCCCACCCAACCGCCTCTCAATTTCTTTCCCTGACCTCCTCCTTCGAGCTCTCTCAATGGTCCTCCTCTGCCACCCACAAAGATGGCCACACGCTGGATCTCATCTTTACCTGTCTTTGCTCCCTTACTATCCTCACAAACTCAACCCTCCCCCTGTCTGACCATAATCTGCTGACCTTCTCTTTCCTCACCTCCCCTACTACACCACCTCCTCTCTGCAAACTTGATCATCCCCGCAGAAACCTAAAACACATTGATCTACACTCACTCTCAGAATCCCTCCTCCCTCTCGCCAACATAACATCTATACGTGACACAGACACTGCCACCACCCTCTACAACACCACATTAACCAAGGCCCTCGACCTAGCCGCCCCCCTCACATACCACGCTCCACGCACTAACAGGCAACCCTGGCACACCACCCTCACTAAAGACCTGAGACGGGCATCCAGGGTCGCCGAGAGGCGATGGAAAAAAATCACGTTCCACTGAGCACTTTGCACTGTTCAAACAGTCCCTCATCGCCTTCAAGACTGGACATGTTCTTGGTCAGATTCAAGCATGTCTCAATCAAAATCTGATCCCAAGTCTCTTCTACATTTTTCCATTGTTAGTGTATACTACTTGAATGACTTGGGTAAGTCACAGATTTTTCTTCAACTCTACCCTCAGGTGTTCATTTGGTTTGAGGTCTGGGGACTGTGAGGGCCAGTCCAGCACCTCTACTTCATTGTTATTGAACCATTTATTCTCCAATCTCTGCATATGCTTGGGGAAGTGGTCCTGCCTGGAACATTATTTTGACCTTTTCATACTCAGTACTTGAGTGTGTGAAGTAATTTGTCTTGCAGGATACTCACATATAGTCAACATTGAGACCACCACTGATCCTGGTCAAGGTTATCTAGCACCCCAATATCCTATGGTCAGAGTATCAGGTCAAGGTATATTATATGGTTTCTAGGCAGCGCCAAAGCAACTTCTGGTTTTGGATTTGATTTAGGTCAAGTATGCAATGCCTTTAGCTGTGAAATAACCTTATATCATCAGGTTTCCTCCACCAAACTTAATAGTTCCTTAAATTTCTCGATCCTGTCGCCATTTTTTCAATTATTTCTTCCAGATCCATTTGCACTCATCAGAGCTTATGCTATTGACTTTCATTCCAAATCACCCGTTTCCAATTCTCTACTGTCCAAGTTTCAAACCTTTTTGCAAACTCGAGCTGACAATTCCTATGACAATATTGAAGTCTAGGCTCCTTCACTGTTTTTCGGCCCACCATTCCAAACTTGTGTATTGTGCATTACACTATGCTTGCATGGACATCTGTGATCTCACTATTGCGAAGCATATGAGACAATTCTACTACCATGTTTGTTGAGCCAGAACTGATAAACCTTGTTGACTAGGATATTTTATTTCCTCCTCTTGGCTTTTGAATGGATGGGCAGGACAAACATCATTTTATATTCTTCCAGCTGTCATGGCACTCACATGATGCAGTTTGGCAATTTTCTTGATGATGCTATTTCTTGTTTCTAGATATCTTCATGGCTGCTCCTGATTCTAACCAGACTTTTGTTTTGGGAATCAATGTGATAACAAACTGTGCTATTAAGGAATCTAAGAAGAGGTTGTAATTTGTAGTATACAGGAAGAAAAAGATTTTTTTATAACACCAGGAGCTAAGCAGTAATAATGTTGTGAAATGACAAGAATCTGCATAACTAATGATATGCTTAATAGTCACAATAGTCGTAAGTCACATTTATGTATTAGAAGTCAAGATCATTGACTTGAAAATGAAGGTAGTATAACGCGAGTCAATACCGTAATAACAAGGCTCAGAGGTGAAGAAACAGACAGCAATAATGGAAAGTAAATATAATAATAATACTAATTATTGGAAGTAAAGGGAGGTCAAATGATCCGAGGTCAGGTCCAAGAAATAGCGCAGTAATAACAAGGGGTAGTCAGAGATGAAGTTCAGTTCTAGCCGAAGTCAGGAAAACCAGAGGGACAAGACAGAATACAGGGTGCAGGCAAAAGAGTAGTCAGGTCACAGGCAAATGGTCAAAGTCCAGGTAAGGGAATAAAGTCAGACTGGGTCACGCACAGAGCACAGAGGGATCAGACCTACACAGACAAAAGCAAGTGTACGATTGACTCTGAATGGAGGAGCTAGCATGCTTAAGTAGAGGCCTAACTAAGGGAAGTGAAGACAGGTGATTGCAGCACAGACCCAGCACAGACTAACAGCTTCCACAACAATAGTAACAGACAAGGGCAGAGTGGAGATTGTGATAATATCCCCTCTTTAAGGGGGGCCATCGGGCCCCCAGCTTTCCCAGGAAACCTATGAAAGACCCGGACCAACTGATCAGGCCTTACAGAATGAGCCAGAACCCAGGACCATTCTTCGGGTCCATACCCCTTCCAATGCACCAGATATTGAAGGGAATAACAGACTATTTGGGAATCAATGCTCCTTTGTACCACATATTCCAGGCTCCCCTCAATGGACATCGAAGGAGGGTGGGGGAGAGGGAGACAGAACAGAGGAAAAACTCCTTCAACAATGACTTGTGGAACACATTGGAAATATGGAAAGACTAGGGGAGTTTTAATCAGAAGGCAACTGGATTAACCACCTCCAGAATCTTATATGAACATAGGACCCAACTTCAGCGAGGGCATCTTCAATCTAATATTATTTGAGGATAGCCATACCTTATCTCCCACTTTGAAAACGGCGCCTGATGAGCCCTCCTATTGGCCTTCCATTTCTGCCGATGCTGAGCCACCCCAATGTTCCTCTTAACCTCCCTCCAGACATTCCCCAGCTCCTGAATGGTGACATCTACCCAGGACACCAATAATTTTTCCTGGAGAATTCACCAAAACGAGGATGGAACCCATAATTATTGAAAAACGGCTAGGTCCCCATGGACTGATCAATCCAACTGTTGAAGGTAAATTCAGCCAGAGGAAGAAATGACAACCAATTCTGCTGATCGGCGACAAAACATTTCAAAATTTGTTGCATAGACTGATTTGTCTCCTCTGTCTGACCGTAATATTTAGGGTCATCAGTAGAGGAAAGATACAAATCAGTCCCCAATTTTTTGCAGAAGGCCCTCCAAAATCTAGAGACAAATTGAACTCCCCTGTCAGACACAATATTAAGGGGAATCCCATGCAATCGTACCACATGAACAGTAAACAGTTTGGAGAGCGTTTCAGAATTGGGTAATCCAGATAATGGGACAAAGTGAGCTTGTTTGTTGTTTCGATCGACTACCAACCAAATAGCAGTTATTCCCCCAGACAGAGGTAAATCATAAATGAAATCCATGGACATATGATTCCATGATCTTTTCGGAATTGGCAAAGGAGCCAATTCCAAAGCTGGCCAGCAATGCTGTACGTTTCACAAGCTGACACAAAATCTCTAATATCTTTATGCATAACGGACCAAAAGAGTCTAGCAACTATCTTCTGGGTGGCAGTGACCCCAGGATGACCACTGCAACACAGAATCATGGAATTCTTGCAAAAGACGTAATCTGAGATACACAGGGACAAACCACTTACATTCAGGGGTATTAGAAGGAGCCAAGGACTGAGCGGTATGGATTTCAGCTTCCATCTCAGAGGAAACCATGGCCACAACAATACCCTGAGGAAGAATTGAGGAAGGGGGTTCCGGAAGAGACAACAAATCAAGACTACGAGACAGGACATCCACTCTTACGTTCTTAGACTCTGGTCTGAACATAACAGAAAAATTAAATCTAGAAAAAAATATAGACCATCTGGCCTGTCTAGGGATCAACCTCTTACCTTCAATATAGGCTAGATTTTTGTGATCTGTCACCACGGTGACCGGATGAACGTCTCCTTCTAAAAAATGCCTCCATTCATCAAAAGCCATTTTGACAGCAAGTAACTCTCGATTACCCACATGATATTTTCTTTCAGCAGGAGAAAATTTTTTAGAGAAAAAGGCACATGGTTGCAGGTTATTTGAAGTCTCAGAACCTTGAGACAATACAGCCCCCACCCTGACCTCGGAAGCATCCAACTCCACAATGAAGTTCTGGAGTTCTGGTTGAACAAGAACAGGAGCAGACATAAAACATTTCTTCAAAGTTTCAAAAGCCCCAACTGCTTCTGGTGACCAGGCTTCTAGTTCCGCCCTTTTATGAATGAGGTCTGTAAGAGGCTTGACAATTTGAGAAAATCCTCTAATCAATTTCCAGTAATAATTTGCGAACCCTAAAAAGCACTGCAGAGCCTTGGGGTTGCTGGATTGGACCTAATCGATGATGGCCTGAACCTTCCCAGGATCCATCTTAAAACCGGAAGCTGACACACTGTAACCCAAGAATAATATTTCTTGAACAGAAAAGGTACATTTTTCAAATTTAGTAAACAAACAATTATCTCTTAACCTTTGCAGAACCAAACGGACATGTTTATGATGGGAATCGAGGTCAGGTGAGAAAATTAGATTATCATCTAAATAAACCACAAAAAATTTCCAAATATATTCAGAAAGAATATCATTCATAAAATTCTGAAAAACCGCGGGTGCATTAGTGAGACCAAAAGGCATGACGAGATTTTCAAAAAGGCTCTCAGATGTTAAAAATGAGGTCTTCCACTCATCACACTCATGAATACATATCAGATTATATGCCCCTCTGAGATCCAGTTTGGAAAACCATTTGGCCCCCAAATCCTGATTATATAGATCGGGGATGAGTGGAAGCGGATAAGTATTTTTAACAGGTATTTTGTTTAGTTCTCCGAAATCGAGGCAGGATGAAGACCTGCATCTTTTTAAGAAAAAAGAATCTGGTGGCTATCGGCGATGAGGAAGGACGAATATGACCTTTTCGAATATCAGGACCTGGAGCAGTTTGCCAAAGAAGAATGGTCTAAAATTCCAGCAGAGCATTGTAAGAAACTCATTGATGGTTCTCGAAAACTTTCGGTAACTTTCATGGTTGCCCACTCAGGACCAGACAAGTTATACATACAAGCCCTGGGCAATTTGGCAGTAGGAATGAGATTGATAGCACAATCAAAGTGATGTTGAGAAGGTAAGATCTCAGACTCTTTTTCCGAAAAACATTTCCGAAGTCTTTCAGGTATTCCGGAATACCCTCAGAAAGCTGGGTCTCCCTCAGAGGTCATGGGTCTTCCAGCTAGACAATGACCCAAAACACACTTCAAAAAGCACTAGAAAATGGTTTGAGAGAAAGCACTGGAAACTTCTAAGGTGGCCAGCAATGAGTCCAGACGTGAATCCCATAGAACACCTGTGAAGAGATCTAAAAATGGCAGTTTGGAGAAGGCACCCTTCAAATATCAGGGACCTGGAGCAGTTTGCCAAAGAAGAATTGTCTAAAATTCCAGCAGAGCATTGTAAGAAACTCATTGATGGTTACCGGAAGCAGTTGATCGCAGTTATTTTGGCTAAAGGTTGTGCAACCAAGTATTAGGCTGAGGGTGCCAATACTTTTGTCTGGCCCATTTTGGAGTTTTGTGTGAAATGATCAATGTTTTGCTTTTTGCTTCATAATAATACCAAAGAATTTGTGATTGCAATCATTTTCAGGAAGAAACTGAGTATTATCTGACAGAATTGCAGGGGTGTCAATTACTTTTGGCCACAACTGTATGTCCCCATCTGGGTATATATGTCCAAATTCTGGGCCTATCCTGGTATATATGTCCCTATCTTGTTATACATATTTTCATCTGGGCACCTTCCTGGTATATACAGTTCCCATTCTGTCTCCAATGCCATGATCGGCAGCTGACTTCGGCATGCCTGCTATGATGACGCATGAAGTCACTTTCACAGGCATGGCAACATCAGCTGCCAGCCTCTATTTGGCCAGCAGTTTGTATACCAGCGTAGGGACCTGGTGGGTCTCTGTGCAGTGATGCATTTAAGCTGGATATGCATCTTGTAACCCCAAGCACAGTCACGGTTGTGATTTCTGAGGCTCCAATTGTTGTGCCTCTGTGTCTAGGTACACCTGTACTCAGTTTTTTATAGAACTCTTAAGAGATGTTGTTCCAAACTATTTGGAGAACTAATGACATCTGTGGATGTGGACTGGAACAATTTTTTTGATTCTTCATTTAATTCTAGACAGAGCCAATGATGTTTTGATAAAAGATTAAAAAAATCAGTTTTTCTCACCTACAATGGTTGTGATAAGCCACAACCACTGTGTATGTCTTCAATGATGGCTGCAGCATTACCCACGTTAAGCTTTTTTAGGATTCTTGGAAAGATATCAACTCAAAAAGTATCTTGAAAACATGTGATTCCTTTATTACGTGTTTGGATATCTGCTCCTTCTGCAGATAAAATTGTTGTACATCAGTAATTTTATCAGAAGAAGGAGCAGATAGCTCTGAAACGCGTAATAAAGGAATCGCATGTTTTCAAGATACTATTTGAGTTGATATATTTCCAAGAAACCTGGTAGTGCGGTGTTTAACCTCTTCTAACTACCCATCTTCATTGATAAAGAAATTTACTTATAGAAATGTCCAGAACCATTCAGGATATGGTAGATAAAGGAAAATTGATGTGAGTTTTCTAATAGAGTTGTTGTTGTTGGACTAAAGCATTTATGGCAGAATTAGACACAGCTGGAATGATGTTTTTCCATGTACCTTATGCTGCAGAGTGAAGGTGACAGCACTCTGTGGGCAGTAGCCAATGATGACACCATTGTTTAATGAACTGTGCTAAACATTATGTAGTCACATGTAAACTGCCGTGGAATAAATGGTGCTATAATAATAATATAATAAATAATAATAAATATTCCAAACCATAATTCTTCTGAGAAAAAGTTCCAGATGAAATCAAACCAAGATATTTTTGGTGATGCATACTAGCCTTATGTTCATAGACAACAAAATGAAGCCTATAAAGAAAAGTGGGCAAAAGTGCACTCTACTTACAGTAAAACATGGTGGAAGATATATAATTTGTGTCTTCTCTGCTAAAATAATGGATTATAAGAGCATATTAAAGCAAAATGTGTTCCCCCAGTTAGACTCTTTCAGCACTGCTGTAGGTGGTTGACAGGTCTCTCTTATAGCTAGAGAACTGACAATCATCTGTAGCAGATTGGGAAAAGCTGGATAGGGGCGGAGCTGGGCTAGTCATTTCTCTAGCTTTGCTCTGTGTGTGAATCTTTAAAGTATATTGAGTCTCAAATGCTGGAGTGTTTTAAGGTACCGTCACACGTGGCAATATTGCTAGACAATTTCACTGGCAATTTGCTGGTTGCAGTGAAATCATGGGCACATTGTTACATTTGTACACAGCAACAAAATAGAACAATGTGTCCATGATTTCACTGCAACCACCAAATTGCCAGTGAAATTGCCTAGCAATATTGCCTCATGTGACGGTACCTTAAAGGTACCTTTACCCGCCACCACTGCAAGGTAGCAACTGCCTGGCATTGGGGATAATTGTGCCTGTTGCTATGAAATTGCTACAAAATGGTGGCGTGTAAATAGGGCTGTTCCTCCCGGTGTCCTGCAGTTGACTCAGATACCTGTTGCTGAGCCGTGCTCAAAAACCGAAGGCAACAGAAAGCCACAATTGCCATGGTAGTGGCGTCTAAACGGGGCACAGGCATGGATGTTGCATCTCCTAGTGATTTCACAGGGGCGTGCCACAGCGTCATGGATACCACGCCCCATCAGCAATGATTGGTGGGGACTGCTGTGTTACCATTGGCTGTCCCTGCACAGGGCGCCATATTTAAAGAGCTGTCCAGTCACACTACACAATTGCAATGGTGTCATGTATTAGCCAGCCTTCATGATGCTATTGCGTTGTCCAATCAGCGTACGAGCGTCACGGAATACACAACTCTGTCACGCCTGTGTACTTGCGGCGCGAAATATGTACGCCCATATTCCTTTGTGGTAGCGGCGTGTAAATCGGGGAAGGTATTCCACAGGAAGTAATCCGCAGGATCTGTCCGCACTTCTGGGAAACACAGATACCTTCAGTGGACAACGCAATGGCGGCGTCTATATGCGGCATTAGATTTCGATATCCACCGTTAAAAATGTGCGCGTGCACGTGCGGTGGAAACCTGTTGCTAGGCACAGTGGCGGCATGTAAAGGTACCTTTAGAGCAATATATCTTGCTACAGTCGTGCAGCCAGGCTTTGATTCATGCTTTCTATAGTGTAGGCAGTATGAATCAGGTGACAGTTTTTTCATAGTAATCGGTCGCTCAGGAATGATGTAACTATGGCCAGGGTCACACATACCATCCGTTTTTGGGAACATTTTGGACATTTTTGTCTTTCAAAGTCCAAAAACGCATATGCGTTAACTAATGTGCACGTGCGTTTTTCAAAAAAAGCATGCGTTTTTAACATGGGGCACTATGGGAGACACATGCGTTAACGCATGGCACAGATAGGCACCATACGTTAACGAAAGCGTTAATGCATGTGTTTTTGGTGAAAAAATTACTAAGTCCCAAAATTTCTAAAAAACGTCCAGGACCTCAGGGGACACTATGAAAGACCCCAGGGGTGTACAACAACAGTTCTACCCACTGAGAAAGCATGTTACTCCAGTGTGGTGCAATGCACTGATGCACATTCTGCAGTTGTAATAACTAAGCAGCATGTGAACTAAAACCTGCTAGTTATTTCATGTACTCATGTATATTATTACAGCTTTGTTCAATATGCATTAAAAGCATAGATATCCTAGAACAACTTCCACAACTCCAGTCCTCAACCACTAACAAATCATGTTTTCAGGATTTCCTTAGTACTTCCCATGTGATAATTCCATAACCTATGCAATTATAGGGAAAACCTGAAAACATTCATCGTTGTTGACTTTTGAGGACTGGAGTTGGGGAACATTGTCTTTGTGCATAGCGTAAGTCATGGAAAACCTAAGCCTACATGACATGTATTTGTAGCTGGCATGTTTTTTCTTCATTTCAATCTTGCCACAATCAAACCTTGTCCAGTAGCACTGTCCTGTAATTGAGAGAATCCCTGAGCAAGGATTGATAGGCTGCTGGAACAAGAGTTATACAGTGGATATGGGAAGTATTCAGACCCCTTTACATTTTTCACTCGATGTTTCACTGCAACCATTTGGTAAATTCAAAAAAGTTTATTTTTTTCTCATTAATGTACACCCTGCACCCCATCTTGAGTGAAAAAAGTATTCAGATCCTTTGCTCAGACACTCATATTTAAGTCACATGCTGTCCATTTCCTTGTGATCCTCCTTGAGATGGTTCTACTCCTTCATTGGAGTCCAGCTGTGTTTAATTAAATTGATTGGATTTGATTTGGAAATGCAAACACCTGTCTATGGAAGACCTCACACCTCACAGTACATGTCCAACCAAATGAGAATAAAGGAAAAGTCAAAGTAAACTAAACTAAAGTAAACAGACAAAGGAGCTGCCCAAGGAGCTTAGAGACAAAATTGTGGCAAGGCCCAGATCTGGCAAAGGTTACAAAAGTATTTCTGCATACTCAACATTTCTAAAAGCACAGTGGCCTCCATAATCCTTAAATAGAAGAAGTTTGGGAACACCAGAAGTCTTCCTAGACCTGGCGTTACAGCCAAACTGAGCAATCGTGGGAGAAGAGCCTTGCTGAGAGAGGTAAAGAACAACCTCAAGATCACTGTGGCTGAGCTCCAGAGATGCAGTAGGGAGATAGGAGAAAGTTCCACAAAGTCAACTATCACTGCAGCCCTCCACCATCAGGCCTTTATGGCAGAGTGGCCTGACGGAAGCGTCTTCTCAGTGCAAGACATATGAAAGCCCGCATAGAGTTTGCTAAAAAACACATGAAGGACTCCCAGACTATGAGAAATAAGATTCTCTGGTCTGATGTGACTAAGATACAATTTTTTGGTGATAATTCTAAGCGGTATGTGTGGAGAAAACCAGGCACTGCTCATCACCTGCCCAATACAATCCAACAGTGAAACATTGTGGTGGTAGCATCATCCTATAGGGGTAATTTTCAGCTGCAGGGACAGGACAATTGGTTGCAAATGAAGGAAACATGAAGGCGGCCAAGTACAGAGATATCCTGGATGAAAACCTCTTCCAGAGTGCTCTGGACCTCAGACTTGGCCAAAGCTTCACCTTCCAGCAAGACAATGACCCTAAGCACACAGCTAAAATAACAAAGGAGTGGCTTCAGAACAACTCTGTGACCATTCTTGACTGGCCCAGCCAGAGCCCTGACCTAAACTCAAATGAGCACCTCTGGAGAGACCTGAAAATGGCTGTCCACCAATGTTCACCATCCAACCTGACGGAACTGGAGAGGATCTACAAGGAAGAATGGTAAAGGATCCCCAAATCCAGGTATAAAAAAACTTGTTGCATCATTCCCAAAAAGACTCATAGCTGTACTAGCTCAAAAGGGTGCTTCTACTCAATACTGAGCAAAGGGTCTGAATACTTATGACTGTGTGATATTTCAGTTTCAGTTTCTTTTTTAACAAATTTGTAAAAGTTTCTACATTTCTGTTTTTTCAGTCAAGATGGGGTGTAAACTGTACATTAATGAGAAAAAAAATGAACTTTTTTGAATTTGCCAAATGGCTGCAATGAAACAAAACGTGAAAAATTTAAAGGAGTCTGAATACTTTCCATACCCGCTGTAGGTTAATAATGAGAAGCCTGCATCATTATTTTGCCTGTTGCTGGACTGAGGAAGCTCACAACTAAAAATTGAGTATGAATTGAAACTATTTCCATTTTTTAGTGCCTCTTATTGCATTATTTCCTCAAAGGAGGAAGTTGTCAGTTTTAAAATAACTTTTATTATGCAGATATTAGTAGATGTAGATGTTTAAAGGGAATTTATCAACAGGATTTTGCTATTTAAAGGGGTTTTCCCACAAAGCGAAATTCATACCAATGTGAGTCATCATACTGGCAGAACAGTTTGACCATATTGTGAACATGGAAAATAACCCCTCCCAAAAAAAATGTGGAATTGCAGTTTTCAATTGCAATTTCACCACAGTTCAAATTTACGTCATTCAAAATAACTCATTTTCAAAAAAAATTGATGGAAAAATACAAAATGTATTGCTCTTGGAAGAAGAGGAGGAGAAAACGATAATGTAAAAAGGAAAATCAGCAGGTGGGGAAGGGGTTAATATGAGAGCAACATAATAGAGAGCGATGTGTCACTTATTAGGCTGTGTGCTATTGATTCAATACAATTAGTGTTTTATCATCAGAGGATTATCATTATAGGAGTAGGTCTCATGTGCAGACCAGTCAGGCTAATCTATGTAACCCCACCCTCACCACTGATTGGAAGCTTTCTGACAATGTACATGTATGATGTACACAGGAAGTTGCTAATCATTGGTGTGTGTGTGGGGGGGGGGGGGGTAGGGTTATACACAGATCAACATTCTGACCACTGATAGATCTACAACAGGAAAAACAGGGATTCTATCAAAATTGCACCAAGTAGCCCAGTAGGTGTCACATTGTTGGAATCAGGGTATCTGCCTCAATATCATACAGCTCTCAGATTACATATCGAAAACCTGTTGACAGATTCCCTTTAAAACCATACTGGTTTTGCAGAACCACCGAATCACTCATGTGGCATGAGCATGCCCCTTAGGTCAGTAACGCTAACATTCTAGAAACAAAGTCTAGAAAACAAAGAAGCGCAAATAGGGTCTTATTTGTTCAGAGAGACAGATCTCACGAAAGGCCCCGTTACACGGCACGACGTTGGAGCGATGTTGGCAACGATCTTGTGGGCACGCAGTCGATTCAGACATGTATTTGACATCGTTGGTGAGCTGTCACAAGTCTACATATCGTGGACAACTCACCAACGATGTTGTAAGCAGATATCGTTCGCACAACCCAGCGAACGATATCTGCTCATTGCTGTGAATGGGCGACGTCATGAACGAAATCGTTACCGTGGTGTCAAACACAACGATATACCAGGTTGGCTGATCATCATTGATCGTGTGGTTTGAGAACATGTTCTCAAACCTGCGATCAATGATCCAACGATTTATCGTTACAACTTGGCAGAGTCACACGCAATGAGGTCGTAACGATGTCGCTTGAACGACTCCAAATCTGTGACGTTTAAGCAATATCGTTAACAATGTCGTGCCGTGTAACGGGGCCTTAAGTGAAAAAGAAACAGGTTCACCTGGGGTAATTGTGAGAAGCCACAGCTACTGTCAGATGCTTATGTGATGTCTGCAGCAACTCAGATAGCAGAAAGCCACTAGGAAATTAAGATGGAATTTTTGTCCTGAGGAATGAGAAAGTATTCTTGGAAATGCGACAATAATAAAAATCACCTATTCTATAGTACTTGGATTTACACTTTCTATGTGATAGGGCGGCTTTATTCCCTCTTCATCTCCTGGACATTAACATTCAAGACAGTCGCTGTCTAAGGCTAGGGTCACACTTGGTAGGGTAATTACAGTTACCGTATCCAGATCCAGCCACATGGGCTCCCATGGGAGCCCATTATAGCAAGCCTCCTGCGGTTTGCAAACCGCTGCGAAAAGTGATTTTTACCGCAGGCTGCAATTCCACAAGCGGTAACCAGATTGCATGTAGTGGGCTCCTATGGGCTGCGGTTTCTGATCCGGTTTTGAGCACTTTTACTGCTCAAAACTGGATCAGGATCCGCAGTGCCCTGCCGCAAGTGTGACCCTAGCCTAAAATAATAAAGAAAGAAAAAATCCAGCACCGATATCAGTACTGGATATCGTCCTTCTTTATTGCTTCATGTCCAAGGTGTGCCATCCTGCTTGTCGGTGCATCGGCCGGATATCATGAAGACAACTACAGGGTAGGCTGAACATTTTTTGGGGGCTTTTTCCACTGTTTAAAATGATTTGCATTTATGTTGCATGCTTTATGTCAATTTATTCTGTAAATATGATAAAAATTCAAATCAAACCAACAATTATTAAGAAATGTAATGAGTCACAAAAATGTATTTAGAACATAACTTTTAAGTCTAGTAATATAAATCTACTGCATAACAAAAATCCAATTTCCAATCCATCTACTATATAATCGTCTAATTCTGTCTGTCTATAACGGAAATCCCACGTCGCTGATTGGTCGCGCCCGGCCAGCCGCGATCATTCAGCGACATGGTATTTCAGAATTAGAACATTAGATAGCAGATGGCGGCCGTTAGCGGTGCCGCTGCACTCGCACCCCTCTCTGCCCAGTCTCTTTCCCCCAGCAGTTCGGCCCACTATGCTCCGTCCTCCCCGTTGCTCCGTCCTCCCCGCTGCTCCGTGCTCCCCGCTGCTCCGTCCTCCCCACTGCTCCGTCCTCTCCGCCGCTCTGTCCTCCCTTCCGCTCTGTTCTCCCTGCCACACTGTCCTTGCCCCCCCTCTGCTTCTGCTCCATCCCCCCTCCTTGCCCCTCTGTTCTCACTGACTCCCAGTGTTCCCATTGCCGGTGAATAGCTTCAGGAACAGAATCAGTGGGTCATGTGACAGGCTCTGTGTGACATCACATCAGCCTGCCCTGTCACATAACCCGCTGATTTTCTACCTTCAGCTATTCACCGGCAATGGGAACACCAGGAGTCGGTGAGAACAGAGCGGCAAGGAGGGGAGATGGACATGTGTGTGTGTATATGTTTGTGTGTGTATATGTATGAGTGTATACATGTGTGTGGCTGTATAAATGTGTGTGTGTATATATGTGTGTCTCTGTGTGTATACATGTGTGTGTATACATGTGTTTCTGTGTATGTATACATTTGTGTGTGTTTGTATACATGTGTGTGTGGCACCCCAGAGTCATAGTGCCACAGTGTCACCATTGCTAGGTGTCACCAGAGAGCAGTAAGGGTTATTCCACTCAGGCAACATACAAACAACACCAACACCTCACAGACAGATGGGGGAGACCAAGCCCAGCTTCAGGGTGAGCTCCTCTATATATTATGGTCTGAGGAGCAACAAGGACAGTACATTTCCTGTGAAGACTGTGAAGAGCACAGTACAGTTCAGTTCCTTTGCAAACTGAGAACCAGACCTGGGTGTAAACGAGCTGTGCCATGCTCATCCCAAGGTCCACTGCTGAACACCAGGCCTAAGGCTAGGGTCTGAGGAAAGAGGAGAAAGAAACCTACTGGGAGGCTGCACCACCCTGTTCTTCCCTTCCACGAGAGCAACAAAGCAAGAATGGACACCGGAGTCCGAGACTGTGCAGGTTCACACACACCGACAGTCAACACCAGAAAGTGGGGGACTCCAGATTCTCCAGCTACACGATTCCAGGGACACAGCAACGCATAGAATCCAGTAACACTGACTTCCCAGGGTGCGGTAGAAAAGTGAAGGACTCAAGTTGCCTGTTATACTGTTAGACGCAGACAGAGACAGGGCTGGCAGCCTAGCTTAAGCAAAGGGCCGCAACACAAGAACAGTGAGGAAGCCAATACGACCCAGCTGTGTGAGAATTACCTCAAACTGCTCTCCAGACTCCGTGGACAGTTTATAACATCTGCTTAATTCCAGTAAAGGTACTGAGAAAACGCATATCAGTGAGTCTGCCTGTTGATGATTGCGCCTGTTGCCCTGTGCTCTATAACAGAATCTTACACCTGCAGAGCAGCCGACTACCAGCACCGTGGAGAGCTACAGCAAAGTAAGTGACTGTGTGAATCACGATCCCTCACAAGGCCCCAGCCAATACAATCACTCCTGCCCTGGGGACCCTCAGCCCTACCCGAGGAGGGCTTACCAACCACACTGCCCTAAGTCACCGTCCCCAGCAGGAATACGTCAGCGGTGGTTCTATTGACCACATACCCCGGGTGGCGTCACGACAAATCCCTTGTAAATAACCCCTTTTTGGACTGATCCCAGGTCATGGGACCGGGTCACAACTACCGTGACACCCCAGAGAGACAGCACCAGCCCGGCTCCCGAGTACCCCATAGCCTGGGGGCGCATCATGTGCTTATACCTATGTGTACAGTCATGGCCAAAGGTTTTGAAAATGATACAAATATTAATTTTTACAAAGTCTACTGCTTCAGTTTTTCTAATGGCAATTTGCATATACTCCAGAATATCATAAAGAGTGATTAGCTTAACAGAAATTACTTGCAAAGTCAATATTTGCCGAAAAAATTAACTTAAACACCCAAAACACATTTCAACATCATTGCAGTCCCGCCTTAAAAGGAGCAGCTAACATCGTTTTAGCGATTGTTCCATTAACACAGGTGTGGGTGTTGATGAGGACAGGACTGGCGATCAATCAGTCATGATTAAGTAAGAATGACACCACTGGACACTTTAAAAGGAGGCTGGTGCTTGGTATCATTGTTTCTCTTCAGTTAACCATGGTTATCTCTAAAGAAACACGTGCAGCCATCATTGCACGACACAAAAATGGCCTAACACGGAAGAGTATCGCAGGTATAAAGATTGCACCTCAGTCAACAATCTATCGCATCATCAAGAACTTCAAGGAGAGAGCTTCCATTGTTGTCAAAAAGGCTCCAGGGCGCCCAAGAAAGACCATCAAGCGCCAGGACCGTATCTTAAAACTGTTTCAGCTGCGGGATCAGACTACCAGCAGTGCCGAGCTTGCTCAGGAATGGCAGCAGGCTGGTGTGAGTGCTTCTGCACGCACTGTGAGGGGGAGACTCTTTGAGCAAAGCCTGGTGTCAAGGAGGGCAGCAAAGAAGCCACTTCTCTCCAGAAAAAACATCAGGGACCGACTGATATTCTGCAAAAGGTACAGGGAGTGGACTGCTGAGGACTGGGGTAAAGTCATTTTCTCTGATGAATCCCCTTTTCGATTGTTTGGGACATCTGGAAAACAGCTTATTCGGAGAAGAAGAGGTAAGCGCTTCCACCAGTCTTGTCTCATGCCAACTGTAAAGCATCCTGAAACCATTCATGTGTGGGGTTGCTTCTCAGCCAAGGGAATCGGCTCTCTCACAGTCTTGCCTAAAAACACAGCCATGAATAAAGAATGGTACCAGAATGTCCTCCAAGAGCAACTTCTCCCAACCGTCCAAGAGCAGTTTGGCGCCCAACAATGCCTTTTCCAGCATGATGGAGCACCTTGCCATAAAGCAAAGGTGATAACTAAATGGCTCAGGGAACAAAACATAGAGATTTTGGGTCCATGGCCTGGAAACTCCCCAGATCTTAATCCCATTGAGAACTTGTGGTCAATCATCAAGAGACGGGTGGACAAACAAAAACCAACAAATTCTGCCAAAATGAAAGCATTGATTATGCAAGAATGGACTGCTATCAGTCAGGATGTGGTCCAGAAGTTGACTGAGAGCATGCCAGGGAGAATTGCAGAGGTCCTGAAGAAGAAGGGTCAACACTGCAAATATTGAATTGCTGCATTAACTCATCCTAACTGTCAATATAACCTTTTGGTACTCATAATATGATTGCAATTATATTTCTGTATAAGATATAAACATCAGACAAACGCAAATAAAAACTAGAGGGCAGCAGATCATGGGAAAATATCATTTTGGTGTCATTCTCAAAACTTTTGGTCATGACTGTACATGTGTGTCTGTCTAATGTGTGTGTCTGTATACATGTGTGTGTACATGTGTGTGTCTGTATATGTGTGTATGTCTGTATACGTGTGTACATGTGTGTACATGTATGTCTGTATACATGTGTATGTGTGTTTACGTGTGTATATCTACGTCTGCGTATGTGTGTGCATATGTGTGTCTGTATTGTGTGCATATACATGTGTGTACGTGCCTGTATACATGTGCGCGTATACCTGTGTGTACATGTGTGTGTGTCTGTGTACATATGTGTATACCTGTGTGTATCTGTATATGTGTGTGTGTGTACATGTGTGTCTGTATAAATATGTGTGACTGTATACATGTGTGTGTCTGTATACATGTCTGTGTGTACGTGTGTGTTTGTATACATGTTTGTGTTTGTTTGTCATGTGTGTGTCTGTGTACTGGTGTTCGTGTTTGTGTACATGTGTGGGTCTGTATACATGTGTTTATACATGTATATATACCTGTGTGTACGTGTGTGTATACGTGCATGTCTATTACGTGATCTGCAAAGTCACGTCATACACATATACACACATGTACATACACAAACAAATGCATATATACACACATGTGGCTAGTCACGTTATACACATATACATAGACACGAGGCGGCTCATGTCTTCTCTATAATCGTCTAATTCTGTCTGTCTCTCTGTAACAGAAATTTCGTGTAGCCGGCCGCGACCAATCAGCAACAGGCGCAGTCCAGCCGCGAATTGACGTGGGATTTGAACCATGCATGCCACCGCTATCGTCGGGAGATCAGCAGCGCTAGCCGCTGATCTCCCGACGGTAGCCACGGGTCACCTCCTGCCGCACGGACGTCAGCGATGACGCAGCCGGGAGATGATCGTCGCTTGCCGGTCATCACCTGACTGCTCGCAGCGGAAGTACCCCGACCGGCACTAGCAATCTCACTCAGTGTGACATGCAGCAGTGTTCAGGCCCCAGCTGTGAGATCAATACTACGCCCTAGAGTGACAGGGTCGCTACTTTACTGATCGCTGGTGAGGTGTCACACGTTCAGATATATTGAAAGAAGCTGCGTCGCTGATTGGGGAAAATCCTGTGTATTCATTGCATTATTCTTAAATCTTCATATATAAACTACATACATATTCTAGAATACCCGATGCATTAGAATCGGGCCACCATCTAGTGATACATAAGCATTATGAATATATCCTGATAAGGTAGGACACTCAACCATTTTGAGGTTACAGAAGGCAGCTCACTAACCAAACAAAGGAAAGGGAAATTAAGAAGCAGTGAAAGACACTTCCCAGTAATTGGGCTGCGAGTCATGAACTTGAGAATCCTAAATGATTTCCACAATTATTCTTGCCAAGTGAGGCCAAGCACATCTGCAGTTAGCCAATCAATAACAACAGGTCTATTTCCTATTATAGCTAATTGGGAAGATTATTACATTAAATGAAGCATTACATTTGAACTTTCCACATGCAGAACTGCTCACTGAGATGTAATCTATCTTTTTCTAGAATTTACATTACTTTCAGGCATCATTGATTCTATACATTGTAGAAATGTAAATGAACCCCTTGTGATGTTTTAGATAAACACTTTTCAATTAATTATTAAACAAAAAAATCACATTCATGTCATATACAGGTGCATCTCAATGATGTATAATATCATCAAAAAGTTAAGTTATTTCAAGGTCTGGGAGCTTGCTATCAACCTTATGGAGACAGCGAAGTAGGTGAGGAGATTATAAGCCACTTCCCTCCTCTCAGATATATGCAAATATGCAAATTTGCACTTCACTAAAGAAGTAGAGAAACTCCCGTGCCACATTTAAGCAGCTTCCTCAAAGTCATAATCGCTTCCCTACAAGCTTTTAATATAACTAAGGGATTTGTGCCAGATCAGAACCCCAAACTACAGACGCTGCGTTTCAGGGTACCTGCCCCTCATCAGTGTAGTGTGTGGGATATTCTGATCTGGCTGAGTGAGTGGGCTAAGACAAGGTCTGGGAACTTGCTCTCAACCTTATGGAGACAGCGAAGTAGGTGAGGAGATTGTAAGCCACTTCCCTCCTCTCAGATGTATGCATATATGCAAATTTGCACTTCACTAAGGAAGTTGAGAAACTCCCGTGCCACATTTAAGCAGCTTCCTCAAAGTCATAATCGCTTTCCTACAAGCTTTTAATATAACTAAGGGATTTGTGCCAGATCAGAACCCCAAACTACAGACGCTGCATTTCGGGGTACCTGCCCCTCATCAGTGTAGTGTGTGGGATATTCTGATCTGGCTGAGTGAGTGGGCTAAGACAAGGTCTGGGAGCTTGCTATCAACCTTATGGAGACAGCGAAGTAGGTGAGGAGATTATGCTCCCAGACCTTGTCTTAGCCCACTCACTCAGCCAGATCAGAATATCCCACACACTACACTGATGAGGGGCAGGTACCCCGAAACGCAGCGTCTGTAGTTTGGGGTTCTGATCTGGCACAAATCCCTTAGTTATATTAAAAGCTTGTAGGAAAGCGATTATTTCTCTACTTCCTCAGTGAAGTGCAAATTTGCATAAGTTATTTCATTAATTCAATACATAAAGTGAAATACATATATTATATAGTGTCATTACACATAGAGTGATGTATTTCAAGTGTTTCACTTTATGTATTGAATTACTGTTTTCCAAAACAAATCACGCTTTTGTCGCCATTTTCCGAGACCCGTAGTGTTCTCATTTTTTTAGATCTGGGGCTGTGTGATGACTTTTTTACGTCTTGAGCTGACATTTTTAATTCTACAATTTTTGGGTAGATGTGATGTTTTGATTGCCTGTTATTGCATTTTATTGCAATATTGTGATGACCAAAACACATAACTTTGGCGTTTTGACTTTTTTTTTCTGTTACGCATTTTACCGATCAGATTGATTGATTTTATATTTTGATAGTTCAGACATTTTGAACACGGCGATACCAAATACGTGTATTTTTTAAATAGTTTTATTTTCAATGGGGCAAAAAGGGGGGTGGCTTGAACTTTTATTTTTTTCATATTTTTAAATTTTTTTTCAATGAAGGCCAAAAGAGCCTCATTCTGATACTCCATAGCTTGCATTATAGATGCCAGTTCTATATAACACATACCCAAGGGTGACCTGTAGAGTTTGAAGAGTGGTGATGTCAGGGCTGAAGCGGTGCTGGTGAGGTTATTAACACCCTGACACTACAGTACATACACATATACACAGGTTTATTGAAAAAAAAGTTTGTGGGAGAGCTTTTATACCTGTATTCTGGGGTATTTGCTTTAAAAAGAAATAAAGTTTTTGTGCAGTTGCGTAAAGATTTTTGGCATTTTCACCTGAGTTTTTTTTCCACCTTTGACAAAATGGGTGTAGCTTAGGTAGGGCGGGGATTTTAGGTCACAACTTGTCCAATTCATATTGAGCTGTCTAGTACCTGGTACCAGAAATTTAACATCAGTCTCTGACTGGAGTAAGAATTGTCACAAGCAGCACAGAGGGACACGCACTTGTTATATGCTGCATTAAGAAGCATGAGTTTCTTAATGAATCAGGAGCATCTAACTCAGTTGTAGTGAACTCCAGTCCTCAAGGGCAACCAGTGGTGAAGGCTTTTAGGATTCCCTTAGTATTGCATAGGTTATCATTGAATCACCTGCACTGGTGATGATTCCATTCTCTGTGCAATGCTAAGAAAATACTGAAAACCTGCACTGTTGGCGGCCCTAATGGCCTGGAGTTCCCTACCCCTGTCCTATCTCCAGCACATTTCTCATAAAGACTAGCATGAACATCACCAGTCTTGATGAATCATAGTCTAGTGTTTCAAGGTTCACTTTCAATTGAGTTTCAGTTTTCTGACTACTGTTCTAAAGGTGGGGTCACACGCGGCGATCTGGCCTGCGATGTCGGAAGCGATGCGCAGGTGCCCGCTCGCTTCCGACATCGCAGGCCAGCTGTCACACGGCACGACGTTGCCGGTGACGCGGCAGCGATGTGGGCGGAGCCATCGCTCGCTGGGCTGGGCTAAGCCCAGCGAGCGATGGCTCAGTTACGCTGCGATATAGGCTGGATCGCGCCGCCAACAGTGTCAGACGGCGCGATCCAGCCTAATCGCTGGTCACAGGTTGACAGGTTTATGAACATGTTCACAAACCTGTCAACCTGCGACCAGCGATAATTTGCAGTTGCGTCGCGCTGTCACACAGCGCGACGCACTTGCAATATCGCCCGCGGCATCGCTGTGACGTCACTTTGCGGCGATGTCGCGGGCGAGATCGCCGCGTGTGACCCCACCTTAAGATTATCTAACATTATCTTCAAACACCCTCTAGGACAGAATATAGTGCTTACTGATAACGTTAAATTCATTATGATAGATAAGAAAAAAAGTAACTCACTAAGGCTGCGTTCACACAGTGCGTATTTTGACGCGTATTTTTACGCGCGTATTTTCTCCAGAAGAATATGCATCTGTATTTCCCAGCAAAGTCAATGGACATTCACTTTTGCCATTCACACGTCGCGTATTTTTACGCAGCGTAAAAATACGCGCGTAAAAAAAATGAACATGTCAATTCTTTCCAGTTTTTTACGCGCGTATTTTCCATAGGCCCCATTATAAGCACTGGAAATACACGCGTAAAAAAACGCAGTCGCGTATTTTTACGCGAGTAAAAATATGCGTGCGTAAAAATACGCGCGTGTAAAAGTACGCAACGTGTGAACGCAGCCCAAGAGCCCTGTTGTTAGTGCTGAAGGGATTAGAATAATACTGTTTTAGAAGTCGGCCACATCTTCTTTGATTGATGTCTTATTCGGCAGATAACTTCACTCACAGCATGACCATGATTCTTTAATTGATGCCCTAACAGCCAGGAATATGACTTCTTATCCCTCCAGCACCATTCCAATGATTCTTGATCAGTGACAGTGTTTAATAATAGGCAGTTTTAAACAGGTTATGTTTAGAAAGGTGTTAGGATGCACTATAACTCTATAGTTTTGGTGTTTACTACAAGAATTTAGAGATACGTCTCCTTTAGGGTACCTTTACACACGGCTACATTTGTAGCTTGTCACCAGGTAACTTACTGGTTGCAGTGAAATCATGGATACATGGTTCTATCTTGTTGCTGAGTACAAATGGAATAATCTCTCCGTGATTTCACTGCAACCAGTAAGTTACCTGGTGACAAGCTACAAATGTAGCCGTGTGTAAAGGTACCCTTAGGTATTCCTGCAGCTAAGATGAGCAATTCAGTTCAGGTGCCCAGGTCTGGCACACAGTTCATTTCTCTGTAGCAGCTGGTTTTCTCTTCTATGCCCGGTATTCTCAACCTGACACCCAGGTGCTGTGATGTCATAACACCATTAGATCTAATGCCGAACTATGGGTAGGGCGGATCAAATTGCCCATTTCTGTGACTATTGTATTTAACCTCCCCACTCTTACAATAAAGAGTTTCTAGTGAAGTCTATGACGGTGAGCTGGCCCTAAAGCATAAAGCGTCCTCAAAACATAGTATTTTTACAACCATGTTTTACAATTGGTATCATGTTCACCTGTTGAAATTCTGTTTTTACAAAACATGGCTTCTAGTTTTATGAACCTAGAAATAAGCTGTTATCTTTTTTACTCAGAGTAGATTGTTTCTTCAGTCCTAGTGTTTGTCAAGGTGTTCATCCGCAATTGCTTTTGGGGAGATAGCAAGAATTTTCAGGAACCTTTCCCAATAGATTATATTTGCAGTCTTTTTCAGTACTAGGCACATGAACTTTGATTACTAGTGCTCACAGCTACTTACTGGACACATAATAAAATTCTGGATATTCATGAGTTTAAAGCGATTTTCCACTACGTATGCAACTCCTACTGCTTCCTACCCTGCTTCTGTAATTTTATCTCTAAGAGACTCGTAAATACCTTTATTGTTGTTGTAGCTTCCATTCTTCTGCGCTATGGACCGGATTACGACAAACTGAGCAGGGCACGTCATGGGGGTTGGGGGCTGCCTCTAAAGCATACAAACTGTCTATATGTTTTAATGTATCTCCTTAGCAGTAATAAATGTCCATATTCCTATATTAAATGTTTGCATACCTTAGCGTTTCAGAGTGAAACTGTTTATTTATTATAGTATATTTCATGTTCAGAATGCACCTTTTCATGCTTGCTTGTCAGGAAGTGCTATCAATTTTCTTATTTAGATTATGGGGTCTTGACTTCTGACCGTGCATTCCTCACCATCATCTTTAGGCGATTTTAAATTTTCTATTAGCATATTCCTACCACCCATAAATTGTAGGGTCTTTTACACCTGGATAGAGGCATTAGATAAGGAATAGGGACCCAACAAAGAGAAATGCCTTGTCGCTGGCTGCTGAGCTCACATAAAACTGGCCTTTATCATGTGCTAAGTGTCTCAATTTTTAAATGTATTTCCTTAGCAATTCTACATGTCCAGGTTCCTTAATGTAATGTTTGCATACCTTAGTGTTTCAAAGTGCAACTGTTCATTTATTTGTCTCTGAGTGACAGCAGTCTGGGCACAGATCACACTTCAGGAGCAGGATAGGTAGAAGAAGTATATTGGGAAAGTGCTAGTTAGGCATAGTTAGGACAAAAGAAAGGGGGTGAAATTAGAAATGGAAGACACCTTTAAGCTTCTTCTCTTGGATTCACCTCGAGGGTTAGCCTGACCTAGGAAAGCTGTGAGTTATTTGAAATCTTATTTATAATGTTCCTGTCAATTGTTCATAAAATCCCATCCAGATCTCAACATTCTTTCTGAAGAGCTCATTGGACCTTCTTATCAAACTAATGATTACAAAAGGTAAAAGGAGTTCTCATGCCTTTTATAGTTAAAGGTTTATCGCTATTATGAGCCACATCAGCAGGATCCAAGCATTGGCTCCCCTCTCGTCAACTGTGTGAAGGTGTTGCCATTTCTTTAAGCAGCAATGCAAGATATTTCCATTAAAGTGAATAGGGCAGAGCTGCAACACCCAGCATTATGCTATGAAAAGCACAGCACCGAAGCGTACAAACCAGCCTATCAGCTGTGGCACACCCAAGATCCAAGAGCACCACAACCTGTTCGAACAGCTGATCAGAGGAGGTGCCAATCGTCAGATAATATAATAATAATAATAATAATAAATAATACATTTTTATTTATATAGCGCCAACATATTCCGCAGCGTTTTACAATACAGTCAGATCTCCACCAATCTAATATTGATAGCATAGCCTAGGGATAACCCCTTTAAGATCAAAGGCAAGGTCTGCTTATGTATTTATTGAACCAATAATATATAGTTATAGCTTACAAAATAAGTATGGAAATGTGCAAATTACGGCAATATGTCTGAATGACTACAACTGGTAATGTACACTAGAATAGTCTGGTAATCTACTATGCGCACACAGTAATCATCTAGTGATTGTACATGTTCATTTCCTCATTGTCAGTTGCTCCAATGAAAAAGATCTTTCACTGATTTCCGTGAGAAAAATATTTTCGTCAGAATGCATTTGGCAGAGACCATAAATTTATTTTAGTAATTGACCGTGGGAAAAAATGTATTTGTTCATCTCGATTACTTAAGATAAGCACCAGACTATGCTTTGGTAAGATTAGTATATTACTCTAACACATATCGTTTGCAGGATGCAAAGCAGTGGAGGTAGGAATATCCTATTTATCTATATTTTTATATTATTTTACTAGTATTATTACTACCCTTTCTTCATCTGTAGTATTTAATGAAGATTGTTAGTTCATATTCCGGAGTAATATATGAAACATATTTCTCCAAACTAATTTTGAAGGTTTGGCAGATCTCCTGACATAACAGTACTGCGGCATCTTCTTAGAACTTTGCATTGTGCTACTGTAGTTTCCACATGTATAGCTTATTCATTTTATAATGAAACTTTATACATCAGGCTTTGTTTAGGAACCCCCTAGTTAAGATCTCTGCTTGCATTCTGTCATTATTTGCTGATGAGAATATAAAGTGGGTACAGAAAGTATTCAGACCCCTTTACATTTTTCACTTTGTTTCATTGCAGCCATTTGGTAAATTCAAAAAAAGTTCATTTTTTTCTCATTAATGTACACTCTGCACCCCATCTTGACTAAAAAAAACAGAAATGTAGATATTTGTGCAAATTATTAAAAAAGAAAAACTGAAATATCACATGGTCATAAGTCTTCAGACCCTTTGTTCAGTATTGAGTAGAAGCAACCTTTTGAGTTAGTACAGCCATGAGTCGTCTTGGGAATGATACAACAAGTTTTTCACACCTGAATTTGGGGATCCTCTGCCATTCTTACTTGCAGATCCTCTCCAGTTCCATCAGGTTGGATGGTGAACGTTGGCGGACAGCCATTTTCACGTTTCTTCAGAGATGCTCAATTGGGTTTAGGTCAGGGCTCTGGCCGGGCCAGTCAAGAATGGTCACAGAATTGTTCTGAAGCCACTCCTTTGTTATTTTAGCTGTGTGCTTAGGGTCATTGGAAGGTAAACCTTCAGCCACATCTAAGGTCCAGAAAATTCTGGAAGAGATTTTCATCCAGGATATCTCTGTACTTGGCCACATGCATGTTTCCCTCAATTTCAACCTTTATCATGTCCCTGGAGCTGAAAAACACCCCCATAGCATGATGCAGCCACCACCATGTTTCACTGTTGGGATTACATTGGGTAAGTGATGAACAGTGCCTGGTTTTCTCCACACATACCACTTCTATCTTCATCTCATCAGACCAGAGAATCTTATTTCTCATAGTCTGGGGGTCCTTCATGTGTTTTTTTGCAAACTATATGTGGGCTTTCATATGTCTTGCACTGAGGAGAGGCTTCTGTTGGGCCCACTCTACCATAAAGGCCCGACTGGTGGAGGGCTGCAGTGATAGTTGACTTTGTGGAACTTTCTCCTATCTCCCTAGTGCATCTTGGAGTTCATCCAAAGTGATCTCAGGGTTCTTCTTTACTTCTCTCGCCAAGGCTCTTCACCCACAATTACTCAGTTTGGCTGGATGGTCCCAAACATCTGCCATTTTATGATTATGGAGGCCACTGTGCTCTTAGGAACTTTGAGTGCTGCAGAAATTATTATGTAACCTTGGCCAGATCTGTTACTTGCCACAATTCTGTCTCTGAGCTCCTTGGGCAGTTCCTTTGACCTTATCATTTTCAATTGGTCTGACTTGCACTGTGAGCTGTGAGGTCCTATATAGACAGGTGGGTGCCTTTCCAAGTCAAGTCCTATCAGTTTAATTAAACATAGCTGGACTCCAATGAAGGAGTAGAACCATCTCAAGAAGGATCACCAGGAAATGGACAGCATGTGACTTAAATATAATTGTCTGAGCAAAGGGTCTGAATACTTATGACCATGTGATATTTCAGTTTTTCTTTTTAAATTTGCACAAATATCTACATTTTTGTCTTTTTCAGTCAAGATGGGGTGCAGAGTGTAAATTAATGAAAAAAATTAACTTTTCTGAATTTCCTGCAAAGAAACAAAGAGTGAAAAATCTAAAGGGGTCTGAATACTTTCCATACCCACTGTATCCTTACCATTATGACCCCGACATCACTGAGATCACCATATGAACAGGACATTTGTTTACTTAAATAAACTATTGTAAACATTCAGTAAATGATAGACATGCTGAAAACCATGAAAAATTTATAAATTAAAAATAATAAAGATATCACAATTGAATTGCATTATATGTTGAAAGCAGAATGCCCTCTTTTAGAGATAAAATATATAATCCATGGCATCCTTTAGATGTTTGTTTTCATGCATGCACTCGTTATATTCATGTATTTTCACAGATAGAACACATATCTATTACAGTTTATGGTGCTGTTCTAAAGTGATATTTTATGGCCTGTGTGTTAGCAAAATTCACAGAAATATCTCTGGTTTTGACCCAAGATCTATGGACAGGACACAGATCTCCATAAGCATCTGCCTCAACAGCATATGTTAAATAGGAACTCCAGGGAGATAAAACGTTTTAGTACAGTCCCTGTCTTCCTACGTGATTAAGCTTAGCTGGGCACTACAATTCTAGGATCTATATATCACTTGTAAATCATTTAAATCATACCTGCTCTTTTTCTCTAACCCCCTCCTCAGTGGTCAGAGAATTTCAGCTTCATGCTGCAGGTGAGAAGAGGAGGTGTATCGGGGGAGTCGATGCTGGGATCTGCAGGATCATCCTACATTCCAGCCCCCTCACACTTCTGTATGGGCAGTACTGTAGAGAAAGCACACTTGTAATCTGCACCCAAGAAATAAACGCAGCATGAATGCTGAAAAGAATGTGAAAATAAAAATGCAAGAGCTAACATACTGCAGATTGGAAAAAAATGTTATTTAGGTTCATATCCGCAGGGAAAAAAATCCTTGTCCATATTGCCACAGTTTCAGGGGATAGGAATCTACCAACTGCTATGGGGGAAGAGAGACCATGCCAGTGATGAATTGATCAATGCAGTGCTCTGCCTCTACTCCCAGCCTCATACATGACAGTACATATTATGGACCATCATATGAACCATTGTACATCACAAGATTACAGTGTGTATTTGTATCTGCTTGGTGACATGATTGTTATTTCAAGTCAGAACACCCCTGTTCATACATTACATAGGATGTATATCAGGGGCAGTATTGTACTGTGACAAAGGGTCCGGTGGCCACGCCCCTCCTCCCCATACAGAAGTGTGAGGGAGTTGGAAGGTAGGATGATCCTGCAGCTCCCAGCATCCACGTCTCCGGCACACCTCCCGCTCTCAGCAACAGCATGAGGCTGACATTCTCAGACCCCTGAGAGGGGTCAGAGCAAAAGAGCAGGTATGATTTTATTGAATTAGAAGCGATCTATAAATACTAGAACTGCAGTGTACAGCTCTGCTTCATCATATAGGAATATGCAAATAAAGTCTGTGGAGCCTCGTTTAGGAGTCTCAATACAGGGCTAGCCAGATATCCCTTCAGGGAAGGACCTAGCCATGGCGTGGCTCTTTGGAGAGACCACCATAACCACCATATTAAGTGGCCCATATTAAGTGGCATTCTCTTGTCTTATCTTATCGTAACCTTGTGTCTTTAAATGCCACCAGTCACCTCCCTGACAGCATGGCCGGACGCTGGGGTCACAACCGCCCCCACTGTGGGTTGCAGGTGATTGAGCACCGGTATACAGACACCTGTGTTGCCTCTCTGTGGAGCTGGCAGCCGCTGCTGGGTGCAATGGGTCGTTACAGTACCTGGCAATTTTTTGGTGAGTTTTTCATAGTGGTCTCCTCAAAGAGCCACCCCATGGCTAGGTCCTTCCCTAGAGGGATATCTGGCTAGTCCTGTGTTGAGACTCCTAAACGAGGATCCACAGACTTTATTTGCATATTTGTAATTCTCAGGGGGCAATGCGCCTAGG
This sequence comes from Allobates femoralis, assembly GCA_033576535.1. Lineage (NCBI taxonomy): Eukaryota > Metazoa > Chordata > Amphibia > Anura > Aromobatidae > Allobates > Allobates femoralis. The sequence continues at coordinate 461,673,366 of JARQOC010000001.1, forward strand.
AATTCACTGTGTTGAGCCCTTTAGCCGGCTGCCCGCAGTGTTTTCTTGGACTTGCTTTGTGATTTTCATCATATAGGAGGTCAGGGACAGTACAAAAAAGTTTTCTCTTCCCGGAGTTCCTCTTTAAATGAAAGAGGGAGTTACTAGTGTGAGACATGAAGATCAAGAGAGCAGACTGTTAGTCATTACATGTCTCACAGTCATTATACCCTCTTTCATTTAAAATAATCTATGGAGACAGATTCTTCAGAAGATTTGTGTCTGGCTCATTGATTTTAACAGCTCATTTACTTATTAAGAAAAACGTGATATCATTTTATTCAACCTTCCATGATCTTCATGCCATATAGGTAGTTTAGGAGAGTGGCTCCTACTGACAAATGCCATTTAAAGGGACCCTGTCACCTGGATCTAAGCCCCTACACTATCACTACCTGTCCCGGCACCTTCCTAGCTGCTCCCTATCTATCCCTCTCTGAGCTAAATCCGCCCTATAAAACAGCAGAAAAATAACTTATAACTTACAGAAGTCCTGAGGCTGGGGACTGAAAAGGCGGGCCCAGGCTTCATTCTGCCCTCCTTGATGCAGCAGCACACGCCCTGCTGGGCGGCGTTATTCTTTCTTCATTGCCACCTCCTCCATTTGGAATCTCCCACCTGCTTTTGGCACTCATTTTTATGGTCTTTTCCAAGGGGACATTGCTCACTGGATTATCTGTGGACATGTCTATGGACTGCTGTGTACTATTACCTGGGGAGCACCGCCTCATTGTTAAAAACCATGAAAATTTGCAACAAATAAAAACTATAAAAACATGGAATGGAAAAAAGAAAGTCAGCTCACCAGCTGGTAACACCTGGAAAGTATGCATGTGAGTCACCCCGCCTTGGGAGACGTCAATAAAAGGGGAATAAAAATAAAAAAAGGAAATGGTTTGTCATGGATGTGACGTCATCTGTGGTTCGTGGCCAATATGAGCCACCGCTGCTTGTCACGGTCCCGGGGATGATGGCGAGGGGCAGCGAGGTGTTAAGCCCTTCACGGTTCACGGTTATCCCCTGGGCCGGTATATAGTCTATGTGTGATGGTACAGTGTGTGTGAAGGTTCCGTGGTGTCACTTACTGGCATCTCTGGAGCTCCCGTGGCTCCTGTCCAGACGCTGTCTTCTTTTTTCCTGCAAGCTGTCTCTGCCTGCACAGCAAGTGCAGTCGGTGGCTCCGCAGGTGCAGGCGAGCCCCGGCTAATCACCACACAGAGTCCTGAGTTTGACCGTTACTTTACTCACTGCAACGTTCTTATTTTTACACAGTGCAGTTCACAGTTCAGCAGTGTACTTTTGGTCCCGGTTGCCGTCTGCAGCTGGGCCGGCTTACTAGAGGCACCCCATCTCTTGTACCTTTCGGGCCTCTTCAATCCCGCACACATACTCCGGGCCAGCAATCGCGGACTTTCCGGTGGATGTCCCACTCGGGACTCCTAGCCCTATGTGACTGCCTTTCCTTTGTTGTGTCGGGGTGGGGTATGGGACATGAAGACCCCGTGTAAGAGAGTAAACTAATAAGCTGCTAAAACCAAGCAGACTGCCATTTTGTAGTGGCCCAGGAAAGTGAAAAGCACAGTCTCTGGTTGCCATGGTGACTGCTCTGTGTCTAGGAAAGTGAAAGCATGGTCTCTGGTTGCCTTGGTGACAGCTCTGTCAGTTGCTCCTGTTGTTGTTGATCTCTCTCTGCGGTGGCCATTACTAATGTAAGGATTACAGCAGAGCCAGTGCAAGCTATATGGGCCTTTAAAGTTGTTTGCAAGCCCTGTTGTGTGGACTAAAGACTTTATCTTGAACTGAGCAAGTGTCCAGCATCCGAGGAGAGGCTGAGGAGATGTTCCCCCTGATGGAGTGAGTGATTGGCGTCCAAGAAGGCCGTGAGTGACTGCGAAAGGAGAGCCGGCGTCCGGTGCCATCCACATTGGTAGGATCCTGACCAGGAGGCTGAGGAGATGTTCCCCTGATGGAGAGAGTGATTGGCGTCCAGGAAGGCCGTGAGTGACTGCGAAAGGAGAGCCGGCGTCCGGTGCCATCCACATTAGGAGGATCCTGACAAGGTCCTGACAAGCCCTGGAAAAGAGTGCTCCACAGATTGCACCCCAAGCTTACAGAACTAAAGTACTGGACATGTGAATCTGGCATTGGCTGGTAAGCTGCCAAATTTTGCTGTTTTTTTTACAATACGATTTTTTTTGGCGCCAAAGGTTTTTCTTTTCTCTTTCTTTTTCTGGACTTGCTGCAGCCCACGTGGAATATACACCGGTGTAAAGCTACATTTGAGGTTGATGGTACCATAGTTTTGAGATACCCGGGTATCCCTGTGCTAAGTGTATAGCCAGCATTGATATAGTGTATTGTATTGTTATTAGCTGTGATAAGTTATACTCAGTGTGCCATCTCAGAGGTCCCATCAGACCGCCCACAGTTGATGTACATAGCCTTTAGTTAAGTTAAATCCTTGATAAGTCTAACGTGTAGGTAAATTTGCTCCTGGTTCTGAGTGTGATTTACATACCCTGGGAACTCTGAGATCGGTGCATTGATGTCGGCTAATGCTGAGTGTGTGAAACTGTTATTGGTAATATTTTAAGGGGATTTTGAGATTTTTACATTCCATACTGAACCATACCTTGATCCCCATATCAGTAAAAATACTGTTGTTTATTTCTGCCTCTGTCTCAGTCTGTGACTCACTGGATCTTAATAGGACCCCTGATCATTACATTTCCCGCACCCAGCAGGTTAATTCGTGGTTAGGGACTTTAAGCTTCCCTGACTACATCTACAGGGCCGGCCCCCTGGTGTCGACCCGGTCCTCCAGTGTACGTGACTCCTAGGAACACCTTAGACCCCTTCTGCTTCTGTCTCCGGTCAGTAGCCCTGAACCTGGACTGGCCATACATTGTCACTGGCCGTGTTCTTTCTGGCAAATGTGTCAGTGCCTGGGCTGCATGGGTGTCTCTGCTTAGGGGTATCATTCCTCACCCTCTCACTCTCATACTCTGAAGCGTCTTGTGATGTTCTATGAAAAAGTGCAAGGTTTTAAACACCGGCACTCAGATACTGACGTTTGAACTGCACTCGTGGCTCCGACACCATAGGGATGAATTGGCAGTGCTGATGCAGCATTACCATGCCGGTAACACTGCATCAAGGCTCCCAAACTCTGTGTTTTTAACAGAACCCTCGTGAGCATAGCAAATAGCGCTAACCTGACCCTCGCCTTACATTTTCTAGCTTCCTTTTTTCTCAAACTCGAAGATGAATGTTTACTTTTACCTGCCTTGTTCATGCATTAAGAGTAGCTATTTTGAACTGCAGGTATATGATGTCCCCGTGCTTCTGTGTGAACTTCTCTGCTTCTTTTCCCCATTCGTGGACAGGCAAAAAGGAAGCTCACACAGGAGTATGGACATTTGTTAGACCCGGAGTTCAAAACAGCTACTGTAAGTGCATGAACAAGGCAGCTGAAGCAACACTTTCATGGACGTTGACAATAAAGAAAGATAAGGTAATATTGTACATTATAAAAATTCATAACTTCATTCAGAACTTTGAAAAGACTGTTTAATAAGTCAAAAAAATAGTTACTCTTTAATTAATAATCAATGCATAATTTTTTGCAAAACATTAGCAAAGCTAAAGATTGTATTTTGGAAGCTCCTTATGCCACCATCACCGTACTATTTTTTGATGAGGTCCCCAACCTTTCTGACCTTGTGAGCCAAATTCAGCTCTGAGCGAGGGACACGAGCCACATTCAGCAATAAGAGTGGGTCGAGCCACATCCACCTCCTGTCCCACCACCACAGTAAGGTCACCCAGAGCCCCCATTACCAAGTATAATGACAGCCAAAGCTTTTCCACAGAAATCACACAAAGGCAGTACACCGAGATCCAGAGGTTCCTACCTTACTCCCAATAAGATCTGCTCTTCTATGTTGGGCCACTCACAAAAGTCATCATCTGAAGACCTGCTCTTTATAACTATGTGCTATACCTGGCGCTTATGCACAAAGCTGGTAGACAGTAATGAGCCACACATCACAGGCCTGTGAGCAACATGTGACTCCCAAGCTACAGTATGGGGACCCCTGTGTTAAGGTGTTCCTCTACTAAATGCAGCCATACTGGGATGCTCCTGATTTGCTTGGCATAATAAAATGGCCCTGTGCTGCATCATTGCCATATTTACAGTTGTGGCCAAAAGTATTGACACCCCTGCAATTCTGTCAGATAATATTCAGTTTCTTCCTGAAAATGATTGCAATCACAAATTCTTTGGTATTATTATCTTCATTTAATTTGTCTTCAATGAAAAAACACAAAAGAGAATTGTCCTAAAGCCAAATTGGATATAATTCCACACCAAACATAAAAAAGGGGGTGACAAAAGTATTGGAACTGTTAGAAAAATCATGTGATGCTTCTCTAATTTGTGTAATTAATCGCACCTGTAACTTACCTGTGGCACCTAACAGGTGTTGGCAATAACGAAATCACACTTGCAGCCAGTTGACATGGATTAAAGTTGACTCAACCTCTGTCCTGTGTCCTTGTATGCACCACATTGAGCATGGAGAAAAGAAAGAAGACCAAAGAACTGTCTGAGGACTTGAGAAACCAAATTGTGAGGAAGCATGAGCAATCTCAAGGCTACAAGTCCATCTCCAAAGACCTGAATGTTCCTGTGTCTACCGTGTGCAGTGTCATCAAGAAGTTTAAAGCCCATGGCACTGTGGCTAACCTCCCTAGATGTGGACAGAAAAGAAAAATTGATGAGAGATTTCAACGAAAGATTGTGCGGATGGTGGATACAGAACTTCGACTGACATCCAAACAAGTTCAAGCTGCCCTGCAGTCCGAGGGTACAATAGTGTCAACCCGTACTATCCGTCGGCGTCTGAATGAAAAGTGACTGTATGGTAGGATACCCAGGAAGACCCCACTTCTTACCCTGAGACATGAAAAAGCCAGGCTGGAGTTTGCCAAAACTTACCTGAGAAAGCCTAAAACGTTTTAGAAGAATGTTCTCTGGTCAGATGAGACAAAAGTAGAGCTTTTTGGGCAAAGGCATCAACATAAAGTTTACAGGAGAAAAAAAAGAGGCATTCAAAGAAAAGAACAACAGTCAAACATGGCGGAGGTTCCCTGATGTTTTGGGGTTGCTTTGCTGCCTCTGGCACTGGACTGCTTGACCGTGTACATGGCATTATGAAGTTTGAAGACTACCAACAAATTTGCAGCATAATGTAGGGCCCAGTGTGAGAAAGCTGGGTCTCCCTCAGAGGTCATGGGTCTTCCAGCAGGACAATGACCCAAAACACACTTCAAAAAGCACTAGAAAATGGTTTGAGAGAAAGCACTGGAGACTTCTAAGGTGGCCAGCAATGAGTCCAGACCTGAATACCATAGAACACCTGTGGAGAGATCTAAAAATGGCAGTTTGGATAAGGCACCCTTCAAATATCAGGGACCTGGAGCAGTTTGCCAAGGAAGAATGGTCTAAAATTCCAGCAGAGCATTGGAAGAAACTCATTGATGGTTACCAGAAGCGGTTGATCGCAGTTATTTTGGCTAAAGGTTGTGCAACCAAGTATTAGGCTGAGGGTGCCAATACTTTTGTCTGGCCCATTTTTGGAGTTTTGTGTGAAATGATCAATGTTTTGCTTTTTGCTTCATTCTCTTTTGTCTTTTTTCATTTAAGGCAAATTAAATAAAGATAATAATGCCAAAGAATTTGTGATTGCAATCATTTTCAGGAAGAAACTGAGTGTTATCTGACAGAATTGCAGGGGTGTCAATACTTTTGGCCACAACTATAGGGTTTGTAATAGCATTGATCACTATTAAGATGAATGCACATGATCAGCGTTATCAGTGTTTTGGATGCGGCTTGTGTTTTCGCTGCATTGTACAGTGCAGGTCTGGGAACTTGCTATCTACCTTATGGAGAGGAGTTTGTACAGTGCATGAATTTATAGAAGTCTCATGTCCACTGGGCTTCTTTTAGCTGCTCAGTAAACTGACCTGCGGCGCGGCTTTGAGAGCCGCAACATGTCAACTTATGTTTGGGGAGACGTTATTTTTCTCAGTAGGAGAACACAGAGAAAACACACTGTATGTATCAGTAATCCTGATATTGTGTATGACAGCACATTTTCCCTCATAGGACACTAGTGTCTGCGGAAGAGAAAACACACTGCGTCCATAACACTGGCACTCCTGATTGTGAGCATTTACTATCAAGCTATAGATTCTTGGCAACATTGCCTGCAGATTTTAAAGTTACAAAAATACCATAAACTAGCTGTTCCTCACAGCTGCCTTTTATGATTAAGTCCATAAATTGCAATGATGGAAACTTATGCATTTGACATATTGAAATTTGTAATAAAGAATCACATATTTTTGCTTGTTGTATTGATATATGGCACTACGGTAGTTCCAAAAGTTGAACACCATCAATTTTCCTGGGTACACATAGTATGAGACAGACTGATGAGCTTATCTATTAGTATAGGTTACAGTTTTATTTTCTTACTTCTCATGATTTCTTGATCTCAGACCTCTTGTTCTGATTTCCTTTATCCTGTGTGCTTCTGTGAACCATGATCTTATTTCCCAATTGGGATGTTAGGACTTTAAAGCTGCTGTCTAGGGTTAGGGATGTTTTTCCCTCCAAATTGAGTATGTGAATTGGCCTTTCAAATGCTCTTTTTTTTCCAATAAAGCAAGTACATAAAATAGCTTTCGCCAGAGAAAATAAACTTTTTTAAGTTCCACCTTCTGAACTTGCAGTATATCAATATCCAACCCTATAAAGAGCCTTGCAACATGATTAGGGATAATAGACAAGCCAGTAACCCATCTACAGACAGTTAGTTCTGAGTGCTTGACCTGAATCAGTGTAGAGCAAGATTTTCATGACTGATTGAGATGCCTTGGTGCAGCTTAAAAGGGTTGTCCACTACTGGGCCATCCACTTCTGAATTGACTTGATTCCTCCATGTAAAATCCATGTACTCACGTCCAGTTTGGCCACCGTTCCAGCACTGTCGGTAACTGTGATTCGGCTCTCACAACACATTGCGATGTCGCTCAAGCCCCATATCCAATCACTGCTGACTTCCTTCTTCTGCCTTCATACCAAACGAGCTGTCAACAAGATATGAACGCTGTAGCTGCGGCTTACTTCCTGTTGATAGCTTATTTGGTACAAATACTGAGAGGAGGAAGCTGGCGGTGCTTGTACATGGGCCTTGCGTGATGTCACAATGTAACGTGACCCAAGTCGCGGTTAGAGACAGCAGAAGGTGTGTGAGTACAGGGTTTATTGTTGTACATTGGGGAAACAAGACGATTCAGGGTTGTATAACCCCTTTAAAGAGGTTGTAAAAAGGTTTTCTGGAACTTTTTTCTTTTTCTATGTAGCTCATCATGTATTATTAGTTGCTAACTACCTACTTTAATTGTCATGTGCTGATGTATCCTGGCTTAGAACAATAATCTCTTAGCAGTAAGTACCTTACATGTATGGAAGCAGGTGTATGGAGTGGGCTCAGGGACTGAAACATCCCTATTCCCAGTAGATGATGGTTGTGTTATATGACATTTACCTCTAACAGCAGTGTGTGGATCTAAGGTTCAATGTGTCAACCTAATACATTTGCTGCATTTAAAGAGGACCTTTCACCAAATTTTTCATGTTGAACTGGACACAGAATGTAACAGTCACTGCAGAGTGGAAAAATATTTTTGTAATTTTTAATTTATTTTGTCTCTATGTTGTGGAGATATTAGCAATCAAAGTATTTCACTCCCAACTAGTTTATTTTCATTATCAGAGGATGTTAGCAGATTCATTTCACTCGTGGTGTGCACTTCTTAGAGTGGCCACTCATAGCAGGTAGTAACTTCTAATGTTAGGCAGCTCTGATCTTCTGTTCTAACTACCTACATAATTCAGTGTGGGGAATGGGGCAGTGCAGCTGAGTTTAGGAGTGTCACAATACAAACCCATCTATTAGCTGTCCTCTCATAACACGGTCAACTCTGCTGTACTGCACTACTCCCCCCACACTGTCAGGAGATGTGTCAGTAATCACACTTCTGTCTTTTGTGCTTAACTTATAATTACTCTACAGTAAGATCAGTGTAGGCTGTCATTATATCTTACACAGGAGTAGCCCAGACAAGTTATCCCTTTGCAAGATTAAATAACAGCCCTGATCCCATTGCAGAGTGATTACAAGCTGCCTCAGCACAGCAGACAGAAATGTGATTACTGACATATCTCTGGACAATATCTAAAAATGTGAGACAAAATGTGCATAGGGTCTTATCTCTAGGCAGAGTGGGGCTATCGCCCAATGAAAATTGCTCACCTGGTCCAGTTGTGTGAACCCACAACCAGTATTAGCGCTCATACCGCTGCCGCTGGATCCACACCTCCACATGCAACGTGGCAAACAACAGGATGCAGGACGAAGTGTCGGTGATTCCCGCTGCTGGATGGAAAAACCAGGACCCAAGAAGTCTGGTGCAATGGTGTAACTTTATTCTTACGCATTTTGGAGCAGCCTCTGCTCCTTCCTCAGGGGTTAACCCCCTAAAGAAGGAGCAAAAGCTGCTCCGAAACACTTCGGAATAAAGTTACACCATTGCACCAGACTTCTTGGGTCCTGGTTTTTCCATCCAGCAGCGCGGATCACTGGCACTTCGTCCTGTTTCCATATCTCTGGACAGACACACAAGTACAATTTCTCACTTACCCTTTCCCCCATTACCTCCAAAATGTCAAGATTCTTGTCTTCATACTAATAGTTTTCTTGTCCGTAAAGTGAATTATTTGTATCATAGAATTTATGCAGATTCCTAACATAAAAAACACTGTCTTGCACTTATAATTTTTTATAACATCGACTGTATGTTAAGGGAAAATTAATGAATGAGTAAATAAATATCTATGTTGCTGACTTGTCATTTTGCCATTCTTACATCTAATTAACTTTGTTGCAGCTCTGTTAAGATTATTTACCCTTGACTCAAGAAATAGTAAGATTTTCTCTGTCTTTCTTGCTAGCCCACACTGGGGTGATTACTGGAAGAGCTGCAGCAGAGATCCAGAAGCCATGTGAATTTGACCAGTCACAGTCAGAAGTATGACAAGAATTCATGTAGAGGAAGTGGTGGTCGGTGAGTCAGCAATGACTAATTTTGTTCATTATGAGTCTGAATTATTCTTTTCGTTTTTGCGCTTGTAGGTGTAAATGTTTAATATAAAGCAATACCGTGAGTTGTACAGCTTTGGATGCTAGGATCTGCTCTTAATTACAGTATATGCTTTAGCACAGGACTAGTTTATATGCACAGTTCTCTTCATCAGAAGAAATGACAGAGCTGGAGACCCTTCCAGTCATCCAGAGGGTATGTAGATTTGTATGACGCTGGAACATTGCGATAGATGAAATGTAGCACTGCCATGCATTGTAACTTTAATATACTATTGTTGAAACATTTTAGCATCACATGTGTTACAGGTTGTATAATGCTGTAATACTAGAATCTATGACGTCTAGCACTGGGATTGAAGCATTAATTAGTTATTCACACTTTATATAGATTCTTGATTGTACAAAAGTGACTTTATTGTGATAACCAAGCTAGATTTACATTTTATTCTTCATTTTTGTTGATAAATGTAGATTGATATACACTAAAATCAGTGGCGTAACCTGAAGCTCATGGGCCCTGACGCAAAAGCTCCAACAGGGCCCCTAATTATTGCAAATCTTTAATAGTATTAGTCGTTTTCTATAGGCCAAAGGGACTTTTGGGGCCCCCAATGCTTCAGGGCCTGGTTAAATCGCAACCACTGCACCTGTTGTAGTTACGCCCCTGACTACAACGTATGAACAGTGAGACTATTAAATGGATTTACATTTCTGAGAAAATCTAGGTATGCTATGAACTCTTTGGTTTTACATAATAAGACAAATCTGGACCTTAGAAGGACCTAATTAGATAACTGTAACCTATTTACCTAAATTACTCTGGGTCATTATTTTACAAAAGATAGGTCAAATTGCAGAAGCAGTGTGTGAACAATTAGGTTCACCCCATTAATCAATTGATTGTTGAATCAACTCTAGCAGCATTACCTTGAAGTTAGACATTTCTTTATGAATGTATGAATTTTTGGCTAACTCTTCTTTACAAGATTGATTGTAAAGGGAACTTTTCATGTCATAAATACAATCCTAACTGCAAATAGCATGGCGTAGAGAAGGAGAAGCTGAGTAGAAAGAAAGGTTTGTGGGAAAGGATTCCATATAAATTATATTTCTTTCACTGAAATCCCTGGTGTTTGTGTAGATATGAGTCCAGTGAGTGCTGCTACTCAATGATTGACCGCTCCCTCTGCTTACACAGATATACAAGGAAGACCTTCGATCATGAATAGGACCGCCCACTGGACCATATGCAGGCAGGCACCGGGGATTTCAATTAATAAAATGCAAGTTTTGCTGAAACGTTTTCCATATTATATATATATATATGATTTCTAAATTTATGTGACAGCTCGGCGCTAACGTTACACCAATGGCGACAATAATTAATAATAAAAGAGTTGTTTTTTCTGAAGTTTCATATCTTTTATTACATATATTTGCTGTACAATTAATTTAGATAAAATGTTTAAAATATTATTAAAATATTAAAATCTATTTTAATTTATAATATAAATATACAATTTATAATATTTTAAATGTTTTAATAATAATTTTTTAATAAAATTTTAAACGTTTTAACTAAATTAATTGTACAGCACATATATCTAATAAATTATATGAAATTTCAGAAAAAACAACTCTTTTATTATTAATTATTGTCGACATTGTTGTAACGTTAGCGCCGAGCTGTCACATAAATTTAGTATTTATATATAAAATTCAGGTGGGACATACGTGGCACCCCCTAAGCTCTTGGCGGCAACGTTGTCACAGCAATATATAGCTGGCTCCGGTATATTAACACATTTTACATATATATATATAATTTGCTTATCAGCGATCACATGACAATCGCTGAGGCAATGTCTACTTACCACCCTCAGACCAGAGAAGCAAAGGAGGAGAGGAGACTGAAGGAAACCTCCCACAATTTGGCTGAAGCAGCAGAAACATTGTCCCGTAACTATTGCCAACATCGGACACTAGGGGAACAGACGCCCCGGGGCCCCTAAGCAGCAAGAGATCGATGGGAAAGATGGCGTCCAGAATCCCAGTGATATCAGAAGCTAATCTCTCAGAGTGCATTACACGACCAGAGGGAGCACTTGTACTAGCTCCACCACCCCGAAGGTGTCACCCCAACCCTCATGGCCAGTGATAGGCGATGGGTCCCAAGAAGTGTGAGGGACCCACTCAGGTATAGAACCACCAGACCTGACAGTTGCCTACTTTTAGTTCAATATACATTTCCATGGTATAATTTCTAATGTGTTTTTGTTCCTCTGAGGTTGTATTTACCTCATTTTAAGACCTTCTAAGGACCAGATTTTTTTTTACTATTAACTGAAACTTAAGAATTCAAATTGGGCATACTTAGATTTTCTTATGACTGTATCATACTAGATGAATCTTTGATGTGAAATATTATTTGCTTTTGTACCACTTCACTTTATTCAGTGAGAAGCCATGGCTGGAGGCAAATAATAGATTCCTATTTCTACCACAGTTCTGTGACCAGGTGTCAGCACATTGTCTCAGGAATCATTACCTCAGGAATCATTGTGTTAGATCCACTGTGTTGTCTATATTGTCAATATACCGTGTGTGTAAGACACACATGTCAGTGTCTTCAGATAATCTACTGCTTTAAAGTGTAATTGTGATTTCACTGAAGAAAAACAAAAAACCCAATACTGCACTGGTTGTTAATGATGGGTCACACAGCAGCAAATATAATGATTATTTATGTCAAATGGCTGATTTTCACACATTTTTCTGTGGTGTTTTAAAAGCTGTATTTTCTGCCTCTGTGGGAGTAGCCAGCAGCTCATAGCACTGTGTGTGAGAGCAGGCTGGTAGTGAGCTGTGTGGGAGCCAGCAGACGAGGGGTTAACAGAGATTGCTGTGTGGAGACAGATGACATTACAGAGAGCTTGTATAGAGGAGTTTACATCCAGGTCTGTGGCATATTGTGATATATCTTGTCTCCTCATGAGCTGCTGTAGGCACAGTAGGCCACGCCCCCTCTCCATTATCTCCTCACAGTGAAGACGGCCCTGGCACAGAATCAGCTTCATTCACAGTGTACTGAGGACACCTTGTTGAAGGATTATGATTGGTGACCAGCCAGAATTTTCTATTGAACCATATTATGAAGTTTATTATAATCACTTCCTCTACATTATTATTAAATAAAAATTTAAATGGCGGTTACGCTTTAAACATACCTGTCCTTTCACACTAACTTGTAAAAAAAAGTATGGTCTTCTTACGGTTATCCTCCACAACAGATTTAAATGCCTTTTGTTGCACATACCAGCCTGGTATGCCCAGGAACCATATAGATTCTCATGCTTGATAATTTACCGTACACTTTATTTAAATAGGCAGTTCTTCATCAACATTCAGACAGAACTGTAGGTGCTGGAACTTCCTTTCAAGAACTTCCCAGCATGCATTGTAACAGCCATTATCCAATGGCTTGCTTGTTCGAAACTAAAAGTCTGCATCTCTTTATACCTGTCTGCAGTTTGACAGACAGGAGAGCAGGAGCAGAGAGATAATGCAGTATCTCCACCTCATGTAATCCATTTTAGGATCTCTATGAGTACAGATGCATTACTCTGGGAAAACATGCAGTGAATAGCAAGTTAGATACATGAGAGATAACTAAACACAAGCTATTTATGTTAACCAAAGTGATTTTCAGATTATGCTCATTAACTATCGGTGATGAAACATTTACACATTGATCTGAGATCCTAAAAATCAGCTGCAATTCAAGAGATCACAAAATTATTCCACATATTCACACCAGTGGATTCAGGTTCCATAAGAATTATGCCTCTGGTTTATAACACTATCTATGTGCTCTTGTAACTAATTCCTGAACAAGAAAAATGGTAAATAATACATTCTAAGAATAGCAATAGCTTTGTTCTTCATTACACTCCTAGCCTAGTTCAACTATTTAAGTTGTCTTGGTGACTCCTTGTATTACTTATGGAATGTTTCCTCCTTATTGTGGTGAGTGATGCAGCTCTTTCATCCATTATTCCCAAATTAAAGAGGTTTGCTTATGAACCATAGTCATAAAATTCAACTGACTATAAGTTTCCCCTATGTTAAATATGATTTGTAGCCACTTACTCTAGTTGTTTAGTAGTTGTTAAGCCATGTTCTTCATCTCCTATTCTTTGCAATTTTCTGTTCTGGGGTTGTACTTTCAAGGAGTGATCACATTACCACAGGGTATGGTGGTTTTCCGTGAAACTAATGCTTAGGGTAAGTGCCCATGATCAGGACACTGCATTCTGAATGCAGCATGTCTTCGCTTGTACAGACCTGAGTGTTCTCTACAGGAGAATGCAGCATCCATCTCCACGATCAGGATTCTGGGCACAGCAGACTTACACTATGTTCTCCCGCTGAGAACACTCGCATCTCCGAACTAATAAATTGAGATTTTATGGCTCAGGGAGCCGCCCCCATGTCAGTTTAAGCTTTGGAAAAAAGAAGCACAGTGGGCATGAGATTTCTATAAATCCATCCACTGTGCTTATACAATAGAATACCGCATTTTGGACGCACTAAAAATATGCTGCATCCAAAATGTTGATAATCTTGATCATTGGCACTGACCCTTAAGGTACCTTTACATGCCGCAACTGGGGTGTGAAAACTGAGAGGCAATCCGGAGCCCCGTCACCGTCGCAGTGAAATTGCTACGAAATTGCGGCATGTATTTGGGGAACCCGGTGGTGTTTTTGAAAGTTGCGCCCGGTTGCGATTTCAGAGCACTGCTCCAAAACCAGAGGCAACCATGAAGGGGAAATTCCCTGTTTTTGGCGTGTGAAGGGGCGATAGGGATGGAATCAGCGTCGCCTACTGATTTCCCGGAGGCGTGCCACAGCATGCTGGACACCGCCCCCCTCAGCGATGATTGGTGGTGGCTACTGTGTTTCCATTGGCTGTCCCTTCACAGGGCGACATATTTGAAGAGCTGTCCATTCACACTACACAATTGCAATGGCGTCATGTATTAGCCAGCCTTCCTGCGTAGGCTGGCCAATCATGACGCTATTGCGTTGTCTAATCAGTGTGTTTGGGGCACGGAATACACAAGTCTGTCATGCCTATGTTCTCGCCACGCTAACCATGTACGCCCACATTCCTTTGGGGATTGCGGCGTGTGAAGCGGCATCAGGAGTCAACCAGATGTTTCCCACTGTTGGTGTGGGAACTTCCGGGACGACACATCGCCTTAGGTTGAGGGCGAAATTGCAGCGTGTAAATGCCCCCTCAGCGTTTGGAGGCAACCATGAAAAATGTACACGCGCATGTTAGGCTGCCTTCAATCGCCGCCAAAAGTTGCGGCGTATAAAGGTACCCTTAGAGGTCACGTTTGAAGCTCAACCTCTCTGCAGCATGATCAAGTACTGCCAGATCCTGCATATTATTAGTTCACTTGGACTCCTTCAGACTCCTCTACTGCGCCTGCACAGTTGATCTAGAGGAAAAAGGTGTTCAGCAGAGGGGAGAGGTCCTTTGAATCAATCTATAGTAAACATCTATACATGAGCAACCATAGAATTAAACCCTCTTATTAGATAGCAGAATTAATTCTACTAAATCCTGGAGAATGGTTATAATCCCCCTATTCTAATCTCTGTAGACAAGATAGATTTTGTGGAGATGTAATTTTCAAAATGAAAAAAAAGACACTGTGATCACTTTTTTCATTCAATAAAGCAAACGTTAGCTGCCCACATGTAATTTACCCAAATGAAATTTACATACAGTCATGGCCAAAGTTGTTGACACCCTTGATATTGTTCCAGAAAATGAAGTGTTTCTCCAATGTTACAATTACATGTTTTGTCATAGAAGTTTAATTCCTTTTTGTGTATTGGAACAACACAAAAAGCAGAGAGAAAAAGGCGCATAGGACATAATTTCACACTAAGCCCCACAAATGGCCAGACACAATTGTTGGCATCCTCAACTTAACATTTGGTTGCCCTCCCTTTGAAACAAATAACTGCAATCGCTTTCTATAGCAATCAACAGCTTCTTACACCTCTCAACAGGAATTTTGGACCATTCTTCTTTTGCAGACTGCTCCAAATGGCTACTATCCCATTATTCTTTAAAAACAAATGCTACTTTACAAGTCAGACACCTATTACTACCACACCTGTAGAATCTATTGTGCTGCAACTAAGTAGATCTTGTTTGATTATTATTAAAAAAAAACTAAGAGATAAAATATTACCTAGAGAAGGAGCTTTTTTTCCAACAATGTTGCACCTAGGTTGCAAAATGTTACACAATTGAGGATCCTCAAACAAGACAGGTAGATATCTATTAATGATCTTCTTTATCACGCTAAATTGCAAACTAAACTGTACAGAGAGAATTTCAGGCTTATTTAGTTTAGAAACAGACACTGATTCTTGCTTCTTGCATTTGATTAGATGAGATCAATTTGTAGAAGCCACTATCTAAGATGCCTGTCTAATCATCCACATCGGATAACTTCTTTTAATGCATTCTGCCTCATGTGAATATGTGTCAACATCACTACAATTACGCAGATCCCTGGTTAATTACCCCATAGGTACAGATTTCAAAGTGTGTAGTGGGTGGCTACTTAGTGCGTGGAGTATAGGGTTTCTAGCTATTGCCTCACGATAAATAGAGCAAGAAATCACCTGATCACCTTTGCCATAATAAGTTAAATCCACAACAGGTATATTTCTTCCCAGTAAGCTAATACCAGATTGCCTATCGAGGGTGAAAATTTTGCACTCATAGCCAATCCGTGTTGCTGGATCTAATATTTGCCATTAAATTGGAAGAAGTTGTTATTCATCAAAAAATGCACAGTCGGAACAATGAACCCACATACATCAGTGGTACAATTACTGTATCGCTCCAGGTGAAATTGCAGTGCAGCAATCGCTACTTCTAATGAAGCAGAAGCAGATAAACTCATGAAAATGAAAAACAAGTGAAAAAAAACACAATATAAAAAATTAATAATGGTACATCACATCATGCTTTAGGTTTAACCCTAAGGAAATCTGGTCTCAAGCATAAATATCTGTGGCGCCCCACTTGGTCAGGCGTCCCAATCGGGGTACTGCACCCATAAACGGTTGTGCAGTAACCCCTGTCACAGTGGGAAGGCAGAAGTCTGTGGGAGGATCCCATTCCAGCACTCCCACATCCAAGCTTAGTCAGATGGTAAGGGCCCATCAGATGGTAAGGGCCCATACCCTAGGGGGAGGTTTAGGGGAGGAGGGAGGAGGACACACAGTAAGTTTTAGTTGGCACTGAGGAAAGATGGAGAATAGGGAGCCTCCAAGTGAGGAAAGGAGACTCCCAGGGAGGGGGCCTGGAGATAGAAAACAGGCAGCCCATATGGAAGGAGGGGACCTCCCGAGCACCCATACTCAAGGAGGGAACCCTGGTCCACTTTACCGGAGTCCCGGTTCCAAAGACGGTCAGGGAGTCCAGCCCTTGAGCCGAGAACACCGGAGGTCATGGGTCTGTTTACCGGCCCCGACACCCTGTCTGGCAGGATCAGTCACACCAGGTTAACCCACCGGGGTCGAATCCCAGAGCAGGAGAGGGAGAGAGTGGAAGCCGGGATCATCAGAGCACCTATACTGTAAAGCGCTGCAGAATATGTTGTCGCTATACAAATAAAGTTTTATTATTATTATTATTATTACCTCAATGGGCCTGGTATTAAGCAGACTATCCCAGGACAGGCACGAGCAGCGGACACGGGTTAGATCTAGAAGCTTAGGGAAGAGAGGTGTACCACAGTCCGCGCTGCCAAGTTCACTCACATCAAAGAAAACGAGTAGACGATGTCCAGTTCAATCCATCTTTATTGTCCTACGCGTTTCGGCACCTAGCCTGGCACCTTCATCAGGTATATCCCTGATGAAGGTGCCAGGCTAGGCGCCGAAACGCGTAGGAGAATAAAGAAGGATTGAACTGGACATCGTCTACTCATTTTCTTTGATGTGAGTGAACTTGGCAGCGCGGACTGTGGTACACCTCTCTTCCCTAAGCTTCTGGTTTCATCTTCACGCTTGTGAGACCGGTGGAAGTCCAGCAGCAGCCATCAGGATATTTATCCAAACAGGTCTACAAACCAGTTGTGGGTCTCACAACTGGAATAGGTGAGTGGTTCACTTTTCTCACCTTAACACAAGCTAGTGTCTAGTGATAAGGGCACTATTGCGCCTCTTGTCCCCCCCCCTCTTCTTTGTCATACGGGTTAGATCTAGGAAGGCATACCATGGGAGACTTCCCGAGACTCTGCAGCCCACTGTGACTACCCGGCCAGATAAAGACTGTTTTGCCACTGTAAACTGTATCTTCATCTGCATTGTTCCAGTAAAGTACCCGAGTAGAGTGACTGAGTCTCCGTGTATCTGTTTCTCCGCAATACCTTGCTCCGCTCATTTTCATCATCAGCACCTCCATAACTACAGGTACATCCCTGCCTCGGAGGGCCAGCTCTACTTGCAGGGAGCTGTGCCATCTCGACTGTTATAACATTGCCTTCCGGAGGTCTGAAGCGGCACTGGTGCTACATCACCAGAATCTGTGGGTGGTGTCACGATAAACTCTTACAAACTTTATTCCCATTTCAACTACCCCTTTTTAATTGACCACCAGGGCCACGGGTCTGGGCAGGCCACCAGTGTCATCCCTACCGCAGCAGAGGGCCCAGATACCCGAGTCCCTATACCCTGGGCTAGTCATATTCAAAATGTTTCCCAAGTTAAAAAACTTAGAGAAATGGATGATGTGATAATTAAGATGTCTGATAAGGGAGGAGTTTGAGTCGTTTTGGACAAATTGAGTTAATGCTCAATGACCTGATTATTTAAACGAGGCTAAGTAAAGATCCCACTAAAGAGATATCATTTAATATCTCTAAGTTAATTGAGGAGAGCTTCACTATAGTCATTTTTAGTAAAAAAACTAATGGATTATCTGTGTATCAAAAATCAGATTATGCCCATAATGCATGCTCTCCCCAAAGTCCATAAGGGCATTATTCCTCCACCTATGCACCCTATAATATTGGCTATTGAGTCTGTGAGCGAACACATGGGAGCAGGGCTGGCTCCAGATTTTTGTGGGCCATGGGCGAAACAGTCTCAGTGTGACCCTTTAACACATACCATAATTCATGAATATAATAAAGAAGCTGTGGGTTGTGTATATATAATATAGAGACTCCTGGATGAGCTGTATATATAATATTGAGGCTGTGCAGGGCTGCATATGTAATATAGAGGCTGCTGGACTGTATATATAATATGGAGACAGCAAGACTGTATATATAATATAGAGGCTGCTGCTGGGCTGTATATATAATATAGAGGCTGCCGGCTATAGATATTTGGAGGCTGTGCTGGGCTGTATATATTATTTGGAGGTTTTGGCAGCACAGTAGAAGTCTCCAAATAATATATGCAGCCCAGTACAGACTTGAAATAATAAATATAGCCAAGCACAGCCTCCATATTATATATTCAACACAGCACAGCCTCCATATTATATATTCAACACAGCACAGCCTTCATATTATATATACAGCACAGCCTTCATATTATATATACAGCACAGCCTCCAAATACTACATACAGCACAGAAGCAGTCTCCAGATAATAAATATAGCCCAGCACAGCCTCCAAATCATATATACAGCACAGCCTACATATTATATATACATCACAGCCTCCAAATAATATATACAGTACAGCCTCCATATTATATATACAGGACATCCTTCAAATAATATATGCAGCACAGCCTTCATTTTATATATACATCACAGCCTTAAAATAATATATACAGCACATCCTCCATGTAGCTCAGAAGCAACCTCTATAGTCCAGAACAGCCTCAATAGCCCAGCAGCAGCCTCTATATAGTCCAGCAGAAGCTTCCACAGCCTAGCAGCAGCCTCTATAGCCCAAAACATCTGCCATTGCCCAATAGCAACCTCTATTGACCAGAACAGCCTCCATAGCCCCGTAGCAGGCTCTAGCTAATTTGAATGAGCGTCACATGCTTGAAACAAAGTTGTTTACCCAGAATTTTGGAAAGGAACCAACAATTTTTAGAGCACTGTGTGCAATTATGTCCAGTTTATCTTTTTCTCCAGTTTTTTTTGTGTTATTCCTATATATACAAAGGAAATAAATATGTGTATGACAAAACGTGTAATTGCAATAATTTTCTGTTAGAAATGTTTCATTTTCTGAAACAATTTCGAGGGTGCCAACACTTTTGGCCATGCTGGAATGTTCTGAATGGTATATTTTCAATATGTATAGAAAGAGATGGCACTCATTGAGTTCATCAGTGCAGCTTTATTTTCGGGAGAGGGAATGTAGGTGTGGCACCCCTACGGTTCAGTAGCCACAGGAACACCTGGTGCAGGGAGGTATTTCCACATCAGGTAAACTCACATGCAACACCTTCCACCCTAAATCTGAAGGGGGAGCTCTACTTGACAACTTCAGGCAAGGTCCCCTATAAATTCAGGCCTGTGGGCAGAGTTAGGCAGTGCAGTTCCAGGGAGGACTGTGAAGGCAACCTGGTAAACGGTGCCGCGCTAGGCCCGTGCCATAGGCAAGCCTAGCCAGTGTGAGGGACCCAAGAGTGAGGGTCGGAGGCAAGGCGATCCAGAGAGGGGTCAGAGGAACCATCCTGGTTCACCTCAGAGGAACAGTAGAAACATTCCAGACACCGGAGTCCGAGTCTGCACGGGTCCAGTTAACCCAGCAGAGAAGACCGGAGGGCCAGGAAGACTTCAGTCTCCTGGCAGAGGAACACTTGTAGCACAGCCACCAACAGAGCCAGGGACCGCAGAGGAGTTAGCGGTGCCCAGTAGAAGGTTCTCATCACCTGCTGTACAAGTGAGGGACACAGGAGAGGCCAGGGCCAGGTTTCAGACAGCCCAGGAATAGAGCACACACACACAGTAACGAGGAGGCCTCATAACTCATCGGGTGTGGAAATCCTAAACTGCCACCCAACCACCTGGACTGTACCCTGGACGTAACCTTGCAACATCATCAGTAAAAGGTATGGGAACAAAGCCTCAGTGTGTGTGTGTGTCTGTTATTGCAGCCCCTGATCCTGCTTCTGCTCCTGCTCCCTTCATAGACTATACTGCAGTATCTCCACCTGATGAGCCGCCTTCCCCTGCAGCACAAGAGCCTCCCTGTGTAAATCCCTATTCACCACAACTGCCCCTGGGTTCCCGCTCCCCCTATGGGGAGCGTTACCAACTAGCTACCCCATCATCATCCCGGAGGTCTGCAAGCAGCGCCGATATAATTACTGGGAACCATAAGTGGCATCACAAATGCTTTTTATTTTATTTTAACCCCTTTTTCAGCGACCGCCAGGGCCACAGGACCGGGCACAGACCGCCCGTGACATTCCCCGTGAAACCAACGCCTGGATCGGGGTACCCCACAGCCCTGGGGTGGGTCATAGGCGGCGCACAACGGCTCACCATTGCGTGCAGCGGGACGCGTTCAAGTGCATAAGTCGTGTGAAACAGTGAGGCGTTATCTTCCGCCTCCTCTCCACCGTCCTGCACCGCTGTATGTAATACTTGGACCGAACATAAAGCTGCATTGATGAACCCGTTAAGTGCCATCTCCTTCTATACATATTGAAATTCATTCATTCATATCACTGAAGATGTGCAACACCAGCAACAAGGTTCCAGGCAGGTCTGAAGGACAGAAAGGTCCATATGGGTGTTGGTGCCCAGTCTTCATTCTGTTATTGGAATTATATATTTTCTTTATGCTTTATTATTGATAGGGAAACCTTCTGGCTGGTGAAGATAACCATAGTAGTAACAATGATATTACTTGCTCCAAACTGGATATCACAAAATAGTTTCTACATAAGTGATTTCCTGTAAGAACAGTTTAGGCACCAATTTAGATTTAATATACAGTAAATTTCTTTAAATATTTGTATGTACTGTATTTTTAAACCTCACATGATTTTCAAATTTTAACATTTATGAAATTTCAAATCTTTATACTTTAGAGAAACATGGGTGGGACATATGGGTTGTCATTCTATAACTGAAAGGGGCACACTTGAGTAATGCTCTTGTTGGGCCGGAGCTAATATACAGGGCACACCATGGGGCGAAGGCACTATTCCTCTTGCTCTTGTTCCTGCTCTTTTTTGGATGGTGTGTTCTCACTGCATGGAAGATGTGAGATTGAACATTTTTTTATATGACTGGAATCATTGATCACCTTTGTATTTTCATATCTGTGTATGTTTACCTGTATTTTCTTTACACTGTGGGTTATTGGATAGGTCGCTTCTGTTTTCTTGGATATGACATAGATCCTCTTTATTTAATCTAATGAAAGTTAGGTTTTATCTTTCACCATTTTTTCGCCTTGCTTCTGACACAATTAGTCTATAAACAAATATATTGACTCCATTATTACTAGGAGATTTTGCCCTGTTATTGCTTTAGAGATACCCATGACATTTTTTCCCTATCTCAGGGAACTCCTACTCCTACACTTACCTCAAAGATATTTGGTGTGTAGCAGATGGTCTTTGCTTACACACCCAATGAGCTTCGTCTGGAAACTGAGATAATTTTTTATTATTCTGTAAAGGTAAAAGTGGTATGTCCTGGCTATCGATGATCATATGTTAGTCCAGATCACAGGTGCAGCAGTAATTCTCAGATTAAAATGAGACCTGAATTGCCTCTGTATTCAGGGCCAAGTCTGCGATATCAGAGGTTGAAGTGAGGTGTATGAAAATTTCAGCTTTGAAATGAATCTTGAATCGCTGCAGTTTATGCTATCCAGGCTGAGATACAGCCTGTAAAAATGTCCATCTCCTCTCCCGAATTCAATGTGACAAGTTGCTGCAGGTACAAGAGAGAGATGATGTGTGATCTCCTGCTGTCCGTCTGTAACACTTGGTTTTATGTATCTTATCTGCAAAATTTAAAAAGATGTTAAAAATGTTTTAAAAATCATGTAAAAAAATGTAAGTAGGCAGTGTTTCTTGAAAGATGGAACAAAAAGTTATCAAAAAGTCTCTTGAACCCCACAAAATGGTATCAACAAATATGACATCTGTCAATATTACATCTGTCATTTTACATCTGTGGGTGAAAAAGTAAAAAAAAAAAAAATTATGGCTATTACAATAAGGCAATGCTTAAAACATTATTTTTGTGAAAAGTCAGATTTTGTTTTAAAAAGTAATATAATATGAATAGATTATATATTTTTATTACTGTGTATAAATGACCCAAACTATAAAAGGAGCATGCCATTTATCCTGCCTACTGAAAACCATAAAAAAACATGTTTGAATTACCATTTTATTTCACATTGTCTCACAAAAGGAAGCTTTTAAGTCAGAGATACTTGAAGCCCTGGCCCATTATTCTGCCATGTTACAGTGCTTGCATTGGGTGCTTGAACAATCAATTCTTCTGATATTCTTATGACCATTTACACACATGCAAGCATCCCCAGATAGCTTCAAACTCACTCACAAAGACATTGTAGTAAGAATCTATTAGAAGTGGTGATGCTTTTCACTGAACAACTTGTATTAATGTACAATGCAGCAGGTAAAAAGACGCTATGCGCTGCGGGAGAACGCTGCCCCTAGTTACCCAATATTTACCTTGATAACGAGCCACACACAAAGCTGCTGGGAGTGCGCTTTAGCAGAGCACACAGGAAACATTGCAGACAACGTTTCCTGTGCGCTGTTGTAGAGCGCACTCCCAGCAGCTTTGTGTGTGGCTGGTTGGGAAGGTAAATATCGGGTAACTAGGGGCAGCGTTCTCCTGCAGCACATAGCGTTAACGCTATGCGCTTCTGGGAAAAGTTCTAAGATTTAAGCGCAATCCGTTAGGCTAGGGTCACAATGCAAGTGAGACCCTAGCCTAACTCCCAAGTCATGGACATAACACCCATTGAATACTATTTAAAATGAAAGAACAAGTTTAAAATGTTTCTGTTCTGTTTCATTTTCAAAGCCCTTTGCAATGTATGTAGAATAGTACTGAATATTTTAGTATACATCATCTAAAAATATGAGTTATTTGGGAATATTAAAGGATAGGAATGAACAAAGGAAGGACATAGCACTATAAATAAATGCCTAAATTCTTATAATTGTCAAATTGTATTCGTTTTGCCTAGTTACACTGAACTAGAATGTTAATAAGACAGATGATTAAGAACATGTGTTATAAACCGAAAATTACCTACATCATGTACTGTATCTCCAGATTTCAGTAGTCACTCAGTATTCTAAAGGACAGAGTGGATAGCAGTGTAAGTAGCCTCATCTTTCCTCACAATTCCTGGAATCTTCAGTATTAGATCAGTAAGAGAGAAGGAGTAGACAGCAATATGAGCAGCCTCTTTGTACCTTCAGACTCTTGGTTTCTTTAGCATTCAATCAGAAAGAGAGGGTGAACAGCAGCCTCTTCTGCCCTCAGAACTCCTGGAATCTCCAGTATTAAATCAGAAAGACAGTGTGAGCAACCTCCTCTTACCTCAGCACCTATGGTATCTGTAGTTTTTGATCAGAAAAACAGGGGGGACAGTAATGTGAGCAGCCTTCTTACCTCAGCACTCATGATATCTCCAGTATTATACTAGAGAAACATCATGTGAAGCAGCATTTCTTACTTTAGTACCCCTAGTATCTCCAATATTAGATCAGAAAGGCATGGTGGACAGTAATGTGAGCAGTCTCTTCTTCCTGAGCATTCCTGTCATCTCCAGTATTTGATCAGAAAACAGGGTGAATGGAAGTCTAAGCAACCTCTTCTTACTTTAGCATGCCTGGTATCTCTAATATTATATCAGAATATATGCCTGGAGCATTTTAGGATATTTTTTTATTTTTCCATTTTGTGGCCGTGTACAAATGTAACAATGTGTCCATGATTTCACTGCAACCAGTGAGTTGCAAGCAATGTCTGCACAAATATCTCTGTGTGTAACGGTACCTTTAGGACAATGTCCTCAAACCTGGCAACTTGCAACCAGAAACTTACAATCGCGCTGTTAGGGTGTAAGCAGCGTTTTGAATGCAGCGTCTTGACGCTGCATCCAAAGTGCTGCATAGTACAGTATAAGCATAGTGGATGGGATTTCAAGAAATCCCATCCTCACTATATTTAACCCACCCGCAGTGTGTTTGGAGCTGCGGTTCGGGTTGCCGGCAGTCCGCTCCCCTGCAGCATGTTCATGTCATGCTGCGGAGTCGAAAGCGGTTGTCATCTGGTGACTGCAGGGAGAAGCCGCCCTGCACCCGCCGCACAAGGTGAGTACAGGGTGGCTGCAGTCTCCCTGTGGGCACCTGCGGCTTCACTCACGTCCGGAGGAGCTGTGGCCAACACGCAGCTCCTCCAGACCGTGAGTATGCAGCCTTACACAGCACGATGCTCCAGCAATATTGCTGCAACTTGGCTGAATCAGCAAAATTACAGCCATGTTGCATGCAACATCGTGCTGTGTAACGGTACCTTTAGACTTTTCCTCTGATTGTTCCAGTCCTGGTTTTGTCTACAAATCCTGAGGTAAAAAAAACTCATCAAATACTCACCGTGTGCACGTGGCCTTAGGATACTTATATGCAGGGGCTGGCTGCTGCCTCTGAACGCGGGTGGCAGTTTTGGTCTGACAGCCCTCAGTTGAGGACCGGGGGTGGGGGGCTATCAGAATTTTTTGACAGCCCGGGGGGGGGGATTCCTAGCGGACAACCGCAGCTCACTCACCATCACCGACGCCGTCTGCTGCTGTATAACAGCGTCGGCCGCAAAGTGCCACCGGCCGGCCCAATTCTGTGAGGGGCGGCCCCAGATGGGGGCTATACCACCAGCTCAGGGGCCACTTGCCCCCCTGCCACCTGGGCCAGTCCGCCCCTGCTTATATGGGCCATGTTAGGGCAACCAATGTTTCTGTCTCCTCCACAGTTTTCAGGAAAGTATATCTTGTAGTTATTCAGTCAATGATATATGGTATGTTAAGGCGAAAATATAGATTAAGTAATCTGCAGTGATCAAAAAAAGGTTGTGAATTAAATCATAACACCTGCAGACAAGTGAATGAAAAACCTCACACCCACTCACTGGGGCTGATATTACTGGTAATATCACTACACTTACTGGCAGAGTTTGATAGTTTCAGTTCAGGTGAATAAAATGACATAAATGTCTGATTATAACATTACTTACCAAAAACGCAACAAAAATAACAGACAAAATGTGAGATTTTCTAAGCTAGTGCCTACAGGCTTTTACTAAAGTAAACTACCCCATATACTTTATGGAGAAAAGTATTGGGTTACTCTTTTTGATCACTGAATGCAGGTTTTTCATTCAATTTAATTGCCACAAGTGTATGAAATTCAGCCCATAGCCGTGCATTCTGCCTTTACAAACATTTGTGAATGAATGGCTTCTTGCAAAGAGCTCCTTCTAAAGAGTTCACCGAGTTGGAGCTTGGGCCTGTGATAGGATAGAGTTCATCAAATTCCTTTCCATAAGCAGGACTGGATTTACAGAAAGTGTGGATCTGGGCAAATAAAAAGCAAGGCTCCAAATGCTAACATATCACACTATCACACTGAAACATTTTGGCTGGTGCTACATGGTAACTGCCTCAAAACAAGATTTTGTGGCCAAAGATGCGCTTCTGCTACATCACAGTTTAAGGGTGCGTTCACACACTGCGTATTTGCTGCATATTTTTACGCGAGTGCTGTTGCAGTTTTTGTAGCCAAAGCCAGCAATGGAACAATCAGAGGAAAAGTCTAAAGGCCCGTCACACGGGGCGACATCGCCGCCAATTACATAGGCGATGTAGGGCTGTGGCCTATCGGCGGCGACAACGCCCCTACGTCACCTCATGTAAAGGCGCGATGTCGGCGCTGCCGGGAGGTCGCCTGGTTTCAGAGCAGTGCTCTGAAACCAGGTGACCGATCTGGGGCGATGTGCACACATCGCCCCATGTAACCGGCCACCGGTGACCTGTCAGGCGATGGTAGCCATAGGTTCCCATTGTCCTGCATCGCCACTGGGGTTTTCAGACACCCCAGCGGCGATGCTGCCTGTCAGCTCGCCAGTGCGGGGCTGGAGATGTCACCTCATGTAAATGGGGGACGGCAACACTGGCGGGGCGCCAAAAATGTGCGCGCACCCGCCAGTCGCCGCCGACATCTCCAGCCCCGTCGCCAGGTGTGATAGGGCCTTAATAGAAACAAATGCTCTACTTCTGTATTTAATTACCCACTGCTGGTTTTTAATCACCCACTCCTGGTTTTGGCTACAAAAACTGCAAGAGCACTCGCGTAAAAATATGCAGGAAATACGCAGTGTGTGAACGCACCCTTAGGCTACGTTCAGACACTGTGCTTTTTTTGCGCTGTTTACGCACGCTTTTCAAAAAAAGCGCAACTTTGTCTGCGTCTGCCGGCAAAGTGAATGGACTTTCACATTTGCCGTGCAGACGCTGCGTAAATATAAGCTGCACTTTTATGGGAGAAAGCACGAGCGTAAAAAGAATCAACATGCCAATTCTTTATGCATGTACGCGCACGCTTTCTTCCATAGGGGTCATTATACCCACTGGAATTACACATCGCGATTCAGAAAATGCGCAATTCCTGCGTGTATAATGTCGGCGCTGTAGGATGTGATGTCACACGGGGGAGGAAGAATCCTGTGTTCCTTCTATGTGTGACATTTGTGACAGCCCCTTTTGGGTTTTGCAGTGTATTAATATACACTGTGAAACCTAAATAAAAATAGTCAAAATGTATTAAAAATAATACAAATTAAATACTTACCGTCTGCTGGGTGTGCCGGGAGCCGAGACATCCACTTCTGATATCCTTCCAGGGCCTGTGATCTGTGATTGGCTGCTCTCGATCATGTGATATGCACGTCACAAATCACATGATCGCGAGCAGCCAATCACAGATCTTGGCAGGTCGTGGAAGGACAGTAGATGTCGTTGTCTCGGCTCCTGGTAACCCGAACAGCCGGTGGAGAGTTATTTAATTTTTATTATTTTTAATACATTTTGACTATTTTTATTTAGGTTTCACAGTGCATATTAATACACTGCAAAACCAAAAAGGGCTGTCACAAATGTCACACAGAGGAGGAACACAGGATTCTTCCTCCATTGTGTGACATCACTTCCCCATGCGCTTTTGGGGGAGAAGTGCGGCCGTAAAAAAACGCTACGTGTGAATGTAACCTAATGCATTTGAATAGAGTCACACTGCAAACCGCAAGATACTGGGACTTCAACAAGCAGAAAATCCAACCAGGACCTTTCACATCTTGCCATGATCACAGTACATTTTGGGTCACAATGAGACATCATTCACCTCCTTTACACTGCGACATAGCAGTAGCATAGAGTGATCTTAGGCCATGCAACCAGTGGAATCTTGGAGGAGCTGCTGATGGTGCTTGCAACTCATGGGACCGGCTACAGGTTGCAAGGCATCACTTTGGCAATAGTGGCCCTGAGCTATTACCCAGTTTACCCTGCTTTAATGCTTTTTACATTTTCTACATATTCAACGACCAAATTTGCATGGTAATATTGAAAGCAGAAGCAACTTAGTCATGAAGTGGCATAGCACCATAAGCTTCATGGCAATAATTTCCATATCTGAACAGCTGCATACAAGACTTACATCACAAAGCACAATCCCAAGCATCAGAGGGACCTGTGTTTAGCCACTGGACTATGGTGCTGTGGAAATGTCAACTATTTGTGTGAATGCCAGGAGAATGTCACCTAACTTACTACAATGTACCAGCTATAAAGTTTGGGGAGGAATAATGCTATGGGATTATTTTCTGTGAATTGGCCTACGCCCCTTAGTTCCAGTGCATAGAAAGTTTAATGCTTCTGCTCACCAGGTCATTTTGAAAAATTTAATTCTTCCAGCTTTGTGGCAACAGTTTAGGGAAAACCCTTTTCTCTCTCCTCATGACTATGCTCCAGTGCACACAAGGTTCAAAAAGAAATGGTTGAGAGAGTTTGGTGTTGAAGAACTTGACTGGCCGCACATTGCCCTGATCTCAACCCTAACATGCATCTTTACCATGAATAATAATTGGGATTATGAGCCTGGCCTTCTTGTCCAACATATATCATGTTTGGTCTCATAAATGCCCACTGTAAGAATGAGTAAAAATTTTTGCATACACAAAACAATAGATTGTAGAAAACCTTCCCAGGATAATGGAAGATTTTAGAGCTAAAAAGGAATGGCAATATTAATGCCTATAGATTTATAATGGAACTAGCTGTAGAACCAGGCGTTGCCTGGGTTTGGTAACAAAACGCACGTAATAAAGGGGAGAGCTTAACTGAAGGGGTGGAGCTATATGTATACAGGGGGTGGGATTATGAAGAGGTGGTGCCCAGGCTACAATAATAAAGGGGCGTAATAAAGTGATGGGCTAGCCTGAGGGGGAGAAGCCATATGCATCAGGCACATTATGAAGGGGGTGGGGCTAAAAGCAGGGGGCTAAGAAATATGCATCTGAAGCATTATAAAAGGGATGGAGCTAACTGGAGGAGGGGAGCCATATGCACCCAGCACAATATAAAGGTGGCAGGCCTAACCACAAGGGCGGAGCCATATCCAACCTGTGCATTATGAAGGGTCAAGGCTATGAAGGGGGTGGGGCTAGGAGGGGCAGGGCAATACATACATGCAAACACACACACTCAGCTTTATATATTAGATGTCATAAAAGCTCCCATAGGTGTGGCGTATTGACGTGTCTACACGTTTGTACATATGTTACTTTACGTAAATGTATCTACATTAGAGATGCAGGTGAAAGCATCTTTTGAAACATCAGGCATCGTGCAATTCTCAAGTTAAAGAAAAAGAGATGAATTCAAAAGCTATAAAAATGGATAGTCTATATGCTGAGGTGAAGTTAATTCTTTTTATTATTATTTTTTGCAAAATTATGCACAAAAACTATGATTTGTTTTAATCGTGGAAAAGACTATGTCACATGCACTTTCTCTAACTTTGATTTGAATAAAGTAAAATAAATCAAGTGATTTCATACGTGGGTAAATGTCTCTGGCATCCTCCAATATGGTTATTGCATGTGTGGATTCATCGGGTCAGACATTTTCTCGGCTTTCCTGATACATATTGTCACTCTCTTCTCTTTTTGTACTAACCTCTTGTAAGGAACAAAAGATTGCATTGAACTGCATAATCATCATTAGATTTAAGTGTCCCTTTAAGGAAGGTAAACAAGCCTTTGCCAGTATACTTTTCACACCTGCGTCTGCAAAAAAGGGAGTACTACCTGGGCCTGAGGCCAAGGTGAAGTGCTATTAACGCCTTATCAGAACATCATAAGTAGAGATGGCTTATTTGTACATCCGCCAGGATATTAAACATTAATTATTCCTTCTCAGCATACCATTATGTCACAGATGAATTCTTTTAGTGAGATTATAAACTGTAGATACATGTCACTGATAATAACATCACTTCCTGATGTGAGCCTTAGATGAACAGAAACCATTGTTTAATGAATAGAAGTACTTAGGAGGTATGTATGAGTAATAGTAATAGACTTTACTAACAGTTTGGATGGTGCTTTGACCATTGATCTTGAAGACTTTTCTTCAGCAGTCTTTTATTCAGTCTCCTGATTCATGTAGAATCGTATAGGCAGATGCGTCTTCATGAATCAGGAGTGTCGTACCAGTGATGTGCACCTCTGTGTTCGCCTCGCCACAAATTCTGTCCCTGCTGTAAACAGTTGTGAAAAATGCCACCACTTGTTATGAATTTGATGAATGACAGTCGCCATTGCATTGTCCAGACCCCGGCTGCGTCCACTGTGTAAGAGGTAGGTAAAAATGGAGCGAGAACGCCAAAAGTCAGAAATTGTTGAGCCAACATTATATTTTGCAAAGTTTTTCACCAGAATACAGGCATAAAACCTTTAATGAATTAGGCCCTGAATGTATACACCTACAAGCACCAGATAGCAATAAATCAGTTGCAGATCAGATACTAATGTGGGATTATAAACTACACACATTTCTGTAACAATAAATAAGTGTATTTATTAAAGCAAATCCATTGATCTTAATCATATTATGGGCATTTCAGAAGCGTAGAGGGTCATAAAGATCTTTTTCAAAGAGGACTTTAGAAAAATAAAAGTAGCATATAGCTAGCATATAACTTGCGCGAGGATCGAATTGTATAGCATGAACTGGCCACGGCTCACCTGAACTGAGTGGGACACCTTCATAGAAATACAAGAAGCTGTCATGCTCGAGTCAGGGGAGCAGCCAGTCTGTGCATGTATTACAATGAAATCCTTGCGCTAGTTATATGCTGGCCATATGCCAGTGAGAGCGCTCCAAAAGTGATATTGTGCAGTATGTTTAGACATATTAGGTTGTTGGTTACCCTCAGGTATCCTGTGCAGGATCCTGACATTGCTTCTTTTCCTGTTGAAGACTACATAATGGGAAGCATTGTTGAAATTCCAGTAGCTGGTCTCTCGCCAGTCTAAGTTTTGAGCAGCATTTATTTCTTCTCATTTTGACTAGTAGTACATTTTTATAGTACAAACGCTTAATTATTGCTTCACCCAGGGCTGTTTTTAGTCAAAGTGTAGCCCTGGGCAAAAGTAAAAACAGAGCCCTCAAAACTAATATATTACACCATTGTATTTGTAAATTGCCTGAAGAAGCTGCCATTTGAGGTCTGAAAGCTCGCAAATATAATTTTTATGGTTAGCCAATAAAGGTATCTATCACTCCTAGAATACTTTTCTCACTTTCTGGGCATAAGTATTTACACCACCACACAGAAACATTTCTACAAGCCGATTTCAGAACAATAAATGGGTGCTGATCAACTTAAAGGGAACCAACCACCATGATTTAACCACCTGCAAATCAGTGCAGCAGGTGATTGTCGTGTGCAGCATGACATCACTGTTTTTTTTGTTTGTTTTTTTATTCCTTCCCTGTGGGCTTGTCTTTCTGCTGTAAGCCAAACCCCCTCCCTCTCATCCAGACTCATCTGGGGGGGTCGGCTTACAGCAGACAGACAGCATTGAAAAATGTAAATCCATTAAAACATTTTTAAAAAATGTTTTGCTATTAAAAACACATAAAGGTTTTATTTAGAAACAAAAATAAACAATACACACGTAACTGTTATTGCTGTGCTTGGAACAATCCATTATTTAACATTTGCTGTAACCACTATAAAAAATAAAAAGCATACAAAACTTTTTTTTTTTTTCAACAAGCTTAATCAATCAGGAACATCTTACAAGTGGCGTGTACTTCTGTGGATCTTGCCACCAATCTTTCTCCAATCCATGACTGGGATAAGATTTCTGGCCTGAGGAAGGCCATAGGTCTTCATGAATTAGAAGAGATGTGGCTCCATGGCCCAGGTGTGCCCCTGACCTGACCTAGGTCTGTCAAAATGGTGTGAAATTGATAAAAGTCATTAAATACCTTGCGCAAATGTTTTGTGAATTTTCAAAGTTAAGTTGAATTCTTGCGTAATCGTTTCATGAATCGAGGCGTATGAATCAGAGAGGATATAAGTGTGGTGAGAAGTGTCTTCAGTACAGGGTCCAGCTGGCAGCATCTATGTATACTGTATAAATTGTGAACTGCAGCCTGAAATATTAAACTTGCTTCGCCCCTGTTGGCATCTTATGCCTGGAACTCGGCATATCCTAGCTCCATATTTCATTGAAGAACATTTCCTTCCGTACTTGTGTGTATGTGCCACCAAGCTAAGAACATAATGTCCTAGACCTAGATGAATCTAACAGCTGCCAAGGATCTGAATTCCTGTATCAGTAGACTTTGCTATTTGTCTAAGTATAATGTAAAGACATGGAGAAAGTAGAATGAGTCTCCAGTAAAATTAATTTTCACTTTATTATGTGCAAATTTTTTAAATATCAAATACCCATGATAGCGGAGGTGCAATCTTTGCTATCATGGGTTTTTGATATTTTAAAAATTTGCACATAATAAAGTGAAAATTAATCTTACTGGAGACTCATCCTACTTTCTTCATGAGATGTTGGCCGAGAGTCGTGGCAATACGGGTCTGAGCGTAGATGTGAACAGCAAGAAAATGGACTAAATGCATGGGGAAGCATAAATGTGCTTTCTTATACTGACTTGTATAATGTTAAGAGTCAGACTTCAATATCATGGACTCAGTATGAACCTAACTTATGTTAGTGATATCAGGAATTTCAGACCTACTTTTTTTTTCTTGCGCTATCACTTATATGATGTGTGACTTTTTAAAAAATCTCTGTTTTATTCTAAGACCAGTATTCTGGAGGTTTTGAATAAAGTGTAGTGTAGATATACTCATGGTTTCAGTAGCATTTATTTCAGCTGTGAGTTTCTGTCAGGTGCCTAGTCAGGACATACGTGACTACAACTATCCATGAAGGTACTCTTAGGCCTCATTCTTTCATTGGTCTTTTTGATCAATATCTCATCAGTGTATGTATGCCAAAACCAGGAGTGTCAGCAGAACAAAGTGTCAATCTTTCAATTACGAAAGGGTCAGATGGCCATATTCCACAGACATCAAGTGCATTGTAATGCATGGAGTGGCCAGAGGCTCCACTGACTTGACCAAGACAGCTTCACAGTAATTAATTAAGCTGTTATGGTCAGGCCAGCAGAGCCACTGGCCACTTCCGTGCATTACAATGCCATCGCTGTCTGTGTTATATGGTTGTCTGACCCCGGCCTTATGGTTTTTCTACATAACATCAACTCCTGAAGTTTGGCATATGCCTTTGATGCAGAATCTCTGAATGAGGCCATAGGGCAGGTGCACAAGGTATATTATTTTAGGCAGGTTCGACATAGAACATACCTTAAAATGTACTCAATAAATGTTAAAAATAATGTACATATGCACCTCAATGTCCATCTGTTCTCTTTTGATTCAGGCTTCAAAAGTTGTGAAGGATAAAAGGATAAAAGTATGACCGATCCATTATTCAAATGGCTTCTGCTTGCAAGACACCACTGGTTTATATATAGATTTTTGTTTTAATGCCATTTGTGGCAAAAACAATAAAAAAGACAACAAAGATGATTTATGGAAAACAATGCCGGAACAGCTTTAAATTATGCTTTGGGTTGTCCTGCTGGAAGTTAAGCCGATGCTCCAGTCTCGTCTTTTGCAGTCACTAAAGGGTTTTCCTGTTGGAATGGAATGGTTTAGATCAAGGCATATTCATGTGGGTTCTACACAGTAGACTCAGGGGGCTGAATACAAATGTGCATTACATTTTCTGAATTATATTTTTAAAATACTTAGGGCCCTTTCACATCAGCGGTAATTTCAAATCGCGGCAGATGCGGTGAAAAAACCGCATCTGCCGCGATTACCGCATAACCGCGACACTTGCGGCACACTTGCGGCAAGCCCCATGCAATGTCTATGGGGCTTGCGGTAAGGGTGCGGCAGATGCGGCAAGTGCGGTTTCGGCACTTGCGGCAGGTGCAGCCGCGAAAAAAAACGCTGCAAGCGGTTTTTTCACCGCATCTGCCGCGATTTGAAATTACCGCTGATGTGAAAGGGCCCTTAGAAAATCTTGTATCATTTCCTTAACATTTCACAAATACTTGATGCTTAGTGTTGGTAAATCAGATACATTTCCGATAACATACATTTCAGTTTGTGGGTAAAATGTGAAAAATGTGGAAAAGTTTATGAGGTATAATTACTTTTTCAAGGAACTGTAAATAAACACCCATACTAGAGTCCACATGAGTAAAGGGCTCTCGTGCTGAGAAGGAGTAAAATGATCAATTAATTTCAACTATAAAGAGGAGCATAATTGCTATAAAACAGATGACAGGAACTGATCAGCATGTTCTAAGCATAAAAAAGACCACGTTCACGTGTGAGTATTTTGTGATTTTGTAAACTCATTATTTGTAGCCAAAACCAGGAGTGGGTGATAAATACAGAAGTGGTGACAGCTTTCTATTATACAGTACCTCTGATTGTTCCACTCCTGGTTTTTACTTACAAATACTGAGGTAAAAAACTAACCAATTTTGCGTTTCTGGGTGCGTCTGGAGAAGAGCATGCGCGGTGACATCAGCACAGTCACACCCGCGATTCGGGGATGTCGGTTCCTGCACTCAGCTGCGCTTGGCCATAGAAGGTAATGGGGGCACCGAGAGCAGACTAGCGCAGGAGAGGTGCATCTATACGCTGATGTGCTTGCCTGCGTTTGTCTGAAAATGCACCTGTGCTTGCTTTTGCGCTAGCATAGGGCAGGCAAATGCAGGTAAGGCTGGGGTTACACATAGAAATCCGTTTTTGGAAGTCATTTTCATCACCAATCCGTTTTTTATAGGGTGCTTTTTGTGTCTCCTGCACTCCTGTACGTTTTTGGAATTTTCATTAAAAAAACGCATGCGCGAACGCATGCGCAAACGCAAGTGCATGCGTTTGCATGCGTTCGCGCATGCGTTTCCCATAGGGCCCCATGTTAAAAAGAACGCATGAAAACGCATGCGTTTTTTAACTGATGCCAAAAACGCTGTTTACTGCGTTTTTGGCTCAAAAACGGACAGGGCAATGTTTTGAGCTCCAGAGAAAAACGCACAGGGTGTTTATTACACCCAATGCGTTTTTCTGTCAGTTTTTGGACTTAGAAAAAAAAAATGACAAAACTGAAGCCAAAAACTGACTGAGGGCTTATGTGTAACCCCAGCCTATATGCACCAACGCATAGATGTGAACTAAGCCTAAGGCTAGGGTCACACATAAGCCGTGGATCCGTTATTGGCATCAGTTTTTTAACTTTATTTTTCTAAGTCCAAAAACTGATGCTAAAAATTGATTCTGGGATCAAGTGTGACTGCATTGTTAAAAGAATGCTATTTGTTTTTCTACTGGACCCAACAAACGCTGCAAGCAACATTTTTTAGGTGCAGTAAAAAACAGATCCTTTTTTTTAACACGGGGTCCTAAGGGAAACGGATCTGTTAACAAATGGCACATATAGACACCATCTATTAACGGATCCGTTTTTGCTAGCCTTTTTTGGCAAAAAATGGCAAAGTCCAAAAAACACATAGCTGCACAGGAGGCTCAAAAACCAGCCTTAAAAGAATGGATCTGTTATTGAAACCAGTGGAAAAAACTGATTGGCATGTGTGACCCTAGCACAAATCAATACAAACACTGAGGTAAAAATCTCACCAAATACTCATCGTATGCTCGTGGCCTAATAAGGATATATAGATGTAAACATACGTATGGATGAACAACACATTCAGATTGTGTTTTCAGGATGAAAGTCGTATGATTTTGAAATTGGCCGAATGAATAATGCCGAGCTAAAATACAAAGTATAGTAGATACAGCATAACATTTAACATGATTTTGTGACAGATACAGGTAATTTAGAACTATAGAACGGTAAAATAGAGCATCAGGTTCCCATAAAGCAAAACATTTGTGACGTATTTAGAGAGATCAGACTAAATTATTATCTTTGATGTTATCATTAATCCTTCATTACAGTAGAACATGATAGATATTATACTAAATCTTAAACCTCCTAGAATATTACTTGGGATACTATGTACAGAATGTAGTACATAAAGCAATATAGTACTAAAGAAGGGCTGATCATTTTCATTCATACCTTTTGTCCTTTAAAGCTGTTTCATAGAGCCTTGGCAAATGCAGGAATGCAGAAATACTCTCGGTCTGGATATATTACACAAATTTACATTTTACACTCTCTGGTTTTACACTAAATGTGAGCTAAAGAAAAGAGCAAAGAAACCTGTGGAGCTATATTGCTTGCTGGAAAATTCATAAATATTTAGTTACATCAGACAGAGACCAAGGATAACACATATAAAGTGGTCAGTGCAAGATAACAGAAGTGACACAAGAGCATGCAGATGTTTCAGTTTGAGACACGGAGTAACCATATATCATACCGAGAATCTATCAATCTGACACAATGGTATATATTGAATGCCACAAAACAGAGCATAAGAATAGCATGTGGAAATACACAAATATCATTTTTAGCATAGTAGCCTTAGGTAAGGTTCACATTTGCGTTCGGAACACAGCATAACAGAACGCAGCCAAACGCATGCGCACTGCGTTCCTATGTTTAACATGGGAATGCATAGTAGCTGCATTTGGCTGCGTTCGGTTGCGGTTGCATTCCGATGCGCATAATTTGTGCGCCCTCCTCTGCCCTCCGAACGCAGCCTGTTGCATTTTTTGTGCGTTCACGGGCACTTGTGTTATCAGCGAGCGCCCGCAAGCGCACAAACAATGCATGAATCTCAATGGATCTGCAGTGTCCTCCTTTGACAGCTCAGGAGAACGCTGCGGATCACATTGAAATCTCTCCCGGTGGCCAATCTGCGATCTCGGCAGCGGACGGGAGGAGGAGATCTCCGCCCCTGATCTCCGCCTCCTAGCCGACGCCGAGATCGCTAATTGGCTGGCCGGGCACCATACTGATGTGAACGCATGCGATTCTCTGCTGCGTTCACATCAGTATGGCAGCGTTTGCAATGCGTTTGCATCTGCATGCCCTCCGCATGCAGACACAAACGCAAATATGAACCCGGCCTTAGAGACTAACAAGACATGATTGTCAGATGCAATAATCGCTGCATAACCAATCAGATGAAGATCAGAACTGTATTACAATAGTTCAAAACAGTAGGAATGAGATTTTAAGATGGTATAATCTACACAGACAAGTCATCACAAAACAAGAATGCAATGTGGCACAGAGTGCACTAATGATACCATTTAGATAAATCATTGGGTTAAAAAGGTAGTACTTAATGTCAGATGTCTTTTAAATGTTAGCTAAAGGTTGAGCTTCTCTTTAAATGGGGTGTCTAGTGAAAACAAGTTATCACTTATCTGCAGGGTCTGACCACTGTAACGCATACCGAACTGTAGAATGGGGAACTATTGTTTAACTTATCTTTTCAACTTATTCTTCATTAGCGCTTGATAGCATCTTTTAAGGGGTATAACAGTAATAAAATATTATCACCTATTCACATAATACATGATAAATACTGAAACAACATTGATCACATGTGCACAGAGTACATATCGCCCAGCTATGTCTACATCTATAAAGAATGGAGCAGTGTATGGGTGTTAATTTATTAGCTTTTCCAGGAATACCCCTTTAGCACTTATTTATCATGAGTTTGACTTATATTACATTGTTACAGTACAGAGCATGGTTACTTAAATTGGTTACTGGAAAAGCTTATTATGCTCTGAAAATCAAGTTTATTTCTTCAAAATGTATGCCTTTACGAGGACTGTTTACATTCACTAGCTGTAATATATATACCCGTTTGGAGGGCAGCTTTTTTCTCCAGGCTTCATACACGGCTAGATACCATGTTGGGCAATCGTCATTGAAAACAAGCGGATCACCATATGGCCAAACTAATCCTGCACAAGCTAGGTGCAAGGAACTCACCAGGTAGGAGCAGGGAGCAGCAATGGAGCATCATGTGGATTGACCAGTTGCTCATGAGTGTCTGGTCTATATACATGATGCACCATTGCTGTCCCCAGCTTCTACCTGGTGAGTTCCTTGCACCTAGCTTGTGCAGGATTAGTTTGGCCATAAGGCGATTCCAATGATTTTTTTTTATAAAAAAAAAGGTAAAATAACTGTTTTTCTGGTTATAGCTAGAACAAGCGGATCAGTCATGTTGAAATCCCCTGCTAGGAGAAAGTAGACAACGTTCATATCTATTAAATCGTCAGTAGGGTTGCTAATAATAGATGGATGTAAACCTTTTGCAGTACATAGAAATTGGAAAAGTCTTTATTTTATGATAAAGCACAATTAGCACAGAAGCAAAGCCTTGAATAAACATAAGCATGCTTGTAAAGCCCTCGTAATGGGGGGCTTTAATACCCAAGAATGACCACGAATTCAAGTCTCAGGATTAACGGTTGCTTTACTTCAGCAGAAACGGGGAAATATAGCTTGGAGTAAATTCTTTACAGTTTCACGTGGCTAGTCCATGGAAAGTACAGTTTATGGTGGAATGCTGACATGTAATTGAGGTTTTGGAGCTTTAAGATATGGATTATTTGGAAGTAATTATAGGAAAATTCAAAGTCTTTGTTTCTTAAAGCAAAAGGGTAGATATAGCAAGAGAATTTTACATACCGTATATACTCGTGTATAAGCCGACCCGTGTATAAGCCGACCCCCCTACTTTTGCCCCCAAAACCTGGGAAAATCTATTGACTCGTGTATAAGCCGAGGGTGGACCCTAGCACAAGTATACAGCCCCCAGCAGTGTGGTATACACCAGTCCCAGAGGTAGATACAGCAGCCCCAGTGGTAGTATACACGCAGCCCCAGTAGTATATACAGCCCCAGTGGTATATACAGCTCCAGTGGTAGTATAGACGCAGCCCTAGTAGTATATACAGCCCCAGTGGTAGTATATACAGCCCCAGTGGTAGTATACAGGGCCCCAGCAGTATATACAGCCCCAGTGGTTTATACAGCCCCAGTGGTAGTATACAGGGCCCCAGAGGTATATACAGCCCCAGTGGTAGTATATACAGGGCCCCAGCAGTATATACAGCCCCAGTGGTTTATACAGCCCCAGTGGTAGTATACAGGGCCCCAGAGGTATATACAGCCCCAGTGGTAGTATATACAGCCCCAGTGGTAGTATATACAGCCCCAGTGGTAGTATACAGGGCCCCAGAGGTATATACAGCCCCAGTGGTAGTATATACAGCCCCAGTGGTAGTATATACAGCCCCAGTGGTAGTATATACAGCCCCAGTGGTAGTATACAGGGCCCCAGAGGTATATACAGCCCCAGTGGTAGTATATACAGCCCCAGTGGTAGTATATACAGCCCCAGTGGTAGTATATACAGCCCCAGTGGTAGTATACAGGGCCCCAGCAGTATATACAGCCCCAGTGGTAGTATACAGGGCCCCAGAGGTATATACAGCCCCAGTGGTTTATACAGCCCCAGTGGTAGTATACAGGGCCCCAGAGGTATATACAGGGCCCCAGAGGTAGTATATACAGCCCCAGTGGTAGTATATACAGCCCCAGTGGTAGTATACAGGGCCCCAGCAGTATATACAGCCCCAGTGGTTTATACAGCCCCAGTGGTAGTATATACAGCCCCAGTGGTAGTATACAGGGCCCCAGAGGTATATAGTAGCCCCAGCGGTAGTATACAGGCATCCCCAGTAATGCAGGGCCCCCCCAGCGTCTCTCCGGTCACCTGTAAAGGAAGCTATACTTATCACAGTGCTCTGTCCGCGCCCGCTCGCACCCGCTCTCAGCAGCCGACCGGATCCTCCATCTTGCGTCTTCTTTCTTCCTGTTTCCTGTGCTCGTCGCAGGGAATGACGTCATTGCCCGCGACGAGCACAGAAACAGGAAGAAAGAAGACGCAAGATGGAGGATCCGGTCGGCTGCTGAGAGCGGGTGCGAGCGGGCGCGGACAGAGCACTGTGATAAGTATAGCTTCCTTTACAGGTGACCGGAGAGACGCTGGGGGGGCCCTGCATTACTGGGGATGCGGGGGCTGCTGTATACCGATGTATACATCGGTATGTACCGATGTATACATCGGTATACAGCACTGACTCGCGTATAAGCCGAGGGGGGTACTTTTCAGCCCATTTTTTGGGCTGAAAAACTCGGCTTATACGCGAGTATATACGGTACCTAGAATCCTGTATTAATTTCACAACTAATCATGGTACGTGCAGAAATATACTTGAAGCAAATAACAGACAATTGTGGCGAGGCGGGAGAACCTCAAATTCCTCAACATGTGGGCAATAGGTTCTTCTGTACATTCAATATGCCCTACTGCTGAAGAAGCACGTGTAAATCCGGACAGCAAAGATCCAGGGTTAAAAGTCTCTAGCCATCTTGCTTGTTGAAATCAGAGGAAGATCCTAGGCATTAGGCTTGGCTGTAAATCTTGTGGTGAAGAGAAGGATAAACTTCCAGGCATGAGGCCCGGAAATGGTGAGGAGACCCCTCACATGAGGTCTGCTCTGTGTCACATCTTGTCCTAGACTGGGGAATTTCCAGCTCTGTCTAGACATACAAGAGGCTGGAGTAGCTCCTCTAACTGAGCTTTTTCTATTTGTCCGGCCAGTAGGATAACACTCAATTCTTATGTCAAATCTTTACAATGCAAAATGATATAGAAATCATACTCTACCAGCAGATGGTGTTGCAACGCAACAAATGAGAAAATATCTTGAAAAATACATGGATTCAAATGAAAGTACATATCTGGCACTTACTGATAATGATAGAGAGGTAGCTAAGGAGTGAAATGCAGTGTAAAGGGTTACTCAAGGTCCAGGGATACTTAAAGGGGCAGACATAATCTAGACCGGGTTACTCCATGCTAAATCAAGTATCTTATTCACCCCATATGATATAGAAACTCAACTGCAGCTCATACAAACCAAGTTTCTCAGATAACATCAATAGTACAACATAAAAATGTACCTTGTAATGAAAAAAAACACCTAAATTTAAAAGATGCCTGTTTAAGCTTAATAATCATGATGATATACCCAAATCACTAACTATCTTGGTGACTAGGGGAAAAACTGGCCATAATATGGACATAGAAAATTCTCAGCATTACACCAACAATAACATTCGGGTGAATAGACTGTAAATGATGTCATTTAACTTTATAGATCTGTGTAGTGTAGTGTTTAAGATACAGTAACAGCCTCCTCTGTGACCTAACAATCATCAGACCATTGGTACCAATCAATCCAAATATCTAGTCGGTGGTCCTTCCCGTTAGTCTCTCTGTGTCTGTCACATTTCAATAGAAAGAAGTAAGAAAAAGCAAGTATGCGAGCACAAAAGAGCTGTTAATTGGTTATAATATTACTAAAGAGTATAATGAACTGAGACTATGGAATATGTTGTTTCTTCCAGACATGTTATTTTTCATTGCTAAAAATAATATCCATAATATGAAACATGTATTTGTTATTTAATTTATATAATTAATTATAATAATTCAGTCAAAATTAATCAAAATAACATAATTTATTAGTAAATAGGGAATCATCACTATAGACACGTGAGGGAGTCTCATATGCTGTTAATTGCCCCAAAGATTGTAAATCATAATTTGTAAAAAAAAAAGATACAATATTGCTTACTGAGCCAGGGTTCAACACGGTTCATAAATTAAAAAAGAAATCACTATGATTAGGATAGACCATCAATAATTGATCAGTGGGGGTGCACCACCAAGGAGACCCACTTTTCAGCTGTTACCAGTGCTGATAGATGTTCTTCACTGCTTCCTGAAATAACAACTCCCCTAATAGTACTAGATAGGGAGTGGATCTTCAGTTTTGATGGATTACTGTTTACCGGCAGCATCTGAGAACCTCCGTCCAGCATCGGTAACGGTTTATAGGCTATCAATAACATAGTAGTATAAAAGAAAACAAGGTTGCGCCACACTGCTGAAATTTAAATCGGGGATCGGTGAATTGACCCCCGTGCTCACCTGGTTTAGTTGTGCCGACTGCACAACTAGTTGATGGGCTGAGTTTCAACCCCGAGGGGTCTCCGCACCGACCGGAGCCAACGAGGGGCAGATTCGCGTGGTTCCCAGGATACACAAACTGCTGATCCACGTGATGCTCTGGAGGAGTGGTAATTGACGTACGAAAGGTCCTGGAAGTCGAGCTGCTGTATATCACGCTTCCCAGCGGGAAGAGAAGTATCCGTTCAAATAGAAGTGATATTATATTAGCGCTAAGGACTCAGCCAGGACATCGCTCTGTGAGTATTTACCTCTAGGTTTTATTAGATGTATGTAGGGATCCCAGGCTCCACAACGCGTTTCGGCGCTAATTGCGCCTTTCTCAAGTGATTCTAAATAAAATAAAATAGTAGTGGCCAACATGTTAAAACCCAAGTCCTGGGGTTGATCCAGTCTTTTTAAAATATCTTGTTTTACTCATAAATGTGTACCCACTTATCATCTTTCTAACCTTTCTCTTAATACTATACTAGAGGTGTACTTAGGTTTTCTGGCACCCGGAGCAATAATTCAGTTTGGCACCTCCCTCTCCAAGAGGTTTGAGTAGTCTAGTTTTCATGTGACCAATCACTCATATAGCACTCATATGCGATAGTCATACTTATACGTGCTAACGAGTTGCTCACACTCTTCCTCCTTGGCATACTGTCCCTTTCTTGCTGTGACCTCACACTGTCGTCCCATTTTAACTTATCCCTATACCCCCTCCCATACTTTTCAATCTTCATTCAGTACTTGCTCACTTTTCTCCCCCATGCTGTCTCTTCACATTATCATGTTATAGTCTACTCACATATTCCTTTCTTCCACTCACCCTACTATCTTCACACATTTTTACCTCCTTGATCTCCATACTGTCTCCTCACAAATTCCCTCTACTTATGTAGTGTTTCTACACTTATCCCCCTCCCACCATACTCCTCATACTATTTAGTTGCACATTCATCAATTCCTCCCCATGCTATTTCCTAGCAAATTTTCCAACCCACCATTCCTCGTACTGTCTCCTCACAAATTCCGCCCCTCACTCTCCTTATACATTCTCCTTCCCAATACTGTTTTCACACA
This sequence comes from Allobates femoralis, assembly GCA_033576535.1. Classification (NCBI taxonomy): domain Eukaryota; kingdom Metazoa; phylum Chordata; class Amphibia; order Anura; family Aromobatidae; genus Allobates; species Allobates femoralis. The sequence continues at coordinate 461,716,507 of JARQOC010000001.1, forward strand.
CATTGATCCCTGCCGGCTGCATCAAAGTCAAATGCCCCCACTTAGATATGTCCCTGTTTAATATGATCAGTAAATGGAATAAATAAATCTAAACAACTTCTTTTACCAGCTGCAGTACTGTAAAAAAAATGCAATAAGAATTGATCTACACATTGGATCCATCTCAAAATTGTATCAATGAAAACGTTTGATCCAGTTGCAAATAACAAACCATTACACTGCTTTATCAATTAAATATTAAGAACATTGTGGGTCTCGAGAAATAGCAACACAGTTTAAATTTATTTTAATTTCTTAATTACAATTTTACAATTTTGCATGCTTGGTGTTTCCGCAGTGGTACTGTCCTGGATAATCATATGGCCATGTAGATATTTTTTTTTTTTATCAAATAGTGAACACTGTAAATAAAAAACAGAAAACAATTGCGAAGCTGTGCTTTTTTCTTTCTTTTCAGTATTACATGATAAAAGGAATATCATTCAAAAGTACAACTTATCCCATAAAAAATATGCCCTCATATGTCTATGTGAACAGAAAAATTAAATAATTGTTGCTCTTGCAAGGAGACTAAAAAATGGGGGATAAAAAGGAAAATAGCCATGCTGGTAATGGGTTAACAGATTTATAAAACTGCAGATACAAGAATACTGACAAAGTCTATTGAATCCTTGTACACATATAACATGCCTGAAAGCAGCAGGATATGACTCGGCATTTTCACAGGCTTTACAGGTGATGTCTCCTCAGTAGGGATGGGAGAACTTGTGGTTTTTCCCCGGGTTCATGACTGAGGTTGCTGTGTTCAAGAAAGTTAATGATTAATTACCGTACTGATCATACTTACCATGTCTGCATTATTCCATTCAGCTGTGCACATCACTCTGTCACTTCCGGGCATCCAGGGTGAATAGTCATGTGATTGGCTCCAACAGCGACGCGTCACACCAGGAAGAGAAAGCACAGACAAGGTAAATATAATAACGGAATTACTTTACCCCAGCAACCCCAGTCACAAACCCATGACTCATTTCCTGTGAACACTGGCTGAGTGGCGGCATTCACAGGAGATGGCCATTTCTTCTGTGCAAAGCCATGCATCACCACGGCTACTGTAGAAGTAATCAGACACTGCAGTGTTGAGGCACCCTAGGCGGCAAATGAAATAAATAAAAAGTGAAAAAAAAAAATATTTTTTTTTAAAACCATCAAAATTCAAATCACCCCCTTTTGCCCTACTGAAAATACAATTATAAAACAAATACACATATGTGGCATCGCCACGTTCAGACATGCCCGATCTCTAAAAATATAAAATACAATAAACATCTGATTGGGTGGCATGGTGGCTCAAGTGGTTAGCACTGTAGCCTTTGCAGCACTGAAGCCCTGAGGTCCAGGGTTCAATTCCCACCAAGGACAACATCTGCAAGGGTTTGTAGTTCTCCCTGTGTTGTTCCTCCGGGCACTCCAGTTTCCTCCCACATTGTAAAGACATACTGATAGGATATTTAGATTGTGAGCTCCAAGAAAGACAGCATTACTGATGTATGTAAAGTGCTATCAAATTAATAGTGCTATATAAATAATAAATATTATTATTGTCTGAAGACATGATGAATATTGAAAGAATACAAGTGGAAAGAAGCAAAGAGGAATCGAGAAAAGTTTTTTTAATAATATTTCATTGTTGCCAAATTGACGGGGGAAGAGATCAGGCGAATTGTTGTTCCTTTCATCAATTCTGACTGGTATCTGTTACAGGATCTCCAGGGGAAATTGCTACATGATTCAGATATCCTGTGGCATTGAGGTTTCCATTGATGAAGAATGGTCCCACTATCTTTGTACTACCATAAGTACACTCAACATTATATTCATCAGTCATAATGTTTGTGGTATTACCCCACACAACATCATTTTGGAAAGTTGAGATCTATCCACTGTGGGTTAGTGTCATGATTGCAGATATTGAGAGAGGTAGAGTGTAGTGGACTTTAGTATGGTGGATGTAGCACTTAGCAAAGGCATAGCTAAGGTTTCGGCTCAGGGTAGAGAGGGGGCAAAACGTCTGATTGGGCCCCTAACCAGCTAACCTCAGCAGATGAACACACTTTTACTACAAAAATATCTCTACACAAAAGCCAACTTGGTATTACTGCCATATTGTGACCATATAGTGGTAGATACCAGTCCTGCAATATATGATAAATTACAGATATAGAGGGTTACTTATCTCTGACGTTCTTTCTTATGGAATTGCTCACTTTCCTGTCTTCCATTTGACCCATGCTGACATGACAACTTCTCCAGCCACGAATCATCTACAGAGATTACAACATAAACACATTTGACTTCTTACATTTCCAGCACGTCCCCATCTATTCCCAACATGCACAAATTTATCATCCTGATGATACCATAATGCTGAGCTGCTGCCGTATGAGTCTCTATTACTGCACTTTCTGTGTGGTACTGTGTGCACTTAGATGGTAAAACAAACCTCCAGAATATATTAATGCCTTGTGCAAGTGTATAGAAAGCAGTATCCATATTTTTCCCTCTAGAAAGTAATAATGCCCCCTGTATGGCCCTTTGACAGTCACACTAACCTGAGTGCCCCTGTAACAATAAGTGCCTACTTAACATTTAATAATATGCTGAGTCTCCCCTCATACATCTCCCCTGTACACATGGTCATGACCCCCATTGTATAGTAGCCCCCACACTGTATGATGTCCCCTCAGTAACCCCCATACTGTGTCATGGCTCTCTTATTAGCCATTACACTGTGTCACAGATTTCTGAGTTGCACCCACAGAGTGTCATGGTCTTATTGGTGGCACCCATACAGTGACATAGAACCCACACTGTGTCATGGCCCTTTTAGTAGCTGTTACGCTGGGTGTAGGGAGACACCCGGCGCTGAACGACGACAGGGGAGGAGAAAGGAGTCCCTGATGCTAAGGGCAAAAGGGGGATGGTGACTCCTAGAACAACTAGCGCTGACACCTGGCTCCCCTAATGTCCCTATACAGTTTCCGCAACTGTTGCCACCAGGATACCTATTCCCTGAATGTCCCTGGCCTACCACTACACAGGGATTAGAGCGGGTGACCATTAGTCAGCCCGGCTAGCAACTAGAGAAACACACAAGGGAAACAAACAAAGAGGGAATAGATACACTTACTTGAGCAGATCCAAGCAGCAACCCAGCAGACTCCACTGCTTTGACTAAGATGCAATCAGGAACACCTGAACAGCTATCACCAGCAGTGCATCCTGGGAGTCAAGGGAAATATATAGGCAGCTCAAGGTAAAGAATAAGCTGGGTCCTAGTGACCTCCATCTTTAACTAAAAGGGGAAAGCCTCTTAAAGCGACAAAGGCATTTTCTTAGGATTTTGACTGCTTGGCCAAATGCTGGGACCTGCTGCCAGTGGCCTCTACAGTCTCATCCGTGCCTTCTGACACACCCGTGACAGTAGCAACCACTTGGTGTCATGGTCCTCTTCATAGCCTACACAGGGTCATAGCCCATTAGTAACTCCCACACTGTGTCATAGTCCTCTTAGTAAACCCCACACTGTCATGGCCTTCTCAGTAGCCCCCAAACTGTATCATGGCCTCCTTAGCAGCCCCGTTCTGTGTCATGGTCCCATTAGTAGCTCCCACACTGTGTCATGGCCCTCTTAGTAGCCCCCTCACTGTGTCATGGCCCTCTTAGTAGACCCCACACTATGTCATGGTGTTACTATAAGCTCCCACACTGTATCATTGCCCTTTTAGAAGCCCCATAATGTGTCACGGTCCTTTAGAGACCCCCACACTGTCATGACCCCCTTAGTAACTCTCACACTGTATCATGGCCCCCTCAGTAACCCTCACACTGTATCATAGTCCCCTCAGTATCCTACACACTGTAAAATGACCCCCTTTGTAGCCCCTACACTGTATAATGATACTCTCTGTTGCCCCCACACTGTATCATAGCCCCATTAGTAGTCCGCACACTGTCATAGCCCCATTAGTAGCTCCATACTCTATGTTAGCCCCCTTTGTAGCCCCTACTATGTTTGATTTTCCCCCTTAGTAGCCCCCACTACTTTCGAGGGGTCCTCACAAATGATTGCCATAAGACATTTTTAAAATGAAAACAAAATAAACTCACCTCACCGCAGCGAGTCCATCAGCAATCAACAGCAGGTACCGGGCAGATGAATGCAGTGAAGTCATCATGCTAGGACTCATATCCTGTGCGTGTTGCAGTGTGAAGATGTCATCACCTTGCTCTACTCTGCACCTGCCATTCTGTAGGCAGCATGTCTACAGCGACCTGCAAATAGAGAGCGGCAGAGCAGGGAGAATGAGTTTCCCTGTTCTGCTGCCAAGTTTAAGTGTATCACTGTGATGTGTGCGCTGATACAGTTAAAAGTAATAATAGCTTAGGTGGGGCCCGGGGCAACCACCCTCCTCTTTCCCCTGGTAGTTAAGCTACTCGCACTTAGGCTAGGGTTACATTTGCACCATGCATGCGCTAAAAGACAGCGTTTTTTTGATGTTCAGATGTTAAAAAATGCTAGCGTTAACGCATCCATAGGCTTCCATGTAAAAAAATGCATTGCAAAAGTGCACGGTAAGCAGCGTTTTTTGGTGCATTTGCAAAAATGCTAGCTTTTTTTTAACATGGGAGTCTATGGAAAACGCTTGCGTTAACACATGGTACATACATGTACCATGCATTAATGCAGGCGTTAACGCTAGCCCTAAACATGAAAAAAACGACATTAAAATGTCAAGGGGACAAACAGGATCATTTAAAGCATCCTTCCAATGGATGCAAGGCCCCAAATGTGACCCTAGCCTTATTCATGCCCAACAAGTAAATCTGAGCATACTTGGTCTTTAGGGACTTCTAATAGTTGTTGATGTACCAATGGCCAATGTGGATAAGGAATAAACATTGAAATATTATAATTAGCTCTGATTTCAGAACTTTAGTTTGATAATAGTCTTGCATTTATGAGCAAAGTGTAGGTTAGTAAGGTGTTCAGAGGCAATGTAATAACATAAACTTGTGAAAAACTGCCAGTGCAACATTATATTAAATAACAGTTCTCTGTTATTATAACATGACTTAATAATAGAGCACAGACATATTTTATGTGTTACATGACACTCCAGGCATATCCTTCATGTTACAGTTAATGTTTGCCCCGGGTGACAAAGACCTTGAGTTTGATTTGGAAAACTGCTAGTAAGCAGTGGGACACTACATTCAGCCAATGAAAACACTTGTCTAATGCATCTCGCTTTCAATATTATGGTGTTTTACTATCTTGTATGTTATTGTCTCACTATTTGGCTTTGAAAATGAAATACTCCCTCTATTTTAAGCTTTACATAAACGGTACGCATCGTGGGGCTTAGTGGTTTTGGATGAATTGTTGTAACCAGATACATTAGTGTGTCAGACCTGTGCCAATAGTAACAAAACCAAAATGTGTAACACTTTGACCTCCATATTCCCCAATCTCTTTTATCTATACTGCGTGACTCATTACTTTTGAAGTTTGCTTCATGAAAAATAACCTGTATTTTATCAGAAAGTTAACACACTACAAACATTTCTGCAGCTAGTTCTGAATTTGGGGTCTTTCATCACTCACATTAGTTTCTGTGTACTGTCCTGGCCAAAAGGTTTGAGACTGACATACATTTTGTTTTTCACAAGGCTTGCTGCATCATTGTGTTTGGATCTTTAAGGCTGGAGGCACACTGTCGTACATCAAACACGGACCGTGTTTGATGCACGACAGTGATGCGAGTGAAATGCGTGTTTTTGGGTGTGTGTGGTGCGAGTGTGGTGCATGTGGTGAGTGTGCATAGCTGTATGCATGTGAGTGTGCTGTGAGTGTGAGGTGTGAGTGCGTGTGTGGTGCGTGTGATGCTGTCCATGGTCCTGAAACAAACATCAGGTTCGTGTACTGCATTTTTCGGTGATTGTAAACTCAGCGGCTGTTTAAGTTTGCCTATACAAAAATCAATAATGTGTCAGCGCTGTCACAGCAGCGCTGACACATCATAGTTAAGAACTCAGCTGGTAACCAAAGGTTAAAGTTATAGGGCTTATTCATAATTTTAACCCCCTTTGCAGTCTCTTTGCTGCATGTATGCACAGAGCCTGCAGATGCGGCTAATAAAATCCGGTATATGAAGGATTAAGCTGCTGTTGGAGTGTTGTCATCACATGTACAAGGAGTGTGTACACTCTGTGTACACATGGTGACATTCCACCCTGGCAGTGCAGGGGTTGCAACCAGTATTTCTGTAATACCGGCAATTATCAGCTTATTTTAGTTTTTAGACAAGCCACTCAGCTTCAGCACTCAGGGTGCTGTCCGTGGTCCTGTAGGTAAATTGCGTAGAGGACCAGCAGCAGTGCTGTAGAAATGTGGAGCTGTCCGTGGTGCTTACGCCAATAACGTACGCAAGCACTTTGCCCCTCATGTATCCCTATGGTGCCGGATGGCTGTTATTTTCCATCTTGGTTTGTGCTTTTCCAGGAGGATTCGGTTCTTTTTTTTTTTGGCACCGAACACAAAATTGGAATCTGCATAATTTTTTGTGTCTGGTGCCCAAAACGAACAGAACTAGAAAAAAACCAGGCTCCCAGATGCCTGATGCTGAAAGATCGGCGGCTCTGCAATGCAGCAGTGGTCGTTCAGCACCATGGACAGTGCAGCATTTCAGAGCCGTCGCTGAAGTTCAACACCTGGAGAGCTCCACGGTTGAAATTTCAGTACTGCGGGCAGCTGCCCTGCACCTGCGCTGCTGAAATTTCAGCACTGGACAGCGGCACAGATGCACACAAATGATTCCTGTTTAATACAGGATCGGAGGGCATATTTGCCTTCAGTTTTCTGGGGCTGTTAGGTTGTGTCCGGTGCATCCTGCAAAACACTGGACACAACCTGACAGCTCCAAACCACGGTGTGAAGCCGGCCTAAACTGTTACATATTTAATTTATCCTGATTTGACACGGATACTCTTAAGACAAATATATACTTTGATTCTGTTCCTGTATTTATGTAGTAAACTTGGTTATATTCCCGTATCTATTGTTCCTATAGCTGTGTACTAGCCACAGTTATTTTGAAAGCTTGTTACCTCTGTTGCATTAATGTAGCTGCTAGGGACATAAGCAGGCTAAAGATGTGTTGCTGAACCTCGAGGGCCACTGCTTTGTAGTTACCCCCCAGACCAACATTAGTCAGCCTGCCCTTGACTACTGTGATATTGAATTTTGGAGTGTGGTTGGCATGGGATATGAACACAGAAGGGGGTGCATTTTGTCGAATAGTGTACATGTGACACACTTTTATAGTTAAAGGTGAAAAAGAGTAGATGCCATGTGGATAGTGTTAAGAAATAATAAAGTCATTGAATAGAGATACTAAATAGTCATTTTTTTTCACATGACCAGATGTTGGGTGATATTCTATTAAATGGGTTGTGTAGGACTGTCATGTTCATAATGTATCAGCAGTATAGGTTATTAATATTAAACCGATGGAGTCCAGCATCCGACACCGCCACTGCCCAGCTGATGTTAGCCCCCACTGACCACTACATGGTGTTATGGTGTGATGGGGCTGGGCTGTTCTGGCTCAGTACAATTCTCAGTTTGAAAAGATGACAATTATTGGTATTGTATTATATTGCAAAAAAAATAACATACACAGAATAAGGTTGGTTTATTAAAACTGGCATTTTTTACACTAGTCTTTCTAATAAGCCAGTGCTTAACTTATGAGATTTAATACATTTATGTCACCTCTGGCCATGTGTGTGCAGAAAGGTAGATTTGCTCCAATATCTGTCATAAATGTATAGTAAATTTGTCAGGCAGCTGGAGTCTCTTCTGTCTCCATTAAAGCCATTTTTTCCTTACCAAATATCGCCACAGATTAAACTGTGTTGATATTTTTTTAGTGAATCAGCACATCCAATATTTATGGCAAAAAAATCACTTTATTATTTAAAATTGATTCGTATTAAAATTATTTACCGTACATAACATGTCTTAATCGGGAACACAGTCCCTATCATGGGCGTGCAAAAACAACAAACTTTGAAACGTACGTCAGCGGTGGGGGTGAGGCAGGAACACTGTGGCAGCAGGGGTCCAAGGAGTGATTGTCTGTGAGGAGCATTCTGGCACCAGGTATTTTGAATACTCTAGTATTTAATGGATGATCATTCAATGACCATTTAGGTCTGTAGGAGTGTTCCTTTTAGATTTAAGAGAGGGACTAAGATCAATATAAGTGTGAAGGTACTGTAAATACTATATTCTGTTCCCCTGATAATATTTGCTGCTATTCGTGTATTCTCTGTAGCCCACCCTATTTTTGTGCATGATAGGGACTGTGTTCCCGATTAAGACATGTTATGTACGGTAAATAATTTTAATACGAATCAATTTTAAATAATAAAGTGATTTTTTTGCCATAAATATTGGATGTGCTGATTCACTAAAAAAATATCAACACAGTTTAATCTGTGGCGATATTTGGTAAGGTATAAACGTGTGTAGGTGAAGCACTTATTGTTTAGGGGACCTTTTTATGTGTCCATTAAAGCCATGTCCACTTCTGAAAAGTTGATGAAAATGGTGGAAAGCAAAGAAAAATGTGTGCTATATAATGTTTACCAAAAAAATGGCTTAACATACACATGTGGATCTGAAGTACTGGCTACTGTTCCTTTATTGATGTCCTGTTCAGTGTGTGGATCTGCTGAATGGGACCAGTAGATGGGTCAGAGCATCACAGTGATATAACATTATTCTCTCACTGTTCCTCGTACTGCTGATTTAACTAGGAATATATTTAAGGATGCAGTTACATTTACTGTACCAACAAAGGTTTAGTTAAAAGGAACTTGTCATCCTGCTTGAACCCCAGTCTGAATCAGAGTTTGGCTGAGTTATTGCAGGCATGTGTGTTTTACTCTGAATCGCTAGCCTGACCGGCCTCTCTATATACACACATAGGGATAGGCCTATCAGCAGGGGCATAACTACAACAGGTGCAGGGGTTGCAATCGCACCCAGCCCAGGAGCCTATGGGGCCCCAAAGACCCTTTGGCCTATAGAAAAAGAAAAGACTACTGCTAATAAAGATTTGCAATAATTGGGGACCCCGTTGGAGCTTTTACATCAGGGCCAATGAGCTTCAATTTATTCCACTGCCTATTAGTCAAGGGGAGAAGGGTGGGAAGAAGCCACCAGGGACCTGCCTCAAATTGAAACTGAGAAATGTTTGTTAGCTCACGAGATTCTAGGTAAATCCATGATTGGGCTGCGGTGCGTAGAGAATTCCCTGGCTTTCAGGGAATGATGAACAAGAGGAGAAGGAAATAGCATCTGCCAATAAAGTGATGAATTAATACTTCATATTTATTTCCATGATTAAAATAGGAACAAAACTATTAAAACATGTGGATAGAAAAGCCCACACCAGTTTACGCATTTCAAGCAAATGACATGACCTTAATCCCTTCACCACTACCCTGCCAGTTTTCACCTTCATGACCAGGCCAATTTCTTACATTCTGACCAGTGTCCCTTTATGAGGTTATAACTCTGGAATGCTTCAATCGATCTCTGTGATTCCAAGAATGTTTTTTCGTGACATATTGTGCTTCATGTTAGTGGTAAATTTAGGATGAGATTTTTTGTGTTCATTTGTAAAAAAAATCTGAAATTTGGGTTTGAAAATTTTGAAGTTTTCAAACATTAAGTTTGTACGCCTTAAACCAAAGAGTAATGCCACACAAAATAAATAACATTTCCCACATGTCTACTTTACATCAGAACAATTTTTGAAACAATTTTCTTTTCGTTTGGAAGTTAGAAGGGTTTCGAAGTTTATGACCAATTTCTAATTTTAAAAACAAAATTTGCAAAATAAATTTTTTTGGGGACCACATCACATATGAAGTGACTTTAAGGGGCCTATATGTCAGAAAATACCCAAAAGTGACACCCGTATAAAAACTGCACCCCTTAATCTGTTCATAACCACACCAGCAAGTTTATGAACCCTTCAGGTGCTTTACAGGAACTAAAGCAATGTAGAAGGAAAAAAATTACAATTTTACTGTTTCCAACAAATATTTTACCCCAAATATTGCATTTTCACTAGGGTAACATGAGGAATTGCACCATACAGTTTGTTGTGCAATTTATCCTGAGTACGCTGATACCCCTTATGAACACTATAGTTTGGGTGCACGGCAGGGCTTGGAAGAGAAGGAGCATCATTTGACTTTTTCAACAGAAAATTGGCTGAAATCGTTAGCGGACTCCATGTCGCATTTGGAGAGCACCTGATGTGCCTAAACAGTGGAAACCCCACACATGTGACCACATATTGGAATACTAGACCCCTCAAAAAACTTATCTAGATATGTGGTGAGCACCTTAAACCCCAAGGAGTGTCAAAGAATATTAGATCAAACCATTCCATGTGTTGTGCAATACCTCATATGGGATTGAAAACTAACAGAATTTTATAACAATGAGCTGTGAAAATGAAAAAATATATTTTTTTCTCAAAAATATTTTTTTAGCCCTAATGTTTTAATTTTTACAAAGGCAGCAGGAGAAAATGCAACATGCAATTTCTCTTGAGTACATCAATACTTCATATGTGATTGAAAACTTCTTTTGAGGTACAGTGCAAAGCCCAGAAGGAAAGGCACGCCATTTCAGATTTAGCTGGAATAGTTTTTCGGCGCCAGGTTGCATTGGCAGAATCCCTAATGGCCACTTTACACGCGGCAACAGGAAGATAGAAAATGGCAGGTGTCGGAGACAATTGTACCTTTTACCTTCAAAACACCTTGCAGATACCTGAATTACACGCAGCCACTTCAAGGTGTTTTGAAGGTAAAAGGTACAATTGTCTCCGACACCTGCCGTTTTCTATCTTCCTGTTGCCGCGTGTAAAGTGGCCATTAGGTGTAAGAATAGCAGAAATCCCCCACAAGTGACCCCATTTTACAAAAAGCACCCATCAATTAATTCTCTAGGGGTGCAGTGATCATATTGACATCACAGGCATGTCACAAAATTGTGTACTATTGGGCGGTGAAGAAAAGATATTTACATTTTTAACTTCAAAATTGTTTAACCCTAGATTTCCAATTTTGACAAGAGGAATTGGTAAAAAAGGGCCCCAAAATGTGTTGCACAATTTCTCCTGAATGTGGCAATAGCCTACTTGTGACTGTACAGTTTTTGTCCACAATCCAAAGAAGGAAAGGAGCATCATTTGATTTGTGGAGCACAGATTTTCCCAAAATAGTTTGCAAACTTCATTTGCAGAGCTCCTAAGTGGAAGAACAGCAGAAAGACCCTCAAGTGACTACGTTTTGGAAATTACACCCATCTGGGAGTTTATCTATGGGTGTAGTGATGATTTTATCTATGGAAAACACCCATAGAGTCTAACACAGTGAATGTTGCAGAATTAAAAAATGGCAAATTAGCCCCTGTAGTGCCCAGTACATTGTAGTGTCCGTACATTGTGCCCAGCTCATGTTTCTGGAGACACACACCCCGTAAATTAAGTAGGCCTCTTCACTACAACAATGCTAAACATGTGGATCTTAAGTGTGCTTTAGACTTTGTGGAGCTCAAAAGGGAGGGGGGCATTTGGATTTGGGAGCGCAGACTTGGCTGTTTTTCTTTTTTGAGGGGAAAGACTATAGTGCTTTTCCAGAGCCTTTGTGCTTCCAGTAAAGCGGAAGCCCGCTATATTTCTGTTAAGAGGTGACAGACTTCAGTGGAGACTTGTTTTTTTGGGGGTTGAGTTAAATGCTATTGGTGCAATCTGTGTATAGAACATTTTGGATCAGTTCACATTTATCCTGTACTCTATGATTATATTTGGGTTTCGAGGTATATCTACAAAATACGTGATTCAGGTGAAACCCCCCAACACATCCTTTGTCTAATGAAGCAGCAGAGTTATTTTCAACTCTGCTCTTTGTTCAGCAGTACCCTTCTTTTCACAGGTGCACAAAACTATGGTTGACTGCATTTTATTACACACCTATAAATATGCGTAAAAAATGGACAAAACCAGATCACATCTCAGATGGGATTTCAAAGTTACTTTCTCTGCTTCATTACAGTGAATTTTCTGTTGGGAATTTTGTAAGAATCACGTTTTTCAGAGATTTACACATCGCCAATGTAAGTGCTTAGCGGAGCACACAGGATAAATGTGAGCTGAGCCTTACTGCGATCTTTGGAGGCAAAATAAACCAATCAGCAGCAGCTGAAGAATTCGCTCACTCCTTCCTCTCCTATTTAACAGTTGTATTGCCACATAGGATATCGTACACGATATCCTTGTGTGTGATAGCACACTAACGATGTCGGAACGATAACGGTGACGTGATCGTTTCAAGGATATCGTTTACGATATGGAAAACACCCATAGAGTCTGAATGTTGCAGAATTAAAAATGGCAAATTAGCCCCTGTAGTGCCCAGTACATTGTAGTGCCCGTACATTGTGCCCAGCTCATGATTCTGGAGACACACACCCTGTAAATTAAGTAGGCCTCTTCACTACAACAATGCTAAACATCTTAAGTGTGCTTTAGACTTTGTGGAGCTCAAAACGGAGGGGGGCATTTGGATTTGGGAGCGCAGACTTTGCTGTTTTTCTTTTTTGATGGGGAGGGACTATAGTGCTTTTCCAGAGCCTTTGTGCTTCCAGTAAAGCGGAGACTTGTATTGAACGATATCCTTAAAACGTCACAGATATGTGATCGTTGAAAAGACATCGTTCGGACGTCGATGCGTGTAAACGAACTATATAGGATGAAAAGATCGTTGGATCGTTCATCCTAGATTTGAGATCCTAACCTCAAATCTATCGTTTGTTGTCCAATTAACGCTGCTTCAGGAAGCAGCATCGTTCAGTGTGACAGCTTTTTGAATGATATTGTTCAAAAGCTCCTATTCCTGCCGCTTTATGACATCGCTCACTCCTTCCTCTCCTATTTAACAGTTTTATTGCCGCATAGGATATCGTAAGCGATGTCCTTGTGTGTGACAGCGCACTAACGATGTGATCGTTCCAAGGATATCGTTTACGATATGGAAAACACCCATAGAGTCTAACACAGTGAATGTTGCAGAATTAAAAATGGAAAACACAGAAGTGGTTATTGCCGTGTTACGCCGCGTAGGGCGCCTTTAAGTTTTGTAACGTCACGCAAGGGGGATAGCGGTTTCTACCTTTTTCAGTAATAAACGTATTTTTTGTGGTATAGCACATCGTGTTTACACATGTACATTGCGAGGCACATCACAGGACATTCTGAAGATGAGGCCGCCATGTTTCCAAGGACATCTGACCAATGAGGACGCTGTACTAACCACCAATGATGTAGTGAGGGGCGCGGCTTGTAAACCATGTAGCACGCCTATGTGCTCCAATGTAACCTTTGAAAACGCCCAAATTTACCCCAACATCGTTTACGAGGTTTCTGTGTGACTGTTTGCTCAACGATGTGCACAGATGATAGGTGCATCGCTCATTCGACCGCTGGATCGCTGCATCGGAGAATCGTCTGAGCGATATCTGTGGGTGTAGCGTTGTGATGAACGATCTCACACATCGGTCAGGCGATGTGCAAATCCGACATCGTTTCTGACATCGTTATCTATATCGTAGCGTGTGACGGCCGCTTAAGGGCTAGTTTTTTGCTGGATGAGTTGGAGTTTTTATTGGCACCATTTTGGGCCACATGTTTTTTGATTGCTTTCTGTTCCACATTTTTGAGACAGAGTGAAGAAGAAACAGAAATTCAGGAATTGTTTTTCTTTAATTTTACGTGTCATAAAAGTGTTTAGTTAGTGTTTATTTTTTGGGTCATTACAATTACAGCTATACCAAATTTATATACGGTAGTTTTTTTATGTTTTGCTGCTTTTACACCATGAAAACAATGTTATAGAATAAATAATTGTTTTTGCATCACTATATTCTGAGAGCTATATCTTTTTATTTTTCTTCTGATGGAGCTGGATCAATTTTTGCGGAATAAGATGATGTTTCCAGTGATACCATTTTTATTTACATGTGACTTTTTGATTGTGTTTTATTCCTTTTTTTTGGCGGCATGATGAAAAAGCATTGTGTTTTTGCCATGTTTTTTACTTGTGTTCATTGAAGGAGTTAACTAGTGTGACATTTTATAGCACGGGTCATTCCGGACGTGGCAATACTAAATATGTGTACTTTCTTGTTTATTTATTTTTGTACATAAATATATGTATTTAGTGGTATCATATTATATTACTCTTTATTTTTTTTTTTTATATTTTTACTTTTTTTTTAACTTTTTCACTTAGCCCCATTATCCGTAGTAACATAGCATATAGTATTTAAGGTTGAAGGAAGACCTTAAGTCCATCTAGTTCAACCCATAGCCTAACATGTTGATCCAAAGGAAGGCAAAAAAAAACAAGTGGCAACACTAAGCTCCACATTAGGGAAAAAAATTCCTTCCTGACTCCACATACGGCAATCAGACTAGTTCCCTGGATCAACGCCCTATCAAGGAATATAGTATGTATAACCGGTAATATTATATTTTTAAGAAAGGCATCCAGGCCCTTCTTAATTGTTAGTAGTGACTCACTCATTGCAACATCATGTGGCAGAGAGTTCCATAGTCTCACTGCTCTTACAGTAAAGAATCCACGTCTGTGATTATGATTAAACCTTTTTTCCTCCAAACGTAGAGGATGTACTAACATTGTAATGGATTATATGTCAGTGCTTCACCTTGCACACTATTCATCTGGCATGGTGTGCAAGGCTTTACGTAGTTGCTTGATCTGGGGGTCATTATAATGATGACCCTAAGTTACTATGGCAGTGATCAGGTTCCCATGATCATATCACGGGGGTCCCGATCACTTGAGAGAGGAGTGTGCTTCTATCCCAGCCATTTAAATCCTGTGATTACTATTGATTGCAGAATTTAGGGGGTTAAACTGCCTGCAGCAGTGCAGTCACCACTTCTGGCAGTGACAGCTGGGTCTCAGCTTTAATATAAAATAGAGACCCAGCAGCAATTGCGCAAGCACAGCTAATGTGCCTGCAAAATTGCCAAGACGTACCTACTCCGAAGACATATAGTTATATGCAAGGTCATGAAGGGGTTAATCATGACGTGCTCTACAATTCACTACCTCGAATTAGTCATCTAGTGTCATAGTCTCTGGTCAAGTTTTGTAAGTTTGTTTTCTCTGTAAAACCACATCTTTTCAGAGTAAAACTAGCTTCAATAACATAACTGAACTCTGATTCCTTCCTCCCATTGTTCAGGCAGGATGAATTGAATGGCATTGCCATGATTTCTCCGTGCAGTGCATGTAGGACGCAATAAGAAATCTTGCTGTGTGTGGTATCTTGCGTGCTGAGTAGTTGATTGCCAGCACAGGCTTCCATTCTGATTCTGGGAGATGCTGTGTGGTTCAGGTGTTCAATCTTTCCTGTGTTTGCTGTGCTACTTTACTGTGCAGCCTCTGCCAGAACCCTGCAAGTTGTCGTACATTCTTTTTGAGTGGTGCTGTTGGTCTGCATTCCTGTGTCGGTCTAGTCTTGATTTTTTTGATTTTGTTATTTGACCCCATGACTATTGCCTTATTACTTTTCTGTCCGCTCCCTGTACTTGATGTGATCTCCTGTTATATTAATCCTGGACCCTTGCCTGACAATGCCTTTGTTGTCTCCCTGAATTCTGTTTGTGTTCTCCTGGAAGCCTGAGCCCGGACCATTGCCTGACTACACTTCTGTCTATTTTATGAATATACTGTGAGCTCTCCTGGAACTTTACCCTAGATTACCTGACTTCTATGATGTCTGTACTTCTAGTAAGTAGTGACTACCATAACATTATGACTTGTCTAAGTTTTTTTCCCACCTATGGATCCAGTATGCACTCTCTGTGATTAGGTGGCAAATCTGACTCGGCTGGTTCATGATCTAACCTTGGAACATCAGAAATTAGAATTTTCACAGACCCAGTTACAAAGGCCTAATGGATGCCTCCCAGGATTCCCCACTACCCATTGTAGGCATGACTTCTTGACCATCTGATGTGCTGTTGAGCTCCCCTGAACCAGTAGTGGCATCTCTTGATAAATTCTCGGGGACAAAGACCAATTTAGAATTTTTTTTACCTTGCGCTCCTAGTCTTCAGGGAATGAGTCCCAGCAGGTGGGAATAATCAGGTCTCTGTTACCGTGGTCCTCAGACTTGGGCATTTTCTTTGTTTCCCCTAACTCCAGAAAGGTCCTCTGGGGATGCCTTTTTTAGCACATTAGGGTTGGTCTGTGATGAACCTGACAGGGTCTAGGTGACAGAGGTAAAGATTATGAACCTAATACAAGAGGGTGGCACCGCTGAAGATTATAGTTCTTAAGTTTTGACAATGGTCTTCTGAAGTCTCGTGAAATCACTGAGCCCTCAGGTTTTACTTCCACAAAATATATAAGATAATCTTATATATGTGCCCCTGCTATATACTGTGTAATGGGCATGTCTGACCATAGTGGGACATGGTCTGATCATACCATAGCTCCTCGGCCAGGAAGGAAGTAAGGTATACAAATATTACATCACGGGATTGCAAATAATTTATCCCTGGAGGTGAAACATATTTTAAAAACAGGCAGGGAAATGTTTTACCTCACAAAAAGAATCAGCTGTGATCTCGTCCTGTAATGTCTGTATAGTCATTTGCTTCCTCTCCTGTCCAGAAGATGTGGTAAGATCAGACCATATCCTGTATGGTCAGACATGGCTATTACACAGTACAAAGCAGAGACACATATATAAGATTATCTCAGCACAGGAGATGTGGAATGATCAGACCATGTCCTTGTACAGTCAGACACATCATTACACAGTACACACCAGGGACACATATATAAGATTATCTCAGCACAGGAGATGTGGTGTGATCTGAGCATGTCCCTGTACTGTCAGACACAGCCATTACACTGTACATAGCAGGGACACATATGTTAGGCTAGGGTCACACATGCATATTTCACTTGCATTTTTTGAGACCTGCGTTTTCTAAAAACGCATGTAAAAACGCACCCATAGGCCCCCATGCAAAAAACGCATACCCCAATAGCAAAAATGCATGCCTAAAGTGCCATGCGTTTTTGGATGTGTTTTTGTGCTTAAGTGAGGAGCTGCCTTGAAAAACGCATGCAAAAACGCATGGTACCATTTAGTGCCATATAAAAACGCATGCGTTTTCCATAGGGCCCCATGTTAAAAAAAGTGTGCGTTTTTAAAAACGCACCAAAAAATGCAGCTTGCAGTATTTTTTGGTGCTGATTCAAAAACGCATGCAAAAACGCAGGGTGTCATAAAACACCTTAAAAAACACATGCAGAAATGTAAAAACGCATGGAAAAATGCATGCTTATTTTTAAGGCACCAAAAAAACCCATGGTATGTGTGACCCTAGCCTAAGGCTAGGGCCACACTTGCAGATTTTCAATGCATTTTTCACACTTGTGATTTGTGAAAAACGCATGGAAAAACGCACCCATAGGCCCCCATGCAAAAAACGCATGCCCCAAAAGCCAAAAAGCATGTCTGAATGTACCATGCGTTTTTGGGTGCGTTTTTGGCTCAACACCAAAAAATACTGCATGATGCGTGATTTTTTGGAAAAAGCACCCAAAAACGCAGCATGCAGTATCTTTTGGTGCTTTTTAAAAAACGCATGCGTTTTTCTTAACATGGGGCCCTATGGGAAACGCATGCATTTTTATATGGCACTAAATGGTACATGCGTTTTTTGCATGCATTTTTCCATGCGTTTTTGCATGTGTTTCAAGGGTCCCCCACACCTATCATCAAAAACGCATGCAAAAACGCAGGCTGCCAAAAAGCACCTTAAAAAACGCATGTCAAGTGCGGCCCTAGCCTTAGATTATCATATACACACATACATATATATATACTGTATATATACTCATATACACATAGGCTAGGGTCACATTCCCGTTTTTTTTACAAAATCCTGATCCGGTTTTGAGCTTTCAAAAAGCTCAAAACCAGACCAGGAAACGCTCCTCATAGGAGCCTATGCAAAACACCGGTGGCCGTATCCGGCACTGCTGCCTGCGTTAAAAATCATGCAGGCAGCAGTTTTCGCAGCGTTTGCCTGGACCGCACTGCAGTAACCGGATGGCTCAGGATGTGTAATCCTGAGCCATCCGGTAACTGCATAGGTTGCGGATCCCGGCTATTGCCGGGATCAGCAAACTGTCCTATGAGTATTAAATAGTTAAAATAACTAACCAAAGTAATGTTTCAGGTCTATAGGGGGGTCTTAGACCCCCCTATAGACCGGCCGCCCACTCCGGTGGGCTGCTACTACAATATGCAATAGCCGGGATCTGCAAACTATGCAGTTACCGGATGGCTCAGGATTACACATCCTGAGCCATCCGGTTACTGCAGTGCGGTATTCAGCACACATTTTGGTCACAAAATGTGTGTGATCGGCATTGCGTTCACCGCATCCGGATCCGGATGCGGTGAATGCAATTCATGTCTGTAATGTGACCCTACCCATAGACACATATATAAGATTATCTGAGCACAGGAAATGTGGTATGATCAGACCATGTCCCTGTATGGTCAGACACATCCATTACACAGTACATAGCAGGGACACATATATAATATTTTCTCAGCACAGATGTTGTATGATCAGACCATGTCCCTGTATGGTCAGACATGGCCATTACACAGTACATAGCAGGGACACATATATAAGATTATCTCAGCACAGAAGATGTGGTATGACCAGACCATGTACCTGTACGGTCAGACACATTCATTACACAATACATAGCAGGGACACATATATAATATTATCTCAGCACAGGAGATGTGGTATGATCAGACCATGTCCCTGTACGGTCAAACACATCCATTACACAGTACATAGCAGGGACACATATATTAGATTATCTCAATACAGGAGATGTGGTATGATCAGATCATGTCCTGTACGGTCAGACACATCCATTACACAGTACATAGTAGGGACACATATATAAGATTATCTCAGCACAGGAGATGTGGTATGATCAGACCATGTCCCTGTACAGTCAGACACATCCATTACACTGTACATAGCAGGGACACATATATAAGATTATCTCAGCACAGGAGATGTGGTATGATCAGACCATGTCCCTGTACGGTCAAACACATCCATTACACAGTACATAGTAGGGACACATATATAAGATTATCTCAGTACAGGAGATGTGGTATGATCAGACCATGTACTGTACGGTCAGACACATCCATTACACAGTACATAGCAGGGACATATATAAGATTATCTCAGCACAGGAACATTTTTTCAAATGTCTCCTAACATGTTCTGTTTAAGTTGATTTCCATTTAAAATTCTTCTTGCACAGTCTTGTCCTCATAAGTAAAAAAAACTTTTCTTGTTTACACGGTAAACCTCTATTCATTGTAGTATACAGGACGCCCAATGGCAGATGCTGGTGGGTAGAATAGATGTGTGATTTTATCAAAAACATATAGAAACTGAAACATTTATGTAGGTGGGGAATTAACACGACTATCCTAGGCAACCTATAAACCCACATATGAGCTTGTTGGTTTGCTGTCATAAATACTCTACTCATAAAGCCAAGCATTTAGTACTATGCAATATTTCCATCCCATCAATTACGACCTTTAGCCCAATTATCTTTACAATAAAATGTAAAGGCTCTTGTCCATCCTTTTCCAATATTAAAAATGTACCCAAAATATACAATTCAAAATGTATTTTCAAATATTTCAAATTTCTTCTATCTATCTGAGTATGCATACCCTGTGAACTTTTCCTCATTTTTCCATTACACCCACACACTTAGGCTAGGGTCACATTTGCGGCAACATCTTGAAATCCTGATACGGTTTTGAGCTGTCAAAAAGCTCAAAACCGGATCAGGAAACGCTCCCTATAGGAGCCCATTATAGTACCCAGATTGCTCTACATGCAATCCAGTTACCGGCTCCGGATCTGCAGCCTGCGCTAAAAATCATGCAGGCTGCAGCTTTCGGAGCGGTTCTGTCAACCGCAATGCGGTAACCGGATTGCTCCGGATGTGTAATCCTGAGCAATGTGGTTACCGTCTACTTTGTTCATCCCTGCTGCCGCAGGGATGAACAAAGTGTTAAATGTTATTAAAACATGAAATATTAAAGGGATCCTGTCACCCCCAAAACACCTCAAAAGCTATTAAAAGATACCCCTAGAGCATATTATTACTTATCCTACACTCCTTTTAGCTCCTAAATGCATATATTGAAAATGAAGATAAACGTTATTAAACTACCTCATTAGCCATGTTAATTAGTGACTATTGTATGCATAGTCACCCTGGCAGGCTCTCCCTCTTCATAATATCACGCCTCAATAGGCGTGATCTTCAACTCACATTCAAATGCGCGCCTCCCCGCTCTCCTATGCACGTTGCAGTGTACGGCTGTATGACGCGAATCGCGTCATTTCCGGCTTCGGGTGACGTATGTACACCCGCACCGTTCTGTTATGCCTCCAGCACGCATGTGCAGTGCTTGGCTTGAAGCTAATACAGATACAGCGCACCGCCATAGACCTAATGTTAATGCTTACAGGACCAAGGACAGCGGCTGATACTATACGTACATTACGTACAGTATCTCCTGTACTGTGAGGGGAGCTGCAGCTTCATTCAGAAATTTGTAAAAGCCGACAATAGCCGGCTATACTGTAAAGGGCTTATTAACCCCTCACATGCTGACAGGAGTGGACATATATCAGTGAGAATGGATGGAGAGCATCTGAAATGTACTGTAATTTTTCTCTTGAAACAGATTTTCAATGGGATTTAGGTCTGGACTGTGCCTGAGCCATTCACACACATGACTATGCTTTGATTTAAACCATTCCATTGTACCTCGGGCAGAATGTTTAGGGTCACTGTCCCGCAAGAAGGTAAACCTACGTCCCAGTCTCAAGTCTTTTGGAGCATCTAAGGTGTTCCTCCAGGATTTACTTGTATTTAGCTCCATTCATCTTCCCATCAATTCTGACCATCTTCTCTGTCTCTGCTAAAGAAAATCATCCTCACAACATGAATACTTTTTTCAAGGCCATGTATATGTACATACAGAGTGACCCTGTTATCATTATACACCTGGCTAAGTAGCCAAGTCTACCCCAGTGTACAAGTTGGCTGCAGGAAGAGTTGTTTGAGCATTGATGACAATCTAACCAATGCTTCTCAAATCCTGCTAATATGGCCCATTGATTGACAGGGGCATAGATTGGTACATTTGGGATGTGGCATGTTTATATGGCTGCAGTGTAAAGGCAGGTGCTCCATTGTCACCAGCAATAATACTGAGCATTAAAGTTGTAATAACAAAAAGAAGATATATACACTACCGTGTTTCCCGAAAGTAAGACCCCCCCGAAAGTAAGGTAGGGTAGGGGGGTGCCCAGGAGTTTCCAATGTAAGGCACCCCCCGATTGTAAGGCCACTTTTGGGGGGGTCGCGGGGAATGTAAGGCCGCCTATGGTGGGGTCACTGTGGAGGGTAAGGCCGCCAATGGGTGGGGTCACTATGGAGCTTACCGCCGCTGCCGCTGTCCCGCCGCTGCCGCTGTCAGGCCCCCTCCGTCCAGCCTCCTCATGTGCTGGCCGAGATCCGCCTCCGGTGATTGGCTGCCAGCCCCTGCCTGCCGTGCGTCCAGCCCAGGGATTCAGCTCGATGCTGATTGGCCGATCCGCCTGCACGTCACAGGCTCGCTGCTGATTGGCCAATCAGCCGCGACGTCACCAGCCAGCAGGCTCGCTCCTGATTGGTCCAGCGTCTCGTGCAGCAGACTCGTCACCGGCACCGCAGAGGAAACCGAAAGTGAGAAAAAGTAACGGTAAGTACCGGTACTGTGTACCGAAACCGTGTGTGTGTGGGTGTGTGGGTGGGTGTTTGTGTGTGTGTGTGGGTGGGTGTTTGAGTGTGTGTGTACGGTACTGTATGGGTGCCATATGGGGCTGTGTGTTTGCAGAGTGGGGGTCCACACAGGGCAGCTCAGTATGGGAGGCTACAGGGGAGGCTACAGGGGAGGCTACGATACAGGGGAGGCTGCAGGGGAGGCTACAGGGGAGGCTACAGGGGAGGCTACGGTACAGGGGAGGCTGCAGGGGAGGCTACAGGGGAGGCTACGGTACAGGGGAGGCTACAGGGGAGGCTACAGGGGAGGCTACAGGGGAGGCTACGGTACAGGGGAGGCTACAGGGGAGGCTACGGTACAGGGGAGGCTGCGGTACAGGGGAGGCTGCAGGGGAGGCTACAGGGGAGGCTATGGTGCAGGGGAGGCTACAGGGGATGATGCAGACTGCAGGGGATGATGCAGACTGCAGGAGATGATGCAGACTGCAGGGGAGACTGCAGGGATGATGCAGGCTGCAGGGAATTTTGCCAATGTAAGACCTCCCCCGAAAGTAAGACAGGGTGGGACTTTTGGGAGTAAATTTAATGTAAGACAGGGTCTTACTTTCGGGGAAACACGGTACTAGGGCAGGGCACGCTGTTCCTAGGCTGCAAAAAAAAATAAAATATAAGCCTATAGGGATTTGTAATTCTTTCTTTATGGGAAAGGACATCAAATTGAAGATAGGGTCACAAGCCGTCGAAACATGTTGTGGCTATGGAGGCACAAGGAATAAAGCCTTTTTAATTCACCTGGGAGTCCCTTGCTTTTACCTGAACGCCCATTACAGACCGTGGATCCTTCAGAAAAATCAAATTGAAGAAGACTGTTTATTATGACTGGTCACAGTACGGACAAGTCCTTTATCAGATGCATATGCAGGAAAGTTTAACCATAATGTAAGGCTCCAAAATATGCCATTGTCCAGCAATACAGTGACACATGTTGCTCCTAGCCACCATATAGAATGTGTTTCTTTTTTTGGTGGTGGCCCATTGTATAGAGTAGTGCAGTTTGCTGTAATTTCTTATACAATTGAAAGAAAAGGTATTCTGATGTGCTTGGTCTGATGAACAGTTGGGTGGTACTTGCTAAATGTAAATGAAAATGCTTTGTGAACAAAGCCCAAGCTTTGGAATAAAAAGTGGCACTTGTCACCATAAAAGCTGCTTCTGGCTATTAGTCTAGGGTCAGACATGTGTCTGGCCCTAGCCTGGCGCATCCATTAAAAACATAGTCCCAGGCAGGCATAGGGCATAACGCTATTGGCAGGTAACGCTATGCGCCGCCTTCCTGTGCATTGCTATGATTACCTTATGGTTCCTGCACCCGCCAGCTCCATTGAGAAGACCCGGATATGCGCTTTTGATCAGTGCACAGGAAAACACTGCAGACCACGTTTCCTGTACGCTAATCAAAAGCGCATATATGGGTCTTTTCAGTGGAGACGGCGGGTGCTGGAACCAATGCACAGGCAGGTAGCGCAGAGCATTACCTGCCGTCAACATTATGCGTTATGCCTGCCTGGGACTAAGTTTTTAACAGATGCGCCAGGCCAAGGCCAGACGCAAGTCTGACCTTAGCCTTAGATTACATAAGCAAAGCAACAAGCTTGTGAAAGACATGGCTTTGAATCGTTGGTGCATTGTCTATAGGTTGATGTTTTCATTTAAACATGGTGCCTTAAAATGGATCCTATCATCAGAAAATGACCTATTGTTTTAAACAGATTTTTGTGTTAAATGTATTTTTTTTTAAATATTTGCAATTTTTGTTTTTTTTTCACATCCCACCATCTGTAGTTAAAATTAAAATGAGAAATCTTGCAACTTACAAACTGTTCCTTGTTTTTTTTTGTAGATTCCTACTTTCTTTTGTATCATGAAATGTCACATGTATATTAGCCACAATGGTCAAACCAGAAGCCTGTCTAATAAGGGGGAGTCGGGTCAGGCGTGACATCACCTATTGTGAATGGTGAGCCTGAGTTATCAGCTGTATAGTTTACCCATCATTGTAATCCTACCTTTACTGATAAGAAAATGCATGGGCAATGTAAAACTGACAAGATTTTTTATTTACTTTTAATAAAGTAACATGATTTGAAAAAAATAAACATTGTACTTTTTTTTTTAAATACTTAGAACAAAAAAATGTGATTAAACAGTAGGTAATTTTCTGATAATAATGTTGTATGTTCAGACTCCCTTATTATGTGACTACTGAGCAAGCGGGAGTGATTTACTGTATTCTTTCATTTTTACAGTCCTGCTGAGTTATGATTGAAAATAGTCCTTGCAGAAAGTTGACATGTTAACTCTTGTTATGTAATTGCATTAAAGTGGTTTTCTGATTATACACTTTCAAGGCAGATTTATACCAGAGAGAATGGCGAGCTGACACCGCATAAAAGACCACCTCACTATTTGAAATGAACAAGTGATAAGAATGTTCTGAGGTCTGTGGTTGGTAAACACTTTTGATAATTTTTTTTGTGTGAATAGTGAATTATACTTGTACATTGTTGTTTATGGGCATACTTTTTTTTATCAGTTTGTTCATCCTCCTTTCAAATGAGATAGGATGTTTGAAATATTCATAACCTGGCAACATGCAAACAGAGTAATGGCTGGTTTCACACTAGTGTCTGGTCCTGATCAGGGTGGGAATGGGTGCATCTGCATCCGTTGCCACATGTGAAAACGTATGCCAACGCAGCGTTTTTTTTGCCTGATCAGGCATAAGATTTTACATAGGATTTATGTTGAATTTTATTATTGTTGGTCCAGAGAGAGAGAGAAAGAGAGAGAGAGACAGGGAGAGAGAGAGAGACAAAGAGAGAGAAAGAGAGAGAGAGACAGGGAGTGAGAGAGTGAGTAAGAGAAATAAAGAGAGGAAGGAAGAGAGAGAGAGAGGCTAGGGTCACATTAGTGTCAGCCCTTTGGCTGATGAATCCGCTTAAATCTTGCAATTTTGCAGCCTGAACGAATAGCGTTAATGTGTTGTAACGCTGTGCTCAGGCTGCGTGTACATCACTATGGTTACCGGTCTCCCAGCGCAGCCGGCAGCTGCACACAGACGGACCGGATAAGCGATGGGAGACCAGTAACCATAGTGATGTATACGCAGCCTGAACACAGCGTTACAACACATTAATGCTATTCGTTGAGGCTGCAAAATTGCAAGATTTAAGCAGATTCGTCAGCCAAAGGGCTGATGCTAATGTAACCCTAGACAGAGAGAGAGAGATCCATGCAGGAATGATTCCGAGCATGCACAGATTACTTTGTGCATTCTCTGTGGGACATACTGATCTGGCTTGGCCGAATTCACTAGCAGCCGGATGCAGCCCCGTTAACATCAATGCATTGCTTTGCCATATTGCACCGCATCCGTTTTCCAAGCACTAGAAAATCGCAACAAGATGCGGCCGGGGGTGTGGACAACGCGCTGCAGTTGTCTGCATCCGTCGAAATCCTGATGCCACCTAACGTCCCTGTGGCCCTATGTTAAGTATTGGGACACATGCCTGATCAGGATGCATCAGGATTTTGACGGATACCAATGCAATAAAGAAAAATGCCAGTGTGATACCACCCTAACTGCTAATAATGAACTCTCAAAAGCGGTGTAGATTGCATAATTTACGCCACTTTTGACAGTTCAGTGTGCAGAGAATTTTCAGAATAGGCATAGCTTGGGCTTCTGTGCAAATTGCATAGAAGAGGCAGAGAAGTCCCTGCTCTGGCTGCAAAAGCCGACAGGACCTCATACAGTGGCGGGCCATGTTCGTAGGGAATGGGGAAGAGGTGACCTCCTGCACTCACCTGTGGTTGTACCCTGATCTCCCTGCCGTCCCTATCCATGTTCTTTGAACCTGTCACCGAGCTGGATGCTTACTCCCTCACTGGCCCTGATGTTAGCCCTCAATAGGGAATGGTCGGCGGGAACGCTAATCTCAACTACTGCGATAATACAACAAGAGGGAAGGTGAGACAGACAGGAGAACAACAACGCAGCTTCACACCTGCTGCCTGGCTCTTAGGCAGCAGACGGGTCTTCAGAGAACTTCCTTCACCTCAGGAAGTTTGGCTAGGAATGTTCAATCACTAGCAAAGCATGACCATATAAAGAAGATGGGAGTGGTCACAGACTAGCCACATCTTGACAAGAACTAGCTAGCTTGCATTAACTCAACTGCCAAAGTAAAGAAATATGTTTAATAGGAAATCTAAATACAAACATGAGACAGAGGTCTCAAACGAGTCACAAGTCTCCCAGGTAAGAGAGACCATCGTGGCATTTTGCCACTTGCACCTGAAGAACATTTCTAGAGTCTGCCCATTTCTCACCATGGAAACAGCAAACACCCTCACTGTGGCCCTGATCCATTCCAACCTTGATTATTATAATTCTCTCTTAATTGGCCTCCCCCTCACTAGGCTTTCCCCTCTCCAGTCCATGCTTAATGCAGCAGCCAGGTCACCTATCTGGCTAATTGTTTCTAGGATGCTTCTGCTCTGTGCCAGTCATTGCACTGGCTACGCATATGTTATGTGATTCAATTCAAATTGCTTGTTCGCATCCAGAAAGTTTTCCCAGTACAGCACCTCCCTACATCTCCTCCTTCATCTCTGTCTATCACCCCACCCATTGTCTTTGGTCTGGAAGCGACTTTCGAATAACATCTTTATTAACCCATTCCCGACCCTTGACGTAATACAATGTCATGGGTCGGGTCCCGGTGTTTGATGTGAGCTCTGGTGCGGCGCTCAAATCAAATACCCGACATCTCAGCTGATCTCATCAGCTGAGATGTCGGTTTTCCAGCACCAAGCAGATCCAGGATCCGATTAGTGCTGTTAACCCCTCATTCACTGGCAGCGGGATCCAAAACTGCTGCGGCAGGAAACATGCTGTTCCCCGCCTTCAGCGGAGATCCCATGATAATATTGCGAGATCTCCAGTGCTCACGTGATAGCTCAGGGTCCTGCCGAGACCCCAGAAGCTATCACTGATTGCTTCCTGTGAGTGGTTGGCAAGCGCTGCCTACTTCTCACAGTGCGCATTTGTGACACGCTCCGATGTGCTGCAGCTCATCGGTACCTGTCACAAGCGATCGGACTGCGCAGCAGTGTGCCTCCCTATGGGGCGGTGTAAAATAAAGAATGAATTAATAAGGTTTTTACAAACATGAAAAAAACCCCATAAAAGTTCAAATCACCCCACTTTTCCCCCATTCAAAATAAAAGTATTAAAAAAATAAAAAAATAGACATAATTGGTATTGCCTCGTTCAGAAATGCCCGAGCTATCAAGATATAAAATCAATCAATTAGAGCCATAAACTGCGTAACGAAAAAAAAGTCCAAACGCCAAAATTAAGTTTTTTTCGTCATCGTAACATTGCTATAACATACAATAACGGATGATCAAAACAGCACATCCCCCCAAAAATGATATCATTAGAAACATCAGCTCAAGCCGCAAATAATAAGCCGTCACACAGCCCCAGATCCCAAAAAATGAGAACGCTACAGGTCGCAGAAAATGGTGCAAAAAGTGTGATTCTTTTTTTTTTCTAACTTCTGAATTTTTTTCATCACTTACCGTATATAGTCGAGTATAAGCTGACCTGAGTATAAGCCGATACTCCTAATTTTACCCTCCAAAACTAGGAAAACGTATTCTCTCGAGTATAAGCCTAGGGTGGGAGATGCAGCAGACCCTCATCACGGTATACAGCCCCTCTCATCATGGTAAATGGCCCCCATTACTGGTATATAGCCCCTAATCCTAGTATATCGCACCCTCATCACTGGTATATAGCGCCCTCATCACTGGTATATAGCGCCTCCGTCACTGGTATATAGCCCACTCATCACTGATATATAGCGCCTCCATCACTGGTATTTAGCTCCTCTATCACTGGTATATAGCCCCCATCACTGGTATATAGGACCTCCATTGCTGGTATACAGCCTCCCATCACTGGTATATAGCACCCCCTTCACTGGTATACAGGCCCTCCATCACTGGTATACAGGCCCCCCATCACTGGTATACATAGCCCTCATCACTGGTTACAGCCCTCCCATCACTGGTATACAGCCCCCATCACTGATTAGAGCCCCCATCACTGGTTACTGGCCCCAGTACTGCCGCACATAAAATAATAAACCACTGAACTCACCCTCCGATGTTCTGCAGGCACTGCGGCATCCTCCCTCCAGTCTTCCTGCTTGTATTCAGTTTCTAATCATGTGATCGGTGCAGCAGTGATTACATCACTGATGCGCCGGTCACAGCAGTAGAAGCCGGGTACAAGCAGGAAGAATGGAGGGAGGACGTCAGAGTGGCTGCAGGACATCGGAAAGTGAGTTCAGTGGTTTATTATTTTATGTGCGGCAGTACTGGGGCCAGTAACCAGTGATGGGGGGGTGAGATCACTTAGTGTAGTGTAATGTGTGCCGCTCTCCCTGTTGGTAATGGACAGGGGGAGGCAGTGCATATTACATTACACTAATGAGCAGGACCATGTGATCTCCCTCTCCTTTTGCACCCTCCCTGCGCCTCCTCCAGCCCCCGGTTCCCCCCCCCCACTGACACTAACACTGACTCAAGTATAAGCCGAGGGGGGCACTTTTCAGCACAAATATTGTGCTGAAAAACTCGGCTAATACTCGAGTATATATGGTAGATACCAGTAAAAATATACATATTTGGCATCTACAAACTCGTACTGACCTGAGGCATCACACCGTCATGTCAGTTTTAACATATAGTGAACATGGCGACTAAAAAAATAAAAAAAACAATAGTGAAATTGCACTTTTTTATTCAATTTCACTGAACTTGGAATTTTTTTTCCCATCTCCCTGTACACTATATGGTAAAATAAATGATTGCATCTGAAAGTACAACTCGATACTGCAAAAAACAAGCCATCATATGTCTATATTGACAGAAAAACAAAAAGGAAAAATGAAAAATCACCGGGTGGTGAAGGGGTTAATTTGAACCTCCGGGGGGCGTGGCCAGCTGATGAAGGAGTAGGACGCACGTCTGAGCCGCTCCGCTCCTGTCTCCCCATAAACCGCCATTACTACCTCCTCACCGCCGGTTCCACTCATATGGGCAGGACAAGGAAGACACAGGGAGCCTCCGGCACCGATCTCCCCAGCAATAGCGGCAATCTAGACCGCTTTCCTCCGTTCCTCCAGCTCCTCTAGCCACACTCACAGCGGAGCTAAAATGGCGGCGCCTTCCCAGCACAGTGGAAATGGAGCGCGGGAATCCAGTGACCGAGGCAGCCGCTTCACTCCCCTGCAACAAGACTCTGATGAGGATTCAGCACAGATGGAGGACGCTGTTAATCTACCCCCCACTGAGCTAAGTAAACTCTTAAAACTTCTCCCTACAAAGAGGGACCTAGACAGACTGGCTAGCAGGCTGGAGGGCTCATACAGGAGAGAGCTGCAGACCCTTAAAACTGAGTTTACTGCACGTATAGAGGATGTGGAGGCTGTGCAGGAGGGTGCATTATCTGAGCTGCAGGCACACAGAGAGTTATTGGAGATGCACACCACTATGATAGAGGACATTCTTTATGGGCAAGAAGACATAGAGAACAGAAACAGGAGGAACAATGTACGCATAAGGGGGCTCCCTGAGTCTATCTCTCCAATAGACCTAAAATCAAAAGTACAGCAGCTATTCAACACCATTCTGGGGGATCCCACAGATTCAGAGATCGTTATGGACAGAGTTCATAGAGCCCTGGCTCCTCGGCCATCTGCTGAAGCTAAACCTCGAGATGTAATATGCCGCCTGCACTATTTTACCACCAAAGAGGCCATTATGCAGGAGGCCAGACAGCAAGGACCTATTAGGTTCCTGAACGATGAGATCACTCTGTTTCCAGATTTGGCGAGACGCACTCTGCAACAAAGAAGGGGTTTGAGGCCTCTTCTGACCCTTCTTAAGGACAGCGGCATTGTCTACAGATGGGGTTTCCCCTTCCAATTACTAGCCCACAGGGATGGAAAATCAGCTTCGTTCCGCAGAATTGGTGACCTCCCTGCATTTCTGAAGACCTTTGATCTCCCTCCAATTGAACTACCTGACTGGCCTCCATCTCATCATTTACCTGCACCCCCTCTTAGATGGCAGGATAGGCGAAGACCCCGGAGCCAGGCGAATCCGAACTCCTGAAAATCTTTGGCTCTGTACCTATGTGGCCATGACCTGAAGTGGCCTGAATCCTTAATATGACTACACGTTCCTGTCCTTCTGATTATACCGGCTCTCCCCCCCCCCTTCCCAGCCTCTTCGTCCCCTCAGACCACCCTCCCTTACCCTCTGTTCCTATACCCCCCCTTCCTCCCCCTCCCTCCCCATTCCTTTGCCCTTATCTTTCAATTACCCCCACCCCATACCCCTCCCTGATGAGCACATTAAAAGCCGGCGGTGTTGAACATTAGTTATCCAGTTAAAGTGGTTTTTGGGATGTAACGGGAAGCAGGAGCGGCCACCTCTTTGGCTCCCGAAATCCCCATGTGTGCAAGACAGATGAAGTTCTGTCTTAAATTGCACAAGACGAGTTTTTTGTTTTTTGTAATACAGTTGATCTATAATATGCACCTAACCTTCATTCTCTCTCTAAATCTATTCTCTCCTTTTCTACATTCCTCTCTATCTAATTTCTCTTTTAGGGACGAAGTGAACCTTGCTTCTACATCAGGAGTTGTGGTAGCTGATGATTATGGCTGAATTAAAATTTTGCTCATTCAATGTGAGAGGGCTGAATATTCCACAAAAAAGGCGTCAGGTCCTGTATTCAGCTCACAAAAGACGGGTACATGTCCTGATGCTCCAGGAAACCCATTTTCGCTCTGGGTCGGTGCCTAAATGCGAATCACCCCTCTATCCCCTGTGGTTCCATAGCACCAACCCTGAGTCAAAATCAAAGGGTGTATCCATTGGATTTCACAAGTCATTTGTTCCCTCTATATTGAAACAAAAAATAGACCCATTGGGTCGTTATATATTCCTCATGGTATCAGTTTCCAATCGTACTTATGTTATTGCAAATGTCTACTTTCCAAATAGGAAGATACGACAGTTCGGTGTGGGATTCAAGTCGGCGTTACATGGCTTCGCTGACTCGGCCCAGATCATCTTGGGCGGTGATTTCAACTACCCAGCTGACCCTTTTCTAGATGTCTCCAGGGGTAAGTCCAGCCAATCTGTGCCATCTCTCCACCGCCTTGGGAAACAATGGGAGGGACTCTCACTGGTAGATGCCTGGCGCATACTGAATCCAGAAACCCGAGACTACACATACTTTTCGGCAGTTTACTCCAACTATTCTAGGATCGACAGATTCTATATATCCCACTCCCTGTTGGACTCCCACCTGCGTTCAGATATAGATAATATTCTACTCTCGGATCATGCTCCGGTGTACCTATCCCTGGGTCTTTGTGCGGGCACTCCTAGGGAATACTCCTGGCGTCTAAATGAAAATCTGTTGCGGGACCCCACGTGTGTTGCAGATATTGAAAAAGCCATCTCTGAATTCTACGTGTCCACGAAACGGACCCTACCCCTAAAGCGACAAAATGGGAGGCTCTCAAGTGTGTCCTCAGGGGGCTTTTCATCTCTCATGGATCACGTCTTAAAAAAGCCAGAGCAAACGAAATAAATCACTTGTTGAAAATGATCTCCACCCTTGAGGCCCAGCATAAGACAGACTCTTCCTCAGAGACACTCGCTTTCCCTCTCTACTGCCAGATACAAACTCTTAAACATATTAGACGCAAAGGACAGGTTATTCCAAAATAGACTTAACTCCCGTTTTTATTATTTAGGTAACAAAAGGGGTAAACTGTTAGCTAGAGCTCTTAACCGCAGAGAGAATAGGTCTACGATACTACACATGAGAGACCCTGCAGGGAAGGTGGTTCACAAAACGAGAGACATCCTGGCAGGTTTCCGTCAGTTTTACTCTGAATTGTACAACCTGAAGGGACCTTACAAAGACATGCCCCTACCTCTTCTGAGACAGAAAATGGCCTCGTATCTAAGAAAATGTGGAATGCCTACTTTGCAGCAATCCGCTATAGATGTGTTGGCCAGCAAGTTCTCGATCAATGAAATCGAAGACTGTATCAAATCCTTGAAAGTGGGAAATGCCCAGGCCCTGATGGATTTTCCGTCAGCTTTTATAAGAGGTTTCAGACGACGTTGGCCCCCAAATTTCTCGAGGTCTGCAACGCAGTGGCAGGAGGTGAAACATTTCCGCCGCAGGCTCTGATGGCGCATGTTGTTGTCATCCCAAAGCCAGATAAAGATGCCTCTCTTTATGGGAATTACCGCCCTATATCCCTAATCAATATAGACATTAAGATCTACTCTAAAGTGCTAGCAAATAGACTAAAAATATATCTCCCAGAACTGATTAATGCTGACCAGGTGGGATTTGTCCCTGGGCGCGAGGCGAGGGACAATACCATCAGATCCATTGCCTTAATAGATGGAGCCAGGAGGCGTAGACTACCCATGTGTATCCTGTCGTTGGACGCAGAGAAGGCCTTCGACAGGGTACACTGGGTGTTCATGATGGAGTCTCTGCGTTATCTGGGACTCACAGACCCCACTCTCCACAGTATCAATGCTCTATATACTAATCCTACAGCACGTATCAGAGTTAATGGTTCCCTGTCTGAGCCTTTCACAATTAAGAACGGCACCAGACAGGGCTGTCCTCTGTCCCCCTTTCTATACATAATCTGTATGGAGTCGTTGGCCTCGTCGCTCAGGGGCAATCCCTCCATAAGGGGTGTGGGCGAGGGAGCGAGAGAACATAAAGTAGCTCTCTTTGCTGATGACCTCCTCTTATATATTACCAACCCCCTGGTCAGCATCCCAAACATTATGTCGGAACTAAATAAATATGGCCTCTTAAGCAACCTAAAAGTAAACATGTCCAAGTCACAGATACTCAACGTATCACTCTCACACCTGGTATCCCAACTCCTGAAAGAAGATTTTTCATTCAAGTGGTCAGGAGATTCCCTACCCTATCTTGGCATCAAAATCACCCGGGACCCTACAGAACTTTACAAAATGAATTTCCTTCCAATGATGTCTAGAATTGAGGCAGATCTGATGAAGTGGAACAAATTACCTCTTTCATGGTTAGGACGGATTCATGCGGTAGGAATGAACCTCCTCCCACGTATTCTTTACTATTTCCAAACCATCCCCTTAAGACTTCCTGCGGCCTACTTTTCTAGATTAAAATCTAAAATACTAAATTTTATATGGTCTCACAAAAGGCCAAGGATCTCTTTCCGCACTTTATGTAGACCCATAAAAAGGGGGGGCTTGGGGTTACCAGACTTCCCAACTTATCACTCAGCTACTCTGGGGGGGGTGCATTTTGGATTTGTTTAGACAATCAGACAAGAAGCGATGGGTGGAGGCTGAGACTTTGTTCTCGACTAACCCCCCTCAAGCCTTGGTGTGGTGGGAGAGTTTGATTATGCCTAGAGGTGCACCGTTTGTCACCTCCCAACTACAATTTTTCCTCCGTAGTAACAATCCTCATCTACATTTAACGTCTTGGCCGGCCCTATGACACCCATCTTTGGGAACCCTCAATTTCCAGTTGAAGAGGGCAGGTCTCTTTTTCTAAACATTTCTAAAAGCACACACCCGACAATTTTCAACTATATAACACCTGTCAGTATTAAAACTCTACCTGCCATGTACCCTGATGAAGAACCGCCACCTGATGCCTGGTTTGTTACACGCCAGATTAGTAAGCTATATAAAATCGCTTAAGCAAGACTCAGTATTTCGTTCCTTGACTGTGTTTGAGCGGAGATGCAGGGAGGGTGTACCCTTGGAGCACGTAGTTTCAGTACTATATAACTGGTTTCGGGACACTGAAATAGAAAGAACATCCAGAGATCTTCCATTTGTGCGCAGGTGGGAGTCAGATCTGGAGAGAACTCTCGCCCCACATGAGTGGGAAAATATATTCACCTTCTCCAATAAAGCTTCTGTCTCAGCTGATGCCCAGGATAGAAATTACAGGGTGGTGGCGAGGTGGTACAGATGCCCGGAGGATCTAAACAGAATCTATCCAGAATCGTCACCTCTGTGTTGGAGGGGATGTGGGGGAGTGGGTTCCTATCTTCATATCTGGTGGAGTTGTCCGCTCATAGGTGTGTTCTGGCCGAGTTGGCGGACCTTTATCAGAGAGTCACGTCTGAGAATATAACACTAACGCCAGAACTGGCTCTGCTGAACTGTTCAAATATGTCTTTATCCAAATTTAAAAAAGGTTTACTGAGACATTTTCTCACCGGAGCTAGACACCTAATCTCAACTCATTGGAAGCGGATGGTGTGTCCCTCGCGTATGGATTTAATAGAGGAGTTGAATAAAGTGTGTAGACTAGAGGAACTAATCAACTTCTCGATATTTGATCCACAATTCATTGACAGACATTGCAAAATCTGGTCCCCCTGGATATTGTATCGGGAGTCTCCAGAGATGCGTACATGGCTCACAGAGGCTAACAAGAACATTTGAGAAATATACAACATACCCAAATGTATACATCACTCCAAGATATAATTGGTTGCGCAGGGTTTACCTATCTAGATGCTTGTCTACTAAGTCCTTTCCTCCCCTTTTTTCTTTTTCTTCTTTTCTCTTCTTTACTCTCTTTCTACATTCCTTACGAGTCCTATATCTTTTCTATCTTTTTGCCTCTCTTCCCTTGTTTTTCCCCTCCTAGTTCTTATGGGTATTAATCCTGTATTTGCTCATCATATAATTAGTGGGTTAGTTGGATATTACCCACTTTACTTATATTGCTTATTGATTTTGCTCACTATTATTGTATGAATACAGTTAAATTGTGGATTGGGAGCTGTTCAAAAGAAACATTTTGTTTCTGAGTTATAACCTCAGTGTTATTAATGATTATTCATATCTTTCTAAATAAAAATTGATTTACCAAAAAAAAAAATTTGAACCTCCCACTCCCGACTCCAAGATTTCTCCCGAGCTGCACCAATCCTCTTAGATGCTCTACCCTAAGAAATTAGGTCTACCCACAACTTACATAGTTTCAGATGTTCCCTAAAAACACATCTTTTTAGGGCAGCCTATCATGATCCCTAGTCAAAGTCATTTAGACTTAAGGGCCCATTACAAGCTACGATATCGTTAACGATATCATTGGTACGGCACGGTGAAACGACGTTATTGCGTGTGACACATAGATTTAACCAACAATAAGTCGGCTGATCGTTGATCGCAGGTTTATGAACCAGACCATAAATCAGTTGTTGATCGTTCGTTCAACCTGCAGCATCGGTGTGTGTGACACCTTGATAATGATGTCGTTGACGACTTTGCCTATTCAGAACTGAAGGACATAGGCGATCAAATGACCGCCAGTATCGTTCGCTTGTCGCGGAATCGTTGCTGCGTTCACTATATCAGTACGTGTGACACTTCACTAGCGATCACTGAACGACGTTCCAGCGATCTAGGTCAAGTCGGATCCTTGGTCAGAGCACTGAGACACTGAAGCGTGTAACGGGGCCTTTAGCCTATTCACTCCACCACACCCAAATGCATTAGAAATAATGGCTGATGGCCACTGATGCAGTTATTATCTATTCCTCATTTCCTCAAGATAGCTGCACCATCATTGTTAATAAGCACCTGTACTTTGTGTCACCCCCACCTCATTGTTAGATTTTAAGCTCTTATGAGCAGAGCCATCATTATTTTGCTATAATTATTGTATTTTTTTGATAACTGTTACTTATGACTGTATATGAACCTCTGAATTGTAAAGTGCTGTGGAATATGTTGGTGCTATATAAATAAAGATTATATTCATTGCTGGAATCAAGGTCTCTTTTCCTACATTATGCTGCTCTCCAATGAAGTAGTGAAAACTTGGAGGTAGATTCTCTTTAAGGCGATATGAACTCACGGCTCAGGCTCCAGCTGCTGTATTATCATGGCAGAGCTCATTGTCACAAGCCACAATCCCTGTCTCAGCATTTCACTGCAGTCTGAGACCATTATTTCTCACAACATTGTATACTATGATACTCTGTAGACCATAAGACACACAATATGTCTTCTCTAAGGAGTATTTAAAGGGAACCTGACCTCTACAAATGACCCCCCAGCCTGTTTTAAACCTGTCCCTGCACCATAGTAATCCATTTGTAACCCATTTGTAACCATCCCTTTCTGTCCCTAAAGCGCTATGTGAAAGTTTATAAAAGTAGTTTATTCACCTCTTATTCTGTAGCTTGATATTACATGTGAAGCCGCAAAAGGCGGGCTTGTGTGGCTCTCCCCGCCGCTGGCTTGTTAATTATGCACGCCCATATGGGCGTGCTATACAGCAGAGACATTGCTTGTCCTGCAAAGGGGCTGTACAGGCGATATGACGCGATTTTCATCATATCACCTGTACAGCCCCCTGGCAACACAAGCACAGTCTCTGCTGTATAGCACGCCCATATGGACGTGCATAATTAACACGCCGGTGGTGGGGAGAGCCACACAAGCCCGCCTTTTGCGGCTTCACATGTAATGTGAAGCTGCAGAATAAGAGGTGAATAAACTACTTTTATAAACTTTCACATAGCACTTTAGGGATAGAAAGGGATGATTATAAATGGATTACTATGGTGCAGGGATAGGTTAAAACAGGCTGGGGGGTCATTTGCAGAGGTCAGGTTCCCTTTAATGGGTAAGGCAGCATAGATTGAAACTCCAACTTTTGTTCATTCCATCAGTGTGAAAGGTAATAAAATTGTAGCAAAATAAAGCACAACGTTTTGGCTATATGACCTTTATCATGAATAAAAAGTAATAGATTGATAAAGGTCATATTTTTGTCTGTTGCTATATTGTTTTGCTCCTATTTTGTCTCGGAATCTGATGTAGTAAATGAATGATAATGATTTCACCTCTCTCTGGCGCCTTGAGTCCTTGGATAATCATTTATTTTCGGCGGGGTGGATAGTCGGGCCAAGTTGGCCCAGAGTCCTCCTTGTGGTGCTCGGGATTTTTCTCAAATATGCGGGTATTCGTGGTGATACTTGGTGCTGCCCTTTCACAGTTTCTTGTCTCTTGTAGCTGAATTACTCTAGTGCAAAATAAATCAACATTTAACATAAACTGTACAGGATTTAATTTTTAACTGTTTAAATGTTATTGTTTCTAATATTGAACCTAATAAGCAATTTGTAAAGTGTATTGTATATTGTGCAACCATTAATACCTAATTGAACATTCAATGCAGGGGATTAAGTGTGTTTAGTGAGTTAAAGTAAATGTGGAGGATGGGCCACTAGATGTGTTATATGTGGGTGGAAAACATGGAAATTCCCCATAACAAATAGCACTGCTTTTAGATAAAACCTCAGTAAACTTCCCTGATGACATATGATTCACATACTACCTTTCAGTGTTTCTTACTTATTTGGGAGGAGGGGGGTTAGATTTTGTTATCTTTACTAAAAAACAAAACAAGAAAACCATGCTCTTCACAGCAATGGTGGTAATGTGATGAGATAAGACCACCATCATACATTTCCTTCCACCCTGGTTATATGAACTTTTACTTAAAAGCACTATACACACTATTTGGTTTCCCTTGACCTTTCCCAGTCACGTTGGAAGGTTTAAAGATTGTAGAGCGCTCTCATAGATACTGACATACATACATACTGACTTCTAGCATTAAAATTGCACTATTTCTGCAATTTAGGCCCATGTCAGTATTATATGGTTAGTGCTCAGTCCGACCACGTATGTTCATCTGAACTGTAAGCCTTCATGTAAACTGAAGACTAATTGCACAATAGATGTGGGATTCAGCCTATGGCTAGGGTCACACTTGAGGCTGCCGGACCCGCTAAAATCTTTGCAATTTTGCCACAGCGCATAGTGGTAACGCTATAGCGCTGCCTGTGGAACGCAGCCCCATAGCAACCCGGTGTTTACCTTAGTAGTGGTCACACACCAAGCTGCAGGATGTGCGCGATAGCAGAGCGCACAGGAAAACGCTGCAGACAGCATTTTCCTGTGCGATCTGCTATCACGCATGTCCTGCAGCTTTGTGTGTGACCGATACTAAGGTAAACACCGGGTTTCTATGGGGCTGCGTTCCACAGGCAGTGCTATAGCGTTTCCGCTATGCGCTGCGGCAGAATTGCAAAGATTTTAGTGGGTCCGGCAGCCTCAAGTATAATCCTAGTCTAAGGCTGGTGTCAGACACATGGCATCTTATGTGAAAGCATTGGATGCGATATGCTAATAACACTGAGCTCAGGTTCTGCTGCAAGAGTGACTGAGTGTCATTCATTGTCATCCGATCCTGCAGTCATATCATCTCCTCCATTGCCTTATCGTATATGCACTACCCTCAGATGACATCCGAGTGCAGTTTGATGTTTCACCTGCATCCTTAGTCTTGTATGGGTGCGAGTGAGCTGAGACTCACTGACAATCACAGCATGCTGCAATTATTTCCTAAGTCTCGTTAAGGCTGAGGAAAAAAATTGCAGATCTGAGCTGCCCCATTGCCTAACAATGAACAAGTGCACTGCGAGTCCCCTAAAACCGGACATACGCATTAGGTGGCTGTCACCAAGCAATGTTTTACCAGGCACCATCCCTGCCTTCTCCACCATATGTGGCACCCCAGGGGTTAATGTGCCACAGTAACACCACAAAGGGTTAACTCCCCACACAACCACAACACTACACTTGCGCCTCCAGGCCAGAAGGGGGAGTTAAAGCTCCTTCCCTATATATTCTGGTTTGGAGGGGAAGTGGGGAAGAGCAGAGTGGTGGGAGGAGCTAATGTTGTTTACCTCAGAGTGACAGTTAGTCAGTTAGAGTTAGGCCCCTTTCACATCAGCGTTATTTGAAATCGCAGATGCGGTTGAAAAAACCGCATCTGCCGCGATTACCGCATACCGGCTGCACTTGTGGCACGGTTGCGGCAAGCCCCATACAATGTATAGGCGGGCTTGCGGCAGGTGCGGCAAGTGGGTTTTGGCACTTGGGCAGTGCGCACGACAACCGCGGCTGACGCGTTTTTCGCGGCCACACCGCGAAGTGCAAAACCGACTGCCGCACCTGCCGCAAGCCGCTAACATTGTATGGTTGCGAACTGTACGCATGAGCCAGTATGGGTAAGCGGCAGATGCGTTTTTTTCACCGCATCTGCCGCGATTTAAATAAACGCTAGTGTGAAAGCACCCTTAGTTCAGTTCCTGGGAGGACTGAGGAAGAAAGACTGGTGGTGTAAAGGGGCTGCCTTAGGCCTCTCCACAGCCTTTCTACCCACTTCCAGGCCCAGCCAGGGTC
The DNA here is from genome assembly GCA_033576535.1 of Allobates femoralis. NCBI lineage: Eukaryota > Metazoa > Chordata > Amphibia > Anura > Aromobatidae > Allobates > Allobates femoralis. The sequence continues at coordinate 461,756,080 of JARQOC010000001.1, forward strand.
TGAGGGAAGGAGTAAGAGAAACAGGAAAACACATCTGGGAGACTGAGTTACCACATAACTTGCCCCGGAGGAGCGCACAGACCGGATACCGGATCCGAAACTGTGACTGACACACGCAGCACAGTAAACACCGGACTAGTGGAGGTTATATATCTACACTGTACCTCAGCGAAGCAACACAGCGGGGTCAGAAATACAGAGGAAAGACTCAAGTTGTTTAGCAAAGGGGGTACCTGTGAGGAGAGACAGGGCCAGCAGCTCAGCTAAAGCAGAAGCAGGGCCACACACAAGGCGCATCAGTAGGAAGCTGAGACCCGGAGAGGGTGGGAGCAACCCAACCCCGGTACAGACTCCATGGACAGTACTTTACTGAATACCATCATCAGTAAAGTCCTTGGAAAACTGCAAAACTGTGAGTGTGTGTGATCCTTGTGCTCAAATTCTACTTCCCTCACAAACTACCATCATCTCCACTACTACCCTATCCTGCAACATCCATAGCATCAGTCATAGACTTTAACTACCACTGCCCCGGGGAACCAAGCTCTACCTGCCGTTACATCTACAGCTGCCAAACATCATTCCCGGAGTTCTGCAGCATCGGTGGTCCCCTCACTGACCACAACCCGTGGGTGGCGTCATGACAAACTCCCCTGTAAATATCCCCCCATTTACTTGCAGAAGGCGGGACACACGGGTCCGGTGATATTCCCAGCAGTACCCCGGTCTGGTACCGAGTACCCCGTCCCAGTGGACTCCACACATACGTGGTGAGTGGCCGCTCAGCCCTATTTGGGTAGTATATAGTTATAATCCACAATTTGATCAATTTAACAAAAATGTAATTGTAAAGATTGTGACAATTTGCAAACTAGTGTGGTTTTCACCTCCTGTGGCTGCTACTTGGAACCATAACCTCAGTCCAACATGTATGATATGTGAATCTTCTAAAATATTAAAAAAAGTTTCTAACTAACTGTATCTATTAGCAGTTAATACCAGAATGCAGTGTGCTCAAGTGACACTAATCACCTGGGTGTCACTAGGATCAGAGTGAAAAAAACATCATCAATGACTATATGTTTCCCCTAATATCAGCCCTACTGATTGTGCCTGCCAGATGCCAGTATAATGTTATGAGGGTTATTGCGCTCACAGTTTCTTCCTCATTTTATATAACATTTCTTTTACACGGTGGTTGGTATTGGTGTCATTGGTTTTATTTACTTTTAGGCTTACTTTCGGCCAATCAGACAATATCCAAATATTAAAAAGTAAAAGTAGTCACACAAAATATCTACGTCTGATTAGAAACTGCTTACAGTGACTTGTTCTGAAAGTTCTCATAGTGACACAGCCATTTTATTCCACTTATAATGTATAATGCGGCAACCGGCCTCTAGGGGGAGACATTTATTAACAAATTGACTACACAGTTCTTTTAATGCGCAGGGAGACGATGATACGTAAAACGTAGGGTAGATCAATGTATAATAATAATAATCTTTATTTATATAGCGCCAAAATATTTTGCAGCACTTCACAATACAGAGGTTCATATTTAATTTAATGTATAGTTGTTTCATGTGACATTCAGCCCTTTATACATAATAGCAAATATAGAAATACATCTAATATTTTGCAAATCGAACAAGATGTTTTTCTATCACTATTTTGTACGTGCATCAAGTCTTTCATAAGAAATAGATGTTCCTAAATCACAAAATGTGGGGATTTTTCTAATTTAGTCCTACACAGCTTGAAAATACAAATTCTTACTGACAAATCCCTGATTATTTTGAATATATAATAATTATTCGTTCCAGCAAGTGAATTATTACTACATAACTGCAATCTAAAACTGGAGGGAGAGGCGGCATTACCTTGCTTCTGATAATTGTGGGTAGTCACATGTATTTTGTTCCCTAATCTCCAATCCTTCAATTTTCAGCATTAATCTAAGCAAATAAATTCTCTTGCTTGTACTATACAGCAAGTTTTACAAGAATTACAGAATTCGTTTTAATATACCAGAATTACCAATATATTTCCATTTATTTATTATTATCCTTCACTTATGAACTCCTAAAGATTGGCTCTGAACCTGAGCTAAAGTTCTCATTTTATCAGCTCTATTAATATCTGTCCTAATAATGAATAGTAAACTCCCATCAGCAGGACCGATGGCCCTCATAATCTGTAGATTACACATCAGTCCTGTTACAGTATGAACTGAATACTCATTCTTTATGGACCATTCTAGATGTAGTCAGGTTCCAAAGAAAAATGCCATTTGTTGCCAGTATTATTAGCCATTATCAATCCCTTATTATTTGATGCTTGACCTTCATATAGGTCACTTTATTAGAGATAGAATATCAACCGTATGTGGTCATGTATAGTAACATAAGAGCAGTTTTAAATAGCATTGTTACCCCAGAAATAATGTTATGTTCTTTATCTACTATTACTTCTATGTTCTATCTATCTATCTATCTATCTATCTATCTATCTCTATCTATCTTCTATCTCTATCTATCTATCTATCTTTATCTTACATATATATCTATAAATATATACGGTATATATATATATATATATATATATATAATATATAAATGTATATATATATATATAGATATACAAAAAAGAAGGAGGAGCTGCTGTTTAGATTTGCAGTTTCCATATATATGTATATGTAGAGAGATCTATTATCTATCTATTTTATATTTATCTATCTATAAATCTATCATTATCTATCTATCTTCTATCTATTGTATTATCTATAATCATTATATTGTCATATATATTATATATATATAATATATATATTATACATAGACATATATCCATATACATATAAATATACGGTAGATATATGTATATATAGAGAGTATATAAATATATTAATGTTTTGTGTATGTATTATATATTCTTTGTATAAATGCTAAAGCAGTAAAGTTTAATAGTCCATCATATGAGTATGTACATGCCACGTATGTAAACAATATTACCAATGACTTGGAGTAGTTTTCCCTATGGAAAAATATTTGGTCTTTAATAATGAGAATCCTTGTAATAAAAAATATTAGAATCTGATTCGGATCACCTGAATGGGTGTTTTTACTTATTCACATAATAAAGCTGGAAGATTCAATAACCTAAGTCTTTAAAGTTGAAATGATATCTGAACATCGTCATTTTCTGTAACAAAATGAATGAAGAATGTTAATGGATCATGAACAGAAACGGCTCAGGATGGATAAGGTGTTGGATTTTGAGACCACATAAAGCAGATATTTAACCACGTATATGCCAGTGACGTCCCTGTACTTGTTAGTTTGTAGAACAGTGAATGTACATATCCAGCGTTGCCACATTAGTATATTCTTACTTTCCCTATGTTATCAGAATCCTCTGGAAAGTGATATATCTGGTTTCAATGTCTGTAGAATGAGTGAATGATGCCGATGTGATCACAAGAATTGAAATAGCACAACCGCGCAGACTCCACACAAATAAATAACTATAGAATAACCGATAACGATTATGTGCTGCTATGAGTGTGTGTTCACCGATTACTCATCCTCAGTTCTGACAGTGTTCTTCATTATATACACGTGCAGTTAGTTGTCTCTCTATTAGGTGTGGTTAGAGGTAAGGATTCGTTAATACAAATTTAGAAATAATTCAATACACCTTCTGGTTTTACCATGGAGATTCTATTTTCAAGATCGGACCCTCATAATAATAGTAATGAATGGTTAATGATAATAGCAGGAAAACCAAGAAAAGTTGTTACATTCATTATCAGGACTCATCTTGCATAATTAATAATATACGTATATCCGTGCCAGAAAGGTATGTCTTTCCATGCACACATCTATGTAACCTCGGATGAAAAGCTGTGCATTTATAGGCATTCATAATTTTAATATTATCTCCTCTGCACAAAAATACAACAACATAAAAATCAAAACAACAAATACTAAAGTTGACCCATGTGTGAGATATTGTGATGACGCACATATCACATACACTATTTGTTTATATCACATCCTGTCTGTTCCTAAATGGTTGTAAAGGGGAAACAATTTATCACAATACATATTTTCACCACCAAACAATATAAAACACCCAATAAAAATGACTAAATCATAATAATTAATTTACAAAGTTAATATTTTAATATACTCAAGGATAAATAGCCTAACAGTTACTGTAATTATGCAACACACAGAAAAAAAGAAATCTTGAATCACGTTCTAACTCTTATCTGGATATCAGAAAGCGCGATATGAGCAAGAGTGAAAACATAACTCCTAATCTATGTGACCTATAGGGTTAGATCAGTAATAACAAGGCTCTGGATTCGGAGTCTGAAGCTATTTATAACCTCAGTCGGCAGCGATCTCTCTGCTGTATGGAATATTCTGTGCGCAGGGTGAAATCTGTACTAGGATTATTCCTAACAAATTAAGGGGACGGAAGCACGGACGTCAGTTTTAAGTTGCCAAAAACGTAAATAACATATTGACCTTTCATTCGTTGAGATATGAAAGTGGTAAATATTTCTAGTGTTGAGTTTAGCGCAAGTTTTTCCCTTTGTGGTTGTGACACTTACATCATGTTACCATTAAAAGTAAATCGTTTTCCTATGTACTTGTGGTGCATCGTCTCAATACGAGTATTAACGTCCCTGTGGGTGCACATTTCACTAGTTATGGTAAAACTAAAGCTCTTCACTAGTAAGATAAGCCGGAGATAGTGATGACCCATTCAGTGCTCTCAACAGGAAAAACTCGCCCAACGTCACACGTCGTAACTTGTTTAAAATTCAATCACACTTTTAAAAGGCACCAAAATTTACCATGTGTAAAAATAGCAAAACAGTAGCTGAGAGGTCCGTATGACTGTAATCTACAGTTACATATGCCTGAGTGTATAGGGTCAAAGTAAAATATATCTTTATATCGTGTTAGCCAGTAGATAGAAAAATCTTAGAATCTCAGAGTCTTCAATGGTTGATACCTTTTAATGGCTAACTGGCAAGATGGTAAATAATAGCAATCTTTCGAGACACTACGGTCTCTTCATCAGGCTCATAACAACACAAAATCTGAGGCGTCACATATTTATACACAAGGCATACAATAAATAGTGCAGTATATAACACAAGTGACGTGAAGCAGATCTATCCGTGTAGGATGGGAACAAACAGTTGTGTCATCTCAATCTCAATCGATCTCAATCAGAGGACTATAAAACTTTCATATCTCTTATCTATGAATCTATGAACTGCTCCAATATTTACTGCCACAACTGATTGTCCCCATCCCATACTGATAAATCGGCTTCACATCACTTGTGTTATTTACTGCACCATTCCCATGTCTTGTTGTGTATTAATATGTAACTCTTCAGATTTTGTGTTTTACCATACCAGATAAAGAGACCTAACTAATCTTGAAATCTTGCTATTACAATCTTTTCAGTTAGCCATTAAAAGATATCAAGCAAGCAGGACTCTCAGCTTTTTTACTTTAGCGCATGGGAGCAATTCTGTCTTTTTAACAGACTTATATCTCCCAAAATTTTACATTATATATATATATATATATATATATATATATATATATATATATATATTCCATGTATTCACTAGGGTTTTTCTGGATCAAGAATTTGCAGACGCAGCGACCAACATCCCTTCCCTTTTTCCTAGAACATGTCCGGTGATGCTTTGAAAATCCAAGCTCATATGAGATATTGAGATTTTAGTTACTTTGCATTTTGTCCCTTGGGTTTTCAGGGGGCACTAAAGAAGAAGTAGGCCATGTGCACTTGTTTCTGTAGTGTGTGCTTGATATTAGGCCATGTTCACACCATCAGTATTTAGTCATGGGATCGTAGGCCCTATCCAATACCCTTATAACTGTACAGCCGATAAATGAGACTCTAACTCCAAGTGGCATGAAATGGCCAAGAGGCTTTTAATAGGGTTACATAAATTAATTAAAACACATAAATATAATAATTTATTTAACAAAAACCTCCGGTAATTCAAATGCCATTTCCAGCTAATAATATGTAGCCCATGTAGTTCCCGCTCTATTTGATGTCGGGACTTTCCAATATTTTACATAACTAAGCCTAAATCAGGAGTGGAACAAACAGAGGAAAAGTGCAATAGAAGCATGTACTCCACATCTGTATTTTTTACCCACGTATGGTTTTGGCTACAAATACTCGTATAAAATACTGGCCAAATCCTGAATGTGTGAACATTCCCTTAATGTAGTAAGTGTTTGAACACCAATGATATATTTCCCATTGACACTGAAAGTACCAATATGGTTATGTTAAACAAAAGGAAACTAAAAATGAATGTTAAGAGAATGGAAGTAACATGGATAGATGTAAAAAATATACAGTATGTTAAAATGAAGTGAAAATATGTGGAAATTCAATTGTGTGTGCACCCTAATACCTTCCGTCACTGAAAGTCCAAGTTCTTCAACTCAGAGGCCTGGATATCTTGTTTCTTCACCTCAGTTGCTGTATAGGTAGCCAGCCATCCCACATCGGACGATGATCCCTGAAGTGTTGCTGGTTTCAGACACTCGTTTCACTTTTCAAACTTTTTTCTTTATATGCAGCTCAATTTCTGCTAACTCTCTTTATATGTTGTATATGTAAATGAGAGTTAAATGCTTTGTACTAAGTAGGATGTAAGTGGGTTGCATCCCGCGTGTCTCCCCGTGTGCATTTATTCCATTAGCTGTGGTTAATACACAATCTTGTTCCCCTGACTTTTCACTGATTTCGTTTTTAGTCACTGGAAAGGCGCAGACCTACACATTGTGTGAAGATCTGTCATGCCGTATCTTGATTCATCTCTATGTATGACACACTGTGCATATGCTGGTAAATTTAGTTTTGTCCCCCAGGAATAGTAAATAACATGAACCTGCAGCTGGCAGGTAGACGGTAATATCATTTTGGCTGTTTACAGTAATATGTTTGTGGCTTTGATTAGTCTGTAAATGCATTGTGTGTTGGATTCTCGACACTGCACTGAATATAAGCTTCCTGAATAGAAGCATTTCTGGTTCTAATGTATAAACAGCTGTATGGCCGCAGACACGTGTCTGCTCTCTATATCTACCTTCGCTGTTCTAATCTTACATTTATAAGTGTTGAGGCTTTGAATACTTACAGGCATATTATTGTGAAAAATACCAACATTGCTATGTTCACAAAAACTTGCCACATGATCATGTGAAATTTTGATTGACTAACATTTTAACTTCTTTTTCCTTTCTATTTTGACTTGGACCAAAAATATTACATCTCATATAAGCATGTATCTGAGTGCTATAATAGGCAAGTGCCCAGACATACCCTAAGGTCTATGTAATATTAAAAATGGCTGGCACACCTCTATGTTAGGTGCTAGCTGGAAAAATACATAACGTTACTAGATAAATATCCGCTGCACACCAACATCAGAAATTCTAGTGAGAAAAAAGCTAATGGCGGACATGTATTAATGCACAGTGTGAACTGGAGCAAAAGGCACAGTAGAAAACTACTCAAAGCTTATGTAAAGAATAACATGAGAACTTAGCTGATGTGATGGCCATGCCATCCGAGCCCGGTAACCGCGGCAAGGTCTCTCATTCAACCGGGTCTTACTCTAGTCGCCTTATGTCTGCAGTGTGAACTTGCGTGTATGGGTATATGCCACTAAATGCAATTAAAACCTGCTTTTAAGGGGTGTGACTGGAACCAAAGCTACAAATAAAATGCAGAATCTCCTTGCGGCTACAGCGCAGGGCGAGGGTGCACAGTCCAAAAAATAACTATATGTAATATTAAAGATGGCTGGCACACCTCTATGTTGGGTACTAGCTGGAAAAATACATAACGTTACTAGATAAATATCCGCTGCACACCAACATCAGAAATTCTAGTGAGAAAAAAGCTAATGGCTGACATGTATTAATGCACTTTGGGCTGAAAAACTCGGCTTATACGCGAGTATATACGGTACATTGTCAATCACTATTTCCTCTACGTATCCCAATAAGCAAACCAGTGGTTCCCTGGGTATAACACATCTATAAGCGCCCTCTATCCTGTTAAGAACTGTGATCCAAAAGGCTGACAGTCTGGGCATGACCACATCATGTGAAAAATACCCGCCTCTTCTCTCATGCATCGTGGACACTCAGAGTCAGGCCGCAGACCCATCTTGAATAACAGTATCGGGGATCTATACACCCTATGTATTACATACAGGTGAGACAACCTGGCCGGTTCGCTCACAGACAGCTGAGGCACTCCCTCCAACACACTTTCCCAAACCTCATCAGTAATGTGCCCCACTTCTCTTTCCCACTTAGTCTTGGTTCTAATCAGGTGTTTGAGTAAGAAGGAGTGCAATAGATCCTTGTATGTGCTGGAGATGACCCCCCTCGAGAGGCCACCACCACAGACATAATCTAAAACTAAATCTGCCTGTAACGACAGGCTTTCCTTCGCATTTTGCGCCAAAATGGCGTGTTTCAGTTGTCCGTAGTGGTACCACTCAGAGGGAGACAATCCAAACTCTTCTCTCAACTGCGTGAAGGGCTTCAGTCCCCGTTGAGTAAGGATCTGAGACATGTATATAATACCTTTTCGTACCCATTCCACTAATGTACCTGCCATTTGCTTTTAATAACACAACTTACTTCCCCTCTGGTGACTCATAACAGGACTGGTCATGGGATGTGTCTTTAGTCTCTAGATAATTAGGAGATCTACAACTTTTAGGATATCTTCACCTGTGGAGCTCCCAGGCAGAAGATTTTACCACCACATTTTCTTTCCATATATAGAATATATATGTATTGTCATCCATCTGCCCGATATTAATTTGGAGCTTATAGGCAGGCCTCACTGTTATGAAAAAATGCATGCTCTTCAGCTCAGGATCACACTGCAAAAAATATACAGTACCTATCATAAATATCGGATCAATAAAAATCCCAGTATGTGTAAGAAAGATGCTTTGATGACAGGAAGCTTATGCCTGGGAAGGCAATTCTCATCCTGTTTGTAAATAAATCTTAGTCTTGCTGTCTTTCTCTCAGGCACTCCTCTGCTGTAATTACCTGTCTACACCAGGGGGTCCTAGCTGAACAGTTATAGTATTATCTCTCGCTCTCTTCCTCCAGTTATTATTAGTTTCCCTCTCTCTAGCTATACTTAATGCCATATGTGTATTGTTGGGGTAGATAGGTAGTCTGAAGAGAGCAGAGAGATGTCTTTTTAATATTCCATTTTCTCTAAGACAAAGACTATTTGATAGCCATACCTTTAGACCCTCACTATGGAAGCAAAATAAGGGAATTTTTTTTGAGCTTCCAAATTGGCTTTCTTTTTAGCCTGCTTTATGAAGCTTTCACCAAGCAAACACCTACTGCTCAACATTCTCCCATTCTTAACAGTATTAGGCTAAGGTCAGACTAGCGTCATGCATGCGCTAAAAGCCAGCATTTTTTGTGTGCAAATGTGGAAAAATGCAGGCGTTAACGCACCCATAAGCTCCAATGCAAAGAACGCATTGCAAAAGTGCAATGCGTTTGACGCTATGCGTTTTTGCAAAAGCACCAAAAAATGCAGTCTGCAGTGTTTTTGGGGGCTTTTTCAAAAATGCATATGTTTTTTTAACATGGGAGTCTATGGGAAATGCTTGCATTAACGCATGGTACATATATGTACCATGCGTTAACGCAAGCATTAATGCAGGCACTAAAAATGAAAAACCATGCCATGAAAATGTCAAGGGGAAAAACAGGATCCATTAAAGCATCCTTCCAATGGATGCCAGGTCCCAAATGTGACCCTAACTTTAGAGCTACAAGTAGCAAAGGTTTATGGAAAAAGAAAAAAAGTTTTTTGCTCACCCCTTTGTGTCCTCTTTTCCTTGTTCCAAGCAAGCAGATCCCATTCCAATCAGGTGGTGCACGGAATCAGATGTGGACAATCCGATGTTTAATCCATGCCAGACTTTCATAGGAAGGACCAGTTGCTTTTTATGCCATTGTAACAACATAATGCACTTCAACAAACACACACTTTCTTTATCCTTTACCAGTCAGATACTCTGAGCCCCAATCTTATGGGTGTATTGGTCAACACATTGAACCTGTGGCAAGAATTTGCTAGATTGCAATGGTAGTTCTGTTGTGTTCAGTTTCGAGTGCCATGACAAATAGGGTATTCAGTGTGGCTGGCGGATTTGTCACACCAAAGCGTACCGAGTTATCTCCACAAGGGTGGAAAACCTAACATTTGCCAACATGAATATATGCAGTCTTTCATGCACCAACAGCTTATGCCAATGGTTAAATTGGCCATACGATCTGTCTGTCTGCTTGTCATCTTCACTGTTCTTCTGCCGATAGTACTAATAGACCACATAACTCCCTGCCATCTATACTGTAGTACTGCTTTTGCTGGGGATTCCTTTGCTAACCCTTAACTGCCAAGCACCTTCTTTCCTGCCCCATCTTAATCCTTTGATGTGCTGCTCTGGCCAAACTATTGCACAGTCCAACGAGACACACACTTCTGACAATGTGTATTTTAGTCCTAGATAGTATTATTGATTCTGAGAAAAGTACAAATGTTTTGTACCTTAACAAACAGCTTTCAAAATAGAGCATATTTTTATACATATAGAAAAAGGTGTAGAATCCGGTGCCACAAAATTCCTTTTTATTTTCAAAATAAAAAGGAATTTTGTGGCACCGGATTCTACACCTTTTTCTATTGCTACTGGTGGTTGCCAAGCCACTTTCCGGTTTGCCTGGGAGTCCTGGGAATATTAGGTGGTTGGCGCTAGTCCTTTTTTTTTTGATTTGCATATTTTTATACAGCTAGGTGATAAGTCATAACTTCTTGACATTCACAGTAATACTCTCATTTTGTCTCCCAAACAAAGGGGATCATTTTTGGAAGGTTAACAAAAATGCTTTTGTATTTGCCTAATCATTTTGTAATTATCAAGCCAGTTGCATACCTCCAAAAAAGTGATAATTGTTTTAACTTCAATTTGAGAGGACATTATTTATTCATATTTAAAATAGTATAGTAAACTGGTTTTGTCTCCCTAATGAAAGGGATAATTTTTGGATGACTTGTGCAAAAGTAACTGCTTCTTCTTCATTTAGCAAAGTACAAAGCTCTTTATACTCCCCAAACAAGGATATATATTTGTTGCATGCATCTGACCAACAAATTGATAGTTTTTGGACTGGTTATACAATGTAGGTATCTGAAAAAGCCTAATAATGCAGTGTTGTTAAATATCCAGTTGTAAATTTCTTAAGGCCCCGTTGCGCTTAGCGACGCACCAGCGATCCCGACAATGATACCACCTGGTAAGGATTGCTGGAGCGTCGCTACGTGGTCGCTGGAGCTGTCAAACAGTCAGATCTCACCAGCGATGCAGCAACGATACGGCGGTCGTTGGGACACTGTCACTCAGACCTGTAATATTGAGGTCGTTGTCCCCGTCAAACACACTGATGCATGCTGTCCAGCGGGAGCTCGAAGATCAAAAAATGGTCCAGGACATTGTAATGAGGTGTACAATTCAGATTGTATTATTGAAATTGAGACTGAAACGAACTGTGCACAGTCCGCACTTGTCCACCAGGGGGCATCAGTGGACTGTACAATCACAGAGGGTGGAAAGCCCCCACCATCTCTGTTGTTTACCCAGGAAGTAAAAGGAGAAAAACAGTGCAGATCCAGAGAGCGCAGCCAGGACAGACATAGGGCTCTTTTGCAGCCAGATTCTTGGGAAGAAATACCCTGTGAAGATCGTTGCTGCAACCCCCGGTCTGCAGGACCTTGCCTTACCAAGGATCCCACTCAAATTCAGGACATTGCCTCCGGAATTCAGGACATTGCCACTGGATTACATGTACAGGGGCTGTGACTGACATAAGGGAGCCATCTGTGCTACTGTGATCTCCCTTCTGCTCATCGGTTTGCCCCGAGACTGAGAGAGACTAACAAAGAAAGATTCTGTTACCTCCGGAAGGAGACCACAGAAGAAGACTGAGGAGTTTCCCCCTTCAGCGCTGCACCGGGACCCGTCATCGTGAGATCCCCAGGCCTGCTACGTGGGAGAGACACCTTCTTCTGTGATAGACTGGTACGTGATTTTAGGGAAAGTTAGGGAAAGATATCTCCATTGTTGTGGTTTTTTTCTTTGCTAGCTGCGTACCCGGAAGAAGTGAAGATCCAGAGACCCCACCATATACATGTGTGCAGCTAGATCAGTTGACTGTTATAGACATGTTTTACAGTAAAGAAATGTTACTACCGGTTAAATCTGAGTATGGGGATTCTGTTGAGAAAGATCATACACACACACCCGCGGCCTTACCACCGGTCGCTACATCTGGCGTAGTCGGCAGGATGTGTGATCAACAGAATCTCCTCCCGGTAGTAACTTATAACCGGACAGCTCCCCCGGCATCTATTGTCAATCAGGTGAGGAAGTTTAACGGACGGAACTATCCTGTAACTGAATGGACCGAACAACTTAAGATAGTGGGGGAGATGTATAACATTGATCCTAAGACCTTAGCAGAAATGGCCATGCTAACATTAGAGGGGGAAGCGTGGACGACAGTCAGGCTGGAGACGGTTAGGGGCCAGCGTACGTTGGATGACTTGGTGCGGGTGCTGGAGAACACCTATGGGCCGACCACATATGCGGGAACATTACGGTATATGTTCTTCCGGCGTACGCAACTCGAGTCGGAGGACATCCCTCAATATGCCAACGCCCTCCAAGTACTGCTTGAACAAGCCTGCAGGAAAAAAGAACAGATAGCTAGTACGGGCGCCCGTGACCTGGTGTTGAGAGATCAATTCGTGACTGGATTAAGAGACCCGTACCTTAACCGCTCACTGCAAGATCTACTCCGGATAAATCCGGCCCTTACGTTCGCTGAGGTTAAGCAAGAAGCGATAGAACGTTCGAGAGGACCTGTCATGGAGGCCCAGACTTATACCGCGGCTTGCAGGTCCATAACTGGTATCAGAACCCCGAACAGTGACACGGAAGAACTGAAGCAGATGGTGGCAGAGTTGCAGAAACAGGTGTTGCAGCTCACCCTGGACCAACAGGCGGACAGGCAAGCGAGACAACAACCCAGCCGGCCGATGGGAAGATGCTGGACATGCGGTGATCCCCGCCATAGAGCAAACCGTTGCCCCCAGAATGTTCAAGTTCATCCACGGGCCGATATACCGGAACCAGCAAGTCATGCCCCACAACAGCGGCCACCTTTAAACTAGACGCCCCTGCCAAAGAGGCTCACTCGGCAGGGGAGGCCAAAGAGAGGGGTGTAGGAAAACAGAGCCAGCCACGGAACAAACTTGCATCAAACAGCCCTACCCTGGAAGTATTATTGGAAGGGACCGCCGTGCAAGGATTAATGGATACTGGGTCCCAGGTATCCACCATCTCCGAGCAGTTTTACGAAGAGTATCTGAAGCCGCGGGTTGCCTATGACCCTGATACTACTATCAAGATCAAAGCAGCCAATAATCTACCCATTCCGGTGACGGGAGTTGCCTGGATGAACACCGAAGTGTGTGGGCAAGATCTCGGGAAGAGAGGGATAATCGTGGTCAGGGAAGGCTGTGGATCAGAAACGCCCATGATTATTGGGATGAACATCTTGAAAGACCTGAATCTTGTGTTGGTTACCAAGAGGGGGCCCAAGTACTGGCAAGAAGTGACCACACATAGGGCCACCCGCCGAGCCTTCCAACAAGTGGTCCGGACCTGCAATCTCCAGCGAATGACAGAAAAACAACTGCCGCTAGCCACGATCACCGTACCCCGCCATACTAGGATAACTTTACCTGCTGAGAAGGAGACCATTATCTCGCTACCCCTTAGCACCACAAGACAGCTCGAAGGCGTGGAGGTGCTGATTGAGCCGCGCACCCCGAAGGAAGGGAAGCTGAACCCCCTAGTTGCTCGAACGCTAGCCGTTGTGAGAAAGGGGAGGATTCCTGTCAGGCTGGGTAACACGGCTAACGTGAGCGTCGACCTAGAGGCTGGGACACAACTCGCCCGAGTTTACGCCCTAACCGAAGAGGTGAACCCTATGAACCCCCTCCAGTTTGCACCGTCTACAGAGGGAGATTGGACAGTGACGGTCTCTGCCATGGCCGCTGTCGCGAGTGACGTCAACGCGGGGCGAGAACTACGAGAAAAGTGCCAGTTGGACATATCCCAATACTCCAACCAAGAAGTGTCCCAGGTGGAAGAGTTACTTCAAGAGCACCAGGCGTCCTTTGCCCGGCATGACACCGACTTTGGATGCACCCCCAGTATCAAGCACGAAATCCCCACAGGTGATACCGCTCCTATCCGTGAAAGGTACCGCCAAATACCTCCCCAACAATACCAAGAAGTGAAAAACCTCCTGAATTCCATGTTACACGCTGGAGTGGTACGAGAAAGCCAGAGCCCCTGGGCTGCACCAGTGGTGATAGTCAAGAAGAAAGACGGGTCCCTGAGGTTCTGCGTGGACTACCGCCGTTTGAATGCTTGCACCATCCGGGACTCATACCCTTTACCAAGGATCGAAGAATCCCTGACAGCCCTGAAGAAAGCTAAATATTTTTCGTCATTGGACCTGGCCAGCGGCTATTGGCAGGTACCTATGCACGAGAAAGATAGAGAAAAGACTGCTTTCATCCTACCCATGGGCCTGTACGAGTTCGACCGGATGCCCTTTGGCCTGAACAACGCGCCGGGGACCTTCCAGCGACTGATGGAGCGCTGCCTGGGGGACTTCAACTTCGACTTCACCCTCATTTACCTGGACGACATCGTAGTCTATTCGGCCACATTTGAAGAACACCTGCAACAGCTGGGCCGTGTGTTTCGTAGGTTGAGAGAACATGGCCTGAAGTTGAAACCCAGCAAGTGCCGTCTTCTGCAGCCCGAGATCAATTACCTGGGTCACCGGATCTCGGCCGAAGGTGTACAGCCGTCTTCGGAGAAAATAGCCGCCGTGCGGGACTGGCCACAGCCTACGAACGTCAGAGAGGTCCGGGCCTTCCTGGGGTTGGCCGGTTACTACCGCCGGTTCGTGAGAAACTTCGCCCGGTTTGCTGCACCCTTGCACGAACTGCTTCGAGGGACCACCAACGGCCCCAGAGGACGACCCATCAGCTGGGGACCCAGCCAGGAAGAATCCTTCCAAGCCCTAAAGGGTGCCTTGACTTCACCTCCCATCCTTGCATATGCAGACTACAATCTCCCTTTCCAACTACATACCGATGCCAGTCTACAGGGTCTAGGGGCAGTACTTTCACAAGTACAAGAAGGCAAGGAACGTGTCATAGCCTATGCCAGTCGGTCCCTACACGAGGGCGAGAAGAACCCCACCAATTATAGCTCGTTCCGGCTGGAGCTATTGGCCCTAACATGGGCTATGGCGGAGAAATTTGCGGGATACCTCACAGGGACGGAAGTACTGGTCCTGACCGACAACAACCCGTTGGCCCACTTAGAAAATGCAAAGCTCGGAATCATGGAGCAGCGTTGGATGGCTCGACTCTCTAAGTTCAACTACAAGATCAAATATAGGGCTGGGGCTGAGAATCAAAATGCGGACAGCCTGTCTAGAGTGTCATACCCCTTACTTACCAGAGACCGGGATGAAGAACTAGAAGGAGACGAGACGCCCGACTTTGCAAGGCTTGCCCAACAGATGATGGATTACTGCCAGTTCGTTGTGGGCGAAGTTGGAACTCCAGTGGGGGTCACACTGTGTCCCCAAGAGTTGTGCAGGCTCCAGGACCAGAACCCTGAATGGGCCCTACTCAAGCAATGGGTGAAGCAACAGCAGAAGCCCTCCTCCGAAGCACGGTCACGACTGTCTACCGGAACCTTGACCCTGCTCAGCCAGTGGGACCGGCTGGTTCTGAGAGAAGAAGTACTATACCGGAAGGTTCTCTTGTCTCACATGCTGGAGGAATGCACACAAGTTGTAGTACCTGCCCAGTTAGCCCGTGAGATGGTGGCCGAAGCCCACAAAAGGAATGGACACTTCGGAGTAGATAAGACGTTTCGGTGGATTCAACAATCTATCTATTGTCCGGGGCTCCGCAAGCTGGTTGAAGACGTCTGCAGAACCTGTCGCACCTGTGAACTGCACAAGTCCACCGAACAGCGTGCACCTGTCCAGACGATTAAAACCTCCAGGCCTCTTGAGCTGTTGATGGTGGACTATCTGCTGATCGGGACGGCGAGCAGTGGCTATCAATACTGCCTAGTCATGGTGGACCACTTCACAAAATTCGCCGTCGTTGTTGCTACCAAGGACCAGACGGCCGAATCGGCTGCACAGGCCATCTGTCGACAGTTCATCCACGTCTATGGGTGTCCGGAGAGGTTACACTCCGACCAGGGGGCTTGTTTCGAAGGCAGAGTCATCGAGGAGCTGCATCGGATGTATGGGATCCAGAAGTCGAGGACCACTCCTTACCATCCACAAGGGAACGGTGCATGTGAACGCTTTAACCGGACCCTACTCCAGCTGATCCGCACCTTGGCCGAAGATAAGAAAGATCGATGGCCCCAATTCCTTCCAGATCTAGTATGGGCCTACAACAACCAGGTCCACTCCGTGACTGGCTACACCCCACACACTCTTCTCTTTGGCCGCCCAGGAAAAGGGGTCCATGACCTGAACCTATTCCGCCCAGAAGAAGATGTCTGCCATAACTACCCCTCCTGGCTAAATGCTCACCGACAGAAGATGGAGACTGTACACCGGCTGGTGAGTCAACAAATCCGGGGCCAGAAATATGCTGACCCACTCCCCGTGCAAGAGAAACCCTTAAAGTTGGGACAGCTAGTCTTGCTCCGTATTAAGAAGCCTCAAGGGAAACTTCGAGCCAAGTGGGAGACTGAAGTCTACCGGGTAATCGAACGGCCTTACCCCAATGGACATGTATACCGAGTGCGGGGTGAAGACAGCCGCAGCACCCGCACTGTGCACCGAAATATGTTGCGCCCCTGCCGCTCCCGGCCTGACTCCCCTCCCACAGTAACCGGAGGGGGTGACGCTGCCGACATGACTGACACCACGGACATTTCTCAACATAGAGATCACGTCGACTCTGAGACCGGTGACCCACCTACACAGACCAGTCCCTCTCCCGGAGTACTGACTGGAGTGGGGCGTAAAGACAGTGACGAGGAGGGGAACAACCGACCCTTGCGACGCACTGACCGCACCACTGCTGGGATCCCGCCCGGACGGTCTTACAGGGACCAGTATGTATGGCCCACTTCTCAACCGACCCCTGTGACAACTACAGTCATCGCCGCCTGGGAACCGACGGTAGTTGACAGGGACTGCCAACCTTTAAGTGGGGGGGTATGTAATGAGGTGTACAATTCAGATTGTATTATTGAAATTGAGACTGAAACGAACTGTGCACAGTCCGCACTTGTCCACCAGGGGGCATCAGTGGACTGTACAATCACAGAGGGTGGAAAGCCCCCACCATCTCTGTTGTTTACCCAGGAAGTAAAAGGAGAAAAACAGTGCAGATCCAGAGAGCGCAGCCAGGACAGACATAGGGCTCTTTTGCAGCCAGATTCTTGGGAAGAAATACCCTGTGAAGATCGTTGCTGCAACCCCCGGTCTGCAGGACCTTGCCTTACCGAGGATCCCACTCAAATTCAGGACATTGCCTCCGGAATTCAGGACATTGCCACTGGATTACATGTACAGGGGCTGTGACTGACATAAGGGAGCCATCTGTGCTACTGTGATCTCCCTTCTGCTCATCGGTTTGCCCCGAGACTGAGAGAGACTAACAAAGAAAGATTCTGTTACCTCCGGAAGGAGACCACAGAAGAAGACTGAGGAGTTTCCCCCTTCAGCGCTGCACCGGGACCCGTCATCGTGAGATCCCCAGGCCTGCTACGTAGGAGCGACACCTTCTTCTGTGATAGACTGGTACGTGATTTTAGGGAAAGTTAGGGAAAGATATCTCCATTGTTGTGGTTTTTTTCTTTGCTAGCTGCGTACCCGGAAGAAGTGAAGATCCAGAGACCCCACCATATACATGTGTGCAGCTAGATCAGTTGACTGTGTTATAGACATGTTTTACAGTAAAGAAATGTTACTACCGGTTAAATCTGAGTATGGGGATTCTGTTGAGAAAGATCATACACACACACCCGCGGCCTTACCACCGGTCGCTACAACATTCCAACACGATCGACGATCTCACAGCAGAGGCCCTGTCGCTGCTACTTGTCACACAGCGAGATCGCTGACGAGGTCGCTGTTGTGTCACAAAACCTGTGACGTATCAGCAATCTTGCTAGCGATGTCGCTTAGTGTGAAGTACCCCTTAGTTACCATATATTTTTTCCTAGCTAGATGGGTTAGAGATATTTGCACATTAATAAGACTGTGTTTGCATTACAGAGTTCAAAAATTCTTTGACTCCAAGGGGAGCTCACTTATTTTACAGGCAAATAGAGGCATTTTAATTATGGGATTTGCACAAATCAGCGTTTTGGGGAAAATTTGGCAAAGTAAGCAAATTTGAAATTCAAAAGATTGAGCGATCTCTAAAATTGAGATTTCAGAATATCAACAATATTTTGTTTCTTTCATTCACCTCTTGTACAATATTTATTCTTTCCATTTTTGTTATTATTTTATATATATTCAACCATTAACGTTCTTCATTCCTCTTTAAGAATTTAGCCTCACTTCATTTTTCAGTTTGGTTTGGTTTGTTGAGTAGCAATTGTTTATAGATCTGATAAAGAAATCCAGTGATTTCACCTGTGCAAATAATAACTGCTGATGAGCAAATTTTTAAAACAATCAACTGCTTTGTTCTCTTTCAACCTTACTTAGTATAGTGCTATTGTTGCTGACAGAATTGCCCTGGGGTGTTTATAATAACATAATTATGCCATATTACTTTTAGTTTAATAGTTCATTTCCTGTGCTTATTATCTATGAAAGATATTTCGAAACTGGAACCCAACCTAATTTATATAATACAATAGTATTACAAAATATATTGCTTACAATATGTTCATTACATGCATTCCAATTCAAAAATCAATGCAATGTAAAATATATCTACAAAAGGATATGGACAAAAGGATATGGACAGCTATCAAACCTTTATCATATTGTACTATTGAAAAATGATAGGTATTAAAATAAAAATATTTTCCAGCTACAACAGCTTCCACCCCTTTGGGACATTTTCAACCCATTCAGTGATAGTTTTTTCCCATGTGCCAACCACATTGCCTCCCCTCCGTTTTTTTAAATCAGTTTTCTAGATTCCTTGAAGGTCTTGTGTTTTATCATAATTTATCACTAAGCAACTGATTCAGGAGACATGTATGCAAATAGGAAGGCTTACGATTTGCATCCGTGTTTCTTGGTTTGTCCTAGACTTGAATGGCTGATTCTGACCCACAGACACAGATCAGAATAGGACCTACTCTGAGGCCCATTGATCTTACATATCGATCTGAGTTTTTCTTGGGTGTGTCTATACATCCATGAACCTATGGGTTTGTGTGCTGTCCGAGAAAAAAACAGACATCACACGAACATATCATATGGATATGTAAATGTAGCTTAAAGATGTATGATGGGCTTGAAATCAGTGCTTTGTGCAGGTCACTGGAAATGAGCGAATCTTTGGAAATTTCAAGTTGTCAGCTTTGATTTATTACTCTGAAACATTCAATTTGTAGCAAACAGCAAGTACTTCCATTGCCTTAAAGAAATCTGTTTCACACTCTGAAGTCTCCTAGAACTGCATCTAACTTAACTCATTTTAAAGTCAGCTTCACAGCACATTTATTTGCTGTCAGGTTCTGTCCAGTGTTTTGAAGTAAGCACCAGACAGAACTCGACAGCCCCAGACAAAACAGAACTGGCAAATATGCTCTCCGATCCTGTTTTCTGCAGGAATCCTCCCTGCGCGTCGTTGCCACTTTCCAAGTGCTGACATTTCAGCAGTGGAGCTCTCCACGTGCTTAAATTTCAGCCCGTGCCTCTTTTAGCTGTGCTGTCCAGGTGCTGAATTTCAAAGCGCCGCTCGTTCAGCACCCAGCGTCCGGGAACAGGTCCAATTTTTTGACGGATTCGGTGCGATCCAGCACCCATAGACTCTCATGTTATGGGGCGCCGGATCACGCCGGATCCCATTTTGTCTGATTTTTGCCTAGGACACAAAAAATGCTGCAAGCTCC
Organism: Allobates femoralis; assembly: GCA_033576535.1. Classification (NCBI taxonomy): domain Eukaryota; kingdom Metazoa; phylum Chordata; class Amphibia; order Anura; family Aromobatidae; genus Allobates; species Allobates femoralis. Next base: position 461,776,433 of record JARQOC010000001.1, read on the forward strand.
GATTTTGTGTCTGGGGCAAAAAACAAAATCCCCCGGATCCAGCCGGACAGAAATCAAAACGGATGGCAAATAGCTTCCATCCGGCCCCATCCAACGCCATAGGGATATAATAGGAGCCAAATCGGATCCGGGGCTGTCCGGTTCACATTGGACAGCTCCGGAACCCAAATATCGTGGTGTGAAGCCAACCTAAGCTCTTTAATGCAAATACAGCCTTAATAATATCAAAGTGACCTCAACATTTATGTCTATGGGTAAAAGGATATTAACTGTTATTCAATGCTGTGTTTTCACACACTATCTGTAATGTATATTTTGTGTTTAATGTTTTCCCTTTCACTTTTGCTGAGATGTAAAAGGGAATATGCCACCAAGTTTTTACTACCCCATCTGAGAGCCGGATAAAGTGGGGGCAGAGACTCTGATTCCAACAAAGTATCACTTATTTTACTGAGTGCTGTAATTTTCATTAAAAATTATTTTAACTGCTGCAGATCTAATGGTTCTCTAAATTGATGAGCCTTGTAACACTCCACCCACACCACTGGGTGAGCACAGAAAACTACCAATCAGTGGTGGGGGTGTATTTGGACTACTGGAAGCACTTTTACTACTCCTCTAGTGATAATCTCCTACTGATAAAACAGTGATTTTATAAAAATTATGCTAAACACTATACAAATTCCCCAAAATTGAGTATTCAAGGTCATGTGAGCCTTTTCTAGCTAATACAGTGTTCCGCAGTAGGTAAAATTGCAGAGTATACTGGAAAGGAAAAAATGTCTCAACATAGGGTTTACCCATATAGAGAATCAATTAATAAGGTAAAGCCTCACCTTAATGTTGTGTAGAGCCACAACCACTGTATGCACATAGGGTATCACCTTAATATGATGATCTGAAGCAGTCACCCATATAGCAGAAATCCAATATCAAGTTGTAGAGAAAATGGGTTTAAATACCGCGCTCCCGTCCACCAAATAAATGATCCTTCCTGGATGGTGATTATATGGGATATGTGATTTATCGCAATGCATTTCAGGACATGCAAGCCCATTCTTCAGGAAAAATTACAGATGGCTTGCATGCCCTGAAACGCGTTGAAATAAATCACATATCCCATATAATCAACATCCTGGAAGGATCATTTATTTGGTGGACGGGAGTGTGATATTTAAACCCATTTTCTATACAACTGGATATTGCATTAGGTAAAATGGCAGAGGATGTTTTTGGTGATTCATGCAAAATGAATCTCAAATTGATCAAATTCACCAAGTTTAGAGAATTTCTAAAAATTCAACACAAAGTTGATACAAATTGATTTGATTTGCTTATTTCTAAAATCTACTCACGTTTCTCCAGACCAAAATTCTGTAGAAATGAGTGGAAATTCCAGGACAAAAATTGTCTTCCCCAAACTGTTCAAACAAAGTTAAAGGCATATGTTTGTCTTTATATGCTATAGCATTAACAGTAACCTAGAAACAAGTCCTGATGGACAGCCACATATCATTATCCCTCTTCAATCTCAATCAAATTTTACATTACATATGTACAACATGCATCTTCATAATTAGTGTTGTCCAGCATCTACCAAACTTTGTACTTCAGCCTTCCAATGAAATCTTTAGACAACACATTTCAATGCCCCGTAGTTTAGTACAGTTGCTCATGGGGAATTTAGCTACTTGAGCAGCTGTTTAACCTTGGAAATCCATTTTATAGAGTTTTAAACACACAGTTTTTGTGCTGATAGACCTTTTTTTTTGGATGCATTTGGATGTGTTTTTAGCGGTAAAAACGCATTCAAACGCAGCCAAATGCAGCCCAGGCTTAGACGTGAAAAGGCCCATTTTCATTTTTAAAATAACAAAGGTCCTTTTCACAACTATGCTTCCTCTGCGCTTGCCTGTCCTGCCTGCTTTGCGCTAGAGCAAATGCAAGCGCAGATGAATTTAGAGACAAGTGCAGGCAAGCGCAAAGACGCATGGATGCACTGCTCTTGCGCTCATCTGTGCTCGGTGCCCCCATTACCTTCTATGGCCAAACGCAGCCGAGCGCAGGAGCCGACATCCCAGAAGTGAAAAGCGCGAGTGAAAAGTGCCTGACGTCATCGCATATGCGCTTAGTCAAACGCACCCGGAAACGTCGCACTACGCGTTTCTGAGTGCGTCTGCCCAAGCGCATGTGCAATGACGTCAGCACTTTTCACTCGCGCTTCTGGGATGTCGGCTCCTGCGCTCAGCTGCGCTCGGCCATAGAAGGTAATCGGGGCGCCGAGCACAACCGAGCGCAGGAGCAGTGCATCCATGCGCCTCTGCACTTGCCTGCAGTTGCTTCAAACTGCATCTGCGCTTGCATTTGCGATAGGCGAAACAGGCTACCGCAGGGGCTCAGATGTGAACTAGGCCTACCTCTTTAGTACGAGCCATCCTACTACACATGTTCATATCAGCGTTTTTGTATATAAAGCAGTAGTATGCATGTGTAACCTCCACTCTCCTCAATCGAGGAGTGTGTTATGTACATGGTTATTACCACTTCATTCACACAGTGTACATGCAGCACCTAATCTTGGGATCAATGGCGGTCCAGGCATTTAGTTCCTCATTGGTAATATGTTTTGTTCCTCTTTTGGGGATTTGTGTTAAATGCTGTTTTGGGACAATCTATAATTTTATACTTGTTTGAAATGAGTGCGAAAGCTTATGTGATAACCATTTGATCTACTTTTTTATGATCCTGCATATAGACACTTAGTTTCCTTGCTTTCTAGTTAATAAAGGTCTACCAAAGATTGGATTGACTCAGTTAACACAGCACTGAGATATCATGGCATATCAAACAGTGTAATTAATTTCTAAAAATGAGGAAACAAAAGCGCAATAGGGTCTTATCTTCTAAAACAATTAAAAATGAACGCTGTGATAGCTGCTTACCTGGCTTGGTTGTGGGACCCACTACCAGTATACGCATATAGTACAGCTGCAGCTGGATCCACACTCCATGTTATAGGTGGCGGTTAATATGGATCCAATGGATGGTGCTGTTCGATCCGTGCAAGCCGTATAAAGACGATAGACTTCAGTGCATTGAAGAATAATGGTGCCTTTATTCGACTCGTTTTAGAGCGTGTCCCTGCTCTTTCATCAGGAATGGTTGCATGGTTGCATCCATATAAATGAATAAATATTATTATTATTATTCATGATGAAGTAACAGAGACACCTCTGAAACGCGTTGAATAAAGGCACCACTGAAGTCATCTTTTTATGGCTTGCATGAATCGAACAGCACTGTCCATTGGATCTAAACAGTGTAATTTTAGACATCTTGACTTTGTTTAGTGACTTATGCAATGTTATGTTATCCATGGGTAGAAAAGAAAAAATGATGGCACTCACCCTGGTTGTTGTTCACATGCAGTTTCTTTATTCCATGCAATGGAGTGGGTTACATACAGTTAGAAAGGGAAGAGTGTGCGGTGGAGGATGACGGGCACACCGTTTCGCCTTCCTCAGGCTTTTACGGGTCCAACCCCCTCCCTAACTGTATGTAACCCACTCCATTGCATGGAATAAAGAAATTGCATGTGAACAACAACCAGGGTGAGTGCCATAATTTTTTCTTTTCTACCCATGGATTGCATTTCTAAATGGACATGATTTGAGCAACACTCTTGGTTAAAAGCTGGTTTGAGGGTTTGAGCCGTAAAAAATGCCTCTAGTGCCCAGGTTTCTTGTTTCCTTGACAATGTTAAGTTATGCTAATACTTTTAAGGACTCATTCTCAGGAGTTTATCATCAGTCCATGATCAGTCCGTGTGATCTCTCGTGCTGCGCATGGAGATCACACGGACACATTACAGCTTGTGTGTTAGTGCACATGACTCATTTTCAACACAGATCAAAACATGCATTACTTTGGTCCATTTTACAGGTCATAATAATGCATTTAATGCATTTAACACAGCACTGGGATATCATGGCATATCAAACAGAGTAATTTCTAAAAATGAGGAAACAAAAGCGCACCTGTCTGCAATGTGGATGTGCATACTGGGCTACACAGGGAGCCAGTCACATTTTGCCGAATGTTCAATACAGCTGCCCGAATCAGGTCTAACTGAGATAACTTTCTGTGACAAGTTATCAAGATGTTAGTCACTATCATCTTTACTAAATCTATCTTTAGAAAATAGGTGTAGGTCAATTTGGCAGACCTTTTAGTTTAGTTTAGTTACAGAATAGTTACAGAATAAGCAGACTCTAGCCAAGTTCTGCACCACATCTGATTGAGTGATTTTTGAAATCACCATTATGAAGCAGAGTTAACATGTTCTCATTTATTCCTAATGTGGAATACAGATTGTAAACATGTAAAAAAAAGTGGTTGGGGTGGCACAAAGGGTTAGTCTATCTAATGATGGAAGCAAGAACGTATATGAACCAAGATATCTTTGCTATTGTACTTGTGTCTTCAGATGACTTAGTTTTGACCTTGGTTAAAATATCTTAAGCAGTGGCATTTATAGATGAGCGATGTTCAATCAAGCAAGCTTGCCAATTTCAAATTTGAACTGTTTTGGGCTATGTTCGAGTCATTCGACGAATGTGAACAATTTGCTAAAAAGTCGGTAATTCAAGGTTATGTTCGATAACGGTTCATTGACAAAAAGTGTTATTGACTTTCCACAGTAATGCTTTTGTTCAATGTTATTATGATTTTCAGTGTATAGGAATAGTGGGCTTCTGGGAAGAGGTCTGTGGTCAAATAATGCTTTTTGTTTCCTTCCCGCACATACTGTGGGTGGTCCAGTCTGTCAGCCTATCATCACGCATTGAGCAAAGTGCACTTCTTGCACACAAGGGCTTGTGTGATTGGCTGGGTATGTCACATGTTTTTGCCATATAAGAACCGGCCATTTTCCCTCCTCACCATTTTATCAGTGTTGGAGCTCCGTGTCAGACTCCGCTGCTGCTGTGTACTCTACATAGAAAGATAGATAGTGATTCCATTCCAAGTTAGATAGAAAGATAATCAAACCCAATCAGACCCAATCAAACACTAGTGGGTATAGTTGTAGAAAAAGCTGTATACATATGTAAGTGAGTCTACCAGTATGTACCAACATTGGAAACAATTAGAAGAGATCTGGGATCAGATTTTGGTTGAGACATGCTGGAGTCTGATCAAGAACACATAATTCAGGCAGATTTGAATGCCAAATGTCATTTTTAAAAATACTAAAAATTAATTTAGATTTTTAGGACCAAAACAGCAACAAAGCAGTGACAAAAAACTAATCACATACTAAATAATTGTAAGTCAAATTTATGTATGAGATAACTGAGATACGGTAGTAGTGCATGGTGAAAGTTGTAGTGAATGGTGAATTTTGGAGCCCAAAAGTCAAAAGTTCAAAACATTGTTACCCTTTTGTTTGTCAGTGTATAGCATGAGTCCCCAAAATGCCCCAATATACGGTATGAGCCCCCACATAGCCTACTAAATATTTCAGGGGCCATGACATATAATTTAATCCCCGATATAGCTTTCTTTTCACTGCAGGAGACACCACATAGCTTACTATATACAGTATTAGACCCCACATAACCTTCTATATACAGTATGGGTCCCTACATAGCCTTCTATATATGGTATGAGTCCCCCCATCGCCACCTATATACAGTGTGAGCCCTCACATAGCCTCCTATGCACAGCAGGAGTCCTAACATTGTCTCCTACGTACAGCAGGAGCCCCCACAAACATACAAATTAAAAACAAGTTTATATTCACCTAATCCTGATTTATGGCACTGCAGCCTCTATCTCCTCTTCTAAGGTGGTCCTGCAAAGGCAGCACAATGCATTGAACGTCATCATGCTGCCTGAACGGGCACGCTGGCGTCATCTAAGCCGCAGGCCTATATTGCTCTTTTGCTCTATCACAGGTTTGAACTGTATCGAAGGCAATGTGATGCTGACACAGTTCAATGCGCGATTGCAGGAGATCTGAGGCCATGTGTAAGAATCCCCGAATCTTTGACCCTAGTGACACCCCTGATGGTGGCCTGCTCTGGTCTGGTTGGGGGCACCGCTGAGGATCGAGGCCTTCCGGGGGATCATCCGGTGTTCTGGTGGGCCAGACTGATGCTTTGTGTGATTGTTGTATGAGTCTTTCACCTTTAGTGTAAGGTTGTGTTTTCCAGAATGGCTTTACATGATCACTATATTATTCATTGTTTTATCGTCATCTCAGGGCTACTACAGTTTCCTACTGTGGAAGAGTTTTTCATTGGAGCAGAACTGTGCCAAACGCCTTACATCTTCACTTTCTATATTCTAGAGAACTACTATATCAAGCCATACTGAACAATTGCTTCTTGACATTGCACACCTGACATCCATATGAATAAGTGGATTGACCCTTCTGATATAAGTCAGCTACGTGTTTTGATTAATATCAATAGTTTTCACCGGAGTGTAAAGTTATACTTTTTATAGCCATCCACCTCTGAGAATTGTAAGGTTGCATAAAAATTCATCTTGAGTGCATTTAAGAAAGTGTGCTATCACATTCCCCCTCTGGGCTATTTACTACAGTGAGAAACACTAGAAGGAAGTCAGCTGCATGAAGTGTTTAATAGAAATTAGGAGGGAATTAGAGAGGATTTGAACAGTAAGACTCTACTTATGTAATTTAATAGTTGGGATTTTGCCAAACACATTAAAATGTCAATGTCACTCCTGCCACTCTGTCAGTTTGAGGAATGGACACATTTTGTTAAATGTATCTGTTATCTACTCCTACTCTTGGGGTTTTATGAAAATAGTTATCTCTAGATCAGGATTTAGTTATAAAGTTATCTCATATCTTAAAGATTAAGAGACAAATCCATCTTCGGTAGCACAATTTATTCTTTTCAGTTATGAATTTGTCAATCATGCTTTTTACTAACAAGTAAATGATAGAACTCAGATTGGGAATTCCATGCTGTGTGAATGTTTCCATTTTTGCTATGTTAAGATAATTTTTTTTCATATTGATAAAAGAGAATATAGTAACATGCTGTTTTTTTTTATATTTTAGAATGTACAGGTGCATCTCAATATATTAGAATATCAAAACAAAAGTGAAACACATATATTATAGGGAGTCATTACAAACAGTGATCTATTTTCAAGTGTTTATTTATATTAATATTGATGATTATGAAAACCCAAAGGTCATTATCTCAGAAAATTAAAGTAGGGAGGATGAAGGGTCTGAGAGATAAAATATTACCTAAATAGGTATCAGAGGCTTCACCTTGTGTGGTTGTGAGAGTCATAACCTCATAAGCACTATATAAGCATATCACGGCTGCTGCAGTCCCCAGCATGGTGCACATAGAGTAGGGAGGTTGAAGGGTTAAAAACTGCACTGCCATATTCCACAAGACATCAAAGGGTTAATATAATATTGACTTATTACTCAACGCATTTCAGTGCTTAATGGCCCCTTCCTCAGGGAAAATGAATATCATATTGCCATGTTTCAGGGCGTTTCAGGGAGGCCTGAAATACATTTACTAATAATATTCACCCTTTGATGTCTTGTGGAATAATGCAACACGATTTTTAACCCTTCATCCTCCCTACTTTAATTTTCTAAGATAGCAAACCTTGGGTTTTCATTGGCTGTAAGCCATAATCATCATCATTTACAGAAATACATGAAATAGATCACTCTGTAATGACTCTACATAACATGATTTCACTTATTGTATTACATTACTGAAAAAAATTAACTTTTTGATAATATTCTAATTCATTAAGATGCATCTATCTATGTTATGGTTGAACAAAGCAGAGGTTACATGTTTCATAAAAAACGATGAAAACATTCTGTGGTGATGGAAAAGTATAGTGCCCAGTACTTCTCTCATCCAAATCATTGTTTGCTGATTGTTTTGTTTCCATTCTTGTTTTACTGTAGTAGAATGGTGGTTCAGTATCCAAACTTCAAATCCATCCTTAATTCATAATACAGTGTTTTTTCCCTCTTACAAGGCTAATTCTAACTAATATATTAATCTTCTCTTAGAAGTGGACCAACATTCATTAAATAGTCTTCTTAATGAATGTATCTCTTTTTTTCTATCAAAAAACTTCTGCTTTTTAGTGCTTGTCATACATAATAATTTGTACTTCCAAATGAAATGAAAGTTATTGTAATTCTTTGATCTTTGACCAGTTAATGCAGATGGGTTAGAAAATTAATTTTAAAATTTATTTTAATCAATACATTTTGAAATAATAATAATTTTCCACAATTGGATGTGTTTAAACAAAATGTTCCTGTGCCTGAGATAATCTTATATATAAGATTATCTTAGACCAGGAGATGTGGGTATGATCAGACCATGTCCCTGTACAGTCAGACACATTCATTACACAGTACATAGCATTGACACATGTATAAGATTATCTCAGCACAGAAGATGTAGTATGACTAGACCATGTCCCTGTACGGTCAGACACATCCATTATACAATAAATAGCAGGGACACATATATAAGATTATCTCAGCCCAGGAGATGTGGGTATGATCAGATCATGTCCCTGTACAGTCAGACACATCCATTACACAGTACATAGCATTGACACATGTATAAGATTATCTCAGCCCAGGAGATGTAGTATGACTAGACCATGTCCCTGTACATTACCTCAGGGGAAATGGTGTATCAGTGTCCGCGCTGCTGAAATCCCAAGAAAACGATCCGGAAACCATATGTAGGTTGCATCAATCATCATTTATTCCTTTTCCTACGTGTTTCAACACTGTCCTAGTGTCTTCCTCAGGGATATTCATGAATATCCCTGAGGAAGACACTAGGACAGTGTTGAAACGCGTAGGAAAGGAATAAATGGATGATTGATGCAACCTACATATGGTTTCCGGATCGTTTTCTTGGGATTTCAGCAGCGCGGACACTGATACACCATTTCCCCTGAGGTAACTTCTGGATGATTCCCACGTGCATGTGGAAGGTGGAAGTCCTGCAGCAGCTGCATTTAATGCCAAATGCTTTTACACCAGTTGTGGGTCTCACAACTGTGCTAGGTGAGTGAATTCATACCCACCGCATACATTAGTGTCACTAGTGATAGGGCACTATTGCGCCTCTTGTTCCCCCCCTATTTTTTTACTACGTCCCTGTATGGTCAGACACATCCATTATACAATAAATAGCAGGGACACATATATAAGATTATCTCAGCCCAGGAGATGTGGGTATGATCAGATCATGTCCCTGTACAGTCAGACACATCCATTACACAGTACATAGCATTGACACATGTATAAGATTATCTCAGCACAGAAGATGTGGTATGATCCGTCCATGTCCCTGTACAGTCAGACACATCCATTACACAGTACATAGCATTGACACATGTATAAGATTATCTCAGCCCAGGAGATGTGGCATGATCAGACCATGTACCCTGTACGGTCAGACACATCCATTATACAATAAATAGCAGGGACACATATATAAGATTATCTCAGCACAGGAGATGTAGTATGACCAGACCATGTCCCTGTATGGTCAGACACATCCATTATACAATAAATAGCAGGGGCACATATATAAGATTATCTCAGCACAGGAACATTTTTTTAAACACATCCGATTGTGAAAATGATTAATATTCCAAGATATATTGATTAAAATGAATGTTAAAATTCCTTTGTTTGTGGGAAAACCCCTTTAAGTTTTAAATCTTATGAAATAATCAGTCAACAAAGGAGCGACAGGCAAACACATTTTTTATTATTATAAATATATATGTATATATATGTGTATATATATATATATATATATATATATATATATATATTATATATACTAACAGTGTGATTATGAATCTAGTTAGAGAAACACATCCTGCAGATTTTATTCTGCAAAGTACGGTGAAGCTCTATAAACTGTTATCTTGCATGGAGATGTGGTTGCCTTGTCGTGCCCTGAAGGTAGTTTACTACAGGGAGGTAAAAGCTGTGATTCTTCCAACAGCCATAACTCACAGGTTTTCTGTTGGAAACCGCTTCAGGAAACAATTTTTCTTTTGGGAGTTTTTTGTAGGAACTTTTCTTTTTCTGGAGCGTTTCTTGAACTGGTTTTGAAGAACTTTTCAAGAGTTTTTCCTGATTTGTTTTTCCTGAAGACTTTCTTGCAGTCTGTTGATTGGGCAGAAGTTAGTTTGTAGTATTTTACATCAGGAGACTCTTCAAAGAAGTCACAATAACTTTTTTTGCCCACCAGGTGTATTTTTACATTTTAGGCATTTAAAATATGCTCAAAAGACCACATATGAACACCAATTTTTTGTTTTTACATAGAAATAAATAGGATAATTGTTTTGAGCGTTCCTTGAGCTTTTTCTGCCAGTTTTAGCAGATAACCCACTCAAAAACTGTTAGAAAATATGCAGTGTAGGCATACTTTTCAATTTTTACATTATGGTCACATGAATGGATTTATTAGATTCCAAAGAAAAGTAGAAAACTGGGCACCAACAGGTTAATGTGATTGTTGTGTAGTACACCTATAATCACCTCCAACTCAGCAGGTGTTGCACGCTTCAAAAGCATTCAATATTATCCAAGTGTAGAAAGAAAGAGAAGTGGCACTCACCATTAGCTGATAATGTCCTTTATTTTGTCTTATTGCATCAATAAGGATGAATACAGCGGGGAGAGGGAATAGGGGTCGGCGGACGACAGCTCACCGTTTCGCGGCTCCTGCCGCTTCAACGGGTCCAGATTTATTAGATTGCACATTGCTCAGGAGCTGAGCCTGCTCAGTATATGGTGGGTGCTACCTGTGTTAGACAGCTAGCTTCAATCTCTTTGGAAAGGAGTGGAGCTGCATTGATGCAATCATTGAGAAATATAACAACTAGATTCAGCCCATTATATTAATGAAAGTTAGATTTAAATGGTAGAAGTCCCTGGGTGCTCTAATATTTGTATACTGGACAACTTGATTAATTACAGCAGCCACATTTATAGTGCATTGCATTATTCATCCCCTTTTTTTTTCTTGTTATGTTACATTTCAGTCTAAAATTTTAATTAATTTGAACCCTGTCTTAACATCTGCAATATAGGTACTGCATATGTTGGATGCAAGCCTTTGATGCAGGCTCAAGAGCTGAGCCTGCTCCATATATGGTGGGTGCTACATGTGTTATACAGCTAGCTTCATTCTCCTTTTATTCACCTAAATGGATCCTGTCACCATGAAAATGCAATCCAATCTTCACACATCATGATATTGAGCAGGGAAGGGGGGCTAGGTAGGTTGATATATAGTTTTGTGAAAAAAGATTTAGTATAAATTGTTTTAATTCTTTAAACCTCTGAACTTTCTGGGAATTTTCGTCCAGTGGGTGTTATTATTAATGATTAGCAGATATCTCTGTATAAGAGTGCATACCAGTATAATTGTGAATCACCTATACGACCACCAACTGGACTGAAAATCTCAGGAAGAGCAGATGTTAAAACAATTAAAACACAGGTTATACTGCATCTTTTCTCACAAAATTACCGTATATCTCGTGTATAAGCCGACCCGTGTATAAGCTGACCCCCCTACTTTTGCCCCCAAAAACTGGGAAAACTTATTGACTCGCGTATAAGCCGAGGGTGGACTCCAGCACAGGTATACAACCCCCAGCAGTGAGGTATACAGCCCCCAGCAGTGTGGTATACAGGCCCTCCCAGTGGTATACAGGCCCCAGTAGTATCGTATACAGCAGGCCCCCAGTGGTATACAGCAGGCCCCCAGGGGTATTCAGCAGGCCCCCAGGGGTATATACAGCAGGCCCCCAGGGGTATATACAGCAGGCTCCCGGGGGTATATACAGCAGGCCCTGGGGGTATATACAGCAGGCCCCCGGGGGTATATACAGCAGGCCCCCGGGGGTTTATACAGCAGGCCCCCGGGGGTACATACAGCAGGCCCCCGAGGGTACATACAGCAGGCCCCCGGGGGTATATACAGCAGGCCCCCAGGGTACATACAGCAGGCCCCTGGGGGTACATACAGCAGGCCCCCAGGGGTACATACAGCAGGCCCCCGGGGGTATATACAGCAGGCCCCCGGGGGTTTATACAGCAGGCCCCAGGGGTACAAACAGCAGGCCCCCAGGGGTACATACAGCAGGCCCCAGGGGTACATACAGCAGGCCCCCAGGGGTACATACAGCAGGCCCCCGGGGGTATTTACAGCAGGCCCCCGGGGGTTCATACAGCAGGCCCCCGGGGGTTCATACAGCAGGCCCCCGGGAGTACATACAGCAGGCCCCCAGGGGTACACACAGCAGGCCCCCAGGGGTTTATACAGCAGGCCCCCGAAGGTTTATACAGCAGGCCCCCGGGGTACATACAGCAGGACCCCAGTGGTACAAACAGCAGGCCCCCGGGGTACATACAGCAGGCCCCCGGGGGTACCAGCAGCCCCAGGGGTACCCAGCAGCCTCCTGGGGGTATTCGGCAGCCCCCAGGGGGTACCCAGCAGCCCCTGGGGGTATCCAGCAGCCCCCTGGGTGTACCCAGCAGCCCCCAGGGGGTTCCCAGCAGCCCCCTGGGGGTACCCAGCAGCCCCCAAATGCTGGCACTCGCCCCCCTTGTAAGGGCCCCCCCCGCTGCTTCTCTTACCATCCCGGTCTTCTTCAGCGCCGCTCCTCGGTGCTCCGTCCTCGCTGCTCCCGACCTACTACATCCGGGATCCCCGGCCATCGCGCGATGACGTCATATGCCTGCGACGGCCGGAGATCCCGGTTGTAGCAGGACGGGAGCAGCGAGGACGGGGCACCGAGGAGCGGCGCTGAGCAGAAGACCGGGATGGTAATATAAGCAGCGGGGGGGCCCTTACAAGGGGGGAGAGTGCCAGCATTTGGGGGGCATATATGCACTGCTTCCCCCTGCCGCTGATTGACAGAGGGAAGCAGTGCATATATAATGAGCGGCCCCACGTGACGGGGCCGCTCATACAGCAGCCTCCCCTCGCCTCCTCCAGCATCCACAGCCCCCACCACACAGCCTACCGTATAGACCCGTGTATAAGCCGAGGGGGAGACTTTTTAGCCCAAATTTTGGGCTGAAAAACTCGGCTTATACACGAGTATATACGGTATGTACACTCCTCTCCACTTGCTCTATAAAATGGTGCCTGCAGAGTGGACTTCATTTTCATGGTGACAGGTTCCCCTTAAATACTGCTGTCAATCTCTAATAGTAGAATTTAGTTGTCACTATCCCAGAGGCATGCTGAGTCAAGTTAAAGAAGTTAAAATAAAGAGTTGAAAAAGTTTTTTTTTAAAAGAAGCACATAAGTTTGAATGATGCCTCTTTTACAATGAATTAGAAAATAAGTGAAAATGAAAGGAAATAAAAGAAATGAACATATTTGATATTACCAAGTTTGCAAAAGTCCAGTCTATGAAAATATTAACCTGTTCATAATCCAGTAACTGTAAATGCGACAATGCAAAAATGTATCAAAACACAAGAATTGCTCTTCTTTGACCACCACATATAACAAAAAATGCAATGAAAGCAATAAAAAATTGTATGTACCCCCAAATCATGCAAAAAAATCTACAGCTTGCAACTAAAAAAATAAAGCCCCTGTAGTGTTTCATCAAAGGTAATAGCACATCATCAACATAAAACGATATTTTTAATGTTCTAGTTTATGAACGATGGAAAGTTTCTCACCATTGCACTCCACTTGGGTATTTTTTTGTTTGTAGTACACTATATGGAAAAATAACTAGTATCTGTCACGCTTCCGGGGAAGGCGCCTAGAGTGGACCCACAGGGCCATGGTACCGAACTCCCCTAGGTGAGCTGGTCCTAGTTTAACCAACCCCTATACAGGGATTGTCAGGGGCAAGCCCAGGGGGTCTAAATTCCACAGCTGCTAGTACCAGGGAGGCGGCTCATAGGGTTAGCCTATACTACGGTATAGCTAAGGAGGATTCGAGAGGTCAGAGCCCGAGGCTAGGAGAGCAGGAATGGGTCTACTTGAGGAGAGCGCAAGGAGGGCCTGACTAACAGCCAGAGAAGCAGAAGCTTACTAACTCAATAATCAGGCACCTCCCATCAGTGGAGGTGGCCTGATATACCGGAGGACAGACAGCTATTGGTCAAGGGGAGTGTCAGGTTGAGCCATGGCAGCCCCTACATTCATAGGGGAGGAGAGCGACTGCGCCTAGTGCACCGCTGATTAGGTTCATGACTCTGACCTTGTAGTGTGCTGATGTGTGAGCCCGGTGGTCAGCAGACAGGAAGGGGACCCGGCGATGGCTCCGAGACACAGCACTCCTGGATGCCAGATGCCCGATCGGTAGAGGAGCAGAGAATGCAGACCCAGGAGAGGTGATCTGGGGAGCGGTGCCAGGGTACCTAACAGTATCATTACAAACCATACCTTATCTAACAGAACAAACCCTCATATAGATATTTTGCTCTAAAAATGTAAAACTTATGGCTCTTAAAACAAGGTGTGAACAAAGTCAAAGTGCAAAAACAAATTAACCTGGTTGATAAATGGTTAACTTTGTCCTTATATGATGGAATTGACAAAATTATTAAAATTGTTACAGTGAAACAAAAAAATACCATGTAGTGGCATTATGGCAGATGCTTTAGCAGCATTATTCACCAAGGCATTGCCCTGAGCTGCCTTTGTTTTTTCCTTCATATAAGTCTTAACTTTGATAATAGCTATTTCTTAGAGTAGCTCCAGAGCTTTAAAAATCTGCACAATACTTTCACCATTATCTATTGACCTACCTGAAAAAATCCATGCATTTCCAGATTAGTCCATAGTCATGTGATGCTCTAAAAGCATACCTGTAATCAGTGTAAACATTTGCAATCAAATCTTCAGCCATTGCATACATTTCAGCAAATGCCTACAGCTCTGCCTACTGCCCTGAACAAATGGATGGAGTGGTTCCTCCATCAATACATCTTCTAAGCAAGTCACTGCATATCTAGTATGTCAATTTACTGGGAATATTTGGAGTAATCTACAGTCAAAATCTACATTAGCAATTGGGGTTTCAACATTATCAAATTCTTTATCTCAGTTTTCATTAGTTACACACATGCATTACAGAATATGGAAAAAATAAATAATTTGTGTTTAGACTCATTTTTCATTTTCTATCCTTTTTTTCTATTCTTCATAAAAGATCTCATGTCTCTTGTTGCTTCTTTTTCTTTTCTTCTTTTGCTCTGCCCCTTCCCCTACCCCCTCTTATGGACCCAAATACATAGTTCAACATTTGTTACCTTATGATCACATTGGGGGTGGTTAGTAGAGCTACTTCATATTATGTTAGTTTGGGGGCAGAAAAATAATTTTAATCACTGCATGTGGAATTTGTATTGTCAGTGATTTAGCAGTATGTCTTCTACATTGTGTCTCAAGAGAACAGCAACCACTACAGCTCTAATACACAAGGATCATCCTCTGATTATAAAATCTTTCCCAGGAGCCTCTGTTTAGTTGATTTCAGAAAGTTGTGTAAAACACGCCCTGCATGCTTTTGTGTTTCATGGCAAATCAATTTAATTCCTTTATTGCCTTCCCATTGCCTAAAGACTCAGGTTCAAAACCCTTAACATAAAATACAAAGCCTGTCTCCTCCATATATCTGTGACCTAGTCTTCTAGTACTTACCTAAAAGCATCCTCGATCCTAACAAGATCTTCTTTCCTCCCATCTTATTTTCTCTTTCCACAATCACATTTGTGAATTTGTGATTTCTCCTGTGCATCCCATACTCTGGAACTCTCCACCCCAACACATCAGACTGTCATCTAACATGGAAATCTTCAAAAGGAACCTGAAGAACCACTTCTTCAACAAACTTACAGCCTGCAGTAGCTCTCAGTACACTATACTGCAGCACAACCAGCTCTATCCTCATCTACTGTACCCTCACCCATCCCTTGTGGACTGTGAGCCTTTCGCAGACAGGGTCCTCTCTCCTCCCGTACCAGTCGGTGACTTGTATTGTTCAAGATTTTGTACTTGTTTTTATTATGCATGCATACTCCTTTTTCACATGTAAAGCGCTGTGAAATGAATAGCACTAGATAATTTGTCATTCAGTTATGGTTGTGATCCTGTGGAATCAATTGTTTGGATCAGGGTGGATTCTTACTGGTTAAATCCTCAGTTATCTTTCTTATGCACCACATAAGCTGTGATAATGGTATAAATGTTGCGGGGTGTTGTCACGCTTTCGGGGGAAGGCATCCTAGAGTGGACCCACTGGGCCGTGGTAGTGAACTTCCCTGGGTGAGCTGGTCCTAATTTAGCCAACCCCTATACAGGGATTGACAGGGGCAAGCCCAGGGGGTCTAAATACCACAGCTGCTAGTACCAGGGGGGCGGCTCGTAGGGTTAGCCTATACTATGGTAAGGCCAAACAGGAAAGGAGGCACCAGAGCCCAGGGTCAGGGGAGCTGGAATGGGTTCTAGCAGAGGAGAGCACAAGGAGGGCCTGACTACCAGTCAGAGAAGCAGAAGCATACTAATACATAAATCAGGTACCTCCCAGTAGTGGAGGTGGCCTGATATACCAGAGGACGGTCAGGTATTGGTCAAGGGGAATGTCAGGTTGAGCCGTGGCGGTCCCTAGATTCATAGGGTAGGAGTGCGGCCGTGCCTAGTGCACCGCTGATTAGATTCATGACTGTGCTGATATGTGAGCCCGGTGGTCAGCAGACAGGAAGGGGACCCGGTGATGGCTCCGAGACACAGTACACCTGGATGCTGGATGCCCGATTGGTAGAGGAGCAGAGGATGCAGGCCCAGGAGAGGTGAGCTGGGGAGCGGTGCTAGGGGACCTAACAGGTGTGAAGAAAGTGCAGTTTCTTATTGTGTAACCTTTTTCAACCCAGTGGAAACAATGCCTCCTTTTCTTTGCTTCCTCTGTACTTGGTGTCCCTTATCTCTATTATAAAGTCCCAGTCTGTTCTTCATGCACCAAAATTGTAACTATTATCCTACTCCTCCCTTATTTCTTATATGCATTTTGTACAACTCTTTAGCCATTAAAACTGGAATGAGTTTTTTCATAGTTATACTTGCCTGCTTATGTGCAAGTTCTTAATTGATCAACTAACACATTTAAAAGGGTAGTCTTAAAACTCTCTCATCTCTCTCCAACCCTTAGTCTAATGTTGCAATATTTTGTCAAAAAAATTCTATATAGTTTCTCATAGACACTACTTCAATTTTTGAGCTGTGACTGGGTCATTAGCCACTTGATCTTAGCGATGTCTTTAAAATCTGTTTAGATACTGTTGACTTGACAGTGGTGTATTTAGTCCTTTGGCTCTGGTTCATCATGCCTCCTGTCAAGCTGCACAGATGCTCTCCTAATTTGCCAAGCTACCCATGTGCTACATGCCAGCATTTTATACCTCTCTCAGTATCAAAGATACAATACCATAGCTGAGTTGAACCTCTCTTACTCAATCACATGCCTAAAGGTTTATGAAGTAAATAAAATAGATCAAGCAGGATGGAAACAGAAAGGGCACAATACCACGCTGCCACTATAAAGGGAGGCTCCAGAGAATAAAGTATTAAAAATTGGTGATTTGCCTGAAGAAGTTGTAGACTTTAAAACGCATAGCAATAAATCACTGTCCTTTACTAATACTGTATTCTCCCGAGCCTCCCTTTAGCTCTTTATCCTGCCAACATGGCATTGTGCCCTTTCTGTCTCCATCCTGCATGATCTGATTACCAGGGAGCTGCAGGAGCCGTGGATCTGTACTACAAGCTTGTGTAGTTGTTGTGACTTAACATAACCTCTAAAGGTGAGAACCCTTCACTCATTACTTATTTAAAATTGTCACAGAGAAACTCTATGTGCGCCATTTGTCTTCATTAATTTTCTTTAAGCAAAAAAAAAAAAGAAGCAACACTGATTGGGATAAATTCTTAGAGGAAAGAGAGAGTGCATGTAGGACAAATACTTGTATACATTTTTTTATATCTTACCTCCAAAAATGTTTCCTTTTCAGCTATAGAAGGTGTTCTTGGATTTTCATCAATGCGTCCGAAATGTAAAAGCAGCTACACTCCAATTTAGAAATTTCTGAAGTTGAATTTGTGGCCAGAGAGTATACAAAATATACAGGCTTGTGATTTCGAACCTTCTCGAAAAAGAAAAAAATGTTTGGTTTATTTCTAACCTTCATGAGTATAGGCATTTCATATATGAACTTTGGCATTTGTTAAAGGATAAGAAATAGCAGAATACATAGCTATACAATAAGTAAAACCACTCCCTTTACTTCCGGTTTCCGGCGCCTCCATGTGTGGCCACGTCTAGCTGCGCTCCGAGCCCCGCCGCAGCGATCCGGCTCCATCTGACCTCCCCACAAGCCCCCGGAACATCTGAGCAGCCCGAGCAGCTGGAGATAACCGTGAGGCAGCACAATCCCCGAGGATGAATCGCTTTGTGACGCGGAAGGAGGTAAATGACCGGCCCGGACCCCCGCACGAGGTAGATGATAATGGCGCGCGGGACGCACCAGCTGCAGATGAGGATGGTGAGCCTTAAGGAGACCTCAGAGCAGCGGGGTACTACAACAACCAGGGAAAAGCCAGCAGGGGTGTTGATGGACAGTACTGAGGTGATGGCGGGAGATTTACACCCGATGCAGACATGTGCCTCAGTACAAAAGCAGCAGCAGCAGTCTCAGGGACACTGGGGACATGAAAAGACAGGAGGAGAGACAAGGGGAGATGTTTCGGGCTGGCAGGGACTACAACTCATTGATTACAAAACCCTGGCCAAAGAGCTAGCCATACATCTGGCAGAAGATTTTAAACAGGCTGTAGATGATATGGTAAAAGCCACTACGAGAGAGCTGAGTGCAAAAGTAGAGACCCATGATCAAAAACTTAAAGAGGCAGAGGCACGGATTGGAGCAGCGGAGGATAGAATACAGGAATTAGAGGATCAAGTGCTATCTCTACAAAAACGCTCTGATTATACATATACAAAACTGGAAGACATTGAGAATAGAGCGAGAAGGAGTAATCTTAAGATTGTGGGTCTCCCAGAATCCATTGTGGTGAGCCAACTGGAGGAAATTTTTGAAGTAGACCTCCCCAAAGCTTTAGGGCTGCAGCACAGGTGTAAGACGGAACGTGCACATAGAATTGGGCCTCCTAAAGAGAATATGGATCTTATACATACAACTGGTGCTAAAGCCCCCCACCCTGGAGATTCTAATAAACCGAGACATGCTATTGCCAAGTTCCTGAATCATAGGGATAAAGAAGAGATCCTCCGGGCATATAGGGCCAGGAAGCACCTTTTAACAATACGTGGACACAGGACAATGATCTTTGCGGATTACTCAATAGAGGTCTCTCGTCGCAGGAGGGCCTTTAGCGAAGCATGTTCAATATTACACAGAAGAAATGTCCGCTTCCAACTAAATTTCCCGGCTACCCTGAGGTTCAGGTCAAAAGAGGGCGTGCAGCTGACTTTCACAGATCCGGGAAAAGCAATGACTGTGATCCTGAATAATACTCGCTCCCAAGGGCTACGACACCCCCAAATATTAATCCTGATAAATCGCCAGGGCCGTCCATCCCAGAATTGGGAGCTGAAAGTGATCGTGACTCGGTGAGATCATACAGACTGCGTTCAGATACCATAAATGATGGAGCTGCACCTAGAGGAACGACGCCTAGACAACAGAGGCAGACGGGTTCACGATGGCAGAAGAAAAAATAGAAAGTGAAGTTGAAAATGCCTATACGCTATCGTGTTTTCCTGCTGACCCCACGAATAAGAAATCAATGAGATTGAAAATTGCGAACCCTTTGGTGTGAGAAAACGCATCCCTCTCCTTTCCTATTTCTACCATTTATCTACCCCCCTCCCCTCCCCCCCACCCCTTCCCCCCCTTCCCCGCTCCCCCTCCCACCCTTTCCCGCACCCCCTCCCACACCCCACTATCCATTTCCCCTTCCCTCCCCCCCTTTTTTTTTTTTTTTTTTGTTTTTTTGTTTTTCTCTCTCCTAGGAATTGAGGACCTGATGTGAAGACGGACTAATATGTTATTGATTGGTAGGATAAGGTTTATATTTAGACTTTTACCATGCTGTCACTGTATTCGGGTCTCCATGATATTCAAGTGAATCTAAGGGGAGAAATAAGAGAAGGGGATATACTTCTATACATGTTACGCAATTGAGAACTCTCACAGGAACGATAGGTTTTTTTTTGTTTTTTTTTTATGCTTAATTTATGTTTGCTCTAAACCGTCAACCAAGCGGTAAATACCCGGAGACGGCTCTTGATAAGAGGCTTGTTTCTCAGAGCAGAGACGGGAGGTCTTTCAATTCACTCTACTGTTTAAATTGTTTGTACTTATTAATCGGAGGCTGTGGCGGGGCAGGAGCCGTATATGCGGGTCGCAACAGAGGGAAGAAGAGGAGTCAGCTACAAGGACTTACGAAAGGTGGTGGTGAGATTGGTTTAGGGGGGGGTATATTAGAGGGAGGGGGGAAACCTAGAAACATCCTTATCGAGATGAAAATGCTCCAATTCATCATGTGTGCAACAGATACTTCTTATTGGATAAAATCAGGGGGAATAACATCACAATGGTTATTGAGTCAGAGCTTATTAATAATGTTGTTTTGGGGAGCTTCGGATGGTTAGGTGGGTCTCCTGGAATGTAAAGGGTTTGCGCTCCCCGGCAAAGTGCATGATGGTGTTGCGTCACCTTAAAAGGCTTCACGTAGACATTGCCTTCCTCCAGGAGACCCACCTGGCCTCTGAGGACTTCTTCCGTCTCAAGAAGCTATGGGTGGGTGAGATACATGGCTCTGGGGCGGTGGAGAGGAAAGCGGGGGTTCTAATCTTAATTCATAAATCCCTGGCTCATACGGTCTTGTCCACGCAAGTGGATGATGAGGGCAGACTGGTCCACATGACCATACAAATTCAGAAAGACGTTTACTCCATTTATAATATTTACGCACCAAATGTGAATCAGAGGCCCTTTTTTCAAAAAATACAAGCCAGACTTCTAACTGACCATGGTCACAACAGAATAGTAGGAGGAGATTTTAATATGGTACTACGTATGGAGGAAGATAGGAAACACTCTTCACCCCCTAAGGGGACGGGTCGGATGTCAGGAGACCTACAAACAGAGAGCTTTCTTGAATCCCTTTTTACAGACGTAGACATGGGTGATGTGTGGAGAATAATGCATCCACTGGATAGAGAATTTACCCATTTTTCCCACCCCCATGGGTCTTGGTCAAGATTAGATATGTTTTTTACTTCACCCAACATATTACAAAGGGTGATTGGAATTAAAATAGAAGACATGGTAATATCGGATCATAGCCCATTGGTGTTGGAAACTAAAGAGGCGTATGAGAAGGGTACTGACTATCTATGGCGATTCCCTGATACATTTACCAGAGAAGAAAACTTTGTCACCCTTCTCAAAGAGTGGTGGACACTGTATTCGACTGACAATGAGGCCCATCGTTCCGATCCAGGATTATTTTGGGAAACTGCAAAATCGGTTTTGAGGGGACAGATAATGGCTTACAGCATGGGGATAAAACGAAAAATTAAAGAACAATATGTAAAAGCCAGCTTGGAGGTGAGGAACTCGTATACTAGATATAAAAGCACGATGGCTGACCCTGACAGAGAGACATGGTTACAAGCTAAAGAGAACTTTGATACATGGGCACAACGGAGAGAAGTCATTTACAAAAATAGATTAGAACTAAATCTACATAAATTTGGTGACAAGGCTGGTCGACTGTTGGCACGTTTGTCACGAGGCAGACACACTTCTACCCCTATTCAACGTATAATAGATAAACATGGCAATACTTGGACTAACCCAAAAGAGATCGCTCAGGCACTGGGAAAATTTTACGCGTCTCTTTACTCAGATAATGGACCGAATGTGCCTGCAGGAGATGATTGGCTGAATCTGATTAATCTACCGAGTATCTTAGAGGAGGATATGCAATTTTTGAATAGGCCAGTCACTGAAGGAGAAATAGAGGCTGCTATTAAAAATATGAATCCAGCCAAAGCACCGGGCCCTGATGGCTATAATGGAGCATTTTTTAAAGCCCTGAAAGAACAGGTCTCCCCGGTGCTGTGTGATTTATTTAATGCAATACTCCAGGGGGCCTCTATCCCAGATAGAATGAACCTAGCTTATATTAAACTTATCCCTAAACCGGGAAAGATACCAACGGACCCAGCGAGTTTTAGGCCAATTTCGTTAATAAATCAGGACCTAAAACTTTTTTCAAAAATTATGGCCGATAGACTGGCGACGATATTGCCCAAATTAATACCCTCCCATCAGGCGGGTTTTATTAAAGGACGGTCGACGGCCACCAATATTAGAAGAGCGCTGCTTTTATTAGATGTTATGGGAAAAAAGGTAGGATTGGGAAGGGGGGACCCAGCTGTGATCACACTCGATGCAGAAAAAGCATTTGACAACGTGCGGTGGTCATGGCTGGGTCGGATCCTGGATTCCATTGGAATGATGGGACCATTTAGGCAATACTTGCAGTCCTTATATAGTAATCCTTGTATTAGTACTCCTGGTTTCCTATCGGACACCTTCTGTTTGCAGAAGGGGACGAGACAGGGTTGTCCCTTGTCCCCCCTCCTTTTTAATCTGGCAATAGAGCCTATGGCTTTATATCTGGAAAATATCAGCACGTACGAGGGATTCAGAGTGGGAACAAGAGAGGTTAAACTATCACTTTTTGCAGATGATATTATTTTATATGTCCAGAATCCTGAGAACGACCTCCCTCACATACTTAAGGATATTGAAACCCTGGGAAAATATTCAGGCTTCTTCTTAAATAAGGACAAATGCGAGATCTTATTCATTAACCCAAAGAGCAGTCTTTCAAGACAAACGCACTTTTATGATCTACCGGTTGCTAAGGATAGTATTAAGTATCTGGGGATTCAGCTAGCTAGAACCCTGGCCTAACATATAGACTTAACTTTCCCCCGATTCTTCTAAAAATAGAACGTGAGCTCGCAGGCTGGGCGGGACTACCACTCTCTCTGTTGGGGAGATGCCATCTGCTTAAGATGATCAGTTTCGCGAGGTTGTTGTACCCGCTCCAAAATATCCCCATGCTGCTAAAACATACCGATGTAACCAGGTTGAATAGGGCCTTCTCAAAATTCTTATGGAGAGGGAAAAGGCCTAGATTGGCTTTTGATGTCCTGATGCAGTTGAAGCAAGAGGGAGGGCTACAACTTCCGGACGTCAGAGGATATAATCTAGCATGCATACTCCGTAATGTTCTTGACTGGGTCAGAGGCACTAACAGATTTTCTGATGTGGAGCTAGAGGGGGAATATGCTAAGCCCTGGGACTTATCTGCTCTGCTACATTCACCATTGTCTTACCTGGCAGTAGCCCTTAAATGTACTGTGATCTACAGAGACACGATTATGACCTGGAAAGGGATAAGAAAAAAACTAAAGCTGGCTTGGAAAGTTTCAAAAATACTTAACCCTTGGAAATGTCCGGCCTTTCCATTGGGCCGTGAGAATTCCCTATTTGGGATCTGGAGGGATCGGGGTATCAGAACCCTGGGGGATCTTATGATTGTGGAAGAGAGGAGATGGATGACGGAAAATGAGGTTTTAGCCACTTATGACCTCCCCCGATTTCATGCCATACAATACCGTCAAATACGACATCATCTTCTCTCCCACTTGCTGGATGTCTCTGGGGAGTTGGGAAATGAAACGTGGTCCGACTTGCTAGCTATGAATGAAGGAGATGTTTCTATCACCTCTCTTTATGCCAAACTGCAACAAATTTTAAGACCTACAAAGAAAGGAAAGCTATTCACCAAATGGAGAAAACACATAGCTGACCCTGATCTTTCTCAGAAGATATTAGAGGGCTGGGAGACAGTCAGACGCTATGTTCACAATGAAAGATGGAGGGATTCTCAGTTCAGGATCATACACGGTACAGTTCAGGGCTTTAATATACCACCTACGCAAACCAATCAAGGGAGATGGGTAAACTGCCCTAAATGTAAGACTCCTATGACAGATCTGATACATGGTTTATGGACCTGCCCTGCTTCCCAGAGTTACTGGAGGTCAGTTGAAGCATGGGCAAGAAAGATCTGTGGGGATCCGGTGAGACTAGATTTGAAGCTCTGGCTCTTCCATTATTATGGGGAATTAATGACAGGTGGACAGCCACATGTATTATTCCATTATATTGCAATAGTAGCAAAACGACTCCTTTTACAGTTTTGGCTCAACGATAGACCCCCTGATTTGACACAACTTAAACTTTCCTTACGGAACGTTCTTACACTTGAATCACTAGAAACACTACGCAACCCCACCAAACTCACACAAAACATTTTTCATAAATGGAGAATGTTTATTGAACATGAATTTACTGACCAGGAAATAGTAGCCTTTATGCTACCCTATAGGTCCTCAATGTGGTATGCCACAGAGGACTTGAGTGGCACTCTGGGCAAATTGAAATGCTTGCCTTGATGAGTACATTTAACTACTTATACTTATCTATGCACACTGTGATACAGATATGCTTGAGAAATCTTAGGTTGTTTACTAGGGTGGGAGGTGGGAGGGATACAGGTTAGATATTAATTATTAACTTGTTATATTCAAACTAAATATGATTGTACACAGTTACTATGTGTTATATTTCTGTCTTTGCTGTTACTTTTCAACATCTTTGAATGTAAAAGACATTTTTAAAACAATAAAAATGATGGTTCAAAAAAAAACCACTCCCTTTATCCAACCTGCTTAGTCACACCCCCCAACAAGACTTTGTGTTAGTGTGTTCTCATGCAAATTACTACACTCTGGGATTTGGTATGTCAGAAGACGTAAACCCATTTCTTATGCCAAGAGTGGCACACATTTCAAACAATAGAATAGGTGTCTCTGATTAAGAGACTAAAAGTTTACTCATTGGCAATTATGGAAAATGCTATCAATTACCGGAAGAACACTATTCCCACACAAAAGTATGTTGATGGCATCATCATGTTTTTCATCGGCAGGAACTAGAAAAGATTAAATTAAAGATGAATGAAAATTCTTGAAATCCTGCCAAATTTTGGGCTTGGGACAGAAGTTCTCCTCCCAGCAGAGTATTGAATTTAGAATATCTGTAGATCTAAACTGGAGTGGTTTATAGGGTAAATATTTAGGGCCTGATCCATTAAGATAGGCATTTCATGTGCCAGTCTTAATGGTGGGCATACAGAAAATGTGCCATAGTCATTAAAAGACACCTGCCACTTAATAAATAATAATAATAATATTTATATAGCACTTTACATATATCAGTAATGTTGTCCCCATTGAGGCTCACAATCTAAACACCCTATCAGTATATCTTTGCAATGAGGGAGGAAACCAGAGTGCCTGGAGGAAACCCACGCAAACCAGAAAGAACATACAAACTCCTTGCAAATGTTGTCCTTGGTTGGAAATTAACCAAGGACCTCAGCGTTGCAAGGCGGCAGTGCTAACCACTGAGCTACCATGCCGCCCAGTGCACCTTATCACTGGTACCTACTTTTTAGTTTATAAATCAATAGTACACATGAAAATGAGCAACTTTGTAATATATCTTATCAGACAACTTTTCTTCTTTCTCTGACATAATAGATCATTCATTATCAACATTCTCAATTCTGACCTAAAATTCCTATTCAGTGAAGACAGACTTCAGAGATTCTATCAACCCAGAGCTTCTTTCTTTATCTTTTTCTTTATCACCTTCTTTCTCTTCCCTCTTCTTTCTACATAGAATCTCATCAGTAAAGGGTATGTCACACGTGTCAATATCGCCTGCACGATCATGGCTGCACGTGACGTTGCAGCGATATTGACGCGTGTGACATACTGAATCAACCAGCGATAAATCGCTGGTTGATGATCGCCAGGTTTTAGAATCTGTCCTAAAACCTGGCGATGGTCGCCCGGTGGACACGCAGCATCGTTGCGTGTGACACCGGGAGTAGCGATATTCCAGCTCCCAGCGCCTCTCACAAGCGCTGGGAGCTGGTATCCAAGGTAAACTGCGGGTATCTAGGCAGCGCGCGCTGCCTAGATACCCGATGTGTACCTTAGTTACCAGCCTCCTCCGCTCACCGGCTGGTATCTAAGGTACACAGCGTGTAACTAGGGTCCCTAGTTACCCGCTGTGTACCTTAGATACCAGCCGGTGAGCGGAGGAGGCTGGTAACTAAGGTACACATCGGGTATCTAGGCAGCGCGCGCTGCCTAGATACCCGCAGTTTACCTTGGAGACCAGCCTGCTCCCGCTTCCAGCAGGCTGGCAGCGGGAGCAAGACATCGTGGAAACGATATTTAAATCGTTTCCACGATGTCTCTGGTCCATTGATCGCTGTTGAGTCTGCCTGTGTGACAGCTCAGCAGCGATCATCTGTCAATGTCGTCAGCGATCATCTCACTGACGACATTGACGCGTGTGACACCCCCTTTACACCTACCATCTCCTATCTCAGTAATAGGAAAGTTGTCACTGAATACAGATTTTACCTTAGAATTAACAATTTTGGTGATGACTGATCAATTCTAAAGCAAATTTGATAAAATATATTACAAAAGTATATTTTGATGTTTACTCTTAAGACTGTGAGCCTTCGTGGACTGGTTCTCCGCCCTATTGTGCCTGTTTGATTTAAGTGTCATCACTTTCATGTTACTGTTCTCGTCCTTGTTCTACCCCCACACATGTAAAGCGCCATGGAATCAATGGTGCTATATAAATCTATAATAATAATAATAATAATTTAAGAAATGAAAATTAAAACAATTACGCTTTGAGTTATGTCACAACTTTTCATTAATTTTGCAATGTCCTGTCTTGGCCATTCTCCATCAACTTTCACAGAGCTTGCTGAAACTGGCGTGAAAATGTTTTCCAAAATGTTTTATGCTAGACCTTTGGCGAACCACTTTGCTGAATTGAAACTTAATAACTTACAATGGATTTTTCACTCATCTTTTGCCTTCAATCAGATTGCTGATCTCATCCTAATACTTAGGAATTTTCAAAATCTTCTTTCCCAAAAACTAAAGCAAGAAAAATTCTGATGAATTACTGTAATTATAGAAATGCCTTCATTATCCCATGTACTGTATAACATACAGAACTATGAAGCATAATATATAATTTTCCTTTTTGAACAGTTCACTACGCCTTATTGCGGAAATTATGCACACCAAAAGTAACTTTGTGTTTTTGTGTCCTGGGAATGTAATAAAAAATTATTTTTTTTATTCTAAAATCTAAAGTCTCTTGATGCAACTATGATACAACCAAGGTATACAGTCATGGGAACAAAAACATTTCCTAAGCTTCGTTACATACTGCTCTCTAGGGGTGGCCTTCCACTTCTTCAGTCAGTGAATATGATGTCATTTTATACATCTTTATACACTTGTTGCAGAGAAATTGCACACTCCGGTTTACATAATCTGGCCTTAAAATTTACCACATTTTTCCCTGTATAATTTAAAATCGTTCTGTAAATTTGTGTATATTTTTATCTATTGTAAATTGAGGGTTGTAAGAAGTGACTCAGTAGAGTGAATTGTAACATGCAATCTGCTGCTTTTGTAAATTATATTGTTTTTAATTTTTTTTGTCTTTGTTTATCACATATCTACAATTTGGTTTCCAGTCTACTGAGACATTGAATTCTAAAAGGGGTTGTCTGACAGTACAAAGTAGATTTATTCATGGATTGATTAAAGGGATTACGTGGGGCTACTTTTTTCTGCTAAGTGCCTAAGAACTAATAAGTAACTAATAATGTATTGGGCATAATGTATGGGGCACTACAATGTACTGGGCACTACAATGGCAGATTTCAAATTTTCAGTGAGCAACCACCATTGCTGCTTGTTTCTGGAAAACACACATAGAGTCAAAATTGTCACTACTCCTGTGATTGAATGTTTAGAAGGGTGTAATTTCCAAAATGAGGTCACATGGGGTACATTCTGCTCTTCTGGCACTTAGGGGCTTTGTATATGGAGTCTAAAATCTATTCTACGTAAATCTGTGCTCTAAAGGTACCGTCATACACAGCAATATTGCTAGGCAATTTCACTGGCAATTTGCTGGTTGCATTGAAATCATGGACACATTGTTCTATTTTGTTGCAGTGTACAAATGGAACAATGTGTCCATGATTTCACTGCAACCAGCAAATTGCCAGTGAAATTGCCTAGCAATATTGCTGTGTGTGACGGTACCTTAAGAGTCAAATAGCGCTCCTTCCTTCTCTCCCGAATCTCACCGTGGGCTAAGCAGTACTGTACTGCCATATGTAGGGTATTGCCACGTTTAGCAGAAATTGTGTAATAAATTTGGTGTCAATGTTACCCATTTCCCAATGTGAGAATAAAAATCTGGGGCTAAAACAATTTTTTTTTGTGGTAAAAATGCCCAATGGTATAAAATTATCTGACACATCAATACAATCACTGCACCCCTATATAAATTAATTGATATGTGTTGGTGACTTGGCACCCTTCAAACCATAACAGCAAAACCTGTGTCATAGTTTTCACTCCTTCCCTTCTGAGCTGTGCACTGTGCCTGAAAAAGTAGTTTCTGACCACATACGGTATGTGATACTGGTGTACCACATTTGTGTGGAAATACTGGTGGAGAAATTACACAACAAGCTGGTCATTTTTTTGCTATTAGCCATTTTAAAAATTAAAACCTTGGTTTCTAAAACAGTGAAAAATATGATATTATTTTTTCACTGCCCAATGGTATAAAATTCTCTGAAGTGACTGTTGGTGTTAATTTGCTCTCTGTATCCCTAAATGCATTAATTGAGGACTGTAGTTTGTAAAATTGGGTCAACTATGGGTGGGCTTTGCTTTTCTTGAACCTCAGGGGTTCTGCCAATGCGACATGACACCCGCAATCTATTGCAGTCAAAATGGCTCTCCAAATTTCAAATAGTGCTCCTTCCCTTCCAAGCCAGGTTTTTCCCCACATAGGGGCATTTTCACAGCTAAGCAGTTCTTATGGCACCCTTTGTGACTGCAAGTGAACTAACTGCCATGCTCTCAGACTGTCAGACTGTGTGACATGCGTAGCAGTCGTCAGTCTTACCATGAGTTCACCCATGGTTACAGAGGGTACCACAAGAGCCCCAGGTGTGAACTCCAGTGACCTCACTGACATCACCACTCTCACTGCTGCAACCCCACAGTGCCATCAGCGTGTTCGGAGGCTGCAGTGAGCAGTCATGTATTGTAATGTCACTACTCACCCCAGCCTCTGGATGTAACGTTGTGGGACGTTATTTGGATTCCTTGTCATATCTCTAAGCTTGTAAAAGAGCTGGATATTGACTAAAAGGGCCACTTAACATGGTGGTTATGGTGTTCTCCGCAAGGAGCCACCCCTTGACTGGGTCCTTCACTGGAAGGATATCTGGCTAGTCCTGTGTTTGAGACTCCTAACCGAGGCTCCACAGACTTATTTGCATATTCATAATTCCCAGGAGGCAATGCGCCTAGGAATTCACTGTGTTGAGCGCTTTAGCCAGCTGCCCGCAGTGTTTTCTTGGACTGGTCTCCCTGAGATCAGTGAATACTTTGTGATGTTGGTCTACTAGGCCTTGCTTCCACCTAGCCAGAATCCTACTCCACACTGATGAGGGGCAACACCCCGAAACAGCTGTCTGTGGATGGATACCTGGTCTTGGTATTCCAGCACCGATTGTGACGGTATACTAATCGGTGCTGATCTTGGATCATGTGTGGTCATGATAGTTCTAATCCAAGCCGGCAGCGAGGAACGCGCTGGTTCCCTGTGCACTGGAACGCGTAATATCTGAGTATAGGACACTTCCTGTGTTTAGCAGCACTGCCAACCACTCAACAGTACATTTGTGATCAATTCCCGATGAGCATGCAGCTCTCAGGATCACTGTGTTCAAGCGCATCAGACCTGCCCGCAGTGTTTTCCTTGGGGTGGTACATGAAAAATTCATGAATAGATGTTTTTACTAACCTGTAAACATAAACCAAATCACCCCACTTGAGTCACACCCCAAAATAAAATTTAAGAAAATACCTGATTTGGTATTCCAGTGTCAAAAATGCTGATCTATATATGATAAAATCAATTAAATTGATGGTGCCGTAGAACTTTAGGCTAACGGAAGAATATGGTAAATTTCGTTTATTTGAGTCTACGGTCGCAACATTGCTATAATACAATTACCGGGACAATGCACCTCACGAAATATACTTTGAGCGCTTAAGCCGCAAATAATTAAGGCCTCCATCAGGCGATGTATTCGGAAAATGTCTGAACGCATACGGTGTCGTTCAAAAATTGGCGCAAAGAGTGCGTTGTTTTTTTTTTTCAAATTTCTGAATTTATTTTTCACACTTAGGATAATAAAAGGATCTTTTGGTATCAACAACATAGGGCTTGAGGCAACATATTTTTGAGAAATCACAGTGATCATTGAAGAGGACCTGTCACCCCCTGCTGCATGGCAAAGTAAATGCAGCACTGCATTCAGAATGTATGCTGCATTCAGGGAAGAGGTCCCCATGTCTCTAGCCCCCCTGTACCCTGAGAAATACACTTTATAAAGCTTACAGATAAGAGGTCTAATGAGTGGGATCTTATTAACAGGTGGTTTCCGCAGGCACAGTCCTCCCTCCTCCTCCATGTATATTCAGCCCCTTGTATGTGAATGGCGCCACCTCCTGTTCTACCCTCCTCTTCTCCTGCTCTGTCAATCACGCTGCCGCACAGAGCGGCATTGCGTGACATCAGTGGCAGAGCCAGCTCTGCTTTATGCTTTATTCAAACAGCAAGGCGGGAATATGGCGCCAGATGACCCTCTTCCCATTGAAAAAAATAAAGTTGGATCCAAAATAGCCGACTTCAAAATGGCTGCCATGGTCACCACCCATCTGGAAACGTTTTTTCCTCTTACATATACTAATGTGCCACAAACAGGAAGTTGATATTACCAACCATACCCATTTTATTTAGGTGTATCCATATAGATGGCCCACCCTGTATACTTGTCAGCAGTTTTTTTGCATATAAGCTAAGCCACCCCCAGTAAGGCCTTATATACAGCATTCTAGAATGCTGTACATTGGTTCTCTGGCTGATCTGTACAATGAAAAAAACCTGTTATTATTCCCACCTGGGTGGTGGTCTGACCCGATGGGTGTGCGGGCGCTAGGATTCTCTGTGATACCTTTTACTCCTGCCCAGTGTTCTGGACAGGTCTCCTTTAAAGACAGAAAGCTTTGGTAGTTGTACTACTTGCCTTGCTTCCACGTCATGGCCGTAGATGCCTACTCCACGATGGGGCACACAACACCCGAAACAGCTGTCATGTGGATGATCGTGGTCTTGCTCCAGCACCGATTGGATCCGGGATCCAATCGGTGCTGTTAACTCTTGGATCCTGCTGTCATTCACTGATAGTTTAATCCAAAGCCGCGGCAGCGAGGAACGCGCTGTTCCCTGCCTGCATCGGAGATCCCGCGATAATATCTCGAGCTATCAAGGACCACTTCCTGTGAGTGTTTAGCAAGCACTGCCAACCACTCACAGTAC
Organism: Allobates femoralis; assembly: GCA_033576535.1. Classification (NCBI taxonomy): domain Eukaryota; kingdom Metazoa; phylum Chordata; class Amphibia; order Anura; family Aromobatidae; genus Allobates; species Allobates femoralis. The sequence goes on from JARQOC010000001.1 coordinate 461,808,243, forward strand.
ACATTTGTGACAGATACCGATGAGCTGCAGCTCATCGGAACTGTCACAAGCGATCAGACCTGCAGCAGTGTGCCTACCTATGGGGGTGTGTAAAATGAAGAATTAATAAATAAAGTTTTTGCAAACGTAAAAAAACATAAAACTTCAAATCACCCCCCTTTTCCCCCATTCAAAATAAAAGTATTAAAAAAAATACACATATTTGGTATTGCAGTGTTCAAAAATGCCGATCTATCAATATATAAAATCAATTAATGAGAGCCGTAAACTGAGTAACGGAAAAAAAGGTAAAAATTAACGTTTATTTGGTCGTCGCAACATTGCTATAAAATACAATAACAGGCCATCAAAACAGCCCATCCACCGAAAAATAATATCTTTAGAAACGTCAGCTTAAGCCGCAAAAAATAAGCCATCACACAGGCCCCAGATTCCGAAAATGAGAACGCTACGGGTCGCAGAACATGGCGCAAAGAGTGCGATTCTTTTTTTTTTTTTTCAAACTTCTGAATTTTTTTTCACCACTTAGATACCAGTAAAAGTATACATGTTTGGTATCACGAACATGTACGGACCTGAGGCATCACACCATCATTTTTACCATATAGTGAACATGGCGACTAAAAAACCCAAAAAACAAATGTGTAATTGCACTTTTTTGGCAATTTCACTGCACTTGGATTTTTTTCCCTTTCCCTGTACACTATATGGTAAAATAAATGATTGCATCAGAAAGTACAACTTGTCCCGCAAAAAACAAGCCATCATATACTACCGTTCAAAAGTTTGGGGTCACCCAGACAATTTAGTGTTTTCCATGAAAACTCATACTTTTATTTATCAAATGAGTTGCAAAATGAATAGAAAATATAATCCAGACATTGACAAGGTTAGAAATAATGATTTTTATTTGAAATAATAATTTTCTCCTTCAAACTTTGCTTTCGTCAAAGAATGCTCCCTTTGCAGCAATTACAGCATTGCAGACCTTTGGCGGGTACTATTTAATGAAGCTGCCAGATGAGGAGCTGTGAGGTGTCGATTTCTCAAACTACAGACTCTAATGTACTTGTCTTGTTGCTCAGTTGTGCAGGGGGCCTCCCACTTCTCTTTCTACTCTGGTTAGAGCCTGTTTGTGCTCTCCTCTGAAGGAGTAGTACACACCATTGTAGGAAATCTTCAGTTTCTTGGCAATGTCTCGCATGGAATAGCCTTCATTTCTAAGAACAAGAATAGACTGTCGAGCTTCACGTGAAAGTTCTCTTTTTCTGGCCATTTTGAGAGTTTCATAGAACAAACAAATGTATTGCTCCAGATTCTCAACTAGCTCCAAGGAAGGTCAATTCTATAGCTTCTCTAATCAGTCAAACCGTTTTCAGCTGTGCTAACATACTTGTGTAAGGGTTTTCTATCTAAACATCCATTAGCCTTCTTACACAGTTAGCAACACAATTACTATTAAAACGCAGCAGTGGTGCTGGTTGGAAATGGGCCTTCATACACCTATGTAGATATTGCATTAAAAACCAGACGTTTCCAGCTAGAATAGTCATTTACCACATTAACATTCTATAGAGTGTATTTCTGATTCATTTAATCTTAGCTTCAATGAAAAAAAATGTGCTTTTCTTTCAAAAATAAGGACATTTCTAATGACCCCAAACTTTTGAACGGTAGTGTATGTCTATATTGATGGAAAAATAAAAAAGTTATGGCTTTTGGAAGCAGGGGAGCAAAAATGATGAATGAAAAACAAAAAATCGCCGGGTCATGGGGTTAAGAACTGTGTCTACTACTCTTCAGTTATTGCTAAATGAATAATTTTCAAGATGGCATCCTTTCTCAGGGGTTTTTCAGTATCCCTCAGAAGCTCTGTAAGTGCAACAAGGGATCTGAAAGCTACTTCTGAAAAGCCCATGTTTTAAAAGCTACCGGATCGGAATTTGCATACACAGTTTTGCTAACCAGACAGCAAAATGCAGGACTTACAAATTGGAGTGTGCTGCGGTAATTGAAATTTTCAATTTGTATTTTCCACTGTGCATTCATTTCTGGGAAACAATAGTGAAATTAAGATGCACACTGCAATGCTTGGCAGCCATTGTCAAACATACATTGGGGCCTTTCAAGCACACATGCACCTTACATCTGACAAGGTTAAACACTTATAGAACTTTATATGTAGCACTTTGTATGAATCTACACATTGACTATGAGGGCTTTTGAGTGGTCTTCTTGAAGGACCTATTCAGTATATGCTGCACACATTACTAGAAGCAAGATTAGTTATGTGGGGATATTTCTCTGTGACATATGACTATCAGATAGACTGTATACTGTGGTACGCTAAAGGCCACGTCACACACTTCAATATCGTGAACAATATTATTATTATTATTTTATTATTATTATTATTTATTTATATACGCCATTATATTCCATGGCACTTTACATGCTAAAAAGGGCACACTAGGACAAGTAACATAGTAACAATACAAGTAACAATAAATGTGGACAATTTGGTCGTACAGATACAAGAGGGGAGAAATCCTGTCGCGAGGGCTCACAGTCTACGAGGGGCGGGTGGGGATACAGTGGGAGGGGGAAGTTCCAGTCGTGAGGCGGTGTGGTGAACCGGGTCTTATTGCAGGTGGTAGGCTTGGCGGAACAGGTGGTTCTTCAGGCTTCTTTTGAAGGTTCCCAGGGTAGGAGAATGTCTGATGTGTTGGGGCAGTGAGTTCCAGAGTATGGGTGAAGCACGGGAGAAAACCTGTATGCTGTTGTGCGAAGAGGAGTTGAAGGGGGAGTAGAGGAGGAGCTCTTGGGAGGATCGCAGGTTGCGTGAGGGTAGGTATCGGAAGACCATGACAGAGATGTATGGAGGGGACAGGTTGTGAATGGCTTTGTATGTCATGGTTAATGTTTTAAACCGGGATCTCTGGGAAGTAGGGAGCCAGTGAAGGGCTTGGCAGAGGGGGGAGACAGGGGAGTAGCGGGGGGACAGATGGATTAGGCGGGCAGCAGAGTTCAGGATAGATTGGAGAGGGGAAAGGGAGGAATTGGGGAGGCCAGTGAGCAGGAGGTTGCAGTAGTCAAGGCGGGAGATGATGAGGGCGTTAATAAGGGCTTTAGCAGTGTCGTGGTCAAGGAAAGTGCGGATCCTATAGATGTTTTTGAGCTGGAGTCAGCAGGAGGTGGTGAGGGCCTGGATGTGGGGCTTGAAGGAAAGGGAAGAGTCAAGGATAACCCAGAGGCACTTGGCTGTGGGACTGGGGAGAGAGAGCAGTCGTTGATGACAATGGATAGGTCAGGTAGTGAGGGGGAGCGTCTTGAGGGGAAGACAATGAACTCAGTTTTGTCCATATTCAGCTTAAGGAACAGAGCAGAGAAGAAGGATGAGATGGCAGACAGGCAGTGTGGAATTTTGGATAGAAGGGAGGCGATGTCAGGGCCAGACAGGTAGATTTGGGTGTCGTCGGCGTAGAGGTGGTAATGGAGGCCATGGGACTCAATTAGTTGCCCTAGGCTGAGAGTGTAGATTGAGAACAGTAACGGTCCAAGAACCGAGCCCTGGGGGACCCCGACAGATAGGGGGTAGGGCGAGGAGGATATGTGGGAGGTGAAGGTCCGGTCCGTTAAGTATGAGGAGATCCAAGAGAGGGCAGGGCCATGATGCCAAGAGATTCCAGGATCTGAAGTAGAAGGGAGTGCTCAACCGTGTCGAAGGCGGCGGACAGGTCGAGGAGGAGGAGAACAGAGTAGTGGCACTTGCTTTTGGCAGTCAGTAGGACGTTGTTGACTTTGGTCAGGGCTGATTTGGTGGAGTGGAGGGGTCGGAAGCCAGATTGCAAGCAGTCAAAGAAGGAGCAGGAGGAGAGGTGAGAGGACAGCTCAGAGTGGACATGCTGTTCAAGTAGTTTAGAGGTGAAAGGGAGGAGAGATATAGGGCGGTAGTTGGAGACAGTTGTGGGGTCGAGGGAGGGTTTTTTGAGGATGGGTGTGATCAAGGCATGTTTGAAGGCTGAGGGGAAGGTGCCAGTGGTAAGTGACAGGTTGAAAAGATGAGTTAGGGCTGGGATGATAACGGAGGTGAGGTTGGGAAAGAGGTGGCATGGGAGCGGGTTGTGGGCGCTGGTGGTGAGGTGTGATTTTGACAGGAGGGAGGAGAGCTGGTCTTCAGTTATGGGGGGAAGCAGTTGATGGAAGGAGAGGGCAGTATAGGTCAAAGGGGAGGCTGTGGGGACAGTAGATCAAAGCTGTCTCTGATTCTGTCAATCTTTTCTTTGAAGAAGAAGGCAAAGTCTTCTGCAGAGATAATGGGAGAGGGAGGGGGAGCAGGCGGAGTAAGGAATTGAAGGTTTTGAAAAGTTGTTTGGGATTGCGTGACAGGGAGGTTATTAGGGATAAGAAGAAGGTTTGTTTGGCGGTGGCAAGTGCAGTCTTGAAGGCGATGAGGGACTGTTTGAACAGCGCAAAGTGTTCAGTGGAACGTGATTTTTTCCATCGCCACTCGGCGACCGTGGATGCCCGTCTCAGGTCTTTAGTGAGGGTGGTGTGCCAGGGTTGCCTGTTATTGCATGGAGCATAATATGTGAGGGGGGCGGCTAGGTCGAGGGCCTTGGTTAATGTGGTGTTGTAGAGGGTGGTGGCAGTGTCTGTGCCACGTATAGATGTTATGTTGGCGAGAGGGAGTAGAGATTCTGAGAGTGAGTGTAGATCAATGTGTTTTAGGTTTCTGCGCGGATGATCAAGTTTGCGGAGAGGAGGTGGTGTAGTAGGGGAGGTGAGGGAGGAGAAGGTCAGCAGATTGTGGTCAGACAGGGGGAGGATTGAGTTTGTGAGGTTAGTAAGGGAGCAAAGACGGGTAAAGATGAAATCCAGCGTGTGGCCATCTTTGTGGGTGGCAGAGGAGGACCATTAAGAGAGCCCAAAGGAGGAGGTCAAGGAAAGAAGTTGAGAGGCGGTTGGGTGGGCAGTGTCAATAGGGATATTGAAATTGCCCATAATGATGGTGGGGATGTCAGTAGAGAGGATATGAAGTAGCCAGGTGGTGAAGTGGTCAAGGAAGGTGGGCATGGATCCAGGGGGGCGGTAGATGATGGCTAGCTGGAGGTTACAGGGGGAGAAGATGCGGACAGATTGGGCTTCAAAAGATGGGAGAGTAGCAGAGGGGGGTAATGGAATAAGGGCGAAGTAGCAGGTGTCGGATAGGAGTATGCCGACACCTCCGCCGTGTTTGTCAAAGGGGTGGGGAGTGTGGGAAAGATTGAATCCGCCGTAGGATAGTGCAGCAGGGGAGGCTGTGTCGGAGGGGGTGAGCCAAGTCTCTGTGATGCCAAGGAATGAGAGTTTATTAGAAATAAAGAGTTCATGGATGTCTGGGAGTTTATTACAGACTGAGCGGGCGTTCCAGAGTGCGCCTGGCAGGGAGATTAGAGGAGCAGGGGCTGGGGGGATGAGTCTAAGGTTGGTCAGGTTGCGAGGGTGGGTGATGGTGAGGTTATGAGTGTTGGTGATGGGACGGGATTGGGGGGTGTAGGTGACTGTGGGGATGTGGCGGGGGGTCGGGATTGGGGGAAATGTCGCCAGCGAGTAAGAGGAGCAGTGAGAGGGTTAGCAGGTGAGAGCAGGAGAGTTCACGTGGTGGGCGTGTCTGATTGGAGATGGAGGATTGCATGTGAAGGAATAGTTCAGAAGAGTGGATGAGGTGGTTAGGTAGGATGGAGGGTGAGAGAAGTACTTTGTTGCTGGGTGGAGGGATGAGCGGGGGTAGCAGGAAGTGGAGAAGGATGGGAGTGAGAGTGCAAAGGAGGGGATACATTGTGGATTGTGAGCGGGGGATGGGAGTAGCGTGGGTCAGATGCAGCTTGAAGGAGAGCGCTTAAGCGATCCGGATTTTTGATTGCTTAAGCGATATCGTTTGTACGTCGTTGCGTGTAACCGAGCGATCTTTCAGCGAAAAATCGCTTGATTGTTTGGTTGAAGATTTATGAGCAGGACGTCAAATCCGTCGTTCATCGTTCAATTAACTTGCGTTCAACCTGATGCATCGTGCTGTGTGACACCTCTCAAACGATCTCATTCTCGACTTCGCCTATTACTGACGCTAGATGGTGTCGATCTCTGAGTAGTGTGCACGATCACTGATGCATTGCCAAATTTAACATCGTTAACGAGATCTATGCTCGTGGCACCGCACAAACGATATCAAGAAATTGTTCTAGCCCTCTCAATCACGTGACTTTTCAGGCGATATCGTGATTGATATTGAAGCGTGTGACGTGGCCTTAACAGCCTTTCCCAGAGTTGGCCCTTTTTCATTTATAGATTATTTAGTGATTTCTGCAGGCAAATGTGTGAGATTCTTGGCTTGGTGCAGGACCACTTTATATTAACACATATTTTTTGCAGTCTTTAATTGGAGGTATTTCTGTCCCTGCTTACTCACCTTCTATCCTAATAACATCCCAACCCCCATTTTTCTTAGTGTAAAACATATTTTTTTGCTATTTACGCCACATTATATTATGTTTTTTGTGCCTTTGTGTATATTGTTTGTATATTAGACTACATTCACTTGTAGCATATTTCGGCATTTACGCAGCGCTATTTAGTGCAAGCGTAAATGCAGTGAAATGCAGTGCTGTTTGCTTTCCAGCAAAGCCAATGCATTTTGCAAAAATCCATTCCCATGGTCTATAATTTTGCGGATGCGCTTTCACTGCAAAGCGCATCCGCAAAAAGAATATGTAAATGAAGTCCGTGGAGCCTCGATTAAGAGTCTCAAACATGGGACTAGCCAGATATCCCTCTAGGGAAGAACCTAGCCCTGGGGTGGAATCCTTGCGGCGACCACCATAACCACCATATTAAGTGGCCCTTTTAGTCAATTTTTAGTCAATTACCACAGACAGCTGTTTCGGGGTATTGCCCCTCATCAGTGTGGAGTAGGATTCTGGCTAGGTGGGAGCAATGCCTGGTAGAGCAACATCACAAAGCTCTCACTGATCTCATGGAGGCCAGTCAAGGAAAATACTGCGGGCAGTCGGCTAAAGCGCTCAAACACAGTGAAATCCATGATGCATTGCCACCTGGAAATTTGAATATGCAAATGAAGTCCATGGAACCTTGATTAAGAGTCTCAAACACGGGACTAGCCAGATATCCCTCCAGGGAAGGACCTAGCCCTGGGGTGGAATCCTTACGGAGACCACCATAACCACCATATTAAGTGGCCCTTTTAGTCAATATCCCACTCAGTTACAAGTTAAGGATAGAACAAGGGAATTAACAGACTGTCTGTGGATGGATACCTGGCTCTGTTAATTCCCTTGTCATATCCTTAACTCGTTGCCCTGAGGTAAAGCTCCACCTGTGGGGAGCTGTACTACTCTGAGCTGCACCTCCATCACCTCAGCAGCCGGCCGCAGTGCTGGTATTCACGTTACCAGGTACCACAGGTAGTATCACGTTACCATTCCCCCATCCATATCCATCATCATCATCCCCCTCACCATCCCTGCCATTGAGGGTCCAGGGCACGGAGTTAGGAACCGATCAGCCGTGATCCCCCATCGAAGTAACCATTAGCCCCAGTATCCGATTACCCCCTACCCTGTTGACCGACTCACTTGCGCTTTTATGCGCAAAGTGCAGTAAAAAAGCCCAACTGGAAAAAAGCTCTACGCAAAAAAGAAAATATGCTATGTGGGAACGTAGCCTTAGTGTGTATCCTCACTTTTTTACCTTTTTTTTGAAATTTGTACTTTTTATACAATATATAATAATGTATAGCCTGTTTCCTTTTTATAGTCTTAATTAAAGCTATGCTTCATTTTCATATAAGGTGTTTTTTTCTATCAATCTCTTAATTTTATTTTTTGGAATTTATGTTTTGGGACTTGCCCCTATTCTTGGATCAAAATCTGCTTCAAGTACCATGTCACCAGCAATTGTTTATGGTTAATGAATGCTTGATAAATTACTTTGATAAATGCCTTAAGGAGGTAGGTTCTAAAATGTGGTCCATCCTTGTACATATGATCCCCATCCTTGTATATATATGTCCCTCATCCTGATATATAAGACCCCCATCCTCTTGCAAATGTCCTCCATCCTGGTTTATATGATCCCCATCCTGGTACAAATGTCCCCCATCCTGGTACATACCATATATACTCGTGTATAAGCCGACCCGTGTATAAGCCGACCCCCCTACTTTTGCCCCCAAAACCTGGGAAAATCTATTGACTCGCGTATAAGCCGAGGGTGGACCCCAGCACAGGTATACAGCCCCCAGCAGTGGTATACAGGCCCCAGCAGTATGATATACAGCAGCCCCCAGTGGTATATACAGCAGCTCCCAGTGGTATATACAGCAGCTCCCAGTGGTATATACAGCAGCCCCAGTGGTATATACAGCAGCCCCAGTGGTATTGCAGCCCCTATATACAGCAGCCCCAGTGGTATTGCAGCCCCAGTGGTGTATACAGCAGCCCCTATATACAGCAGCCCCAGTGGTATTGCAGCCCCTATATAGAGCAGCCCCAGTGGTATTGCAGCCCCAGTGGTGTATACAGCAGCCCCTATATACAGCAGCCCCAGTAGTATTGCAGCCCCAGTGGTATTGCAGCCCCTATATACAGCAGCCCCAGTGGTATTGCAGCCCCAGTGGTGTATACAGCAGCCCCTATATACAGCAGCCCCAGTGGTATTGCAGCCCCAGTGGTGTATACAGCAGCCCCTATATAAAGCAGCCCCAGTAGTATTGCAGCCCCAGTGGTATTGCAGCCCAAATATATACAGCAGCCCCAGTGGTATTGCAGCCCCACTGGTGTATACAGCAGCCCCTATATACAGCAGCCCCAGTGGTAGTATACAGGCAGCCCCAGTAATGCAGGGCCCCCCCCCCTCATGCTCCGGTCACCTGTAAAGCAAATTATACTTATCAGTGTCCCGCTTCCGTCCGCGCCCGCATCTGCCGACATCGCGATCCTCCATCTTCATGCGTCCTCTTCCGACTTCCTGTGTTCGGCGCCGGCAATGACGTCATTGCCTGCGACGAACAGAGAAAACCGGAAGAAGACGCATGAAGATGGAGGATCGCATGTCGGCAGATGCGGGCGCGGACGGCAGCGGGACACTGATAAGTATAATTTGCTTTACAGGTGACCGGAGCATGGGGGGGGGGGCCCTGCATTACTGGGGATGCGGGGGCTGCTGTATACCGCTGTATACAGCAGCCCCCGCACTGACTCGCGTATAAGCCGAGGGGGGTACTTTTCAGCCCAATTTTTGGGCTGAAAAACTCGGCTTATACGCGAGTATATACGGTATGTCTCAATTCCTGGTAGATATGTTCCCCTTCATGGGCCCATACTGGGCATATATGGGCATATACTAGGCATATATGGGCATATACTATATGCCTTCAATTATGCCGCACACATAAAAATAAATAATTATACTCACCTTCATATACTGTAAGCTTGTGAAAAGGGTGCTCACTCTTCTTGATATTGATTAAATTGTGTTAGTCTGTATTGTTTCATATTGCCTGAATTGTAAAGTGCTGTGGAATACGTTTGGAGCTGTATAAATAAAAATTATTATTATTATTATCTTCCCTCCCCTTCCCCCATGAGCAGTGTTCTCTCCTCATGCGAGCAACTGACTTCGGCATGTAAGCTAGGTAATGCATGACATCTCTGTTATGGGACACCATTCACATGCCGAGATCAGCTGCCAGGTAGCCCCAAAATGAATATTCAGTGCTCTCCACTAGAGACGAGCGATGTTAGACTCGAATAGTTCGCCAATCTCAAATTCGAGTCGATTTTGGCGCTATTCGAGTCATTCGCCGAATTCGAACAATTTTGTTCCAATTCGGCGAATTTCGAACATGTTCGATTTTGGTTCGAAAATGCGGCAGATGCGGTCAGAGCCAAAATAAACATTCCCTAAAAGAAAGAAAGTGTTAAAAATAAAAAAATAATCTATGCTCACCTGTCCGCGGTCCACCGAAGCCTCCGGCAAGGTCCTGTGGCTTCTAGGACCTGTGGTGACGTCATCTTCTCCGCGCGAACTCCGGTCACATGACCGGAGTTCCGCGAGAACATGACGTCACCACAGGTCCTGGAAGCACAGGACCTTGCCGGAAAGCTTAAAATAGATATTTTTATGATTCGGACCCTTTCTTTAAGTAAAAGTTACTTAAAGAAAGGGTCCGAAACATAAAAATATATATTTTAAGCTTTCCAGCAAGGTCCTGTGCTTCCAGGACCTGTGGTGACGTCACGTTCTTGGGGAACTCCGGTCACGTGACCGAAGTTCCCGCGAGAACATGACATCACCACAGGTCCTATTATCAATAGGACCTTGCCGGAAAGCTTAAAATAGATATTTTTATGATTCAGACCCTTTCTTTAAGTAACTTTTACTTAAAGAAAGGGTCTGAATCATAAAAATATCTATTTTAAGCTTTCCGACAAGGTTCTGTGCTTCCAGGACATGTGGCGACGTCATGTTCTCGCGGAACTCCGGTCATGTGACCGGAGTTCGCGCGAGAACATGACGTCACCACAGGTCCTAGAAGCCACAGGACCTTGTCGGAGGCTTCGGTGGACCGCGGACAGGTGAGCATAGATTATTTTTTTATTTTTAACACTTTCTTTCACTTTTTTTCACTTCCACAATGTATGTATATAAATTGGTGAAGTGAACATGCCCCACAGGCCCGGTTTGTTCGTTTTCCGGGGTGTTCGACGGTGTTCGTCGAGAATTCGACGAACATTCGTCGAACACCCCGTCGATTCATCGAATCGAATTCGAACACCGGGGTGGTGGCTCATCTCTACTCTCCACACCTGGGACTACGGGCACGGGGAGCAGTGAATATTAATTTCCTTTTAAAAGTAGCCAATCGCCCATCTGCTGCAGGACGCCGGCTGCGGAGGTGGAAGTGTGTTTGCCCACTATTAAAGAAAATGAATATTCACTGCTCCTCACACCTATAATCCAATGCACTTCTAGGTGCCGAATTTAGCTCAGAGAGGTGGATCAGATTATGGGCATGGTTAGCAGTGAATTTTATTTCTAATAGTGCAAAAAAGTTAAAGAAATACACCTGCGCTCTTAACTATTACAATTCCTATTCAATAGGCAAAGCCACAGGTAAAAATGAGACTGTGTGATAATCTCAAAGAAATAAGAGACAAAAAGTACCGTATATACTCGTGTATAAGCCGACTTTTTTAGCCCAAAAATTGGGCTGAAAAGTCGCCCCCTCGGCTTATACACGAGTCATATACTTGTGTGAAGTGGGGGCTGTGTCCGGGAGCAAGGAGGAGGATGGAGGAGGTGGGGGAAGGCCGTAATATGAGCGGCTCGTGACGTGGAGCCGCTCATAACTTATTCATGATATGCACTGCATCCCCGCCCATCCGCGGGGGGAGCAGTGCATATCCCATTACAGGCTCCCCATAACAGTATGGCACCCCCACCACAGTAAAGCCTCCCCATGCTGCCGCTGTTCAGTGTACAATACATAGTGTTATTAGCTCTCACACGGCCAGCGGATCGCTCCTGGCATGCATCCTCCCTCCTCCCTGCGTGTCATGTGACCGGCTGGTGACGTCATCGAGGTGAGCCCCGGTCACATGACAAGAAGCAGGGAGGATGCACAGCCATAAGTGATCTGCCGGCCGGGTGAGAGCTAATAACACTGTATTTATTGTACAGTGAGCAGCAGCAGCATGGGGGGGAGCCTGTGCACACTGTGCTGGGGAGCCCCTGTATACACTGTGCTGGGGAGCCTGTATACACTGTGCTGGGGAGCCTGTATACACTGTGCTGGGGAGCCTGTATACACTGTGCTGGGGAGCCCCTGTATACACTGTGCTGGGGAGCCTGTATACATTGTGCTGGGAGCTGTATACCACACTGCTGGGGGCTGTAAACCTGTGCTGAAGGCTGTATACCACACTGCTGAGGACTGTATACTTGTGCTGGAGTCCACCCTCTGCTTATACGCGAGTCAATAAGTTTTCCCAGTTTTTGGGGGCAAAAGTAGGGGGGTCGGCTTATACACGGGTCGGCTTATACACGAGTATATACGGTATATAAGTTATTACTGCGCTAGATACCTAGGAACTTAGAATAGTGAGAGAGGAGACAAAGCCTCAAAAGGAACTGGGCCAATATACAAAGGTAAATGGTATACTGTATATACTCGAGTATAAGCCGAGTTTTTCAGCACAATTTTTGTGCTGAAAAATGTCCCCTCGGCTTATACTCGAGTCAGTGTTGAGGGCCAGTGAGGGGGGGCAGTGACCGGGGCTGGAGGAGGCTGGGGGAGGCTACAGAGAGAGCGGTTGGTCATGTGACCCTGCTCATTAATCTAATGTAATATGCACTGCATCCCCCTGTCCATCAGCGGTGGTGAGAGCGGCGCATATTACATTAGACTGTGCCCCCCCCCCATTTCAGTATATGTGCCCCATGCTACTGCATATAAAATAATAAACTCATCTCACCCTCCGATGATTGTGTACAGGCTCTGTGGCGTCTGTGATGTTCTCCCTCAGCTTTTTCTGTTTGTAATCATGTGACCGGCACATCAGTGACATCATCGCTGCTGTGACGGTCACATGATTAGAAGCAGGAATAGTGGAAGGAGAACATCACGGATGTCACCGAGCCTGCACACTGTCGTCGGAAGGTGAGATGAGCTTATTATTTTATATGCGGCAGCATGGGGCCCCTATATACCAGCAAAGGGGGCCCATATACCAAAGGGGGCCAATATTTCAGCGATGGGCCCCATATACCCACAAAGGGGGCCCATATACCAGTGATGGGCCCCATATACCTGCAAAGGGGGCCCATATACCAGTGATGGGGCCCTTATACCAGCAAAGGGGGCCCATATACCTGTGATGGGGCCTGTATACCAGCAATAGGGCCTATATACAAGTGAAGGGGGTGCTATACCAGTGTTGGGGGCTATATACAATGATGGGGGTGCTATAGCAATAATGAGGGCTATATACAATGATGGAGCCATATGCCAGTGATGGGGACTATATACAATGATGGGGGCCATATACCAATGATGGGGACATATACAGTAATGAGGAGCTACAGTGATGAGGGGCTTTATACTGGTGATGAGGGGTTTTATACCGGTGATGGGGGCTATATACCAGTGATGGGGTTCTATATACCATTGGTGGTGCTATATTCAATGATGGGGGCACTATACCAGTGATGGGGGCATATACTGTGATGGGGGAGCTATATACCAGTGATGGGGTTCTATATGTGGAGCCCACTGGGACGGGGTACTGCTGGGGATATCACGGCGGTCTTGGTCCGGATCGTGTCCCCGGTTCCACAATAAATGGGGGGATATTTACAGGGGAGTTTGTCGTGACGCCACCCACGGGTTGTGGTCAGTGAGGGGACCACCGCTGCAGTGTCCTTCTGTCAGGAGGATGGATGGATGCTGCAGCAAGGTGGATGAGCCTGCCGCGGGTCGGGACAGCTCCTGACAGAGTAAAATGGTGGATTAACAGTTCTGTATACCTGGAATCAGACACGGACACTGAAGCAGGGTTCACCGGGTTTACTCTCCAATTCTTCCAAGTCACACAGTACACGGTACAGTTCAGTTCTTAAAAGCCTTACACAGTTAACTCCGGTAACATTTGAACCCTCTGCAGCCAGGCTGTCACTCTGAGACCCCTCACTCTTTCTATATGTCCTTGCAGGCTGATTCTCACTCTCTTCTTCTGGGTGGATTGCGGAGCGGCAGCTCGGTCCCTTAATGTAGCTTCCCCCTAAGTGTATGGGCAGCAAGCCAGGTCCAACCCTGTAGTGGGAACACGGATCTGGAATCTGTGTTCCCCGTCAGTTTGTCTGGGGAGCTGGTGTGAAACTTCAGTCCCCCTCAGAGCCGACGCTCTGGTCCCAGCCTAGCCTTGGGTGTCCCTATATTGCAAGGAATCACCGGGCTCTTTTCTACCCGTGTAACTTCCCGGGTACGTCATTAGAGTCTGTCCTGTCAGTAATTTGTCAGCGCTTACTCTTCCTCGGACCCGGTGGCACCGGTCCGGCCTCTGTCCTCACACTCCCCTGGGATGCCGGCTATGGACGAGCTTTCTCTCCATGGTACTGTGACTCTGTGGATTCTGCGTCTCCAAGGGCCCAATCCAACCAGGCTGTGACACTTTCTGTCTCTGTTATTCCTGTCTGTGCTGGTCACTTTGTCTTTGCTTCTCAACCTACTCTTGGTCTTCCCTGCTCAGCTCTCACTGGCCCACTTGCCTTGGCTGCTCGGCACTCGCCTACTAACTACTTCCTGTTTTCCCCTTTTATACTGGTTTGTTACCTTGACTACGCCCCATCCACTTGTAACTGGCCCTACCACCCCTTGCCTGCCTAAAGTCCCAGGCTCTGGGTTGGGTCTTATGTCAGTGGATGTGTGTTTTGGAGGTGTTTGATATACAAACTGTCACTTTCTCCTGGCTGCAGTTCCTACCTGTGGCCGCCCTGGTCACAGTGGCGCCACATTCCCCCGGAGTTAAACCAGCGTGTCCTCATGCCGTCTGACTTTGATCCCCCTGAAAAGCATTTTTATCTTGCAAACATTAACATTAAGCATATTTGTCATCCTGTTACGGAGGTACGGAACTTAAAACGTTACATTTGAAACACTATTTACATTAAACACACAACTTGCAGCCTATCTATGACTGTAAATGCGGAGGCCTCCAGGTCCTCGGATCACCAACTTGTGGCCAAGTTGTTCCTCTCCGTGTCGGCACTTTACACCACATTGTTCTTTATCCCTCCAAGGACACGGCCCCCCCCACTTGTAACTGGCCTTACCACCCCTTGCCTGCCTAAAGTCCCAGGCTCCTGGTTGGGTCTTATGTCAGTGGATGTGTGTTTTGGAGGTGTCTGATATACAAACTGTCACTTTCTCCTTGCTGTAGTTCCTACCTGTGGCCGCCCTGGTCGCAGGGGCGCCACATTTACCCCATTGATTGTGCTTTATTACAGTGATGGGGCGCTATATACCAGCATGAGGGGCTGCTGCATTTCCCACCCTAGGCTTATACTTGAGTCAATAAGATTCCCCAGTTTTTGGGGGTAAATTTAGGGGCCTCGGCTTATACTCGGGTCGGCTTATACTCGAGTATATACGGTAATTGCTATAATGATTTTTTTTACCTTATGCAACAATTTCTGCTGTGATGAGATGATAAAATTGTTGATTGAAGTTCTCAGTGTTAATTTTTGATCTAATTAAGTAAGAAGGCTCAGATAGATCAATTATTAAATAGAGGGTGTCCTTAGTTTCCCCTTTGGTCCTCTCAACTATCTTATATGTAGGTTCTACTTTTAGGAGGTTTCTCTTGCTGCTACATAAGTATGCAAAACCATTATCTAAATCACAATTCTCCATGTTATACAGTGCCTACAAGTAGTATTCAACCCCCTGCAGATTTAGCTGGTTGACACATGCGGAATTAACTTGGCATTGTGACATTTGGACTGTAGATCAGCCTGAAAGTGGGAAATGCAGTGCCACAAAAATTTTATTTAATTTTTTTTTTTTTTTTTTTAAAGCGTTAAAATTTAATTCAGAGGGTCATTAATTATTCAACCCCTCAAACCACCAGAATTCTGTTTGGTCCCCGTAAAGTATTAAGAAGTAGTTCAGGCACAAATAACAATGAGCTTCACATGTGTGGGTTAATTATCTCTTTTGCCAGCCTTTTCTGACTATTTAAGACCCTCCCCAAACTTGTGAACAGCACTCATACATGGTCAACATGGGAAAGACAAAGGAGCATTCCAAGGCCATCAGAGACAAGATCGTGGAGGGTCACAAGGCTGGCAAGGGGTACAAATCCCTTTCCAAGGAGTTGAAAAAAATAGGGGGGGGAACAAGAGGCGCAATAGTGCCCTATCACTAGTGACACTAATGTATGCGGTGGGTATGAATTCACTCACCTAGCACAGTTGTGAGACCCACAACTGGTGTAAAAGCATTTGGCATTAAATGCAGCTGCTGCAGGACTTCCACCTTCCACATGCACGTGGGAATCATCCAGAAGTTACCTCAGGGGAAATGGTGTATCAGTGTCCGCGCTGCTGAAATCCCAAGAAAACGATCCGGAAACCATATGTAGGTTGCATCAATCATCCATTTATTCCTTTCCTACGCGTTTCAACACTGTCCTAGTGTCTTCCTCAGGGATATTACATGTCAGCTCTTAACAAGGTTTATATAGCCCCTGTACATGGCATTTAGGGGTGTGTTAGCACATGCTGATGATGTCAAAATCGTCATTAAAGTGGGCGGAGCCCAATTCGATGATGTCAAAATCGTCATCAAAGTGGGAGGAGCCTAATTTTTGGCTCCAAAACAGTAAAAACAAGTTTCTGTGGAGCATTTTACATCGTACAATGATATACAAGTTGATAAAAATATGACTAAACAAATGGTATAAAAAACGTTCTGAAATTTGCTGCGGAAAAGTAAATAAAACCTTCAGTAATAAGAACAGGAAAAAAAAAAAAATAAATAAATAAATAATATACACTCCGATATGCCTCTGGGTGTATTAGAACTCTTGGTCATTTGGATGAAAAACATCCTCACTATTGGGTTGTGCCACCAGGGCAATTCATTAGCAAATAAAAGTGCTGAGAAGTTTGGTATTATCCTGTGAAGGTGGAATAGGAAAAAATATATATGGACAATATTATCTATATCTATGTAATTAAAAAACAACTTTATTATAAAATTATTCAAAATAATATAAATATATAAAAAATATAAAAAAATATAAATATATGAAAATGTATAAAATGATGAGGGATAAGAATATTTAAAAACTTAATATTCATCATATAAATATATATATATATCTGAGAGGGATTTTGCTTAAAAGGTTTCGCAAATTGTTAATACACCCGCTAATGAAAGTTTACAACATAAATTATACTTTATGATGGAAGAGTTTTGCTTTATATGTAAATGCCTCTTGGAGGATTAGAACTGGCAAGGTTTTAGATATGAGAGCAGCTCCTTAAGTGGTGCGCAACACTTGAACCATGAATATGAGTATTTTAAACTAGTTTATACGTATTTTTAACATTTGATTTTATCTTTATAAGATCCCCTCACATAAATAATAAGTAGTTCCTATAATTTGAAACCTTTTAAGCAAAATCCCTCTCAGATATATATATATATTTATATGATGAATATTAAGTTTTTAAATATTCTTATCCCTCATCATTTTATACATTTTCATATATTTATATTTTTTTTATATTTTTTATATATTTATATTATTTTGAATAATTTTATAATAAAGTTGTTTTTTAATTACATAGATATAGATAATATTGTCCATATATATTTTTTCCTATTCCACCTTCACAGGATAATACCAAACTTCTCAGCACTTTTATTTGCTAATGAATTGCCCTGGTGGCACAACCCAATAGTGAGGATGTTTTTCATCCAAATGACCAAGAGTTCTAATACACCCAGAGGCATATCGGAGTGTATATTATTTATTTATTTTTTTTTTTTTTTTCCTGTTCTTATTACTGAAGGTTTTATTTACTTTTCCGCAGCAAATTTCAGAACGTTTTTTATACCATTTGTTTAGTCATATTTTTATCAACTTGTATATCATTGTACGATGTAAAATGCTCCACAGAAACTTGTTTTTACTGTTTTGGAGCCAAAAATTAGGCTCCTCCCACTTTGATGACGATTTTGACATCATCGAATTGGGCTCCGCCCACTTTAATGACGATTTTGACATCATCAGCATGTGCTAACACACCCCTAAATGCCATGTACAGGGGCTATATAAACCTTGTTAAGAGCTGACATGTAATATCCCTGAGGAAGACACTAGGACAGTGTTGAAACGCGTAGGAAAGGAATAAATGGATGATTGATGCAACCTACATATGGTTTCCGGATCGTTTTCTTGGGATTTCAGCAGCGCGGACACTGATACACCATTTCCCCTGAGGTAATTTCCAAGGAGTTGGGCCTACCTGTGTCCACTGTTGGGAGCATCATCCGGAAGTGGAAGGCTTATGGAACTACTGTTAGCCTTCCACGGCCTGGACAGCCTTTGAAAGTTTCCTCCCGTGCCGAGGCCAGGCTTGTCCGAAAAGTCAAGGCGAACCCAAGGACAACAAGGAAGGAGCTCCGGGAACATCTCATGGCAGTGGCGACATTGGTTTCAGTCAATACCATAAGTAACGTACTCCACCGCAATGGTCTCCGTTCCAGACGAGCCCGTAAGGTTCCTTTACTTTCAAAGCGTCATGTCAAGGCTCGTCTACAGTTTGCTCATGATCACTTGGAGGACTCTGAGACAGACTGGCTCAAGGTTCTATGGTCTGATGAGACAAAGATCGAGATCTTTGGTGCCAACCACACACGTGACGTTTGGAGACTGGATGGCACTGCATACGACCCCAAGAATACCATCCCTACAGTCAAGCATGGTGGTGGCAGCATCATGCTGTGGGGCTGTTTCTCAGCCAAGGGGCCTGGCCATCTGGTCCGCATCCATGGGAAGATGGATAGCATGGCCTACCTGGAGATTTTGGCCAAGAACCTCCGCTCCTCCATCAAGGATCTTAAGATGGGTCATAATTTCATCTTCCAACAAGACAACGACCCAAAGCACACAGCCAAGAAAACCAAGGCCTGGTTCAAGAGGGAAAAAATCAAGGTGTTGGAGTGGCCTAGTCAGTCTCCTGACCTTAACCCAATTGAAAACTTGTGGAAGGAGCTCAAGATTAAAGTCCACATGAGACACCCAAAGAACCTAGATAACTTGGAGAAGATCTGCATGGAGGAGTGGGCCAAGATAACTCCAGAGACATGTGCCGGCCTGATCAGGTCTTATAAAAGACGATTATTAGCTGTAATTGCAAACAAGGGTTATTCCACAAAATATTAAACATAGGGTTGAATAATAATTGACCCACACTTTTATGTTTAAAATGTATAAAAATTCAACTGAGCAACATAACTTTTTGGTTTGTAAGATTTATGCTTCTGTTAATAAATCCTACTTTCGTTTGCAGTTTGAAGGCTCTAACTTATTGGCATCTTATCAAACCAGCTAAATCTCCAGGGGTTGAATACTACTTGTAAGCACTGTAATTACAACATACGTTTCTTTCATGGTGGACCCATAGCTATCCCATACATCATCTGTGGAGGTTTTTTTCCTCCTATCAGCAGTGAGTGAATACTGTATTAACAGACTTATGTCTTAGTTTGTAAATGTTAAGAATAGTGATCTCAATTACTCATAGTAAACTAATATCTTAACTCATTACTAGCCAAATTAGCAATTTTCCTTTTCGAAAATTGGTGTATGAAAGCTCTCTGGGTGGAAGAATATTCAATTAAAAATGACAATGACATGATTTCCTGTTTTGAAAACATTCATTTTACAAACACAACACAAAAAATTGGACCTAATTATAAAATCTTAGTTGCTAGAAGCAAAAGATTAGGTGTCCCAAAAAAAGGACATTGGTAGATAATGGGTTAAACTGGTGAGAATTTATGCTATCTTATTAGGAGCATAACCTCATAGACTGTGAGCCCTCGCGGAGAGGGTCCTCTCTGCTTCCATACCTGTGTGACTTGATTGCCCATATTTATTGTACTTGTCTTTGTTTGCCCTTCCACATGTAATAATAATAACGATTGGTGGGATGGGGCCTGGCTGGATCCCCGGCAGGCAATGATTTTAACTTTATGTGCATTTGCATGGTGGAGTAGAGATTAAGGCCATAGCCCACTAGAAGTTAGGAGTACATGAAGGAAGTAACTCAGTGTGATGACATCACATTATTGTGCACATTGTGCCTGGAGAATTAACATTAGCATTATTGTAAGAGAGCATTATTGTTATTGTATGGGCCAAAGGGAGCATTATTATTATTATTCTATTGGGGCAAAAAGAGACAAATATTAAATTGTACACAAAGAAATAAATGATTATTGCATGGGGCCGGAAAGGGAGGCATATTTATTGTATGGGCCGCCAAGCGAGACATAATTATAGGACTCTGGTGTTGGCCCTGCAGAATAATATACATAAGAGGAATTTTGTCAGTAGGATCAATCCTTTTAAGTCATTTATATGGGCATTTATGTAATAGAAACTTTAATAAAATGATACCTTGATATCTGCAATCCAATGTCTTAGTCCAGAGGAACCCACTTTTTTTTTTAAATGTAAATGAACGGTTAAAATCTATGAGCTGGACATAGCTCTCTCTGAAACTCTTTCTCCAGAGCTTATTTTAAATGAAATGGGGCATTACCATTGAAACAGGTAGATCAGCAGGGTAGACTGTCATTACGTGTCTCATATTGACAACACCCCCTTTCATTTAAATTAAGCTCTGGAGTGAGATTCTCAGTGAGATCTGTGTCCATCCAGCCCATGGATCTTAAAAAATAATTTACATATTACACATGAATCCACATTTTTCTTAAAGGAGTGGTCCAAAAGCAAAAGGAAATTTCATTTATATCTTTATCTATTTGATGCCATAATCTAAGCTACTTTCTAATATACATGTATTAAAGATTTACTACAGTTCCCAAACTACACTCTCTACTATTTTCTTTTTCCAGTTCCTGTCTGATGATGAGTCGTTTGAGAATCCCAGTGCATAAGTGCATAATGGAATACTCAAACAAAGTGTCATAAGGGGCAGAGTCTGTGGCAGTGACCGCAGCCTCTACCCATTACCTGAAGGGAAGCATCATGACGCTCGTTTCAAGGATTGGTCTATCCCTCTGTGTCCTTCTCTGCTTTGCCCCAGCTGTCCCTACGCTGTCCCTTCCTGTGCTGTGCACTGTGCCATCTGCACTGTTATCTGCTCAGATCTGTAATAATCTAAATAGAGTGGGGTCTACACTCAGCATGCAGGAGACCAGTGATATCACCAGCAGGGTCGGTGCTAGTCTCCTCCATATCAGGTATACACACCGGTCTATTAATGGCTGATCATTACATATCTGAGCCAGTAACAGAGCGAGCGCCGATAACAGAGCAGATGCAATGTGTACGGCACAGAAAAGGACAGCTGGGACAGGACAGTGACACAGAAGGATACACAAGCCCCTGAAATGAGCACCATGTTGATGCTTCTCTTCAGGGAGGGGACCAAGGCTGCGGTTACTGCCATAGACCCTACATCCTGATGAGATATCCTTTGAGTATCCCAGCATGCATTCGGACTCTCACACAAATCGTCATCAGATAGGAACTAGAAAAAATTAGAATATCAGTTAAATAGTGTAGCTATGGAATGGCAGGGAATTTTTTAAGACAAGTATATTAGAAAATAGTTTACCGTAGATTATAGCATCAAATGGATAGGGTTGTAAATAAAATTAACTTTTGCCTTTTAACCACCCCTTTAATATTACATCCTATCACATATATCCCGGTATCATTTTATTCAACTTTCTATCACATGAGTGCCAAGGTAAACTGCATGGAACAGTTGATACTTTTGACAGATACAATTTAAATTGTAAATAATTATACTATACTTATATAAAATAACAATATATTTGTATACTGAATAGGTTCTTTCAAGTTTGAAAATGATTAAAGGGATCCTGTCACCTACAAAACGCCTCCTAAGCTATCAAAACATGTCCCTGCAGCATAGTATCACTATTCTCACACTCCTTTTGTCTCCTAAAAGCTCCTGTGAAAGTGCATAAAAACGTTTTAATACTTGCTCATTAGTGATTATAATTAGCAGGGGCTATATTCTTTAGCCCCTAGGGCGTGTTGTTTTGCAGCCTGAATGATCCACCCTCTCTCTCTGTGCTGCTGTGATGTGGAGCTGAAGGCAGGACTAATGATTTGCATTCTGTGAGTGACAGAGAGGGGGAGGGCAAAGCCTGCACAAGCAGAGCAAACAGACAGAGAGAGGTGGATCCTGGAGCCTGCAAAACAGCCCACCCTGGTGACAAAAGAATATAGCCCCTGCTAATTATAATCACTAATGAGTAAGTGATAAAATGTTTTTATGCACTTTCACAGGATGCTTTTAGGAGACAAAAGGAGTGTGAGATTAGTGATAGGATGCTGCAGGGACATGTTCTCGTAGCTTAGGAGGCGTTCTGGAGGTGACAGGATCCCTTTAAATATGTGAAACTTTTTGTTTTATTAATAATCTACATACAGTATCTAATAAGCAACCTTCTTAGCAATCAGTATTGCTGTTTTGAACAGGAAGCTATATAAAAAAATTATTTTGTTTTGTTTACATGTTCCAATAATATGCTGGTTTATCACTAAATGAGGGAAAAGTGACTTACAAAAAAAATCCACATTTGAAAGGTCACATGTAACTTTTTACAACACAACATCCTATATCTCATTAAAGAACATGCACTTTTCTTTCCTAGTCTGTATATGGTGTCAATAAATTTTTGTAAAACCACAGAATGTTTCTCTTAGTATTGTTTCATAGTAACCTTGATGGAAAGATTAAACTCTTTTACTTAAGCAGATTTATTATGACAACACATCAATTTTGGTACAATCTCAAAATTTAGTTATAAGCTCCATCATATCTACTTACATAATCGCGCTGTCCCTTCTGTCATCCCCTACTCTCCCAATGTCCTTCTATCATGCGCAATCCTCTTCCGACAACAACAATGACATCTGAAACCGACACCAGGCAGCCGCCGCAGACCTGTACCCTGCTCACATGCCCAGTTACTCAAGCCACCACCATCAGGGGTCAGAGACAGCACAAGGGTCCACAGACGGGGCAGGGGGCCACAGACAGCACAAGGGACCACAGATAGCACAGGGGGCACAGACAACACAGGGGGTACAGACAGCACAGGGGGCCACAGACAGCACAATGGACCACAGATAGCACAGGTGGCACAGACAGCACAGATAGCACAGGGGGGCAGACACAGCAGACATGGCCAGAGACAGCATAGGGGGCCACAGTCAGCACACGGTGGCAGACACAGCACACGGGGCAGAGACAGCACAAGGGGCAAGAGACAGCAAAAGGGACCAGAGACAGCGCACAGGGCATCAGAGACAGCGCACAGGGGGCAGAGACAGTGCACAAGGGAGCAGACACAGCGCACATGGGGGCAGAGAGCACACAGGGGACAGAGAGAGTGCACAAAGGAACAGAGAAAGCACACAGGGGGCAAAGAAAGTGCACAGGGGACAGAGCAGAGAGAAAGAACAAGGGGGGCAGAGACAATGCACAAGGGGAGGCAGAATCAGCACACAAGGGGGTGCAGAGACATTGCACAATGAGGGCAGAGACAGCGCACAAGGGGGGCAGAGACAGCAATTAGGAAGGCAAAAAGAATTCATGGGGGATAAAGAGAGCACTGGGGAGGAGAAATGGCCACCACTCCCAGCACCAAGGAGCCCAACCCTATCGTGTCGTTACTACCTCCTGATGCAATAGCATTGGGCCTCCATTTAGTTATTTTATGCAAACAGATAAATTACCATGAGATGAAATTGAATTGATATGATCTTATACATGACACTAAACAAGGAAGATAGTTGCAATGTGCTTTTTATACTACAGGGTGGACCATTCATAAGGATACACCTAAATAAAATGGGAATGGTTGGTGATATGAATTTCCTGTTTGTGGCACATTAGTATATGGGAGGGGGAAAACTTTTCCAGAAGGGTGGTGACCATGGCGGCCATTTAGAAGTCGGCAATTTTGGATCCAACTTTATTTTTGTCAATCGGAAGAAGGTCATGTGACACATTAAATTTACAGAACAATTATTAACCTTCCTAGCGGTATTCCCGAGTGTAACTCGGGGTTAATTTTCACTAATAGAAGCGGTAACCCCGAGTCACACTCGGGAATACTCGCGGCTGCTGCTGCTGCTCAGTGTGAGGCCGCAGGGGGGGGGGGAAAGTGCTGTCAGAGCCCTG
This sequence comes from Allobates femoralis, assembly GCA_033576535.1. Classification (NCBI taxonomy): domain Eukaryota; kingdom Metazoa; phylum Chordata; class Amphibia; order Anura; family Aromobatidae; genus Allobates; species Allobates femoralis. Next base: position 461,832,288 of record JARQOC010000001.1, read on the forward strand.
CCATCTGTGGCCAGCACCCGCGGTCACTGCAGCCGCGGGTGCCCTCTGTGGCCAGCACCCGCGGCCCCTGCTCCATCCGCGGGTGCCATCTGTGCCCTGCACCCGCGGTCACTGCACCCGCGGCCCCTGCTCCAGCCGCGGGTGCCCTCTGTGGCCAGCACCCGTGGCCCCTGCTCCAGCCGCGGGTGCCATCTGTGCCCTGCACCCGCGGTCACTGCACCCGCGACCCCTGCTCCAGCCGCGGGAGCCATCTGTGCCCTGCACCCGCGGTCACTGCACCCACGGCCCCTGCTCCAGCCGCGGGTGCCATCTGTGGCCAGCACCCGCGGCCCCTGCTCCCTGTGCTGTGCCGGCGGGGGAGCACCGCCACCCGCTCCTGCTCCCGGTGCTGCGGAGGCGGGGAGCACCGCCGCCCGCCCCTGCTCCCTGTGCTGTGCCGGCGGGGGAGCACCGCCACCCGCTCCTGCTCCCGGTGCTGCGGAGGCGGGGAGCACCGCCGCCCGCCCCTGCTCCCTGTGCTGTGCCGGCGGGGGAGCACCGCCACCCGCTCCTGCTCCCGGTGCTGCGGAGGCGGGGAGCACCGCCGGCCGCCCCTGCTCCCTGTGCTGTGCCGGCGGGGGAGCACCGCTGCCTGCCCCTGCTCCTGCTGCTGAGGACCGGGGTGCTGTCAGAGCCGGGGGGAGGGGGCTGGGGCATCGGGTCTTACCTGCCAGTTGCCGCCGGCGCCGTGTGAGTGATATGGCACCCTTCTCCAGAGCTAGGGTTAGGGCTAGGCTTAGGGTTAGGGCTAGGGTTAGGGCTATTGTTATGGTGCTGTCACACAGCCCGATCTGGCCAGCGATGTCGGAAGCGATGCGCGGGTGCCCGCTCGCTTCCGACATCGCTGGCCAGCTGTCACACAGCATCGCTGCGGCCGGCGACACCGCAGCGATGCGGGCGGTGACATCGGCCGCTGGGCTGGGCTCAGCCCAGCGAGCGATCCGCAGCAACGCTGCGGCATAGGCTGGATCGCCGCCAACATCGCTCTGGCGATGTCACACGGCGCGATCCAGCCTTACCGCAGGTCGCCGGTTGACAGGTTTACGGTTCCTCCCGTAAACCTGTCAACCTGCGACCGCTCGTTTACACAGCGCGACGTCGCTAGCGACATCGCTGATACGTCACTTTTTCGGCGATGTTGCTAGCAACGTCGCCAGGTGTGACAGCATCATTAGGGTAAGGGGGCGATATTGCTGCCCATTCATGTGGAGATGTGGGGGCGTGGCCTATTGCCGGCGTCATCGCCCCTACGTCGCCACATGTAAAGGGGCGATGTTGCCGGTCCCGGCCGGTCGCCTGGTTTCACAGCAGTGCTGTGAAACCTGGCGACCATCATGGGGCGATGTGCACACCGGTAACCGGGCGGCAGTAACCTGTCAGGCGATGGGAGCCATAGGCTCCCATTGTCCTGCATCGCCGCCGGGGTTGTCGCCCTAGAGGTTGCCGACACGGGGCTGGAGGAGTCGCCCCGTCTAAACGGGGGACGGCGCTGGTGGCGGGGGCGGCGAGAGCATGCACGCCCCCGCCATTCACCGCTGACATCTCCAGCCCCGTCGCCCCATGTGACGGGGCCGTTAGGGCTAGGGTGTTAGGGTAGAGCCTGGGCTGCAGACGAGAAGAGGGCGGGGAACACCCAAGGAAAGCTGGATGCTTCCCTCAGTTACCCTCCCCTCCTCTGTCACAGGGACATCCAGCGATGTCCCCGCTGCGATCGCCGGTGAGAGCTCCTTCGGATGCCTCATATGACTTCCTGGTTCCGTCTCTGTGAGCCGCAGCGGCTCATTGGAGGCGGAACTGGGTGGGAAAAAAAAAAAGTATAACATTTCGGCCAATAAAAGAAATTTGTTATGAAAAAAAATGGTACCGCATTTAGGCTGCTTTCACATCAGCGGTTTTTGTAAATCGCGGCAGATGCGGTGAAAAAAACGAATCTGCCGCGATTACCGCATTACCGCGACACCTGCGGCACAGTTGCCGCAAGCCCCATGGAATGTCTATGGGGGCTTGCCGCAGATGCGGCAAGTGCGGTATCGGCACTTGCAGCAGGTGCGGCTGCAAAAAAAACGCGGCTGACCGCGTTTTTTTTTTCGCGGCCGCACCTGCCACAAGTGCTGAAACCGCACTTGCCGCACCTGCCCCACCCTTACCGCAAGCCCCATAGACATTGCATGGGGCTTGCCACAACTGTGTCGCGGTTATGCGGTAAGCGCGGCAGATTGGTTATTTTCACCGCATCTGCCGCGATTTACAAAAAAACGCTAGTGTGAAAGTACCCTTAGTACAAAAATCCTGACATAATCATACCGCCAGGTATAAGATTATTGATTATTGAATAAAATTTTATTATTTATTTAATTATAATTCATGATTTTATGTTTCGAACTTTATCACATCTGAGAGGTCTACTAGAGTCTTCTTTGATCAGGTAATTACTAAGAATTGCAGCCCTACTGTACATAACACAAAATTTCCAAAAAAAAAAATGTAACGCTTTTAGCATAAAATTCCAGAATTATTCGTAACGCCAGGGAGGTTAAAAACAATGGTATGCTTGGTTTTAATGTACCTTTATTCTTTCATGAGTTATTTACAAGTTTATGACCACTTATAAAATGTGTTCAAAGTGTTGCCCATTGTGTTGTATTGTCAATGCAACCCTCTTCGCCCACTCTTGACACACCAATAGCAACACTGCAGAAAAAATACTAGCACAGGCTTCCAGTATCCGTTGTTTCAAATGCTGCACATCTCGTTTCTTCACAGCATAAACAATTGCCTTCAGATGACACCAAAGATAAAAGTCTAAGGGGATCAGATCGGGAGATCTTGGTGGCCATTCAACTGACCCACGACGACCAATCCACTTTCCAGGAAACTGTTCACGTAGAAATGCTCAGACCTGACACCTATAATGTGGTGGTGCAGCATCTTGTTGGAAAAACTCAGGGAACGTGCCATCTTCAGTGCATAAAGAGGGAAACACATCATCATGTAGCAATTTCAGATATCCAGTGGCATTGAGGTTTCCATTGATGAAGAATGGCCTCACTATCTTTGTACCCCATATACCACACCATAGCATCAATTTTTGTGTTCCAACAGTCTTTGAGGGGTCTATCCACTGTGGGTTAGTGTCAGACCAATAACGGTGGTTTTGTTTGTCAACTTCCCCATAACATAAAAGTTTGCCTCATCACTGAACATAATGTTCTGTGTAAACTGAGGGTCCTGTTCCAATTTTTGTTTTGCCCATTCTGCAAATTCAATGCGCCGATCTGGGTCATCATCTCTGAGATGCTGCAGCAGCTGGATTATGTCCCCCTGCTGTCCCCCTGCTGTCCCCCTGTTGTCCCCTGCTAGATAAGAATTAATCTGATGACAACAGCTGTCCAGACCTGCATCCCACCACAAGGAGCACTCACGAGTAATCCTCAGGCCAAATACATTCCATTGCATTGTCTGTGACAAAGTGAGAGATTGGGCCCCTCCCCTTGTTGCCAGGGCATTACTCCCCCTGTTGCCGGGGCATTACCCTCTTAACATTAGAGTGCTGCTCATACTGTTGGGGTGCAGCTGTGGGAAAAAAACTCACCAAATTTCGCCTCTTACAAACACCATTGCATTTAGCAGCAAACTATCAGCCACCTCAGAAGCAACCTATATATCTCAACACCGATGCTCCATCTCCTACAACCTTGACATGGGGGCGATTGTGGCACCATCGGCCAGCCGTGCCACAAGGAGGAGACAGGTGGTATCACTGGACATGAGATCACTACAGGGCGGCAGCCACTCCAGGAGTGAAGCATAAAGTCAGAAAGCAGCCAATGACGCAAAGCTGTTAGACAAGGCGGGCCGCTCTGCAACAAAAAACAAGCTGAAAAACATTTTGTATGCTCTCCCCGCAAACCCTATTGGTATCAATTACCGAAGGTACATAAATCTTTGGTGGACCCCCCCGGACGCCCTATTGTGTCCGGGGAAGGTTCATTAACTGAACCTTTATCCAAATTCTTGGACTGGTTACTCAGACCAATTTTAAAAACTATCCCCTCTTTCGTGAAGGATTCCAATGAATTTGTAAATTATCTGGACTTAATAACGTGGCAAGATGGATACAAACTTGTATCCATAGATGTTGAAAGCCTATATACGCGAATCCCACAAGGACTAGCGATTGAGGTAATTAAGGATATCCTAACGGTAAACAATCAAAATCCAAAGTTGATTGAATTTGTTTGTGAAGCCTTGTTGTTTGTATTGACCCACAATGCTTTCACTTTTGGAGAATTGTGGTACAAACAAACAGTAGGGACCGCAATGGGACACCAGTATCATGTACCCTGGCTAACTTGTTCCTGGCACACCTTGAGGACAAATTGGTATTCACTGATCAAAATCCTATCCTTAAAAATATCAAGACATATCTTCGTTATGTGGACGATGTGTTCATCATTTGGGATGGCACAGAGGAGGATTTTGACCAGTTTGTTGCCTATTTAAATACGACAAACAGATACAATATGTACTTTACAGCTATTTTTGGTGACCAGGAACTTGCATTTCTAGATATCATGATATGAATAAAAAATAACAGTTTAATTAGATCCCTGTATAAAAAACCTACCGCTTGTAACACACTTTTACATTTTGACAGCGCGCACCCTATTCATACCAAGCATGCTCTACCCTATAGTCAATTATTGAGGGTAAAAAGAATGAACAATGATATGACCAATTTTAACCTACAATGTACCGAATTAGAGAAACAGTTCTTTCAAAGGGGTTACCTGAAAAAAGTTCTAAATAAAGCTAAAGAACGAGTTCTAAGTAATTCTATAAAAAGAAAGAATATTCAGATGGAAAGTAAGGAGAAGCGATTTGTATTCTCCTTTACTTTTGGTCCAATGTTCGATAAGATCAAAAGTGCCATCTTCAAACATTGGCACATTCTCTTAAAAGATAGAGAACTAGAAGCGTTAGAGATAGGACCTCCTCTAATAACAAACAAAAGGTGTAGAAATTTAAAGGATCTACTGACTAACAATAGAGTGGAAATAACTAAAAACCCTACTTGGTTAGATAAAACTCGCCCTGTTGGTAACTTTACATGCAGAAACTGCAAATGATGTAAGTACCACGAAACAAACAATCCGGTAGTTTTTGGAAGCAACAGTGTAAAAATTTCCACCTATATCAGTTGAAAAACCAAATGGCTGGTATATATAGTCTTTTGTCCTGGTAGAAAATTCTATAAAGGAAAGACTATAAGGGAGATGTGCACACGGTTCAAAGAACATTTCAAATCTATTACCACTGGTGTTGGCAGCCCCAGGCTCATTAAACATATTAGGGATGCTCATGGTGGTAATGCTGAAGTGCTTACGTTCGCAGGTTTAGAAAAAGTATCCCCTACAATAAGCGGAGGAGATATTCATAAAATCCTTCTGCAAAAAGAATGCAGATGGATAATTAAGTCAAACGCGTGTGGCTTACTGGGAATGAACGAGAAGAACGAGCTAGCGGCTTTTTTATAAATATTTGCCATTTTTCCTCGTTTTTTGCTGACACTCATTAGTATATAATATGTAAGATTTGTTGGGCCTAATTCTCATAATAAAATGAGTGAAAGCATGAGTAAATTCATGACAGGTATATAGAGTGCAGACGTTTAATGTCTTACTGACATAGTCAGCACAAACAACCACCCTGAGTGATATTTATAACTTTATCTTACTATTAATGAACTAATTAGAGATATTTTGTTGGTTTGGCAATATTTTTATATTAAGAAGTAAATAACTACCAGTAATAAATAATCTCTTTTTTTCTATATCTAGGAGCCGCATAAATTGATGGTCCTGAATATAATACACTTGTTCTAATATGCACCTCTATTAGAAGCCTTACGGTTTTAGTTCAACTACCTCGATTTGGCTGTCTGTTTACAATTTTGTTATATTCATTTTTTTGAAATTTCGATACTACAATAAGATAGTCTTTTAAAGTACTGTACTGTGTATTTAATCCTTGTTGTAATCCTTTTTGTACATATTTATGTGTTCACTTTCATTATGTGAAGGCTCTGACGATTCAGGTGGCCGGCTATTTAATTACCGGATCTGATGTCAGACGCCATGTCGGACCCATAGAAGCGGCCGCTGAGCCGCGAAATGGTTGCTGTCGTCCTCGCTCCCGCACCTCCCTCCCCCACCGCTTGCTTCTCCGGAATGTTTTTTTGGAAATCGCAATAAATTGAGAAGATCATTTTGGTGAGTGCCACTGTCTTTTTTCTGTTTATTTAAACCTTGTACTTACGTATAGTGTGCACCTCCATTAGCTGAACACCTTCAGTCAGTAAGGATTTTCCTGGAACTCACCAGTTGTTTTACACGGATAGTGCCCAGTTTTTCTGATTCTTTTACTAGACACATGTATAATTTAGCTTTAGACAAAAATCACCGAATTGGTACATAGAAAATATATAGAAAAAACACCAAATTTGTCCTCTTACAAATATCATTGCATTTAGCAGCAAACTATCAGCCACCTCAGATGCAACCCATATATCCCTACACCGATGCTCCATCCCCTACAACCTTGACACGGGGGCGATTGTGGCACCAGCGACCAGCCGTGCCACAAGGAGGAGACTGGTGGTATCACTGGACATGAGATCACTACAGGGCGGCAGCCACTCCTGGAGTGAAGCATAAAGTCAGAAAGCAGCCTATTAATGACGCCCAACTGTTAGACAAGGCAGGCCGCTCTGCAACAAAATATGCAATACAAGTGACTGACGCCCCCTAGAGGACCCAGCTGTAGACTGCAGATGGATAAAAAAATGCAATATAACTCTATAGATGACAGTGAGGAGTTAGTTTGATATTTTGGACCAAAATAGCGTAAGCTCGTAGCCCCCATCACGGACCCTCACGCCTACGAGTACCTATCCACATGTATAACACATGTATAATTTAGCTTTAGATAAAAATCACCGAATTGGTACATAGAAAATATATAGAAAAAACACCAAATTTGTCCTCTTACAAATATCATTGCATTTAGCAGCAAACTATCAGCCACCTCAGATGCAACCCATATATCCCTACACCGATGCTCCATCCCCTACAACCTTGACACGGGGGCGATTGTGGCACCAGCGACCAGCCGTGCCACAAGGAGGAGACAGGTGGTATCACTGGACATGAGATCACTACAGGGCGGCAGCCACTCCAGGAGTGAAGCATAAAGTCAGAAAGCAGCCTATTAATGACGCCCAACTGTTAGACAAGGCAGGCCGCTCTGCAACAAAATATGCAACACAAGTGACTGACGCCCCCTAGAGGACCCAGCTGTAGACAGCAGATGGATAAAAAAAATGCAATATAACTCTATAGATGACAGTGAGGAGTTAGTTTGATATTTTGGACCAAAATAGCGTAAGCTCGTAGCCCCCGTCACAGACCCTCACGCCTACGAGTACCTATCCACATGTATAACACATGTATAATTTAGCTTTGGACAAAAATCACCGAATTGGTACATAGAAAATATATAGAAAAAAAACTCACCAAATTTGGCCACTTACAAACACCATTGCATTTAGCAGCAAACTATCAGCCACCTCAGAAGAGCAACCCATATATCTCAACACCAATGCTCCATCCCCTACAACCGTGACATGGGGGCGATTGTGGCACCAGCGGCCAGCCGTGCCACAAGGAGGAAACATGTGGTATCACTGGACATGAGATCACTACAGGGCGGCAGCCACTCCAGGAGTGAAGCATAAAGTCAGAAAGCAGCCTATTAATGACGCCCAGCTGTTAGACAAGGCGGGCCACTCTGCAACAAAATATGCAACACAAGTGACTGACGCCCCCTAGAGGACCCAGCTGTAGACTGCAGATGGATAAAAAAATGCAATATAACTCTATAGATGACAGTGAGGAGTTAGTTTGATATTTTGGACCAAAATTGGACTGTCATCTATAGTTATATTGCATTTTTTATCCATCTGCAGTCTAAGGGGCGTCAGTCACTTGTGTTGCATATTTTGTCACAGAGCGGCCCGCCTTGTCTAACAGCTGGGCGTCATTAATAGGCTGCTTTCTGACTTTATGCTTCACTCCTGGAGTGGCTGCCGCCCTGTAGTGATCTCATGTCCAGTGATACCACCTGTCTCCTGTCTTATCAGACAGTCACTCTGTAGCGTTGTTATCCGTCCTATGCTTGCAGTGTGTACCATGACGCGTACAATGGGGCCCATGTTTTCCCCCTGCTGTCCCCCTGCTGTCCCCCTGTTGTCCCTTGCTGTCCCCCTGCTGTCCCCCTGCTAGATAAGAATTAATCGGATGACAACAGCTGTCCAGACCTGCATTCCACCACAAGGAGCGCTCACGAGTAATCCTCAGGCCAAATACATTCCATTACATCGTCAGTGACAAAGTGAGGGAATGGGCCCCTCCCCCCGTTGCCGGGGCATTACTCCCCCGTTGCTGGGGCATTACCCTCGTAACATTAGAGTCCTGCTCAAACTGTTTGGGTTCAGCTGTGGGATACTATTTTCAGAGATAATGTCCTCCACCCAACTCTCAAAAAGCTGAAGGGTCTTCAGGAGAGATGGGTAGTCAAGCTGCGCTATCAGACGGTCACTCTGTAGTGTTGTCATCCGTCCTATGCTTGCAGTGTGTACCCTGAACCGTACAATGAGGCCCATGTTTTCCCCCTGCTGTCCACCTGTTTTCCCCCTGCTGTCCCCCTGCTATTCCCCTGCTGTCCCCCTGTTGACGCTTGCTGTCCCCCTGCTAAATAACAATTAATCGAATGACAATAGCTGTCCAGACCTGCAACCCACCACAAGGAGCACTCACGAATAATCCTCAGGCCAAATACATTCCAATGCATTGTCAGTGACAAAGTGAGAGATTAGACCCCTCCCCTCATTGCCAGGGCATTACTCCCCCCGTTGCCAGGGCATTTCCCTCTTAACATTAGAGTGCTGCTCAAACTGTTGGGTTGCAGCTGTGGGACCCTATTTTCAGAGATATTATTATCCACCCAACTCTCAAAAAGCTGAAGGGTCTTCAGGAGAGATGGGTAGTCGAGCTGCACTATCAGACGGTCACTCTGTAGCGTTGTCATCCGTCCTATGCTTGCAGTGTGTTCCATGACTCGTACAATGAGGCCCATGTTTTCCCCCTGCTGTCCCACTGCTGTCCCCCTGTTGTCCCCTGCTGTCCCCCTGCTAGATAATAATTAATCGGATGAACCCAGCTGTCCAGACCTGCATCCCACTATGAGGAGCACTCACGAGTAATTCTCAGGCCAAATACATTCCATTGCATCGTTATTGACAAAATGAGGGATTGGGCCCCTCCCCCAGTTGCCGGGGCATTACTCCCCCCGTTGCCGGGGCATTACCCTCGTAACTTTAGAGTGCTGCTCAAACTGTTGGGGTGCAGCTGTGGGACCCTATTTTCAGAGATAATGTCCTCAACCCAACTCTCAATTAGCTGAAGGGTCTTCAGGAGAGATGGGTAGTCAAGCTGTGCTATCAGACGGTCACTCTGTAGCGATGTCATCCGTCCTATGCTTGCAGTGTGTACCATGACCCATACAATGAGGCCCATGTTTTCCTCCTTTTGTCCCCCTGCTGTCCCCATGTTGTCCCCTGCTGTCCCCCTGCTAAATAAGAATTAATCGGATGACAACATCTGTCCAGACCTGCATCCCACCACAAGGAGCACTCACGAGTAATCATCAGACCAAATACATTCCATTGCATTGTCAGTGAAAAAGTGAGGGATTGGGCTCCTGCCCCTGTTGCTGGGGCATTACTCCCCCCATTGACGGGGCATTACCCTCGTAACATTAAAGTGCTGCTCAAACTGTTGGGGTGCAGCTGTGGGACCCAATTTTCAGAGATGATGTCCTCCACCCAACTCCCAAAAAGCTGAAAGGTCTTCAGGAGAGATGGGTAGTCGAGCTGCGCTATCAGACGGTCACTCTGTAGCGCTGTCATCCGTCCTATGCTTGCAGTGTGTACCATGACCCGTACAATGAGGCCCATATACAGAGTCAAGTTTGAGACCCTTGATTTAAGCATTCGCTCCATCTTTTCTAAAGTATACACACACATAGATTAATTATTACCTATCTAATCGCATGATGACAGGTGTCCAGACCTGCATCCCACCAAAAAGGGCACTCTGGAGTAATTCTGGGAGCTGAATTCATTGCATTGTCAGTGACAAAGTGAGAATTTGGGCCCCTAACCCCATATGTCTCGGAGCATTGACCCCACTGGAGTGCTGCTAAAGCTGTTGGGGTGCATATGTGGGACCCTATTTTCAGAGATAATATCCTCCACCAAACTGTCAAAAACCTGAAAGTGTCTTCCGTAAAGCTGGGTAGTCGCCTCTGTAGCTGTCACGTCATACTTCATTTGGTCCCAATGTGTAAATCATTCACTGCAATGAGAGAAACAGCACGTAGCCCTTGTATTGCACCAGGAGCCCACACACAGCCCTTGTAATTACACTTTCAGCCTGTGTATCTCAGCAGAAAGACGCAAGACTTTGTTAACCTATTCTATTTTGTTATAGCTAAGAACAGTTAGTTACTATCCTGGGCAACACCGGGGACTACAGCTATAAGCTGAAATACATTTATTTGAAAAAAAAATCCGGCCTCCTCCACCCCTTAATAGCTGGCCATCTCTCACCTTTTTCCCCAAAACTATGAAACCATTGTCATGGTCTTGGGGAAATTCAATTACCGGTATAACGCATTATATACAGGATGTAAAACTATATAGTACCAAAAAGATGGAATTATTATAGGGATGTGTTAATGTTACAATGAAAAAAAAATTCTCTCTTACCCAACACAGCAATATAGGTGTTAGTGCTATCATGGATGAGATGAAATGTAACTACCGGTATAAAAAATGTCAAGTATCTCACACATGCCTATAATTGAGATGAGACCCATATACACAGTATCTCATTCTTTTGTTGATGTCATTAGCACACATTGTCAGCTAGCTATCTATGTTCCTGCCTATCATGATATGACTCCCAAGACAGCCCTCAGTTCTGCTCCATATCTCTGTAGTAAGCTCGGTTTTGCTCCATATCTCTGTAGTAAGCTCGGTTCTGCTCCATATCTCTGTAGTAAGCTCGGTTCCGCTCCATATCTCTGTAGTAAGCTCGGTTCTGCTCCATATCTCTGTAGTAAGCTCGGTTCTGCTCCATATCTGTGTAGTAAGCTCTGTTCTGCTCCTTATCTCTGTATTAGGCTCGGTTCTGCTCCATATCTCTGTAGTAAGCTCGATTCTGCTCCATATCTCTGTATTAAGCTCGGTTCTGCTTCGTATCTCTGTAGTAAGCTTGGTTCTGCTCTCTTATGTCTGTAGTAAGCTTGGTACTGCTCCATATCTCTGTAGTAAGCTCGGTTCTGCTCCATATCTCTGTAGTAAGCTCGATTCTGCTCCTTATCTCTGTATTAAGCTCGGTTCTGCTTCCATATCTCTGTAGTAAGCTTTGGTTCTGCTCTCTTATGTCTGTAGAAAGCTCGGTTCTGATTCCATATCTAAGGCTAGTTTCACATTGCGCTTTTGTTAAATCCGATGCTGTCCGATGAAAATCGGACAGCATCGGATTCAAACTGATTCCTGCAATCGGATGCCAAATAGGCATCCGATTCAGACATTTTGCAGGATCTGTTTGGTCTCCTGTCACCTCGCTCGCCTTCCTCTCTGTCTCCTGTCATCTCGTTGTCCCCTGCTGTCCCCCTGCAGCCCCCCTGCTGTCCCCCTGCCGTTCCCCTGCTGTCCCCCTGTTGTCCCCTGCTGTCTCCCTGCTAGATAACAATTGGATGACAACATCTGTCCAGACCTGCATCCCACCAAAAGGAGCACTCATGAGTAATCCTCAGGCCAAATACATTCCATTGCACTGTCAGTGACAAAGTGAGGGATTGGGCCCCTCCCCCGGTTGCCTGGGCATTACTCCCCCCGATGCCGGGGCATTACCTTCGTAACATTAGAGTGCTGCTCAAACTGTTGGGGTGCAGCTGTGGGACCCTATTTTCAGAGATGATGTCCTCCACCCAACTCTCAATTAGGTGAAGGGTCTACAGGAGAGATGGGTAGTCGAGCTGCGCCTACAGACGGTCACTCTGTAGCGTTGTCATCCGTACTGTGCTTGCAGTGTGTACCATGACCCGTACAATGAGACCCATGTTTTCCCCCTGCTGTCCCCCTGCTGTCCCCCTGTTGTCCCTTGCTGTCCCCCTGCTAGATAAGAATTAATCGGAAGACAACAGCTGTCCAGACCTGCATCCCACCACAAGGAGCACTCACGAGTAATCCTCAGGCCAAATACATTTCATTGCACTGTCAGTGACAAAGTGAGGAATTGGGCCCCTCCCCCCATTGCCTGGGCATTACTCCCCCCGTTGTCGTGGCATTACCTTCGTAACATTAGAGTGCTGCTCAAACTGTTGGGGTGCAGCTGTGGGACCCTATTTTCAAAGATGATGTCCTCCACCCAACTCTCAAAAAGCTGAAGGGTCTACAGGAGAGATCTTTAGTCGAGCTGCGCCCACAGACGGTCACTCTGTAGCGTTGTCATCCGTCCTGTGCTTGCAGTGTGTACCATGACCCGTACTATGAGGCCCATATTTTCCCCCTGCTGTCCCACTGCTGTCCCTCGGTTGTCCCCTGCTGTCCCCCTCCTAGATAATAATTAATCGGATGGACCCAGCTATCCAGACCTAGCATCCCACCATGAGGAGCACTCACGAGTAATTCTCAGGCCAAATACATTCCATTGCATCGTTATTGACAAAATGAGGGATTCAGCCCCTCCCCCAGTTGCCGGGGCATTACCCTCGTAACTTTAGAGTGCTGCTCAAACTGTTGGGGTGCAGCTGTGGGACCCTATTTTCAGAGATAATGTCCTCCACCCAACTCTCAATTAGCTGAAGGGTCTTCAGGAGAGATGGGTAGTCAAGCTGTTCTATCAGACAGTCACTCTGTAGCGATGTCTTCCGTCCTATGCTTGCAGTGTGTACCATGACCCATACAATGAGGCCCATGTTTTCCTCCTTTTGTCCCCCTGCTGTCCCCATGTTGTCCCCTGCTGTCCCCCTGCTAAATAAGAATTAATCGGATGACAACATCTGTCCAGACCTGCATCCCACCACAAGAAGCACTCACGAGTAATCATCAGACCAAATACATTCCATTGCATTGTCAGTGAAAAAGTGAGAGATTGGGCCCCTCCCCCTGTTGCTGGGGCATTACTCCCCCCGTTGCCGGGCATTACCCTCGTAAATTAAAGTGCTGCTCAAACTGTTGGAGTGCAGCTGTGGGACCCAATTTTCAGAGATGATGTCCTCCACCCAACTCCCAAAAAGCTGAAAGGTCTTCAGGAGAGATGGGTAGTCGAGCTGCGCTATCAGACGGTCACTCTGTAGCGCTGTCATCCGTCCTATGCTTGCAGTGTGTACCATGACCCGTACAATGAGGCCCATATACAGAGTCAAGTTTGAGACCCTTGATTTAAGCATTCGCTCCATCTTTTCTAAAGTATACACACACATAGATTAATTATTACCTATCTAATCGCATGATGACAGGTGTCCAGACCTGCATCCCACCAAAAGGGGCACTCTGGAGTAATTCTGGGAGCTGAATTCATTGCATTGTCAGTGACAAAGTGAGAATTTGGGCCCCTAACCCCATTTGTCTCGGAGCATTGACCCCACTGGAGTGCTGCTCATGCTGTTGGGGTGCATATGTGGGACCCTATTTTCAGAGATAATATCCTCCACCAAACTGTCAAAAACCTAAAGGTGTCTTCCGTAAAGCTGGGTAGTCGCCTCTGTAGCTGTCACGTCATACTTCATATGGTCCCAATGTGTAAATCATTCACTGCAATGAGAGAAACAGCACGTAGCCCTTGTATTGCACCAGGAGCCCACACACAGCCCTTGTAATTACACTTTCAGCCTGTGTATCTCAGCAGAGAGACGCAAGACTTTGTTAACCTATTCTATTTTGTTACAGCTAAGAACAGTTAGTTACTATCCTGGGCAACACCGAGGACTACAGCTATAAGCTGAAATACATTTATTTAAAAAAAAATCCGGCCTCCTCCACCCCTTAATAGCCGGCCATCTCTCACCTTTTTCCCCAAAACTATGAAACCATTGTCATGGTCTTGGGGAAATTCAATTACCGGTATAACGCATTATATACAGGATGTAAAACTATATAGTACCAAAAAGATGGAATTATTATAGGCATGTGTTAATGTTACAATGAAAAAAAAATTCTCTCTTACCCAACACAGCACTATAGGTGTTAGTGCTATCATGGATGAGGTGAAATGTAACTACCGGTATAAAAAATATAAAGTATCTCACACATGCCTATAATTGAGATGAGACCCATATACACAGTATTTCATTCTTTCGTTGATGTCATTATCACACATTGTCAGCTAGATATCTATGTTCCTGCCTATCATGATATGACTCCCGAGACAGCCCTCAGATCTGCTCCATATCTCTGTAGTAAGCTCGGTTCTGCTCCATATCTCTGTAGTAAGCTCGGTTCTGCTTCCAAATCTCTGTAGTAAGCTTGGAACTGCTCTCTTATGTCTGTAGAAAGCTCGGTTCTGATTCCATATCTAAGGCTAGTTTCACATTGCACTTATGTTAAATCCGATGCTGTCCGTTGAAAATCGGACAGCATCGGATTCAAACTGATCCCTGCAATCGGATGCCAAATAGGCATCCGATTCCGATATTTTGCAGAATCTGTTTGGTCTCCTGTCACCTCGCTCTCCCTCCTCTCTGCCTCCTGTCATCTTGTTGTCCCCTGCTGTCCCCCTGCAGTCCCCCTGCTGTCCCCCTGCAGTCCCCCTGCTGTCCCCCTGCCGTTCCCCTGCTGTCCCCCTGTTGTCCCTGCTGTCTCCCTGCTAGATAAGAATTAATCTGATGACAACAGCTGTCCAGACCTGCATCCCACCACAAGGAGCACTCACGAGTAATCCTCAGGCCAAATACATTCCATTGCACTGTCAGTGACAAAGTGAGGGATTGGGCCCCTCCCCCTTTGCCTGGGCATTGCTCCCTTCGTTGCCGGGCATTACCTTTGTAACATTAGAGTGCTGCTCAAACTGTTGGGGTGCAGCTGTGGGACCCTATTTTCAGAGATGATGTCCTCCATCCAACTCTCAAAAAGCTGAAGGGTCTTCAGGAGAGATGGGTAGTCGAGCTGCGCCCACAGACGGTCACTCTGTAGCGTTGTCATCTGTCCTGTGCTTGCAGTGTGTACCATGACCCGTACAATGAGGCCCATGTTTTCCCCCTGCTGTCCCCCTGTTGTCCCTTGCTGTCCCCCTGCTAGATAAGAATTAATCGGATGACAACAGCTGTCCAGACCTGCATCCCACCACAAGGAGCACTCACGAGTAATCCTCAGGCCAAATACATTCCATTGCACTGTCAGTGACAAAGTGAGGGATTGGGCCCCTCCCCCCGTTGCCTGGGCATTACTTCCCCGTTGCTGGGGCATTACCTTCGTAACATTAGAGTGCTGCTCAAACTGTTGGGGTGCAGCTGTGGGACCCTATTTTCAGAGATAATATCCTCCACCAAACTGTTAAAACCCTGAAAGTGTCTTCCGTAAAGCTGGGTAGTGCCTCTGTAACTGTCATGTCATATTTCATATGGTCCCAATGTGTAAATCATTCACTGCAATGAGAGAAACAGCATGTAGCCCTTGTATTGCACCAGGAGCCCACACACAGCCCTTGTAATTACACTTTCAGCCTGTGTATCTCAGCATAGAGAAGCAAGACTTTGTTAACCTATTCTATTTTACTATCCTGGGCAACACCGGGGACTACAGCTATAAGCTGAAAAACATTTATTTTAAAAAAAATCCGACCTCCTCCACCCCTTAATAGCTGGCCATCTCTCACCTTTTTCCCCAAAACTATGAAACCATTGTCATGGTCTTGGGGAAATTCAATTACCGGTATAACGCATTATATACAGGATGTAAAACTGTATAGTACCAAAAAGATGGAATTATTATAGGCATGTGTTAATGTTACAAAAAATAAAAATTCTCTCTTACCCAACACAGCACTATAGGTGTTAGTGCTATCATGGATGAGATGAAATGTAACTACCGGTATAAAAAATATAAAGTATCTCACACATGCCTATAATTGAGATCAGACCCATATACACAGTATCTCATTCTTTTGTTGATGTCATTATCACACATTGTCAGCTAGCTATCTATGTTCCTGCCTATCATGATATGACTCCCGAGACAGCCCTCAGTTCTGCTCCATATATCTGTAGTAAGCTCGGTTCTGCTCCATATCTCTGTAGTAAGCTCGGTTCTGCTCCATATCTCTGTAGTAAGCTCGGTTCTGCTCCATATCTCTGTAGTAAGCTCGGTTCTGCTCCATATCTGTGTAGTAAGCTCTGTTCTGCTCCTTATCTCTGTATTAGGCTCGGTTCTGCTCCATATCTCTGTAGTAAGCTCGATTCTGCTCCATATCTCTGTATTAAGCTCGGTTCTGCTTCATATCTCTGTAGTAAGCTTAGTTCTGCTCTCTTATGTCTGTGGTAAGCTTGGCACTGCTCCATATCTCTGTAGTAAGCTCAGTTCTGCTCCATATCTCTGTAGTAAGCTCGGTTCTGCTCCTTATCTCTGTATTAAGCTCAGTTCTGCTCCATATCTCTGTAGTAAGCTCGATTCTGCTCCATATCTCTGTTTTAAAGCTCGGTTCTGCTTCCATATCTCTGTAGTAAGCTTTGGTTCTGCTCTCCTATGTCTGTAGAAAGCTCGGTTCTGATTCCATATCTAAGGCTAGTTTCACATTGCGCTTTTGTTAAATCTGATGCTGTCCGATGAAAATCGGACAGAATCGGATTCAAACAGATCCCTGCAATCGGATGCCAAATAGGCATCCGATTCAGACGTTTTGCAGGATCTGTTTGGTCTCCTGTCACCTCGCTCCCCTTCCTCTCTTCCTCCTGTCATCTCGTTGATGATGTCCTCCACCCAACTCTCAATTAGCTGAAGGGTCTTCAGGAGAGATGGGCAGTCAAGCTGTGCCCACAGACGGTCACTCTGTAGCGTTGTCATCCGTCCTGTGCTTGCAATGTGTACCATGACCCGTACAATGAGTCCCATGTTTTCCCCCTGCTGTCCCCCTGTTGTCCCTTGCTGTCCCCTGCTAGATAAGAATTAATCGGAAGACAACAGCTGTCCAGACCTGCATCCCACCACAAGGAGCACTCACGAGTAATCCTCAGGCCAAATACATTCCATTGCACTGTCAGTGACAAAGTGAGGGCTGGGCCCCTTCCCCCGTTGCCTGGGCATTACTCCCCCCGTTGCCGGAGCATTACCTTCGTAACATTAGAGTGCTGCTCAAACTGTTGGGGTGCAGCTGTGGGACCCTATTTTCAGAGATGATGTCCTCCACCCAACTCTCAAAAAGCTGAAGGGTCTACAGGAGAGATGGGTAGTCGAGCTGCGCCCACAGACGGTCACTCTGTAGCGTTGTCATCCGTCCTGTGCTTGCAGTGTGTACCATGACCCGTACAATGAGGCCCATGTTTTCCCCCTGCTGTCCCCCTGTTGTCCCTTGCTGTCCCCCTGCTAGATAAGAATTAATCGGAAGACAATATCTTCCACCAAACTGTCAAAAACCTGAAAGTGTGTTCCGTAAAGCTGGGTAGTCGCCTCTGTAGCTGTCATGTCATACTTCATATGGTCCCAATGTGTAAATCATTCACTGCAATGAGAGAAACAGCACATAGCCCTTGTATTGCAGCAGGAGCCCACACACAGCCCTTGTAATTACACTTTCAGCCTGTGTATCTCAGCAGAAAGAAGCAAGACTTTGTTAACCTATTCTATTTTGTTATAGCTAAGAACAGTTAGTTACTATCTTGGGCAACACCGGGGACTACAGCTGTAAGCTGAAAAACATTTATTTAAAAAAAAAATCCGGCCTCCTCCACCCCTTAATAGCCGGCCATCTCTCACCTTTTTCCCCAAAACTATGAAACCATTGTCATGGTCTTGGGAAATTCAATTACCGGTATAACGCATTATATACAGGATGTAAAACTATAGTACCAAAAAGATGGAATTATTATAGGCATGTGTTAATGTTACAAAAAAAAAAAATTCTCTCTAAGGCTGGGGTTCCACATAAGCCCTCAGTCCGTTTTTGGCTTCAGTTTTCTCATTTTTTTTTTCTAAGTCCAAAAACTGACAGAAAACGGATTGGATGTAATAAACACCCTGTCCGTTTTTCTCTGGAGCTCCAAACATTGCCCTGTCCGTTTTTGAGTCAAAAACGTTGCTAGCAACGTTTTTGGCATCATTTAAAAAACGCATGCGTTTTCATGCGTTTTTTTTAACATGGGGCCCTATGGGAAACGCATGCGCGAACGCATGGCATATGCGCACTTGCGTTTGCGCATGCGTTCGCGCATGCGTTTTTTTAATGAAAAGTCCAAAAACGTTCAGGAGTGCAGGAGGCTCAAAAAGCACCCAGAAAAAAACGGATTGGTGATGAAAATCACTTCCAAAAACGGATTTCTAT
The DNA here is from genome assembly GCA_033576535.1 of Allobates femoralis. Lineage (NCBI taxonomy): Eukaryota > Metazoa > Chordata > Amphibia > Anura > Aromobatidae > Allobates > Allobates femoralis. Next base: position 461,850,989 of record JARQOC010000001.1, read on the forward strand.
GTGTGACCACAGCCTTACCCAACACAGCACTATAGGTGTTAGTGCTATCATGGATGAGATGAAATGTAACTACCGGTATAAAAAATGTAAAGTATCTCACACATGCCTATACTTGAGATCAGACCCATATACACAGTATCTCATTCTTTTGTTGATGTCATTATCACACATTGTCAGCTAACTATCTATGTTCCTGCCTATCATGATATGACTCCCGAGACAGCCCTCAGTTCTGCTCCATATATCTGTAGTAAGCTCGGTTCTGCTCCATATCTCTGTAGTAAGCTCAGTTCTGCTCCATATCTCTGTAGTAAGTTCGGTTCTGCTCCATACCTCTGTATTAAGCTCGGTTCTGCTTCCATATTCCTGTAGTAAGCTCGGTTCTGCTCCATATCTGTGTAGTAAGCTCGGATCTGCTCCATATATCTGTAGTAAGCTCGGTTCTGCTCCATATCTCTGTAGTAAGCTCGGTTCTGCTTCCATATTCCTGTAGTAAGCTCGGTTCTGCTTCCATATTCCTGTAGTAAGGTCGGTTCTGCTCCATATCTCTGTAGTAAGCTCGGATCTGCTCCATATATCTGTAGTAAGCTCGGTTCTGCTCCATATCTCTGTAGTAAGCTCGGCTCTGCTCCATATCTCTGTAGTAAGCTCGGTTCTGCTCTTATGTCTGTAGTAAGCTTGGTACTGCTCCATATCTCTGTAGTAAGCTCGGTTCTGCTCCATATCTCTGTAGTAAGCTCGGTTCTGCTCCATATCTCTGTAGTAAGCTCGATTCTGCTCCATACCTCTGTATTAAGCTCGGTTCTGCTTCCATATTCCTGTAGTAAGCGTGGTTCTGCTCTCTTATGTCTGTAGTAAGCTTGGTACTGCTCTATATCTCTGTAGTAAGCTCGGTTCTGCTCCATATCTCTGTAGTAAGCTCGGTTCTGCTCCTTATCTCTGTATTAAGCTCGGTTCTGCTCCTTATCTCTGTAGTAAGCTCGATTCTGCTCCATATCTCTGTAGTAAGCTCGGTTCTGCTCCTTATCTCTGTATTAAGCTCGGTTCTGCTCCTTATCTCTGTAGTAAGCTCGATTCTGCTCCATATCTCTGTAGTAAGCTCGATTCTGCTCTCTTATGTCTGTAGAAAGCTCGGTTCTGATTCCATATGTAAGGCTAGTTTCACATTGTGCTTTTGTTAAATCCGATGCTGTCTGATGAAAATCGGACAGCATCAGATTCAAACTGATCCCTGCAATCGGATGCCAAATACATTCCATTGCACTGTCAGTGACAAAGTGAGGGATTGGGCCCCTCCCCCCGTTGCCTGGGCATTACTCCCCCTGTTGCCGGGGCATTACCTTTGTAACATTAGAGTGCTGCTCAAACTGTTGGGGTGCAGCTGTGGGACCCTATTTTCAGAGATGATGTCCTCTACCCATTTCTCAAAAAGCTGAATGGTCTTCAGGAGATATGGGTTGTTGAGCTGCGCCCACAGACGGTCACTCTGTAGCGTTGTCATCCGTCCCATGCTTGCAGCATGTACCATGACCCGTACAATGAGGCCCATATACAGAGTCAAGTTTGAGACCCTTGATTTAAGCATTCACTCCATCTTTTCTTAAGTATACACACACATAGATTAATTGTTACCTATCTAATTGCATGATGACAGGTGTCCAGACCTGCATCCACCAGAAGGGGCACTCTGGGGTAATTCTGGGAGCTGAATTCATTGCATTGTCAATGACAAAGTGAGAATTTGGCCCCTAACCCTATTTGTCTTGGAGCATTGACCCCACCTGAATGCTGCTCATGCTGTTGGGGTGCAGATGTGGGACCCTATTTTCAGACATAATATCCTCCACCAAACTGTCAAAAACCTGAAAGTGTCTTTCGTAAAGCTGGGTAGTCGCCCCTGTAGCTGTCATGTCATACTTTATATGGTTCCAATGTGTAAAACATTCACTGCAATAAGAGAAACAGCACATTAATAATTTCCAGGCAATCAAGATTGTATTAATCAGTCCTATCACCACCACTATGGGCTTTAGCACAGTTGATAGAATATTGTGTAACCAAACTCCGATAGACCCTTCTAGGAGAAGGGATGCCATCCTCCTTAGGCGGCCGTCACATGCTACAATATCGAGAGCGATATTGTAAACGATCACGTGCACGCGCGATCGCTAACAATATCGTTCACATCGCTGGCGAGCTGTCACACAGGCAGACTCACCAGTGATGTGGAGCAGCGAGATCGCTGGCAACTATGGTACACATCCGGTTACTAGGCGTCGCGCGGCGCTTAGTAACCTGATGTTTACCATAGATACTATCTCCCAGCATAGGCTCTGCCGCTGGGAGATCGTTCATCGTGGTGTCACACACCACGATGAAGCAGATTGAACAAGCGATGATCGCTTGATATGAGCTCCGGCTCCCATATCTGCGATGTAACGATCAAGCGATTTTTACATTGTAAAATCGCTTGATCGCACGCAGCGATGCACAAACGATATCGCTTAAGCGATCAAAAAGCAGATCGCTTAAGCGATATCGTGCTTAAAATTGAACCGTGTGACGGCCACCTAAGATACATTTCTAGCTTCTTGTTGCAGCTCCTTTACCTTATCTGTGTTAACAGAATCCTGTGCATCTTCTATCCCGAAACACCATTCCTTGTCTATAACGCTGCGTTCAGACACAGCGTAATTTAGATGCTTTTGTACGCACGCTTTTCCTGTAAAAGCGCATCTGCGTTTGCTGGCAAATTAATGGAAATTAACTTTTGCCGTTCAGGCGCTGCGCTTTTTTCGCCTGCGCTTTTATGGGAGAAAGCACGCGTGTAAAAAGAATGACCATGGTAATTCTTTGCGCAAATATGCGCGCGCTTTCTCCCATAGGCGCTGTTATAAGGAGCTGGAATACGCATTGTCGTTCAGACAATTCCTTTTCCAGCTCCTGTAATGCAGGTGCAGGGAGAAGTGATGTCACATGGCAGAGGGAGGGGGGAGAATCCTGTATTCCTCCCCCCGTGTGACATGTCGGGCCTGGAGTTTCGCTTTCACAGTATCTATATACACTGTGTAAGCAAAATAAAAATAAACCAAAACTATTAAAACTAAAAAAATTTATATTCACCCGTCCGTCGATTGTCCCGGGACCCGAGGAGAAGACGTGCGATCGCAGCAAGGAGCTTAAAGATGTGGTTGGCCAAAACCGATGAGCTGATGTGTCACATGATATCATCAGCTAATCGTGATGTGCAACATCAGCTGATTGGTTTTTTAACGCTCGCCAAAACCGAACAGTATGCTGTCACAAACAGCTGATGATATCATGTGACACATCAGCTCAACAGTTTTGGCGGGTGGTTTAAACTCCTCAGCTGATGCTGTTAAAGGGAACCTGACCCTGAAAAATGAGCCCCCAGCCTCTTTATACCTGTCCCTGCACCATGCTAATACTTTTTTAGCCATCCCTTTGTGCCTGTATAGCAATACTGCAAACTATATAAAAGTTGTTTTTATACCTTCGGATCTGTGGCTTCTCAGCATTTGAGAAGCCGCAAAAGGCGTTCCTTCCTGCTTCTCCCCGCCCCCTGCTTGTTAATTATCATGCCCCGATGGGCGTGCTAAACAGCAGAGAGCCTGTGCGCATCATAAAAGGGGCGGTAAAGCCGCTATGACAAAAATCGCGTCATATCCAGCTTTACCCACGTCAGTACACCCATTAGGGTGTACTGCTGACCTCGCGATGCCGATTTCTCATGAGCGAGGTGTTTTCTTGGCACAGTAATGGGTGTACTGACGTGGTAAAGCCGGATATGACGCGATTTTCGTCATAGTGGCTTTACCACTTTACCGCTGGAAAAACGCCTGCGCCAAAAAAAGCGGCAATTACCCGCATGTGAACGCAGCCTAACAGCCAAGTTTCACCTTCAGTTTCTAACAGGGGGTTAAATCCATTGTGTTCTGAAGATTTTACATCTAACCTGAGCAACCTCCTCATTAAGAACATGATAGAACTTATTGTTTCATTAACTATTCCATCCATTATGTAGGCTTATTTATTAGCTTATTTGCTAGTTCAGCTCCCAACCTGTCCAGGTTTGGGCGGGAATGGGGGGGAAATTGTGCCTCCGTCATCCTGGTTCTCTTCTTGCTTTAGATTTGGAGTGATCATGAGTTTCCTTCCTCCCCACAATACATTCTCCTTCCCCAGAGTAGTATCTCTCTCCAGATACCAGGGGTATGATGGCAAGAGAATAATGTGGGCAGATTCTCTTATTAATTAAACTAATATTAGGGAGCCGATGAGCAAGGAGGAGTCAGAAACCAATAAACTGTGATGGAGAAGCATTAATCAATGTCATTTATGTATTATATATTTAAAGCATGTGACGGAAATTAGCCTCCTATAACAGTATGAACCAAACACAGCTTCCTATATACAGTGGACCATTCACAGACCCCCTAAACAGTAGAAGACATTCAAAGCCACCGATAGTACGAGACCATTCATAGCGCTTATATAATTATGAACCATGCACAGCCCCCTATATACATTATAAAAACCATTCACAGCCCCTATATCAGTGATGAACCATACACAGCCACCCTATATACAGTTATGAGACCAATACACCCCTATATACAGTATGAGCCCATACTCAGACCCCTATATACAAAGACAACCATACACAACTCCCTATACACAGTATGTAGTCCATACCACTGCCCTATGTATACAATAACCATACACAGACCCCTTATACAATGACCCCCTACTCAGCCCCCATTTTACAGTAATGAGACCATACACAACCCCTATATACAGTATGAGTCGCATACACAACCCCTTATGGCAATGACAACCATACACAGCCCCTAATACAGTATGAGCCCATACACAGACCCTAATATTAATGACCCCCATACACAGCCCCTGGTATACAGTATAGGACGTACACAGCCCCTATATACAGTTTAGAGCCATTACATGCCCCCTATATAGAGTATGAGCCCATACACAGACCCCTAATACAATTGATGCCATAACAGCCCCGATATACAGTATGAGCCCATACACAGCCCCCTATAATACAGTATGAGTCCATAACAGCCCTCCTGAAGGATTTTGCCTTCCTAACCTAACAACCTCCTCATTAAGAACATGAATATAACTTATTGTTTCAGTAACTAATCCACCATTATATTGTTGAATTTATTTAGTTTATTTAGTCCCCAACCTTCCAGGGTTGTAGAGGGGACTTTGTGCCTCCGTCACCCTTTTCTCTTCTTGCTTTAGATTTTGGAGTGATCATGAGTTTTCCTTCCTCCCCACATACATTCTCCTTCCCCCAGGAGTAGATATCTCTCTCCAATACCAGGGGTAGATGGCCAAGAGACAAACATGTGGGGCAGATTCTCTAAATAAAAATGATTAGGACTGATGAGCAAGAAAGTCAGAAACCAATAAAAGTGATGGAGAAGCAATAAAAATGTCATTTATGTATTTATATATAAAGCATGTGACGGGATTAGCTCCTATATACAGTATAAAACCCAAACACAGCTTCCTATATACAGTGAGACCATTCACAGCCCCCTATATACAGTAGAAGACCATTCAAAGCCACCGATATGCAGTACGAGACCATTCATAGCACCTTATATACAATATGAGACCATGCACAGCCCCCTATATACATTATAAGACCATTCACAGCCCCCTATATTCAGTATGAGACCATACACAGCCCCCTATATACTGTATGAGACCACATACAGCCCCTATATACAGTATGAGCCCATACTCAGACCCCTATATACAAAGACAACCATACACAACTCCCTATACACAGTATGAGTCCATACACAGCCCCCTGTATACAATAACCATACACAGACCCCTATATACAATGACCCCCATACTCAGCCCCCGATATACAGTATGAGACCATACACAACCCCCTATATACAGTATGAGTCCATACACAGACCCTTATATGCAATGACAACCATACACAGCCCCCTATATACAGTATGAGCCCATACACAGACCCCTATATATAATGACCCCCATACACAGCCCCTGGTATACAGTATGAGCCCATACACAGACCCCTATATATAATGACCCCCATACACAGCCCCTGGTATACAGTATGGGACCATACACAGCCCCCTATATACAGTTTGAGACCATACACAGCCCCCTATATACAGTATGAGCCCATACACAGCCCCCGATATACAATGATCCCCATACACAGCCCCCGATATACAGTATGAGGCCATACACAGACCCCTATATACAATGACCCCCATACACAGCCCCCTATATACAGTATGAGCACATACACAGACCCCTATATATACAATGACCCCCATACACAGCCCCCTATATACAGTATGAGCCCATACACAGACCCCTATATACAATGATCCCCATACACAGCCCCCGATATACAGTATGAGCCCATACACAGCCCCCTATATACAGTATGAGTCCATACACAGCCCCCCTGAAGGATTTTGCCTTCCTAACCTGAACAACCTCCTCATTAAGAACATGAATATAACTTATTGTTTCAGTAACTAATCCATCCATTATATTGTTGTATTTATTTAGTTTATTTAGTCCCCAACCTGTCCAGGATGTGTAGAGGGGACATTTGTGCCTCCGTCACCCTTTTTCTCTTCTTGCTTTAGATTTTGGAGTGATCATGAGTTTTCCTTCCTCCCCACAATACATTCTCCTTCCCCCAGGAGTAGATATCTCTCTCCAGATACCAGGGGTATGATGGCAAGAGACAAAATGTGGGGCAGATTCTCTAAATTAAAACTAATATTAGGGAGCTGATGAGCAAGAGAGTCAGAAACCAATAAAATGTGATGGAGAATGAATAAATCAATGTCATTTATGTATTTTATATAAAGGATGTGACGGGATTTATCTTTTCTATTGGAATATTGCTGTGACATTAGGATGCCGCCTACTCTCAGGATTTCACTATTTTACTTTAGCTCTCCTTGTATTATAATAAAGATTTATTAATGAACTAAAAATAAATGAGAAATAGATGATGGGGGAGAATTAAAGACACAGGAGGGGACAGTGGACTTACCTTTCTCTCCACTAACCTACAGCCTTAGAATGGAATGTGTGTCCTGCAACTTCTTATAGAAAGTGTGTGATGTCATAGCACAAGTGGGAGGGGCCTGAAACCACAGTATTCCGTGACCTCATCAGCCGCAGCTGTTATAGGGACCAGACCACTACTGATTTCAACAGTGCTAGATCAACAATAATCCATATATCCCAAAATAAACATAGAAGTAAATGTTATTGATGTTTGTAAAAAACCAATTAAAAGTTAAAAAAGTAAATAACTTTTTGTATTCCTCACAATTATTGACATATTCATCAACAAACCATTTTATATATGCATTGTTTATTAATACATCCATGTCATTTTTATTCATTTCTAAATAACAACTCTTTAAAACTTTATCTCTATATATCTATCTCTATATCTATCTATCTATCTATCTATCTATCTATCTATCTATCTATCTATCTATCTATCTGTCTGTCTGTCTGTCTGTCTGTCTGTCTATCTATCTATCTATCTATCTATCTATAGATATAGACCATAAATGAAAAATGGACTGCAGCGCTCCTTTCTGATGTATTCAGCCTTTATTGGCCTTCAGGTAAAGGTGCGACGTTTCAGTCACTATTCCATGAGACTGAAACATCGCACCTTTACCTGAAGGCCAATAGAGGATAAATGCATGCAGGATTACTAGGCAAGTTGTATTTTAGAGGATTGTTTTTATTATTGATCAACAACTATGTTCTCAATCAACCCATAAGAGTCAAATATCAAAGCTTAATATTTTGGAAGTTAGAGTGTTTTTTTTTTAGATTTGGCTATCTTAGGGTGCTTTCACATCTGCGTTTTTCGTAATTCGCGGCAGATGCGGTGAAAAAACCGCATCTGCCGCGTTTACCGCATAACCGTTCCACTTGCGGCGCGGTTGCGGTTTTTTCTATGCAATGTATAGGGGGACTTGCGGCAGATGCGGCAAGTGCGGTTTTGCACTTGCGGCAGATGCGGCCGCGAAAAAAAACGCGGCTTACTGCGGTTTTTTTCGCGGCCGCACCTGCCGCAAGTGCAAAACCGCACTTGCCGCACCTGCCGCAAGTATGCCTATACTTTGCATAGAAAAAAACGCAACCGCGCCGCAAGTGGAACGGTTATGCGGTAAACGCGGCAGATGCGGTTTTTTCACCGCATCTGCCGCGAATTACGAAAAACGCAGATGTGAAAGCACCCTTAGGAGGATATCTGTTTGTGCAGGTCACTATTACTGTGCAGAATTATTAGGCAACTTAATAAAAACCTAATATATTCCCATCTCACTTGTTTATTTTCTCCAGGTGAACTAATATAACTGCACAAAATTTAGAAATAAACATTTCTGACATGCAAAAACAAAACACCAAACAATTGGTGACCAATATAGTCACCTTTCTTTATGAACTCAACAGCCTTCTATCCATAGATTCTGTCAGTTGCTTGATCTGTTTACGATCAACATTGCGTGCAGCAGCCACCACAGCCGTCCAGACACTGTTCTGAGAGGTGTACTGTTTTCCCTCCCTGTAGATCTCTCATTTTATGAGGGACCACAGGTTCTCTATGGGGTTCTGATCAGGTGAACAAGGGGGCCATGTCATTATTTTTTCTTCTTTTAGACCTTTACTGGCCTGCCACGCTGTGGAGTAGTTGGATGCATGTGATGGAGCATTGTCCTGCATGAAAATCATGTTTTTCTCGAACGATACCGACTTCTTCCTGTACCACTGCTTGAAGAAGTTGTCTTACAGAAACTGGCAGTAGGTCTGGGAGTTGAGCTTCACTCCATCCTCAACCCGAAAAGGTCCCACAAGTTCATCTTTGATGATACTAGCCCATACCAGTAACCCACCTCCACCTTGCAGGCGTCTGAGTCGGAGTGGAGCTCACCGCCCTTTACTGATCCAGCCTCTGGCCCATCCATCTGGCCCATCAAGAGTCACTCTCATTTCATTAGTCCATAAAACCTTTGATAAATCAGTCTTAAGATATTTCTTGGCCCAGTCTTGACGTTTTATCTTATGTTTTTTGTTCAAAGGTGGTCGTTTTTCAGCCTTCCTTACCTTGGCCATGTCCCTGAGTATAGCGCACCTTGTGCTTTTTGCACAGTAACGTTGCAGCTCTGAAATATTGCAAAACTGGTGGCAAATGGCATCTTGGCAGCTTCACGCTTGATTTTCCTCAATTCATCAGCAGTTATTTTGCGCCTTTTTTGCCCAACAGACTTCTTATTACCCTGTTGGCTATTTGCCATGAAATGCTTGATTGTTTGGTGATCATGCTTCAAAGGTTTGGCAATTTCAAAACTGTTGCATCCCTCTGCAAGACATCTCACAATTTTGGACTTTTCAGAGCCCGTCACATCTCTCTTCTGACCCATTTTGCCAAAGGAAAGGAAGTTGCTTAATAATTAAGCACACCTTATATAGGGTGTTGATGTTATTACACCACACCCCTCCTCATTGCAGAGATGCACATCACCTCTTTAACTTAATTGGTAGTTGGCTCTCAAGCCTATACAGCTTGGAGTAGGACAACATGTATAAAATGTATCATGTGATCAAAATACTCATTTGCCTAATAGTTCTGCACACAGTGTACAGGGTGGGAACTTTATATGGATGCACATAAAATGGGAATGGTTGGTGATATCAACTTCCTGTTTGTGGCACATTAGTATATGGGAGGGGAAAAGCTTTTCCAGATGGGTGGTGACCATGGTGGCCATTTTGAAGTTGGCCTTTTTGGATCCAACTTTATTTTTTTCAATGGGAAGAGGGTCATGTGATACATCAAACTTATTGAGAATTTCATAAGAAAAACAATGGTGTGATTGGTTTTAATGTAACTTTATTCTTTCATGAGTTATTTACAAGTTTATGGCCACTTATAAAATGTGTTCAAAGTGCTGCCCATTATGTTGGATTGTCAATGCAACCCTCTTCTCCCACTCTTGATACACTGACAGCATTCACAGCATAGACAATTGCCTTCAGATGAGTGATGAGGAAAACATTTTTGTGTGGCCACCATGGTCACTACCCGTCTGAAAAAGTTTTCCCCCTCCCATATACTAATGTGCCAAAAACAGGAAGTTGATATCACCAACTATTCCCATTTTATTTAGGTGCATCCATGTAGATGGCCCACCCTGTGTATCATTTTTTTTTATTTTTGGAGAGTTTGTTCTTAGTAATGTTTTTTATTTGAAACTTGTTAATGCATACTGGTGGATTCTGAATGTAACCCTTGAACCCCAGCCGTGGTCATTTGTTCATTTGTCCAATTAGTGCCTTCTGTGAAACTGTGCAGCTATTTAAACCACACTATACTATTACTTTGTAACTGGTGCACATTTCCTGATGAAGAATCGGGGTTACGCTTTGAAACTTGTAGAATAAACCACCATATGCTACAACGATTGCTTTGAATTGGGTTATTTGACATCAGCGCTGATTTGATACCATTTTTCCTGATATCCAAAGTGTTTAAAGGCATAATAATCTTAGTGTATGTAAACTTGTGAGTTTGCAGAATGTAAAAAAATGCATTAAAACATTCTCTCTCTCATTATTCTGACATTTGGCAAATATAAATAATTATCGTAATCTCAATTAACATAAAACAGGAAAGGTTTATTCTGATTTCATGTCAGAGTGAGAAAAACATGCAGACACGTCTATTTATATAGTGTATATAAACTTCTGCTTTCTACTGTATATTGCAGAACATGTCCTATTGTCCAAAGCCTGGATGGCCTTCGCATGCGCAGTGTCATTTTATGTTGGAGTGGAACTCTTCATGCGCATACTGTGAACTCCGGCACCATTTTGTTGAAGACAGTATCAGCAGTCACCAGTTTGTTTCAGATGATATTTACAGAGTCATCAAGAAGATGGTGCCAGAGATCGTGGTATGCGCACACACTGACTCTGGCACCATTTTGTTTAAAATTCTGTACTGTACACTCACCGGCCATAGGGATAATGGTGGTGGCTGCCGTGCAAAATGTAAATAAAGAGAAACTAATAAATAATACCCGACCCAAATCCCGCAACAAGGCAATTTTAACCCCTTAATGCCTACTGTTGCGTATTCCCATCATACCAGTTAAATTCATTTGTATGCATATGTGTGTATTAATGTGCTTTGATTCAGGCAATAAGGGGTTAAGAAAGACCATAGAGTTTAGACCAAAAATGTGGTTGGCAGAGATGTTTTTGCACATCATCTACATTTGTTTTCATCAAAAACCAGAGAACAGGAGTATCATGCAAAAATTTCAATCTTTTATTAATGCGGACGTAGGTAGTAAAAGGGTGTACAGACGGTATAGAATTACAAGGAAAGGATATGAAATGGTGGCCACATTATTCCATTAGACGTGATATGAAATCTGGGTATATACCAACTATGCGGGGGGCCTTGGTACTTTGTTACACCATTTTGGACTTTGTCTCTGATTACATTTGTTTTCAGCTAATGCTTATTAACATAAAAAATGTGCCCTGCCAATAAAAATGCTTGCCGCCTTGGTTTAGAAAGGGTTCAATAGCTAGGACATACTAAAAGTTCTAGAAGTCTGGCTGGAGCCTCGCAACATTTCCTGAATAGAGATGAGCGAACCTTTGGAAGTTCAGATTCGGTTTGTTTGCCGACCAGGCATATGTCTGCCAAACTGTTCACGGAACATCCAAATCCCATTCATATCAATGGGAATCAAGGGCCTAGAAATCACCTTAAAAATGGCCCAAATGCTGCCAAAACAGCTTAAATTAGGGACAGCCACCAGAAAAAGTGCCATCTATTCCCTGCAGTTAAAATGTTAATCTTTGTGCATAATGGATGCATGGAACAAGTTCTACGCTTCTCACAGCTACAAAATGAACAAGATTAAAACCAGCGAGTTAACTCGATGCAGTTTATTGCAGAATAAAAGCTTCAAACAATACAGACAGGCAGTGTGCAGGGGACAAAGGGAACCAGGGTCAGTCCGTGCGATTTTGACCTGTTGGAGCCAGGAACCTTATTGTCGGTGAGCTGTTTCCATCCTCCCCCTCCCTTCCTGTGCTTATCTCACTACTACACTAACATCGTCTGACCGAACTAGAACTACGAGGTCTGCACCTGTGCAACTAGCTACTAAGCCTATGTCTGTGCGCATGGGCAGAACTGTCCCACGGGTACAGCAGTGTTGCGGCGACGGGAGGACCGCAGTGCGCATGTGCCAACCACTGCTCAATTATTGGTCAGTAATAGACCAGGTGACTGTGGCAACCTTTTCCATAATTGGCTGAATTTGGTCATATGGTTGATTAAGGATGCATTTAAAGTTAATTCCAAGACCTGTAGAGACCACGGCCTCCTGAAGAAGCAACTTTTTGAAATGATCGTTTGGTCTGATGCTCTTGGTTTTCTTGCAGCTTTCCCACATAGGTAAAATGATCTAATTATATGTTGGCACTATGAGCACTTTGTAAGGTTTATTGTGTAGTTGTAAATGTTGATAGTGCTAACAGCGGTGTGAGGCATTTGCTGACATACGTATTCATGGTGACTAGCACATATGACTTTTTGTGCTTATTGAATATGATCTGCAGCTTATATGTTAAATCTAGTGACCTTTAATGTATTAATTTTTAGATATGATTACCTTAAATAGTCCCCACTTCCATTTGTACGTCTTCAAATTCCACAATGCACTGCACTGCCCTGGAAGCCGCGCCATAATAGCACAGTAAATGATGTGTGTGGTATTATGGCACAGGCTGGCAGCCGCACAGGCAACAGAAGCCGATACTGCACACGCCGCTGCAGACTCCTATCCACCACACTTCTTCTGCCCTTGCAGGCCCCTGCTGCCTCCCTCCACCTCACCGATAATCTGCGATTTACCATTGTGACATGACCTTTGGTGATGTCACAGTCATGTGATCAGTCACATGACTGTAACATCCCTGCAGGCCCTCTACTGTTCATTGCTTCCCAGCTATGACGCGGAGCTATCACAGCTGGGAAGGAGGGTAAGTGGAGCATACAGAGCACTGGGGAAGCAAAGAGCACAGACGGGGCCCACTGAGAGCTCAGGAGGAGCAACGAGAGTACAGGGAGCCAAAGAGAGCATAGGGTGGCCAATAAAAGCAGAGAGGGGCAGGAGGAGGGCAAAGAGCACCGGGGGGAAGGGTGGGCAAAGAGAGTGCAGGGGAGGCAAAGAGAGCACAGGGGCAGTGAGATCACAGAAGGTGGAGCAAAGAGAGGGCATGTGAGCTGTAATGACCGGAGGTCCTATTAAGATCCAGTGAGTCACAGACTGAGACAGAGGCAGAAATAAACAACAGTATTTTTACTGATATGGGAATCAAGGTATGGTTCAGTAAGGAATGTAAAAGTCTCAAAATCCCCTTAAAATATTACCAATAACAGTTTAACACCCTCAGCGTTAGCCGACATCAATGCACCGATCTCAGAATTCCCAGGGTATGTAAATCACACTCAGAACCAGGAACAAATTTACCTACACGTTAGACTTATCAAGGATTTAACTAACTAAAGGCTATGTACATCAACTGTGGGCGGTCTGATGGGATCTCTGAGATGGCACACTGAGTATAACTTATCACAGCTAATAACAATACATTACACTATATCAATGCTGGCTATACACTTAGCACAGGGATACCCGGGTATCTCAAAACTATGGTACCATCAACCTCAAATGTAGCTTTACACCGGTGTATATTCCACGTGGGCTGCAGCAAGTCCAGAAAAAGAAAAAGAAAAGAAAAACCTTTGGCGCCAAAAAAACCGTATTGTAAAAAAAACAGCAAAATTTGGCAGCTTGCCAGCCAATGCCAGATTCACATGTCCAGTACTTTAGTTCTGTTAGCTCGGGGTGCAATCTGTGGAGCACTCTTTTCCAGGGCTTGTCAGGACCTTGTCAGGATCCTCCCAATGTGGGTGGCACCGGACGCCGGCTCTCCTTTCGCAGTCATTCACGGCCTTCTTGGACACCAATCACTCGCTCCATCAGGGGGAACATCTCCTCAGCCTCCTTGTCAGGATCCTCCCAATGTGGATGGCACCGGACGCCGGCTCTCCTTTCGCAGTCACTCACGGTCTTCCTGGACGCCAATCACTCACTCCATCAGGGGAACATCTCCTCAGCCTCCTCGGATGCTGGACACTTTCTCAGTTCAAGATAAAGTCTTTAGTCCACACAACAGGGCTTGCAAACAACTTTAAAGGCCCATATAGCTTGCACTGGCTCTGCTGTAATCCTTACACTAGTAATGGCCACCGCAGTGAGTGATCAACAACAACAGGAGCAACTGACAGAGCCGTCACCAAGGCAACCAGAGATTGTGCTTTCACTTTCCTAGACACAGAGCAGTCACCATGGCAACCAGAGACTTTTTCACTTCCTGGGCCACTACAAAATGGCAGTCTGCTTGGTTTTAGCAGCTTATTAGTTTACTCTCTTACAGAGCCAAAAAGAGCACAGGGAAGCAAAGAGGGTTACCATCTAGTGGATATAGAATCCTAATGGTCAGCACTTGGTTGAGATATAAATCTGTATATGAATGTGTTGTATATCTAGATATGCATATTAATCCATCACCTCAGCTCAAATGCTGGATTAATGCTTTACATTTCCAATGGAATTAATTTTAGCCAGAGTGCTTTTAGGTTTATATGCTGCATGACTGCTTTGAGCATACAATATGCTCATGGATCCGTATATTTTACCGTCTAAAAAAGAATACTGTAAAATACCACTGCTCACTTTATATGTTTTTATAAAACAAAAAATATTGTCATATTACACAAATATTTTTATATACAGACTCTGTCTTCTCCTTTTTCTATGCATGGGGCAAGGCCTTTCTCAGTATTTCAAGCTTCAGGTGTAGGCATGGTTCTCAGTGAGCCCTGCTAAATTCACAAAACATACAACAAAGACACTCCAAGAAGAGTCTCCCACATTTAAAAAAAAATTGGATTAGATACCACCAAAGTGGCATCAGTTGACCCAGAATAATAATTGTATAAGGGCATAGTCTGCATGCATGGCACAGGGTGTGGAACAAGGCCTGGCTAGCATTTCAAGGTTAAATATGCATGAGTAACAGAGGGATGAGTGAGATGTGTAGGCATCATACTCACATAGCCCTGCTATAATTAGGAAACAGACAAGGAGACCTCAAAAAGAGTTCCCACATTTCAAAATATATAGTGCCAGATACCACCAAAGTGGCATCAGTTGACCCAGAATAAAAATTGTAGAATGGCGAGATCATTCCGGCACACTGAAAAGTACTTCGCCTACTCTGAACCATCTGCCACTGGGGTGGAAAAGTCCTTGTAGATCCATTACTTGTTCATCTTGTTGAAAGTTAGGTGGTCTACACTTTCAGGAGAGAGAGCCAGATGCTCTTATCCATCATGATACCACTAGCATCGCTAAAACAAATTCTGAGAGAACGCTGGCTGCCGGGCGTGACAAAACCTCCAAGGTGTGATTCACCAACTTAGGCCACTACTACATTTGTGAAGACCAAAATGCAAAAGGGTCCAAACACCTCCTGATGGCATGGATATTGAGCTCTAGATACTCCTGCACCATCCTCTCCAGTCCTTCACTATTTGTCACACTTGTACTCATGTCTGCTGGTGGAGGGCAGGTTTAAAAAATTGGGTAAAGGACTCCAAGAAATTGTGTCTGACAGTTACATTGCTGCTGCTAATGGTTCTGCGCTGACGACTTGATGTAACCCGGGTTGTAAATGTAGATCTGCAATGCGTACTGTGTCCCTCACTGATGTTATGGGGAAAAACAGTCCTAAATTGTCTACTAGCTTTTTTTAATAGTTGGGAAACAAGAGCCCAAGGGATCAAATGTTACATAGTGACATCATAGGTACGACTCAAAAACATCATTTGCAAATACGAGAACAGAGTAAAAATGTATCCTCTAAAAGGCTAGTTAAAGTACCAGTACTCCTACAGATCGCTCCCGGCCACGCACAGCCGCCAAACACAGACGGACACAGGAGGGGAGCCACAGGTCAGTTATTTCCAATTACCTGAAGGACTCTTAAGACCTAATCCTCTGTACCAGGAGTCTCAAACGCCAGGCCTTAGGGCCGCACACAGTGCAGGTTTTCAGGATTTCCTTGGAATTTGACAGTTGGTCATTTGATTACCAACTGTCAGATGCTATGGAAATCCTGAAAACCTGCACTGTGTGCGGCCCTCAGGCCTGGCGTTTGAGACCCCTGCTTTATAACTTCAATAACATACTCCTAACAGTGCCTGCCCATGATTAAGGCTTCTAGGAAATTATTACCCTACACCCTGAGCAGTAGTCTTTTTCTCTCTGCTTCCCCATACCTGGTAACCTGAACAATAACAGCTATACTTGTACAACCACAATAGGATTCGTCCTCTAAAAATCCATTCTGGCTACTTCACAAATAAGGCATATAGTGTATCCAAGGACAAGCAACCATATATTTAACGGGCTGTTACTACTACAGCACAAAAACATTGTGATTAACCCTATACTACCAGTAAATTCAAAACCATCTTCTTTATCCTGGTTTCCAATTGTCTTCCTGATGAAGGCCCATGCCTGAGCCGAAAAGTCGGTTTGGAAACTATACACCTTTGCACTAAAAATTAAAAGCACCTGAAAATCAACTACCATTTTTCCTTTTTTTTGCGATGTGTATCAGGGTTAAATTTCTGCACAATTATTAATGGCACAAACTGAATGGACTGAAATTATTGTACATAGTGCAGCAGTATAGAGTAAAAAAAGATATGACAAAAACAATTCATCCCTTAGTGCCTAAAGTGCAAAATAGACCGGTCCCAACCCACTCACCCATAACAACAGAGGTCAGGAACAGCACATCCGTGTCTGGGGTGCGAAACCCCGACACGTGTTTTGTGAACCTTTCTCAGGGAAGTTGTGGACAGGAGTGCTAGGTGGGTGCCTTTAAATAGGTCACCAAGCACATCATTGCAGGTGATAAATGAGACCCAAGTGTGGCTGGGACCTGCACAGTGTTGTAAGGCAGACAGTACCACTTCCTGGTTCGGAAGCAAACTTCTTACTCTACTTTTGCAATATGTACAATAATTTCAATCCATTCTGTGTGTGCCATTAATAATTGTGTACTTCACCCCATGCACTGTAACCTGTACCCACTACCCATACTACTACTAGTCGAGAGCCTATATCCCTGTCTGTCCCCCTTGTTGTCAATCACTTGGTCTATATTGTATTTACTTGGGCATAGTTTTTAATGTATGACTGATGAAGTTACAGCAATAAACACTGCACCTGCAAGTACTGTCTGTTTGTACTGTTACCCTCTAAAAAGTTAGTTAAAGTATATTTTGACTCAGTTCTCATTTCGTTTGCAAATCTTTTTTTGATACTGCAGCGTGCACCTGTCCCCTGTCCAGGGCGGGAAGCATTTGGCTAAATTTTCTCTTGTACCGCGGATCCAACAGTGTGGCAACCCGGTGGTTGTCACTAATTAGAATCCTAATGCTACGGGCATCATGTTGCAGATAGTGCAGCAAGAAGGCGCTCATATGTCTGTTGCATTAATGAGGTCCAAATCCTTGTGTTGGTGGCGGTGTAAAAATCTAGTATCCTTCCTCTGTCCTCTCCCACCAAACTCAGACAACATGGGAATCATTCTTCCTCGTTTTCTGACTGTTCTATGCCCAACAACACTTCATTCTAATCCTCCCCATTTGCTCCTCAGCTTCTGCACCTTCACCACCAGTTAGTCTGGCACCATGAGCTTCTCTCTGTTGCTCTACTCCACCTTGACATGCCGCCCAGCTGTGTAACGAGAGTCCGGACATTTTAGATCTTGATCTCCTTTCTGCATCCTACTCTTATTCCTCCTCTTCCTGTGTTGTCAGCTCCTCATTCCGCTAAAGGGGGTGTCACACGCGTCAATATCGCCTGCACGATATCGGCTGCACGTGACGTTGCAGCGATATTGACGCGTGTGACATACTGCATCAACCAGCGATAAATCGCTGGTTGATGATCGCCAGGTTTCAGAACCAGCTCTGAAACCTGGCGATTGTCGCCCGGTGGACACGCAGCATCGCTGCGTGTGACACCGGGACTAGCGATATTCCAGCTCCCAGCGCCTGTCACAAGCGCTGGGAGCTGGTATCCAAGGTACACTGCGGGTCTCTAGGCAGCGCGCGCTGCCTAGATACCCGACGTGTACCTTAGTTACCAGCCTCCTCCGCTCACCCGGTGAGCGGAGGAGGCTGGTAACTAAGGTACACGTCGGGTATCTAGGCAGCGCGCGCTGCCTAGAGACCCGCAGTGTACCTTGGAGACCAGGCTGCTCCCGCTTCCAGCAGGCTGGCAGCGGGAGCAGGACATCGTGGAAACGATATTTAAATCGTTTCCATGATGTCACTGGTCAATTGATCGCTGGTGAGTCTGTCTGTGTGACAGCTCACCAGCAATCAGCAGTCAATGTCGTCAGCGATCAGATCGCTGACGACATTGACGCGTGTGACACCCCCTTAACTTTTAAAGTTTGCTCCAGCATGTAAATGAGCAGTAGTCAATAGTGATACTAATGACTGCATCTTCAGCGCCATCCATCTTAGTAACCATTTTGAAACTGTGAAGAATGCAGCAGATGTCCTTGACTTGTGCCCACTCTGGAATCTTTATTTGCACTACATTCGGCTTGCTTTGAGTCACTATACGCGTCATTACATACTGCAGCATTGCTTTTCGCTGTTGTCACAGTCTCTGCGCAGTGTGCAGAGTGTAATTCCACCGTGTCAACACAACGCATATCAAACAGTTAACTGGGTGTCGAAAAGTCCTCTGTAATGATGCTAGTTGAGGAACCACAGGGTGAGAATGGCTGAAGTGAGCACACACTGACCGTACCTTGAGCAGCAACTCATCCAGGCCGGGATAATTGTGTATTAATTGCTAGACAGCCAGGTTGAGGACATGGGCCATGCAAGGCACTTGTGTAAGTTTGTCCCAGCGTAGGGCCGCCACCAGGTTTGCACCGTTATTGCACACTGCCTTCCCTGGCTCCAGGTTTAGCGGAGAAGGATATTGCTGTAACTCTGCCTGTATACTCATCATCATCTCTTCAGCTGTGTGACTCACATCTCCAATGCATTTTAATTTAAACACTGCCTGATGGCAGAGAGCCCGGCAGTGCAGTATGGAGGTGGGATGGATTCTGTCTGAACTGTTGCAACATTAAGGGAGAGGTTGAGGGCGCAGCTGGAGACCCTAGAGTAGGTGGAAGAGGCATAAACAGTGGATGAAGAGGTACAGGCAGAAGTCTGAGTGTTTCCAGGGCTTGGGGAGTAGCCACTTCCCGCCTGGCCCCACAGCCACCAGAGTCAACCAGTGGCCAGTGAGGAAGATGTAACGCCCCTGGCCTTGTTTGCTCGTCCACATATCAGTGCAGATATCAGGCCCGGACTGATAGGCAGGAGATGCAAGACTTTTCCCGATGGGCTGGTGGTTGCGGAGTGGGCGGGGCCACAGCACCCGCTCCTCCAGCTGCAGGCCAGCGGGGTGGCAGGGGGTGGGGCATGATGGAGCCAGGGGGGCAGGATGGAGCGAGCGGGGCAGGATGGAGCCGGGGGGCAGGATGGAGCCGGGGGGGGGCAGGATGGAGTCGGGGGGGCAGGATGGAGCCAGGGGGGGCAGGATGGAGCAAGCGAGACAGGATGGAGCCTGGGGGGGCAGGATGGAGCGAGCGAGGCAGGATCGAGCCGGGGAGAGGGAGGATGGAGCCGGGGGGGTAGGATGTATCCCGGCAACAGTGGCGCGTTAGCGCCTGTCACCGGGCTTCAGCGACAGCGGCACTAACACGCTACAGTCGCCGGGCTGCAAATTGGCGTGCAATTCGAACTTTGAATTTGCGTGCCAATTTGCATAGTCTGCGCTCATTGGTGCCCGCCTGAGGCGGGCACCAATGAGCGGCCTCTGTCTGTGACCGACAGACGCCTTAGACAATTATATAGCAGATGTTGGGAGACTCGATGTGGTGTCATAACCATGTGGCTATAATAGGCGGAGCTAAGTCCCTTTAACATAATATGAGTTTGCTCGCTTAGCTCTGCCCATTATGGTCAAATGATCGTTACATCACACAGGCCCTTTAGCCATGCAAGTTAATAGTGAGTTAACTATTATCCTGCCAGGCAGTCTCCCTCCTCCAAGGTGTAGACTGAAATGTAAGTGTATAAATGCTTTTTTTCACCTGTAACATTATGTTATGAGCTCAGGCAGGGATGATTAGAATAGTATAATGTAGCTGCAGGGACAGACAGTGATAGCTGGGGGAGCATAAACCACCTGACAGGTTGCCTTTAAGCCAATTGTCACATCAATAGCAACATTAAAGAGGAATCCACTATTGGTTGAATATGAATTAAAAACACATGATATGTAAAAAAATAGACTTTATTTAAAATATGACACAAAATCATGCAAAACATTTCAAATGAAAAGCAAATCAGCAAACAAACATAGTTTTCTGGTTAATAAAATACTTAAGACAAAGAAATCAGGAACAGCACAAGCTTATAAAGTTACTTTTGGGTGCAAAAAATCCTGCAAAGGTGTGATGTCCAATAGGAATGGAATGTAGAAACCAAAAAACAGGCAGCTCTGTAAAATAATTTCAAAGAAACATAGACTTTATTAGCCCAAAGTGGCGCAACGTTTCGGTGTGTCGAAACCTTCCTCAAGGTGCTTGAGAAATGTGTGGACACACTGAAATGTTGAACTGCTTTAGATTAATAAAGTCTATGTTTTAAAAAAAAATAAAAATTTTTGAGAGCTACCTGTTTTTTGGTTTCTAATAAAATACTTATGGATTTTTATGCTTCAAAAGTGCATTGGCTCTCATATACACTTGAGGTCGAGTTTATCAAATCTAGTAGGACATTTCAGCAATTCTTCTTAGCATAGATTTCCCTCGATTAATTTGTTCTGCAAGAATATTGGCCCATGCAGACAGGTTAGTTTCTTGGATTTGCCACTGGTAAAATATAGGTAAGGTAAGGCAAGCTGTACTATCGAAACATCCATCTACAGGTATCGGTGTAGCCTGTTTGTTCCAAGAAAAAAAAACATTCTCTACACAATAACGTGGCCACCACCACCTGAACTGTTCACTGAGAGGAAAGGTTCATTGATGCAACAAAAAAACTAGACTTATGTAGAGGAAAAGAATGAAATGTTTTTCCTTATTTACACCATTCTTAGGCTAGGGTCACATTTATTACAGAAATTGCGTTCACCGCATCCAGATCCGGATGCGGTGAATGCAATTGGCTTCAGACAAGCCACAATCCCTTAACCGGATTGCTTAAGCCGCAATCTGGTAACTGGATTGCTCTGGATGTGTAATCCGGAGCAATCCAGTTACCGGATAGTTTGCTTATCCCTGCTGCCGCCGGGATAAGCAAAGTGTTATCAATGTTTTAAAAGATGAAATTTTATTAATAAATGTGGCTATAATGTCTCTAGGGGGTGCCCACCCCCCCTAGAGACATACCACCCACTCAGGTGGGCATAACATGATGTAATTCCTGATGTACAGTAGCCGGCTCTTGTCAGCTACTGTACATTTTTATGAATGAAGCCGCCGGCTCCTCTGTGTACAGCACGCATACTATACCTAATGTAGGTATAGTATGTGCGCTGTCCAGGGTCCTGCAGGCATTTACAGTAGATCTATGGGCTGCACAGCCCATAGACCTACTGTATAAGCCTGCTGGACTTCAGACAGCGCACATACTATACCTACATTAGGTATAGTATGCACGCTGCGCACAGAGGAGCCGGCGGCTTCATTCATAAAAATGTACAGTAGCTGACAGGAGGCGGCTACTGTACATCAAGAATTACATCATTATATGCCCACCTGAGTGGGTGGTATGTCTCTAGGGGGGGTGGGCACCCCCTAGAGACATTATAGCCACATTTATTAATAAAACTTCATCTTTTAAAACATTGATAACACTTTGCTTATCCTGGCGGCAGCAGGGATAAGCAAACTATCCGGTAACCCGATTGCTCTGGATTACACATCCTGAGCAATCCAGTTATCGCATTGCGGGGCTTAGAACCGCTCCGAAAACTGCAGCCTGCGTGATTTTTCACGTAGGCTGCAGAGCCGGTGGCGGTAACCAGATTGCATTATATGCAATCCGGTTTTTATAATAGGCTCCTATGAGGAGCGTTTCCTGATCCGGTTTTGAGCTTTTTAAAAGCTCAAAACCGGATCAGGTTTTAAAAAAACAAAAAACCTGAAGTGTGACCCTAGCCTTAGTATAGTTTTGACAAAGTACAAGGTTGCCATTCACTTGTAGGAGAGGAGTTTTAATATAAGGATTTCAGTTTTGTTCATCATTTGTGAGTAATAAGCATACACAAGAGTTTAGAATATTTGGGGGGCTACAAAAGGTTGTACAAAGAGATGAAAGAATTGATTTGCAGGACTCCAATCTGATTAGTAATCTGTAACCTCCTTCCCTCCCGAAATTCCCTATTAGGCTAGGGTCAGACTTGTGTGGCCCTGAGCTGCAGGATCCGGCAGAAACTTAGTTTCTGGCCGTAGTAGCACATAGAGTTACCAGCAGGTAGCGCTATGTGCCGCCAGGCTGTGGATCTCTATGGTAACCCAACGCTTACCGCAGCCTCCAGCTCCACAAAGATCTCCAGGATACGGGCTTTTGGAGAGCGCACAGGAAATGCTGCAAACAGCTGGTAACGCTATGGCCAGGGCCACACTTGCATCTGCAACACGCTAACTGGATCCACTTTTGACGTGTGGAAATGTGTAAAAACGCATCCATTAATGCACCCATAGACTCCAATGCAAAAAACGCATTGCAAAAGTGTGCAAAAGTGCAATCCGTTGAACGCATTGCGATTTTGAGAAATCCATTTTTAATAGGGTCTGCAACGCTTTTTGGTGCATCTTCAAAAACGCATGCGTTTTTTTTATCATGGGTCCCTATGGGCAATACATGTGTCAAGGCATGGTACACATATGTACCATGCGTTAATGCATGCGTAAACGGTAGCATTAACGGTAGGTACATAAATGTACCTAGCGTTAACGCAAACGTTAACTGAGGCAAAAATGACATGAAGATGGCAACTTAAAAAGCTGGATCCCATAATGCATCCCGTAAACGGATGCAGGCTCCCAAGTTTGGCCCTACCCTATGCGCTACTCCAGCCAGAAACTAAGTTTCTGCCGGCTCCTGCAGGCTCAGGGGCAGACGCAAATCTGACCCCAGCCTTACTCTCTTAATTATCCAGGCTTGCATGACATCATCATTGCATTTGTGGCCTGATGCACACACATGTCATAAGCTAGGAATTTCAGGAGGTAATGATTTATGCAGGCCTCTTGTCTGGGAATTACAAATTACTGACCTGGCTGATGGACCAGAGTACTGTGAATCGACTCTCCCATCTCTAATTGTATGTGGTTGGGAGCAAATATTTTAATTCTATCATCTCAGTGCTTTGAGATGGAAGTTTCCTAGAATTGTTTTTTTTAGTATGACTTATTCAGAAGATATGTTGCACAAGCACGTATCATATAGGAATATTGTAATAGTGTCTACTTGATCTTGTGTGGTCAGCTATAGCTCAGCAAAACTTGGTGGTCTGTGAATGTGTCAATAAATGAGCTGGTACTAAACACACAAGTAAGTTGAGAGATATACTTCTTAGGGGTTGTTCAGAAAGTAAAGCCATGATTTATCTTGCTAGATCTGAATCTAAATGCTTCTTGTGTGGTCTTAACAGTGACTAACGCATCACCTACTACACAATAGGGGGCATTGATGCAACATAGATTAAACAGTCCTTTCAACTACAACTTTCATCAATTTCAAATACATGTAATGCATTGTTATCTAATTCAACCAACTTTCTTTGGGTAAAAATTTGTCCTAGTAATGCATTGTGGAAAGTAATAAAACCATTCGATTGAAACGTTCATCATAGATAAACAATTATTGAAAATGTCTTAATTGTAATTGTTGTGATTCAACAAATGCAGAAAGCAGTGGAATGCCTTAATCTGTCTCGACCACAGTAGGGCCTTGTAAACTGCCTCACTTGTATCTACACCAAGCATTAGGTTTGCGGCAGTGAACATGTTAGGCTGTGGTCACACATAGAAATCCGTTTTTGGAAGTGATTTTCATCACCAATCCGTTTTTTTTCTGGGTGCTTTTTGAGCCTCCTGCACTCCTGAACGTTTTTGTACTTTTCATTAAAAAAACGCATGCGCGAACGCATGCGCAAACGCAAGTGCGCATTTGCATGCGTTCGCGCATGCGTTTCCCATAGGGCCCCATGTTAAAAAAACGCATGAAAACGCATGCGTTTTTTAAATGATGCCAAAAACGTTGCATGCAACGTTTTTGACTCAAAAACGGACAGGGCAATGTTTGGAGCTCCAGAGAAAAACGGACAGGGTGTTTATTACATCCAATCCGTTTTTCTGTCAGTTTTTGGACTTAGAAAAAAAAAATGAGAAAACTGAAGCCAAAAACGGACTGAGGGCTTATGTGGAACCCCAGCCTTAGCAGTATTCTTCTCCTTGACTTTAAATTAAAAAAAATCACCTATACTAATGGCAACCAAAATTATACACCATGCAGAGGCATGCAAACATTTGAGCACTCTTGGTTAATATTATTGTTATTGTGAACAGTTAAAGGAACCTGTCAGGTGGTTTATGTCCCCCCAGCTATCACTGTCTGTACCTGCAGCTACATAGTACTATTCTAATCATCCCTGTCTGAGCTGGTGAAAGGTGAAAAAAAGCATTTATACACTCACATTTCAGTCCCCACCTTGGAGGAGGGAGACTGTCTGGCAGGATAATAGTTAACTCACTTTTAACTTGGATGGATAAAGGACCTGTGTGATGTAACGATCATGTGACCATAGTGGGCGGAGCTAAGCCAGCAAACGTATTATGTTCTATGATAACTTAGCTTCACCTATTGTAGTCACATGGTTGTGACATCACATCAGGTCTCCCAACATGTTCTAGCACAAGGCTGAAATGTTAACTATTAACCTGCCAAACAGTGTCCGTCCTCCAAGCTGGGGACTGACTGGCTCATTACATAAGGAAATGTAAGTGTATAAATGCTTTTTTTTCACCTTTCACATTACATTATGAGCTCAGACAGGGATGATTAGACTGCCATTATAAAGCTGCAGCTATAGACAGTGATAGCTGGAGGGGCATAAACAGTCTGACAGGTTCCCTTATGTGTGACCCCAGCCTTATTTAGTTTGAATCCTGATACCTCCCCGAAAGTGTCTAGTTCATTCAGTAGTCCCGTTAAATTCCTGTTAGGATCTGCCATATACAAGACAATGTCGTCTGCGAAGAAGCTAGATCTTATTTTTCTATCACCTACAGTCATGGCCAAATGTTTTGAGAATGATACAAATATTAATTTTAACAAAGTCTTCTGCTTCAGTTTTTCTAATGGCAGTTTGCATATACTCCAGAATGTCATAAAGAGTGATCAGCTTAACAGCAATTACTTGTAAAGTTAATATTTGCCTAGAAAATGAACTGTAACGCCGGTGGTCTGGTGTCTTGGTTCCCTCGGCGTTACTGCGCTTTCACCCAATGCTCCTTCCCCCCCCTGTCCAGCTGGGAGACTGTAGTATGTTACCTGGATAGGATTCTGCTCAGTTCCCAGCTCCGCTGCGTAGCTGCACGTGTTGTATTGTCAGTGCTCCGCTGTTTACCTCTCATGTGTGGACCCTGGCTCCCGCTGTGGAAGCTATCCGCGGGTTGTGAGGTCCTCTGCAGCTGGTGCATGACTTTCCACGTGTGTCTAGGCTTGCAGCCGCTGCCAGGTGCTCTGGGCATCGGTTCCTGTGCTGGCTATGCTGTATGGGTTCTGACTGTGCCTAGGGTGCGCGCCGCCACACCTTCCCCAGTTTAGTAAGATGGAGGGTGTGCGCTTGAATTGCTGTCCCCAGCCTATAGCTGAGGGTCAGCTCCTATTTAAAGTTCCTCTTCCCTGTTGGGCGTCGCCAGAGCCTCGCATTAGGTTTCTTAACCTAGCCCAGTGTGTTTGGTCCAACATGCTGCTCCTGGTCTGCCTTGTCTACAGCTCCTGTTCTGCCTGCTACCAGTTCGGGGAAAGCTGATGTCTGTGTCCCTGGACCCGTCTTGTCTGTGCTGGTGCCAACGTCCTTGTCTTGTTCCTGCTTGTGTCTTGCTGTTCCCGGTCTGGAGCCGTGTCCGTTGCATGGAGTCCAGACGTACTGACTGTCGGTGTCCAAGATGGACCTGAGGTTCTGCCTGGTGTCCGTGCCTGGTGTCCGAGATGACCCCGAGGTTCCGCCTGGTGTCCGAGATGGTCCTGAGGTCCTGCCTGATGATGTCTTGCCTTGTGTCCGAGATGACCCCGATGTCTTGCCTTGTGTCCGAGATGACCCCGATGTCTTGCCTGCCTTGTGTCCAAGATGACCCCGATGTCTTGCCTGGTGTCCGAGATGACCCTGAGGTTCCTGCCTGGTGTCCGAGATGACCCTGAGGATGACCCCGAGGTTCCCGCCTGGTGTCCGAGATGACCCCGAGGTTCCCGCCTGGTGTCCGAGATGACCCCGAGGTTCCCGCCTGGTGTCCGAGGTGACCCCGAGGTTCCCGCCTGGTGTCCGAGATGACCCCGAGGTTCCCGCCTGGTGTCCGAGATGACCCCGAGGTTCCCGCCTGGTGTCCGAGATGACCCCGAGGTTCCCGCCTGGTGTCCGAGATGACCCCGAGGTTCCCGCCTGGTGTCCGAGATGACCCCGAGGTTCCCGCCTGGTGTCCGAGATGACCCCGAGGTTCCCGCCTGGTGTCCGAGATGACCCCGAGGTTCCCGCCTGGTGTCCGAGATGACCCCGAGGTTCCCGCCTGGTGTCCGAGATGACCCCGAGGTTCCCGCCTGGTGTCCGAGATGACCCCGAGGTTCCCGCCTGGTGTCCGAGATGACCCCGAGGTTCCCGCCTGGTGTCCGAGATGACCCCGAGGTTCCCGCCTGGTGTCCGAGATGACCCCGAGGTTCCCGCCTGGTGTCCGAGATGACCCCGAGGTTCCCGCCTGGTGTCCGAGATGACCCCGAGGTTCCCGCCTGGTGTCCGAGATGACCCCGAGGTTCCCGCCTGGTGTCCGAGATGACCCCGAGGTTCCCGCCTGGTGTCCGAGATGACCCCGAGGTTCCCGCCTGGTGTCCGAGATGACCCCGAGGTTCCCGCCTGGTGTCCGAGATGACCCCGAGGTTCCCGCCTGGTGTCCGAGATGACCCCGAGGTTCCCGCCTGGTGTCCGAGATGACCCCGAGGTTCCCGCCTGGTGTCCGAGATGACCCCGAGGTTCCCGCCTGGTGTCCGAGATGACCCCGAGGTTCCCGCCTGGTGTCCGAGATGACCCCGAGGTTCCCGCCTGGTGTCCGAGATGACCCCGAGGTTCCCGCCTGGTGTCCGAGATGACCCCGAGGTTCCCGCCTGGTGTCCGAGATGACCCCGAGGTTCCCGCCTGGTGTCCGAGATGTTCCGTGTCCGTGATGTGTGTTCTTGTTCAGTAAACGTTACTTTTGCTATACCTGAAGTGTGCGGTGTCGTCTTGTCCTGCAGGTTACCACCTAGCCCACATGCTCAGCTGCCACAGAACCCGGTTGCTGTTCTTCCCTAGTCTGGGCAGGCCCGGGTCCCCCCTGTGGTCCAGTGGGTCCACATTCCCCTTACCTCATGGGTCGCGAGCGCGACCGTGACATGAACTTTAACCCCCAAAACACATTTCAACATCATTGCAGTCCTGCCTTAAAAGGAGCAGCTAACATCGTTTTAGTGATTGTTCCATTAACACAGGTGTGGGTGTTGATGAGGACAGGGCTGGCGATCAATCAGTCATGATTAAGTAAGAATGACACCACTGGACACTTTAAAAGGAGGCTGGTGCTTGGTATCATTGTTTCTCTTCAGTTAACCATGGTTATCTCTAAAGAAACACGTGCAGCCATCATTGCACTGCACAAAAATGGCCTAACAGGGAAGAGTATCGCAGCTAGAAAGATTGCACCTCAGTCAACAATCTATCGCATCATCAAGAACTTCAAGGAGAGAGCTTCCATTGTTGTCAAAAAGGCTCCAGGGCGCCCAAGAAAGACCAGCAAGCGCCAGAACCGTATCTTAAAACTGTTTTAGCTGCGGGATCGGAGTACCAGCAGTGCCGAGCTTGCTCAGGAATGGCAGCAGGCTGGTGTGAGTTCTTCTGCACGCACTGTGAGGCGGAGACTCTTTGAGCAAGGCCTGGTTTCAAGGAGGGCAGCAAAGAAGCCACTTCTCTCCAGAAAAAATATCAAGGACTGACTGATATTCTGCAAAAGGTACAGGGAGTGGACTGCTGAGGACTGGGGTACAGTCATTTTCTCTGATGAATCCCCTTTCGATTGTTTGGGACATCTGGAAAACAGCTTATTCGGAGAAGAAGAGGTGAGCCAACTGTAAAGCATCCTGAAACCATTAATGTGTGGGGTTGCTTCTCAGCCAAGGAAATCGGCTCACTCACAGTCTTGCCTAAAAACACAGCCATGAATAAAGAATGGTACCAGAATGTCCTCCAAGAGCAACTTCTCCCAACCGTCCAAGAGCAGTTTGGCGCCCAACAATGCCTTTTCCAGCATGATGGCGCACCTTGCCATAAAGCAAAGGTGATAACTAAATGTCTCAGGGATCAAAACATAGAGATTTTGGGTCAATGGCCTGGAAACTCCCCAGATCTTAATCCCATTGAGAACTTGTGGTCAATCATCAAGAGACGGGTGGACAAACAAAGACCAACAAATTCTGCCAAAATGCAAACATTGATTATGCAAGAATGGACTGCTATCAGTCAGGATTTGGTCAAGAAGTTGATTGAGAGCATGCCAGGGAGAATTGTAGAGGACCTGAAGAAGAAGGGTCAACACTGCAAATATTGACTTGCTGCATTAACTCATTCTAACTGTCAATATAACCTTTTGGTACTCATAATATGATTGCAATTATATTTCTGTATGTGATATAAACATCAGACAAACACAAATAAAAACCAGAGGCCAGCAGATCATGTGAAAATATAATTTTGGTGTCATTCTCAAAACTTTTGGCCATGACTGTACTAAGCACTAGTGACCATTTCTCAGGGGTTTTAAGGCCCTTTACATTCCATGATATAATCTTGAATGATAGAAGGAGCGGTGTTAGAATGCGGCACTAGGTAGCACAAGATCAAGCCTTCATAGATTTACCTTAGGTTTATTACACGTGGATCCACTTGAGAAAGACGCAGATTTGCGTGTCGAAACACGTTGTGGTCGCACCCTGCAGCTTTGTGTAATAAACCTAAGGTAAATCTATAAAGGCTTGATCTTGTGTTACCTAGCGCCGCATTCTAACACTGCTCCTTCTATCATTCGTACCCATTCTCCCTTCGGGGAGCGCGGTGTAGCGAGCTGCTTGGGCAAGTCCACAGGACTTGGCAGTACATCATCCAAACTCCACCTGTGTCCACCACATGATCAGCCGGCTCTGAGGAGACAAGGAAGTGATTTCTACTAACTCATGGAGCGTAAAATATCTTCTCTCTATACAGAAGACTGATGATTACCAACCTTATGGACCCTATTTCCCTATACGCTTAATCTGGTTGTGCGGATTCGTGCACAACCTAGAAAGGTTAGTGTTCATTTAATAGAACCATATTGTGGTGAAATTTAGTGGTGTGGCGCAACAGTGCTGTTTTTTTCTGTTTCATATGATATAATCTTAACCATGGATAGCGGTGAAATGTGTTATCTTGGTGCGTATTCAGAGTTTGTGATTGTGGGTGAGACGTCTCATGGTCCCTATGGGTAGCGTTATGAGGTATGTGGCATATCCTGAATATTATCCCAAGATGTAAGATAACTGTAACATTCCCCTCCCCAGCCCACCCTCCTTCCTCCCTCCCCCCTGAGTCACATATTTTACAATCACTTCCATTTTTTCCAGCGTGACTGTTCACTTCCCTCTCACTAGCCCGACAAAAATGTCGCATCTGTTTGGACGGCTACTCTGAGGGGGTGGAGTCTCGTAACAAAGAACCAACCAACAAATATATATCTACGTGTTCGTAGGAGTTTATGGTGTCGGACCATAGCGGTCATCTCCAACATCCTCAGTCTCCAGCACAATGTTGTCGGAAGATTGGCCATAGTGCAACTTGTTGGGAGAAGAGAAAAAAAAAAGGGGGGGGGAAACGGGGAGGCCAAAAGGAAAAGTAGAAAAAGGTATGGGAACAGGATAAGGAAGGACCCGGAAAAATAATGGTGAGCGCTTCTAATAAAGAGCACACCTGACTTTAGCGAGTATGTTGTCACACAAAATTATCTGAAGCTGGAGATCAGGTGTGGTCAGCCACGGGTCAGTTTGTTGAATCTCCTGACTGATGTTGTCGATGTGCAAGGTCTTTCCTGACGGGGCTCTCATGCCGTCCGTTGGCTTCATTGAGCAGGACTATCTTCAGGTTCCTGTCACATCGCCATTGGACTCGGTGGCTGGTGTTCCTGCCTCGGCCGCTGGGAGGCACCGGATTCCTTCGGCTGATGGTGCCGGTGGTAGGAGGGCCTTGTCCTTATATGGACCTGCTCCTTCGACGTCTGCCTCTGTTGTTGAACGCCGCCGTGTTTCTCCTGTGGGTGCTGTTGGTTGCAGAGGAGTGGGCCCTGCAGAGGTGTCTGATAGGCGCAGCCTTCGTTCTTCTGTCAAAAGTGGGGTGGTTGGTGCCAGTCGTGCATCACCGTCAGGCCTGGCTCTAGGGGCGGTCTGGATGAGATAATCAGGCTGTGAGCTCCAACATATGGGAGGTAACCGCCCCTTCAAATACATTGGAGCCTGTCTTCCAGGCCGCCAGATATAGTCTTGGTTCCCCAGTGATATAGTGTATGTTTAGTTTTGACTCTGACCTTTGCCTGGATTTTCAACTCTGCTTTAGCCTGACGATTTTGTACCTTAGCTGCCCTCTCGGTTTTGACTCGGACTCCTGACTACGTTTTTTGGGTCCTGATTTTTCCCTTCCTGGCGATCTTCCTGCTCTGTTGCTCATCATAGGCAGCTACCCCTGGGCTCTGCTGTAATTCCAGATCCCTGTATAGGGGTTAAGGGTTTCGGGGTTTCTCGGGGTGCTGCCTTAGCAGCTCAGCCTCATAGTGGACGGTCATCACAGTTCCTTTGCGGTGTCACGATGACCATGCAGGGATCTTGCAGAAGGCGTTGTGAATGCCCGTAATGCATCCCCGGAGTCCTTCCATGTTTTAAAGGAGCCACCCGTATTTGTTGTCTTAAGAATGGCTGGATAAAGGAGCTGGAACTGTACGCCTCATTTGTAAAGGAGGCTGCAGATTTCGCTGAAGGCTTTACTTTTTTTGTAACTTCTGCGGAGAAGTCCTCGAAAATGATAACTTTGTGGCCTCCTGGATCTAAAAAGGCGCAATATCTTTTCTTTGTCCTTAAAGTCCAGATATCTTGCTATAGCCTGTCTGGGTTTCTGGGGGTGGTGGGCTTCTTGCCTTTTGCCATTCGAGTCTAGGCCTCTTGGGGTTCCCCCGCCAGGAGGACCCACCATGTGTGCGCTCTTCACTCTGCATTTGTCCTGTATTCCTAAGACTTTGGGCAATTTGTGTTAAAAAATGCCATTGAGCTGCTGGTACGTAATAGATTCTGGCAGCCTCACAATCCGGAGGTTGTTTCTCCGTGACCTGTTCTCCAGGTCTTCCATTTTGTCCCTCATCCAGGCATTCTGTTTTTGGGATGTCTCCAGCTCTTGTTCCATTTTAACCATCCTGTCCTCCATATCCGATACTCTTTGTTCCAGATATTCTAGACTGCTGGCATGCTGAGCTGAGATTTCGTGTATTTCCTCTAATGCATCTCTGACCATCTCTCTCACTACATCCCTTATATCTCCAGTGAGAAATTCAGCTACTTCCCTTGGCAGCAGCCTGTGATCCCCAGAGAGCACAGCTTCTGAAACAGCTCCTCCAGCCTTAGCTGCATCAGAACAGGAGTCCCCTCTAAGGTTTGTGCGTGGTACCCCTGCCTTCCCTCGGTCTGACCTGCTCTGTTTTGGCGTGTCTAGTGGTCCCTTATCTTTCCTCTTCCCACTCTGTGCCGCTGCCGCCATCTTGTTTGTGTCCGTGGCGCGGCGCTTATTTGATTTCCGGCGGCTTTCTCCCCGCCGCCTGTGCTGCTAAGCCAGCGGTCCACGGTGCTCTGATGTTTAACGGTGCCGGCGGACTCTGTGCGGGCACTCGGTTGATGCCGGTGGGCTGATGCAGTCGGTCTAAGTCGGGCTGGTGCAAGGAGCTCCCTCACTCCGTTGCAGCCACACCGGCGCTGGAACCGGAAGCCTTTTGTTGCATTTTGTAGACCTGCACTTTTTTCAAGTACTTTAATGATACTACCCAAATGTTCTTTGAGGTATTTATGCCTTTTTACCACATTAATAACATGGGGGCCCAATTATAGACTGCTGAATAGTTAAGAAATGCCAGTTATGTTGTAAAATGAATTTGTATAACATATTTTTTTTGCTATTGTATGTTTTATGAAGAACACAATTACTTTTCCACATTTAAATATACAGAATCACTCAAAAAAATCTTTTGACATTTTGAAGTGATACTTTTTAGGAATGATTACGTTTGGTGAAGTTTCAGTGAAAGTACAGAAGTTTGTTACTGAGAGGTTTCTAAATGTGTCATTTTCCCCTGATCTTGACAGAGATTATTTACCTGTGGGCATAGTGATTTGATCATAAAAAAATCCCTAAAAGTGAAGGTTCTTTGTGTGTCACAGATTAGGCATCAAAGACTATTTGACTGTTGAAGAATGCTGCATTCAGAGGTTTCCTTTTAGAATAACTTACATCACAAATATTTCAATGTTGCTTAGATCTGAGCGTAGACTAATTTGGGGTCTACAGACTAGAAAGAAGGAGTTACGTTGTTTAATTCATAGGGAATCCTTTTGCCGTTGAGCCTATTGTTATTGTGGTGCTACTGCAAAAGACCAAAAGAGACAGTTTTGTAAATTGTTTTACACACCTCAATCTGGGGAGCCCAAAAAAATAATATTGGTCCACAGATGTATAACTGAGATTTTAATATGTGGCTCAACAAAAGATTGGGCCTAAGATGAAAGAATACAAAAACTATCTGGTATTGTTCATGGTTCTTAGTGAAGAAAGTAAATTTATAGATTATTCATTAAGTGTGGTCTTTAATGTCTATTAATGTCTTAGGCATTTGTTTAAGTATTCTAGTTATAGAGTCATGTTCTTACTAGGCCATATTTAGTACTCATTTCTATTGCTTGGGATGACCATTTCTTATTTTAATCAATATATTTTTTGTTAAAACCCATATTATTTATTAAAAAACAGTAGGCAGCAACATAATTAGTATATATCACACAGATGAAAACAAAGCAAAGACAAAACTATTGTTCTTGAATAAGGCTGGGGTCACAGTTGCATTTTTTACAAGCGTTTTTGGAGACCTGCGTTTTCAAAAACGCATGTAAAAAACGCACCCATAGGCCCCCATGTTAAAAAACGCATGCCCTAATAGCAAAAAAGCATGTGTGACAGTACCATGCGTTTTTAGTGCATTTCCAAAAACGCATGCGTTTTTTAATAAGGGGCCTTATGAGAAACGCATGCAAAAACGCATGTACAATTAGTGCCATTCAAAAACGCATGCGCTTTCCATAGGAGCCCATGTTAAAAAAACACATGCGTTTTAGAAAACGCATGCGTTTTTTTAACATGGGCTCCTATGGAAAACGCATGCGTTGTTGAATGGCACTAAAAGGTACTAATGTACCATACGTTTTTGCATGCGTTTTCCATAGAGGCCCATGTTATAAAAAACACATGCGTTTTCTACAAAAACGCATGCGTTTTTCAAAACGCACAAAAAAATAGTACATGCACTATTTTTTGGTGCAGATTTAAAAACGCAGCCAAAAACGCAGGGAGCCATCACACACCTTAAAAAACTCATGCTGACATGACAAAACGCATGTTAAAACGCATGAGTTTTTAAAAGGCACTAAAAAACGCATGTCAACTGTGACCCCAGCCTAATTATTTATTCTACTTAATCATTTAATCCCCAACATCCTCATCCCTCCCCAAACTGACTCACCAACTCTTCTAGATGTGCCGAATTTTGACATTGTCTAGTAAAAACTAGTACAAAAACTAACGGATAGCAAACTAAGGAAACTGTAGCAGGTAAAATAGTATACAGTTATCAGAGAACTAATAAGATGAAAATCACATCACTTGCCAACACCTCAGACACTACCACTGAGCATCTAATCCAATCACCCCCTTGATTCACAAATTTAGCTGTGGCCGCCCTTTTAATGTAAACCTTTTTCTCCATTAGGATTGGATTGTTGTGTTCAGACAACAAACTACCTTATCTATTGAAGGTCTGACATTCACCAGCCAGTCTTTAGTGATAGACTTTCTGGTTTGGTATAGTGTTTTTGGTAGAGCTGCTTGTACTGGAGACGATTGTCCAATATCCCCAACATAACCTTAAAGACAAGATGTGGGGTTGTATGTTATAAATCTCTTAAATCAATCTGCCTAAATCATCCCACAACCCAGCTAAGGCTGTGGTCACAGTACCATTTTTCACATGCATTTTTGGAGACCTGCGTTTTCAAAAACGCATGTAAAAAACGCACCCATAGGCCCCCATGTTAAAAAACGCATGCCCTAATAGCCAAAAAGCATGTGTGACTGTCCCGTGCGTTTTTGGAGCATATCCAAAAACGCATGTGTTTTTTAATAAGGGGCCTTATGGAAAACGCATGCAAAAACGCATGTACAATTAGTGCCATTCAAAAACGCATGCGTTTCCCATAGGAGCCCATGTTAAAAAAAACGCATGCGTTTGCGGAAACGCATGCGTTTTTTTTAACATTGACTCCTATGGGAAACGCATGCGTTATTGAATGGCACTAAAAGTTACTAATTGTACATGCGTTTGTGCATGCGTTTCCCATAGGAACCCATGTTATAAAAACGCATGCGTTTTCTACAAAAACGCATGCGTTTTTTAAAACGCTCAAAAAAATACTACATGCACTATTTTTATGTGCAGATTCAAAAACGCAGCCAAAAACGCAGGGAGCTATCAGAGACCTTAAAAAACTCATGCTGACATGAAAAACGCATGTAAAAAAGCATGCGTTTTTAAAAGGCACTAAAAAAACTGTGACCACAGCCTAAGTGAGAGTATTACAAAAACATATGGACCAAATCTGCACCCTAAGGCCCATTCTATATAAAGATTTTGGAGTCCTGAATGCTCTTTGTATAAGAAATAGTTGAGATCTTGCTTGGGCAGTATTTTTCAACACCTGAATGTGTCTCAAAAATGTCTTCTCATTCTTCCATGAAATACGATCCACATCCCTCTCTCAACAAGATTTAACTAAAGCCATGAGGTCTCCCAAGATCTTTAATAGCAGAGATAGAATTCAGTAAACCTTTGTTAGGCTGGGGTCACAGTTGACATGCATTTTTTTAGTGCCTTTTAAAAACGCATGCTTTTTTACATGCTTTTTTTCATGTCAGCATGAGTTTTTTAAGGTCTCTGATGGCTCCCTGCGTTTTTGGCTGCGTTTTTGAATCTGCACATAAAAATAGTGCTTGTAGTATTTTTTTGAGCGTTTTGAAAAACGCATGCGTTTTTGTAGAAAACGCATGCGTTTTTATAACATGGGTTCCTATGGGAAACGCATGCAAAAACGCATGTACAGTTAGTACCTTTTAGTGCCATTCAAAAACGCATGCGTTTCTCATAGGAGCCCATGTTAAAAAAACGCATGCGTTTCCGGAAAAACGCATGCGTTTTTTTAACATGGGCTCCTATGGGAAACGCATGCGTTTTTGAATGGCACTAAAAGGTACTAACTGTACATGCGTTTTTGCATGCGTTTCCCATAGGAACCCATGTTATAAAAACGCATGCGTTTTCTACAAAAACGCATGCGTTTTTACAAAAACGCATGCGTTTTTGGATATGCTCCAAAAACGCAAGGGACAGTCACACATGCTTTTTGGCTATTAGGGCATGCGTTTTTTAACATGGGGGCCTATGGGTGCGTTTTTTACATGCGTTTTTGAAAACGCAGGTCTCCAAAAATGCATGTGAAAAATGGTACTGTGACCCCAGCCTTAGTAGAAAAAATTGGAGTCTGGCTCAACAGGACCGGATTTTCCTTTTCCTTTTCTTTTTCAAAAGAAAATATAGTGCATACAAAAGAAAAATGACATGGTCGACATGATCCAGTCAAAAGGTTTCAACTGCACTAAGCAGTCTTACTCATGAGTGTAAGTCATGCTAAAGCTGTAAGTAGCTTTATCATGGACCACAAAATCTAATAACACATTTGACGAGATGGAGACGTCAGAGCTACACTCCTGGGCTCTTGCAGTGTGTTTTAGTTGTAGAAACTTGAAAATAAATTAATAGAGTTCTGAAAATTGAAGGTCTATTTCAGATGGTAAAACATGCAGAGATGGCCATAATTGATAATTGGTGCCTAATCCTTTCCCCAAACCCTTCCAGGTGTTTCAGCATCTCAAACAGGAGTTATACTAAATAGGAGTTTATTTAGAACAATCTTGACGTCCCAGACAGTTCTTATGGGCCCATCATATTTTTTGTATTAGACACAAATTCAGGTAACATCTGGAACTGGCTTTAAATATATGTGATTTCAAGAGTTCTAATAAATTTTCTCTCCCTGCCAAAATTTTAGCACTAAATCATCCGCTACTTGCTTTCCTTCCAGTGCCCACCCTCTAAAATGCTGAAATTGAGAGGCTAGAAAATACCCTCAGGTACATGGTAGGGTTAATCCTCTCTGTTCTTTAGGTAACTTTAATTTTCCAACTTTATCCTAAGCATATCCCTTTTCCAAACCAGATCTCTGGAAATATTATGGTACTTTCTAAACCAAAATTTCATAATCCAAATGGGAGAATTATGTAGGACGTATTGGATGCAGGGAATGAGGCACATTTTATTAAACTTTGTTCTTTCCAAGGCAGAGAGATGTAATTTTCCTCATGTTCCAACTTTATTTCTCAACTTGGTCACCAAAGGGCTCAAATTTAAAGGGATATAGTCCTTTGATTATTTTGTGATATAAATATCCAGATATCTAAATTTATGGACCACCAGAATGTTACAAATACGGTTAGATACCAAAGTCTCTCTGTTGTCTGGGGGGGGGGGGGGGTAGGAGGGGGGGCAGAGCAGACTTAAACCAGTTGGAAGACCATTTCTAATCTGATCTTAAATGTAAAGAGTTTGCTGAAAAATGATTAAATTACTGATCCCACCTAAATAAATAGACAGCCACAAAACAATCATAGGTTAAGCATTATTGTTTCCTGTGCTATATTAGTCGTGTCGTCCTGAGAACGGTTTACATATCTGAACATCATAGGAAAATGACAAAAAAAAATCTAGTATTATTACATACTGTATATAATTATTGTCATTTAGTATTTTTCCCAAGTGTTACTAACTCATCCTAAATAAAAGGCCCCTCAAAAAGCAGGTTTTTACTATTTATTTGAAGACTGCATGCTACAGGGGTTAACACAGAGATTTCGGCATCTCTTATCACACAGTATGCAGTTGTTTTTTATATTCATTTAATGTATGTATGCAAAAGGCAGAGAAAAAAATGTATGAAATGATTATCAGATTATCATGCCATATTTGAAAGTGTTTACTGTTATATATGTTGCTTTTTATAAGAAAAAAAAAAGTAGACCTACACACTTCTTTCTCGTACACTATTGTTTCTGAAAACCAAACTTTTTGTTGAAACACGGTATCAGCATGATGTTTGGTTTCAGTATTAATATCATACCGCAAGTTTGAGGTGTCATTGGTGTCAGAAGCTTAACAAACAGATCGAAATATCTTGTTTGTTTTTCTTTTCTACGTAGGTAGCTGGCATTCTGAAATTATTGTTCCCGCAGCGCATCCAACGCTGGCCGTCTTTCACTTCAACGACAATAACCGTAGAGATATGCGAACACAATATACTAATGATCTTGTGGGTTTCTCGTTGAACTGAAATTTTATAGGCTATGATAGATTTGTAGCAAAGTATAGAATGAACCTCAAGCAAGTTGAATAAATTTATAGTAAAAATGTACTTTTTTGTGTGAACCTAAAATCCTAATAATTAATAAAATAGTGCTGAAAGTAATAGTAGAATTCGAACTTTATATCCAGTCATTCACTCACTGATTAATTGAATGTGGTCAAGAAACATGTTTGGGCATAGATACCAGGATTGGCTTAAAATCTTGTGCATAAATACCAGGATTGGCTTAAAATCCTTTGCA
Organism: Allobates femoralis; assembly: GCA_033576535.1. Lineage (NCBI taxonomy): Eukaryota > Metazoa > Chordata > Amphibia > Anura > Aromobatidae > Allobates > Allobates femoralis. The sequence goes on from JARQOC010000001.1 coordinate 461,889,679, forward strand.
TAGATAGAAGGATTGGCTTAAAATCTTGGGCATAGATACCAGGATTGGCTTAAAATCTTGGGCATAGATACCAGGATTGGCTTAAAATCTTGGGCATAAATACCAGGATTGGCTTAAAATCTTGGGCATAAATACCAGGATTGGCTTAAAATCTTGGGCATAAATACCAGGATTGGTTTAAAATCTTGGGCATAAATACCAGGATTGGCTTAAAATCTTGGGCATAAATACCAGGATTGGCTTAAAATCTTGGGCATAAATACCAGGATTGGCTTAAAATCTTGGGCATAAATACCAGGATTGGTTTAAAATCTTGGGCATAAATACCAGGATTGGCTTAAAATCTTGGGCATAAATACCAGGATTGGCTTAAAATCTTGGGCATAAATACCAGGATTGGCTTAAAATCTTGGGCATAAATATTTTTGGCTGTAACAGAATATCTATTTCTTTGGTTGCCTGCAATTGTATTTAATCAGCACATTGTAAGTTGTGAATGTGCCATTAACACATACAATATCCATATTGTGGTTTTATTTATTTTTTGTTGCATGTTATAATTGCGGCTGATTATTAACCTATTCTTGTAGTTCCAAGGTAAAGACTGGGCTGAAGTGTTTTCTTGGGCTTTTGTGTACATATATTTTTGAAAATGCAATGTTTTAGGCCCACAGATTGCTGGTAAGACATGGCAGTAGAATAACAGCATACACATATATCTTCTATTTTATTTCAGCTTTACTCCCCCAGTTAGTGGGTGTGTCATGGGCTGGAAAGGTTGATTGCTTTTATATGTCATATGGTGAGGAATAAGATAAGAAGCAATACTAAATGAAAAACACATTCTGTACTAGTAAAATGTGCAGTATATCTACCAGTTTAGTTTTTTGATGAATACTAATATGTGGGTAGTGTTAACCAAAAGTGACTGCAGTATTCCATAGAACATCAGTTCAATTAGAGGGTAGAAATGTTTTAACTCCTACCAGGAAATATAGTGCAATATTTGCAGGGTGAATTATTAGGTATTAATTATTCTTAATAAAGAGTTATCGGATCGGTGTGTGGTATCGAGGAGAAGGGTGAGTGCTTCACAATGAATTCAGGCATACTTTATCATTTCTCTATGAAAAGAATCTGTTTCCTTCATGAATAGAAATGTTCTCAGATCTGACGATAATTTAGTGATCATGGGGAAAGACATTTTAGCATTTTATATCGGTAATTGCTCTAATACAAACTGGTGAGTTTGAAGTTACAGCTAATCGGACAACTAAGGAATGATAAACAGACACCATGACAAAAAGGAATATATCAAAGGAATGCTGATCTTCAGCCAGCAGCAATGGAAGTTTAAGTTACAAATTCACTTTTAGGGCTAAGACCTCACTTTTAGTACCAACCAGGAAATAATTGCATTAATTTTGCATTGACCACATTTGCATGGGTTTCATTATTGATTTGCCAACATCACATGACTTACTCTGAGTTTTGCCAGGATCATACTGTACTATATTTAGCCTTTACATTTGCATTTACAGCAGGTAATTCTGCTGATGTAGAGCGTGTCGTGTCTACAGAGGTTGGTTGTTTGCCCTTGGCTTCTAGGGTTCATCCATACAAAAGATGCCCATGGGCACCGGTGCGTTGGCTACAATATGCTGAACATATTCTATCTATGTGCAGTCTGACGTACACCTGGCCAGCCCACGAATTAGGCCCTGTGCACACAGTGCATTTTTATAGCATTTTTGATGCATTTTTTAGTGCAGTTTTGTCACAAATCTGCATGCAAAGCCTAATGTCAGCAAAGTCAATGAGAATCATGTAGCATTGTGCACATGTTGCTTATTTTTCCTTTGCAGATTTGGTGCAAAACCAAAAATTCATCTGCGGAATGCCATGCATTTTTACAGAATTTTTGCACCCCAAATACATAAAAATGCTTGCAAAAAATGCATCTAGACGTTTTTCCTTTCAGGAGATGCAGATTAGGTACAGAATCTTCTGCAATCAATTCAACATGCGTACAAAGCCTTAAAAGCACGCTGGTGTGAACAAGCTCTAACAGGCTATTACAGCACCTTAGTCTTCCTTTTGGCCTATGTTTGGCTGGTACATGTCAGTATGCTTGGCGTAGTCACCTACACTTTTCTGTACAAGTGTAAGCAAAAACATATCACAGTGTATACAGTAATTCTTTTCAGCATAAAATCCCAAGCACAACCCTGCTTAACATAGTGATAGCCCTTGATTTTCTAAAGAACATCTGTTGTGGTGTCAAAGGATGAGACCTAGAGGGGCAAATAAACCTCTGCACAATTCTATTTAATATTTGCCATATTACACATATATAATTTTTTTTCCTAAATTAAATGAGTTTTTCATTTAAGGATATATTTGCATGCGGCAGCTTTGTTAAAGATGTTCCATACATCTCACTGGAATTGAGTAAAGATATTAGGTTACTTATGACCGTTTGAATACGAACCTCTGAATTGTGAATAAGTTGGCGCTATATTAAAAAGATTATTATTATTAGGTTTGCCTTCAGTCCTACTGAATATCACAGGAATACATGGTAATTCCAGTCTGCTCCTGCTCTGATATATCACTATGTGGACTGAGAATTATCATTAATAGTTGTTAGTTTTTGTACTACACACCTAAAACATTGCATAGTTCGCCATTATCTGTCTTTGTAGGATTATACCAGCGTTTGTGTATTTCTAAATGCTATTGTGGTGTACATTTAACGTATGAGGATCTCCTCAGGACCGTTTGTGCAGCATTAACCCTTTGTTTCCTCATGTCTATACCCAGCATTGTAATGTAAGATTTGCAGAATTGATCCAGAAAGGTCTAGAATGATTCCCTGCTCTGTCCTTACGTTCTCTGTTCTTCAATCTTTGGCTCTTCAGATGAAGGGTTGTTATTGAAGCAAAATATTTATTCTTTTTTTAAGTGAACCCCAGAAATATAGGATGAAGTCTTTGTTTTTGTGCTAGTTTATCTTATCAGTGCCTGTCTAAATACATACAAATAGCTCAGACTGAAACTTGATGGCTTCATGGTGATAATAAAATAGCTGCAATGGGGAAATTTTCTTCATTATAAATGTTCTTTCACAACCCACTCAGTTTCAGTAGGAAAATTGTTTAACCTTTTCTAAAGTCAGTAATGTGAAAACAGCATATGTCTTTTGAAGTGGAAGACAATTTGCTTTAACATGGACCTGCCGTCAAACACAACCATGAGTTGCAGGTTTTGCTTCTGCAGATAATTGTGTTTAGTTCACTTCACTGTACGGAACACTTAACATTTAATTCACTTTCACAATCAGAATCAGTGTTGTGTTTCCAATGATCATGAACAATATAACAGCAGATATAGAAGCGTAGATCAGGAGAAGGTTTTATGGAAGTGGAGTAAAATGACACCAGATACGTAACAACAAAACAAAGCCACTATGTAATCTTGTGCAATCCTTAATTCCTGTGAACGGGTAAAAGAGGAAGATATTAATACATTTTCTACTGTAAAATATCTGATTTTTCTGAAAACAGCATGAAAAATTATTTTATACAGTTATTTATATCACATTTGCAAATATAGTATTGCATGTAGTTTGCGGGCAGCTTGTGTGTTTTTAGGAGTTTGTCTATATTCATGTGAGAGCATATGTCTGTGATTCTGTATTTTAGTGTACACGTGTATCAGTGTATACTTAGTTGAGTACATGTGTATATATGTTTGTATAGCTCTGTATATGTATATCCATGTGTATGTACTGTATGTAAACGCAAGTGTACATTATTTATTTATATACACACATACCTACACACTACAAGCCGATGTGTATCTTTGACTCTTTGTATATGGCTGTAATTGTATGAATGCATTTTATAAATGTACTATAAGTGTTATAAGTGTATGTGTATTTGAATATTTATATATGCCTGTAGTTGCATGTGTGTATATGTGTTTTGTATATATTATACATGTGTACTATAAGTGTATATATATCTTTGTATATGCATATAATTGCATGTGTGTGTGTGTTTTTATATATGTAAGGGCAGTGCATGTATGTGGCCCTCAATGTATGTGAATGCTAAAATTTATAGGAGGATACATATATATCTTAATCTTTGTATAAATGTGTGTATGTATGTATACATGTACATATTTTTCGAAATCTTTTCAAATGTCTGTAATTGCGAGTGCGTACATGTGTGTCTGTATATATTATGTATGTGTACTATAACTGCATGTGTGTGGCTTTTCTTTTGTATATATAACTGCATGTATGTGGCCCTCAGTGTATGTAAATACTAATGTTAATTGGAGGATAATAATACTTATTCACTTATATACCACCATTAATTCCACAGCATTTTATATACATCAGAACTGTCCCCATCGGGGCTCACAATCTCAATTCCTTATCAGGCTCAGTCTTTGAAGTGTGGGAGGAAACTGCAGAACCTGGAGGAAACACACAGAAACCAGGGGAGAACATACAAACACCTTACAGATGTTGTACTTGGCGGGATTTGAACCCAGGACCGCAGTGCTGCAAGACTGCAGTGCTAACCACTGAGCCACCTTGCCGCTCATGTGTGCATGTGTGATATGTTTGTGTATGAAGTATATATATATGCATAGATATATATATATATATAAATAAATAATATATATATATACAGTGTGTGTATGCGCTGTCTGCTTGTGTAGATGTATGTGTGTGTATATGTGTGTGTCTAGTCTATATATAGATAGATAAACAGATAGATAGATAGATAGATAGATAGATTGATTTGATATGTGTGTGTTAATTGAATTTGTGCAGGTCTCTGAATGAGTGTCTTGAATGTGTATGTAGGTATGAAGACTTGTAGGATTTTTTTTTCATGTACAAAAACATTGACGTGTCTGAAATGCTTGGGTTTATTAACCACTTCATGATCATTGGTTAGAAACTACTGCAGGTCATCATGAGCTCTTGTTATTTTAAAGGCCCATATTTGCAATCCCAGTGTGTAGCTAATAGTCACTGTTGTGACATAAGCATTTGATGGTACTAAATTCCTTTTTCATAGCTTTAATAATCTGCTTTTGGTTAGGTATTTTCCATGCTTCAGATAACGCATAAATAAATGAGGTTGTTATCTGGGGTTTTCCATACAGCCACAGGTAAACCTACTAAATTGTGTTTTATTAAAGAGAAACAGATGTCAATTTCGACTCTGTTGTGTCCCTGTAAATATCATTAGATTTGCACCCATATATATTCCTTTATGCAAACAGTCCGGTTCACTGCACGTGACACTGATGAGCCATTACACTATTCTATCTACACCTTCACTCTGGATGAGATTAGGGGCAACTGGTGCAGACTCATGTTACATATTTATTTTTCTTATTCATACCTAGTCTGCAAGTGTATTCCGTTTCTGTAGACGTGAGCAACAATTAGCGCTTGGCAAACAAACTTGTGCCTGTTTCCATTTTCCTTCTGATTTGCAGCACTTCGTTTTTATTGGCTTTTGGCTGATGACTCTGTCTGTGCTTCTCTGCCAGTCCGCTCTTTTATGACTTCTCCATAAAGTCAGTTTGAGAAGGATCCCTGGAGTAATAGTGATCCCTGTGTCCCATATTGTTGTATGTTCTAAACATTTGTCTGGTTACTCAGATTAGAGCATGGTCTTCTCAGTTTAGAAATTGTTTTTCAGCAGTCAGTGCGGGCGCGGATCTGAGATCTGGGGATAGTGTGTAGGCAGCTTCCTATGTCTGAATTTACTAGTCAAAATGCAGATTTCAAGGTCAACAGCTGCTTTTGTTGTGTGTGACTAGACCTCCGTACACAATCTGTTGCCTGCGCTGTCTACTTTATCTCCGACCAGCTATATATTTTATTTATTTTATTATGGTGTCGACCTACATAGTAAAAATGTTTTTCAAGATATAGAAAAAGTTTGTCTTCTTTAGAACATGCTGTGACTTTCCCAGCTCCCTCGAATTGTTCTTACTGGTCTACAGCTTGCTTCCTGTGTGAGGTTAGATTGTTTACCGTACAGAAAGAGCTATTTTTGATCACATTTTTTGCCAATAACTAATTTGAATCTATAGACCAGCATTTATTGTGTTTCTCTCACTTTGAATCATTACGGACCAGCAGCAAAATATGTTTACTCCTTTATTCACTTGCAGCCGCCACAGACTGACAAACAAGAGCTGCACATTCATTTTGTGACAGCTAAAATGATTCATTTAACCGTAGTTTAATAGAGTTAATACCCCGCAAGTCACCTTTACATCTGTGCGCTGATGACGGATCACTTACATTAGCGTCGTGGGCTTGTAGTACTTGTCATTTTAAATATAGAGACTCGCCAGTGCTATTTTAGCAAATGTTTTTTTCATATTATTAATAGTCAGTGATCAAGAAGGTTTAAAAATGTGTAATGTATTAATTACACATCTTTAATAAGTGACTGAGAATAACAGAATGCACTTTGTCTCAGTCTGTTACTGTATATACAGTTTCTATACTGTGACGAAGAAGATTTAGAACATAAAGTCTTACTTTCCTGTGAAGCAGTCTATAAAGCCCTGGGTAACAAGCAAAGTAGGGTCTCCTACCATTTCATTGAGAAATATCCACTTTTATATTTAAGTGTTGCCACATAATGTAAGGAATAATACCACACTATAATAGAGCCAAGCAATGCCTGTATTCAGTCTCCACATGGAGATGTGTTCCAAATAATAGCAGTGTGTTCAAGAACATGAGTTAAGCCCAGCATCTTTATAATCAGTTTTTATTTTCATGCACTAGGAACATTGCACACTGTTTTATAAATAAAAACATGAGGAGAAATATATATAATTTTTAACTACTTTACAGAAAATAATAAAAAATTAACATTGGGCTGTTCAAAAAAATAGCAGTGTCTGGTTTTGTCTTCAAACTCGAAATTTGTACTCTTGTTTTTTTATTTTTTTTTAGGATTCAGCATTCCTGAGAATCACTTACCTCACAGTTTTTAAAACTACTTCACATCTGTGTTGCATAGGGTCAACCAACATCTGACACCTGTCAACTGTTATTCCAGCCCAGGATGCTTTGACAACATCCCACAATTTATTTATATTTGTTGGCTTTGCCTCAGAAACAGAATTTTTGATGTCATCCCACAAGTGTTCTATCGGACTTAGGTCCAGGCCACTACATAACCTCAATTTTGTTGAACTAGAATCGAGAGTTTGCTCATTTACTGGTGTGTTTTGGGTCAATGTCTTTTTGAAACATCCATTTCAAGGGCATTTCCTCTTTAGCATAAGGTAACATGACCTCTTTAAGTATTTTGATATATGCAAACTGGTCCATGATCTCTGGTATGCAGTAAATAGTAAAGAGGGGGGAGTCAGCACTGCCTGAGGTCCAGCATGCAATACAAAAACTACAAATACACTTATTAATTCCTAACTATACTTTTAGCAAATGAGATTTTTAGCCAATAATTGATCAATTCTTTGAGCCACTCTCACAACAAATAATAATATAATATTCATTCATTTATATAGTGCTATTAATTCCATAGCACTTTACATACATCAGTAATGCTGTCTGTCTTGGAGCTCACAATCTAAACATCCTATCAGTAGTCTTTACAATGTGGGAGGAAACACACGCAAACACGGGGAGAACATACAAACTCCTTGCAGATGTTGTCCTTAGTGTCCTTGGTGGGCATTTGTCTTTCTGGCGCCATGGGAGTAGTTCTGATATATTTCGGGCATGTGCTGCATTTATGTGGTTCTACTTTTAATGTATTTAGGAGGCTGCTTGGCACAATGGATACAAAAAAACACAGAGTAGGACCGCCTTATTGAGATTTGCCAAAACATTGGCAGGGTGGCTCAAATTTTTGATCAATCATTTGCTAAAAATCTCGTTTTACATTTAAGCACAGTTTGGAATTATGTTTATTTGCAGTTTTTGTGTTGCATGTTGACCTCAGACAGTGCTGGCTCCCCCTATGCGGTAAATAGGCTCGGCACTATAGTAAGGGAAATATGCCCATATCAAGATGATGGCATCTCTATGCTTCATTGTCTTCAGAGTATACTGTGGTTTGATATCAGAGTTTGAAGGTCGTAGGACGAACTGTTTGCAGCCCTTGGATCCAAAAAGAACAATTTTACTTTCATCAACAGCAGGACTTTGCGGGGACGTCTCTCTGATAGATTAGCTTCACATAGGCGTCTTCTAACTGTCACAGTCCTCACAGGTAACTTAAAACTGTCCGAATCATCCTAGAGCTGATCATTGGCTGAGCTTTTGCCATTCTGGCTATTCTTTGATCCATTGGAATGGTAGTCTTTCGTTTTCATCCACATCTCTCTTGTTTTGCTTTCTCTTTTTAAGCATTGGAGATCATTTTAGCTGAACAGCCTATCATTGTTTGCACTTCTTTATAAGTTTTACATTCTCCAATCAACTTTTTAATCAAAGTATGCTGTTCTTCTGAACAATGTCTCGAATAACCCATATTTTTCAGGCTTTCAAGAAGTGCATGTACAACATGTGCTGGCTTCACCCTTAAACACAGTGCCCCAATCCAGCAGCCATGAGTCTTGTCGGACAACCGGCCGTGTCCCCTGACCCTAGTACGGCTACCTTCACATAGCAGATGTGTTGGGAGGAGGCCACAGCTCCTCTAGATCTCGTGGCCTCTGGTTCTGTGGTTGGAGCATGGAGTCTCCTTGCCAACTTCAGGACTGGGTGCCTGGTGTCCCCCTGCCCCTCCACTTTATTTCAGATTCAGGCGCATGGGTATATTGCTCACTGCCCATGCCTCTAGGGCTCCCTCCATCTCTTTGCAGTCCGGGACGAGCCTCATCTCCGCTCAAGTAAAACAAGGGTACAGGAGCGCAATGTGTGAAACCTGCTGGTCTAAGGGGTTAATGGACTGCATGCCAATTAGCCACTCACCCAGGGGGTTGTGCAGTCATGCACAACACCGGTGTATGCCTGGAAACAGAGGTGCCCCTGCTCAGAAGCTGTACGAGAAGCCTGGCCTGTAGTCCCGTCTCAGTCCATGTGATTCCAGGAGGTCATGTGATCCGAGTCAGATGTGACATCACCACAGGTCCTTCAGTTGTTATTGTTGTTAAGATGCTTCACAGGTCCTCAAAGAGGAGGAATTAAAAAATGCCTTAGCCCAAAGCAGCTCCACCAGTGATCCCACAAAGGGATTTTAACATAAAACAAAGGGATAATGGAAACTGGAGTTTATGAGTGCTAAGACACCAAGCAAAGGGAATGTATTAACAGATTCTCAAACCTTTTATTATTAGCTCTTTGTATGGGCCACAATGCATTTCAATAGCACACAGGCTATTGGTATCACCTGATGAAGATAGCCTGCGTGCTATGGAAATGCGTTGTGGCCCATACAAGGAGCTAATAATAAAAGGTTTGAAAATCTGCTAATACGTTCCCTTTGCTTTGTGCCTTAGTGCTCATAAACTCCAGTTTCCATTTTCCCTTTGTTTTATCATCTCCGCTCAAGTCCTCCGGGTCCTTCGTCTCCTACTTACTCCACCAACTTTCTCTCCCAACTGCCTACCCACTTCCTGTGGTCTTTCCTTCTCAACTTCCTGACTGCTTCCTTACTAACTTCTCACCCTCCACCTTTCTTTCCCTGCTGTCCCAGTAACTGCCTGGGCTCTTCCACTATTGGGTTCACCCACCGTCCCTGGGACCGAGTGCGTCGGGTGCTTTTCTGGGTGTCTGAACTTACTTTCCCATTTACTGCAGACAGGAATACCACACCCGTGGATTGGGTGCAGTACCGCTCTGTGGCAACTATACCCTTGAGGCGCCACATTGTCCGTGGTGGAATTTCAACCAAAGACCCTAGAGATACAAGGCAGCAGTGCTAACTACTGAACCACCATGCCACCCAGTGAGTATGGCTCACTACAGAAAACAACACAAATATTTAATGTGCCATGCATAACATTTCAAAAGTGCATAACAGCTTAAATCTAGATACCCCTCAGAGTTAAAAAAAAAACCTTCACCATATACCGTGTTTCCCCGATAGTAAGGCCCCCCCGATTGTAAGGCCGCCTAGGGGTAAAGGGGGGGCCTGCTAATGTAAGGCCTCCCCCGATTATAAGGCCTTACAACCGGGGGGGCCAATGTAAGGCCCCTAGCGGAGGGGGGGGGGACCGGGAGCGGGTCGCACGTCACGTGCGCCCGCTCATTACATATGCACTGCATCCCCCTATCAATCAGCGACGGGGAGCAGTGCATTATACTGTATATATGGGCCCCCTATTGCTGGCACACTACCCCCCTGTTCTGAGGCCCCCACCGCTGCTGCTGCTGCTGCAGAGATCTTACCCTCCAGGGTCTTCTTGCAGCAGCCAGCGCGTCCGTCCTCTGTCCTCGGCTGTCTTCCGGATCATGTGACCGGCCGGTCGCAGTCGCGATGACGTCATGCGCTGCGACGGGTCACATGATCCGGAAGACAGCCGAGGACAGAGGACGGACGCGCTGGCTGCTGCAAGAAGACCCTGGAGGGTAAGATCTCTGCAGCAGCAGCAGCGGTGGGGGCCTCAGAACAGGGGGGTAGTGTGCCAGCAATAGGGGGCCTATATATACAGTATAATGCACTGCTCCCCCTGTCGCTGATTGACAGGGGGATGCAGTGCATAGGTAATGAGCGGGCGCACGTGACGTGCGACCCGCTCCCTCAGTGTCCCAGCAGTAGGGGGCCTGTAGGCCACACTGCTGGGGCACCCAATGTAAGGCCCCCCCCGAAAGTAAGACCGGGGGCCACTTTTGGCCCCCAAAAAAATGTAAGACAGGGTCTTACTTTCGGGGAAACACGGTACTAACGCATCTCAATGAATTAGAATATTGTCAAAAAGTTAATTTATTTCAGTAATTCAATACACATAATAGCAATCAGATACAGAGATGGATGGATTATACTCATGCTGCCCTTGGAAGAATCAGTCGATCCGAGGTTTTAAAAGCATTTATTCCCTTAACTCAATACAAAAAGTTAAACGCATATATTATATAATCATTAAAAACAGAGTGATCTATGGCTAGGGTCACACATGCCAATTCACTTTTTTGAGGCTGTAGAAAAACAGATCCGTTAAATTTAGGGTGCCGATAGTGTCTTCTGAGCTCCTGGCCGTTTATTGGACTTAGTCATTTTTTCACCAAAAATGCATATGCGTTAACGCATTTTGCCTATATGTACCATGCGTTAACACATGCATTTCCCATAGGGCCCCATGTTAAAAAAAACACATGCGTCTTTTTACTGCACCCAAAAACGCTACTAGCAACGGTTTTTGGGATGCTTTTTGAAAAACACAGTGACATATGCGTTAACGCATATGCTTTTTTGGACTTAGAAAAAAATGCCTTAAAAGATCCCAAAGACGGATCTTAGGCAAAAACTGCTGTCATGTGTGACCCTGACCTATTTCAAGAGTTTATTTCTGTAAATGTTGATAATTATCACTTACAGCCAATAAAAAACAAAGATCATTATTTCAGAAAATTAAAGTTGGGAGGACGAAGGGTTAAAAACTGTGCTGCCGTATTCCACGAGACCTCAAAGGGTGAATGTAATATCGATTTATTAGTCAATGTGTTGCAGGGCTCCAAGAAACGCCCTGAAACATGGCAACATGATATTGATTTTTGATGATATTCTAATTCACTGAGATGCACTAGTGTGGTGGCAAACCTCGTAGCATAGAAAATTCAGCATATTTGATACCATATGGAATGCCAAAGTATAAAAAGAATCTGTGCAAAGCATGAAGGTCCAAGATAGTAATAAATAATAATAAAAAAATAGCTGAATGAAGAAATAAATAAATAGAAATATTACCAAAATGAGTTCTACTAAAGAGAAATACCAAAAGGGAAAAAAGGGGTTATGAAGTCAATTTTAGCAGTAGCAGCACCAATCATCTTACTACCATAAATGAATGGTAAAACCTTTCTACATACAGTCTATAACAATATAACAACTAGTCAGATGCCTAAGTTTGATGACATATCAGTTTTTCATGATACGTGCCGCTCTGTAATAATAAGGCTGAGGGGACTGTGGGAAGCAGCAATAGTTTAAGGAAGGAGCAGAATCTCCGAACAGCTCATTCTTCATATTAACCTTCTGTCACCCATGAAAGTGTTCACCACAAAATGTTGAGGAAGAAAAGCAGCCGATGTTAGAAAATGTATAGAAATCTGGTTCAACCTGTGAATAATAAAAAATCATATTTAATTTGGAAGATTAAGCAGCTAGTTCATATAAAACACTATGAATCTGTAGTACAGTAAGAAGCGCACAGCCGGGTTGGCACCTGTACACTTGAATGAGTCAGTCGCGTATCAGCTGATGCAATCGCTCACAACTCACTTGTCTTTTTATGACATACATACTCCATACCTCTGTGCAGGAAATCCCCATAGCGAGCTGCAGTGGCAATAATGACTGATTTTAGTAAAAACTGATCTCATCCTTCACAACAGATGTTGAGATTTTCTCTCTCGTATTGTTGAAACATCATCTCACGTTAGAGAGGTTTGATCAATCCCTGTTAATCAGCAGGGTTTGAAACCAGAAATTCATGGGCAGTCTGTAAAAAGACAGCATATTTTTTCCCTGTCCATAAAAAATTGATACCTCCGTGATTTTTTTGAAGCTGGAGAAGCTTCTACAGAATATTATGACTAGGCATCATAATTTTACCATTCACAATGAATGGAGGCAATGTCTTCAATCTAAGGCTACGTTCACACTTTGAGCGTTTTTTTGCAAGCGCTTTTCAAAAATGCGCAATGTGCCTTGTGTCTCACATTTACTTTGCTGTACAGACACTGCGTAATTTTACTCGGCGCTTTTATGGGAAAAAGCGCCGGCGTAAAAAAAAATTGACATGTTAATTCTTTACGCAGCAGCGCCGCCGGTGCTTTTTCGCATAGGGGCCGGTGCTGCTGTATCTGATGTCATACAGGGAAAGGAAGAATCCTGGTTCCTCCCTCCCCTCTGTGACATGTGACCGCCCCCATTTGATTTCGCAGTGCATTACTATACACTACGAAATCAAAATGAAAGAAAGCCAGAGGTATTAAAAATAAAAAAGAATTAATTCTTACCTCTCCGCCAGCTTGTTCATGCTATCCGGAGCTGAGCGAAGGCCATGTGCCGATGTGATAAGACCTGGCATGACGGCATGGGCGCTGATTGGCTGCTTGCGGTCATGTGATATGTGACATCATGTGACATACATATCACATGACCGCGAGCGGCCAATCAGCGCCCATGACATCATGCCAGGTCTTGACACATCGGTACATGGCCTTCGCTCAGCTCCGGATAGCACGAACAAGCCTGCGGAGAGGTAAGTATTAATTCTTTACTATTTTTAATACCTCAGACTTTCTTTAATTTTGATTTCGCAGTGTATATTAATACACTGCAAAATCAAATGGGGCAGTCACACATGTCACAGAGGGGAGGAGAAACCAGGATTCTTCCTCCCATCTGTGACATCACTTTTCCCCTGGGCCCATAAAAAAGTGTGCTATGTGAAAAGCACTGCTTTTTCATTTGCATTTTTTTGTGCGGGTGCAAAACACTGGTAAAAGCTCCCACGCAAAAAAACCCACAAAAAAGCGCTATGTGTGTACATAGCCTAAATATAAGAGTTGTAGATGTTTTACTAATGATTTTAATGATTTATTACCAAATTCCAATGTGTCTGTCAAAAATATTGACTGTCTGTGATTTTTTAGTACGTCCAGAAAAAAATAAAAATCAAGTTGGTAAGGCTGTCAATCAGGCACAGACCTCTTTGGCCATGTTCACACACATGAGTTTTTTTGACCATCTCTGTGTTTTTGGGCTGTTAAAAAAAACGCAGGTGCGTTAACGCAGGGTACATTTGAGTGTAGCTGCGTTTTTCAGCTCCATTTGCGTTTTTTACCCCTAGTCCAAAAAACGCTGCATGCAGCGTTTTTAGGTGCTGTAAAAAAACGCATGTGCGTTTTTCCCAAAAACGCATGCGTTTTTTTAACATGGGGCCCTATGGGAAACGCATGCAAAAACGCATGGTACATTAGTACCTTTTAGTGCCATTCAAAAACGCATGCGTTTCCCATAGGGGCCCATGTTAAAAAAAACGCATGCGTTTTTGAAAAAACGCACATGCGTTTTTTTAACATGGGGGCCCTATGGGAAACGCATGCGTTTTTAAAAGGCACATTTATGCACCCTGCGTTAACTCTTGCTTTTTTGCCTGCGTTTTTGGTGAAAAAATGACTAAGTCCAAAAACGTGGCAAATCCTTTCAGACACACAAGGGACATTTTTAAGCACTCTTAAAAAAACGCAAGTGCTTTTAAGAGTGCTAAAAAAAACGCAAATTGAGTGTGAACAATGCCTTTAAGCATGCTATGTGTGCTATGTCACAAAGTATTTTATTTTATAATCTACATGAATTAAAGAAAAACTCTGCAGCATAATAAAGAAAATACAAAAACATTTTTATGATAGCACCCCCCCCCCACCAATTTTTATGCCATGCGTTTTTGGCTGTGTGGGTGTTTGGTGAAAATAATGACTATTTGCAAAAACGTTTTCAATGCTTTCACACACACAAGGCACATTTTTTGGCACTCCTAAAAAAACGCAAGTGGTTTTAGGAGTGCTAAAAAAAACGCAAATTGTGTGTGAACATAGCCACAGATTTGTAATCCAATGGATTTAGAGTTGAGTACAAGGATATATCCTGCCTTGGCCCGATGTTGAGTTTTGTACTCAATGGCAGCCAGGCTATGGCTATGTTCACACACAATTTGCGTTTTTTTTAGCACTCCTAAAAGCACTTGTGTTTTTTTAAGAGTGCCAAAAAATGTGCCTTGTGTGTCTGAAAGCTCCAAAAACGTTTTTGGACTTAGTCATTTTTTTCACCAAACACCCAATAAAAAAAAAACGCATGGCATAAAAATTGGTGTTTTTGCTGAAGAAATTTTTTTTCCGTTTTCCTGCCGTTTTCCTGCCTACCGTTAACGCAGGTGTCTGCATGTGCCATGCGTTTCCGTTTGCGTTTGCCTGCGTTTCTCATAGGGGCCCATGTTAAAAAACGCATGCGTTTTTGGGGAAACACACCTGCGTTTTTTTCCAGCACCCAAAAACGCTGCATGCAGTGTTTTTTGGGGTAGGGAAAAAAATGCAAGTGGTCTTGAAAAAAGCATGTACACTCAAATGTACCTGCGTTAACGCACCTGCGTTTTTTTTAACACACCAAAAATGCAGAGATGGTCAAAAAACGCATGTGTGGGAACATAGCCTATGACGGTCTTCACCTCTCCAGTTGGCATCTTTAGTTACTCTTGCAGTAACTGAACCTCAGTGTGAAACTTTTTGCTCAAGTCTAAATGGTTGACATCAATGGCTATCCCTTTTAAAAAATGTGTTAGGCCCTATGTAAGAAAGTAGATGATTCCCACATCAGAATATGAACAAACGATTTATCACCAATTGCTGGATAGAGTTTAAAGGATCAGAACTCATAAATTAGGACAAAACCAAGAAAAGGAAAGAAAAGAGAGTCAAGAGGGAGGCCAGAACATGTGATCATCTATGACACAACTGGAAAATATAAAACCCCCAAAGCTATAAGTCAGGAGGAGCCATTGACCAAACTTATACCAAGTTAGGCATGTTGAGCAAACAAAGCTGGCTTATAGCTGCACACAGAGGTGCAAGAGTGATGGACCTCCTAAGGGAGATTGGATGTGTGAGCTGAAAGGACCAAGTAATTGAAGAGAATGACTAAGGCTAGGGTCACACTTGTGACCCACACCTAACGCTTCTGCTAACAACTTAGAATTTTCCCCCGCAGCGCATAGCGTTAACGCTATACGATGCATGACAACGATGCCCCATAGAAACCCGCTGTTTACCTTAGCAGTGGCTCCACACAAAGCTGCAGGGAATGTGCTTTACAATACTGCACAGGAAACGCTGCAGACAGCGTTTTCCTGTGCGCTCAGCTAAAGCGTACGTCCTGCAGCTTTGTGTGTGACCGCTGCTAAGATAAACAGCGGGTTGCTATGGGGCTGCGTTGCATGGCAGCGCACAGCGTTAAAGCTATGCGCTGTGGCTGATTTTCAAAGGTTTTAGCGGTTCCGTCAGCCTCAAGTGTGACCCTAGCCTAAATGAGCAGAAAGATCTGAGGGACAGAAGAGGACAGACCGAGTGAGCAGAAAGAACCGAGTGACCAAAGAGGACAACCAAGTGAGCAGAAAGGAACGAGTGACTGAAGAGGGAGTGACCAAAGAGGATGACTATGCGAGCTGAAAAGATTGGGAATCCTAGTTGAGGGACAGTGTACTTGAGATGGTGAAAAACCAGGAGGTCCCCTTAAAGGTAACGACTTAAGCTCTGCCCCTGAGAGACAGAGATAGCTGGTGTGACTTGCAACTAATGGAGAATTGAGCTGACTCCTGTTAGAGCCTGTTATGATTTAATATTGCAGATAATTATAGTGAAGATGGTAGGAATTGTTACAAAGACTAGACAGACAGTGACAGGCGACGTATAGTACTTTCATTTGAAAATTGTGTGGGAAATTGGAGTACTAGAGGTTGAGATTCAAAATTGCATTGATTGTTAGCCATAAAATATCTGTTTTGTAATCTGCCATTTTCTTCAAAATTGCACTTTGATCGTTAAAACTGTAAATTGTTAATAAATCTCCATCTTGTTCCCCTGTTATCACTGAGCCTCTATTCTCTGTGCTGCTCTATTCGTTTACCTGTTTTATACTTATTTGTCTATATAATAATAGCCGCAACAGGCTATGAGTGACAGATGACTCTATGGCTCTAGTCACCAAATGAATACTGTGATATCTTCTTTATTGAGAGTGTTAAGCCCCGTCACACTAAGCGAGATCGCAGCTGAGTCACAAGTTTTGTGATGCAACAGTGACCTCAACAGCGATCTCGCTACATCTGACACGTAGCAGCGATCAGGCCCCTGCTGTGAGATCGCTGATCATTACAAACCGTTCTGGACCATTTTTTGGCGCTGTGCTCCCGCTGGGCAGCGTGCATCGCTGTGTTTGACAGGGACAACGACCAACGATCTCAATACTATGCCTGACAGTGATAGGGTCCCAATGACCGCTGTATCGTTGCTGCGTCGCTGGTGAGATCTGACTGTTTGACCACTCACCAGCGACCATGTAGCAACGTACCAGCGATCCTTACCAGGTCGGATGCTGTTGGAATTGCTGGTGCGTCGCCAAGTGTGACCCTAAAGCACAGCATGAATGGTATCATCCCTGACCCTATTCTTTACCTTATTTAGATGCAAACAGAGATGTGCACAAGCCCTGAGTGCAGATTTAGTATTGGACTTTGGTGTGGATTTCTAGACTGTTTCAACAAAGATATATTTACACAATGTGTGAATCTAAAACCTAAGAGCTCATACACATGAGAGAAGGGTGTAGAGAGGCACGCATAGTAACGAAGGCTCTGTTCTTTGGAGCACAAGGCACTCTGAGTGGTGCTAGAAGTTGATTTGTGTTACAGAACTATTTTACTTTAGGATCTTTAATTCATAAGAAAATCAATTAAAATTAACCCGCTGCAGCATAAATAGAAATAGGAAGGTACTGTACAGTAGGGGACTATAGAAGTCTTTGCTTTCCATATTGCGTATGTGAAGCTATATTTGCATTTCTTTTTAACATTGGGTTTATAAACTTTAAAAAACAAAAAAAACTTTTCTAAGATGCACCTTTTTTTCTAATTCTTACCTTCTGTTCTAGATTGTATGAAACGTTGTCACTGACAAAAGGACTAAAAGAACTCAGTGTAAGGGCCAGCAGATAACATGGCAGTTCTTTAGGATGTTCTTTTGTAAGGTAGCACAGTTGTTTAATGTCTTGTTAGATTTCACAATCTTTAATCAATGTTATATGAAGCTTGCTTGCTATTTACTATGCGAGCTATGCAGAACTACAGCAAAAATAAATCTTTGGAATTAAAAATCATAAAAGACTGCCCTCACAACCATGAGTCCATCCTTGCTACCCTATGTGATGACTACATGGACAATCATGGGGCAGAATTATCTATCTTGCTATTATTCAAACAAATTTAGATTAAGGCACCCGGTGTATGAATTTGTGAATTTCATGGCTTTGGAGAAGGTAAAAAGTATTTGTACCGTGTTAGGCTGCCTTCAGACTTGCAGATGCCTCCACAAGCGTTTTGCAGAGGCATCTGCAAGTATCTGCATGCAGACCGCGGCCCCTATGTTTATAATGGAGCGCACGGCGGTCTGCAGATGCTTGCCGACCGCCGTGCGCTCTCATTGCCCGCAATTAGTGATCTGTGCGCAGGCGGATACCTGCGCACAAATCACACACTATCGCCCGCACCAGGGACGCAACATCTCGCGTCCCTGGTGCGGACGAGAGTGTGTGATCTGTACGCAGGCATCCGCCTGCGCACAGACCACTAATGGCGGGCAATGAGAGCGCACGGCGGTCTGCAAGCATCTGCAGACCGCCGTGCGCTCCATTATAAACATAGGGGCCGCGGTCTGCATGCAGATACTTGCAAATGCCTCTGCAAAACGCTGCGGAGGCATCTGCAAGTCTGAAGGCAGCCTTAGCCAGTAGATAGAAAAACATTACAACCTGAGAGTCCTCAGTGGCTGATACCGTTTAATGGCTAACTGACAAGATTATAAGTAATAGCAAGCTTTCGATACACTATGGCCTCTTCATCAGGCTTAATGATACAACTTCTGGAGAAACACATATATATATATACAAATGCAGGGTGGGATAAAGGAATACATAATACAGGTGACGTGAAGCATATAGTGGTCAGTTGGGAGGGGGAAACAGACCCCAGTTAGAGGACAATAGAACTTTGACACTTCTTACGTGAACTGTTATCACAACCATTTCACACCGTCTTATTATTGTTCTTGGACGAACAACTAATCAAAGAACAATAAAACTGTCTGTGCCTCTTATCTTGGAACTCTGATTTTACTGCCCCAGCTGCTTCTTCCCCCCTCCCAACTGACCACTTATTGCTTCACCTCACCTGTGTTATGTATTCCATTATCCTACCCTGCATTTGTATATATACATGTTTCTCCAGAAGTTGTATCATTAAGCCTGATGAAGAGACCATAGTTTCTCAAAAGCTTGCTTTTCAGTTAGCCATTAAAAGGTATCAACCACTGAGGACGCTCAGGTTCTAATATATTTCATGGCTTTGGGGAAAGCTTAAGCTGATGAGGACTCAGGTTCAGTTAAAAACAATAATTTCCCTCCTATTTCTGCCTGCACCAGGCTTTGCTTCTAAATCCATGGCACATTTCTGTATGGAGATTTTTAAAGGTTTTACCAAAGTAAAAAGAGTCTGATGGAGTAATCCAAATTCTTGAAGAAAAACTCTGAAAACCATAATATTATTGCTATATATTAAAATTTAAAGTTTCTAAAACCAAGAACTATGATGGGTTACAAGTTAATACACAGGCATGATCATATAGATAAATCATAAGGATCACCGTACTCACAAACTACTTATACGGTAATTCCAAGACTCTAAACTCTGGTGGTATCAGTCAGTGAGTGTCCGTCCAATGTATAATATCCACACAATCCACAAACATTCACATTATCCCACAATAGGTGTTGTCATAACCCAGCTGCCTAAAGATGATTCACTTGATAAATCTATGACCCAATGAGATTTAACAATAAATTTCATATACCAAAAAACCTGATGCATTTCTCCTCCCAAAAAGGAGGATCCCCAGGGGCGCATGACTATGGTCAGACAATCAATGTGCAGAGATTATACATTAGATAATGGTATGTCTTATTGTATGACAGCAATCAATAAGGCAAATTTATGCAGATTTTAAACCATAAATAATTATATATCATTTTGTCCTTTGCCTCCTTGTAGTCCCTTTTAGAACAATATGACATATCATTATCTATGGATTAAAATCAGCATAAATTTGGATGCATGTTTGTGAATTATGGGGATATTATATATAGGAGGAACACTTATTGACTGACACCTCCAGAGTTATGAGTCTTGGAATTACCGTATACTGTATGTAGTGAGTGACTACGATTGATCCTTATGATCTTTATGATCACGACTGTATATTAACTTGTAATCTATCATAGTTTTTTCATTTAGGACATCTACTATATAATTGTCTAAGGCGTCTGTCGGTCACAGAAATCGTGCGCCCGACAGAGGTCGCTCATTGGTCGCCGGCAGACGCGGAGGCCAATGAGTGCCGCGTATGCAAAAGACCTGCACGGCGCGCGAAATTAAAATTTGCGTGCCACAGCGGCTCTCATCTAAGCCCCCCGCTCCTCCTGTCCTGCCCGTGCTCCTTACAACCCCCGCTCCTCCTGCCCCTCTCCACCCCCTTCCCCCCCCTTCCCCCCTCCGCTCCTCACGGCCCCCCCCCTGCTCCCCCACCCCTCCCGCCCAGGGCCGCATTGTTCATTGGACAGTGCGGGCCCTCTTACTCAGGTGGCAACAGGCAGGGGGAGCGGCTGTGAAGAATGTGGCGGCGCTATCCCCAAACAACCGCTTCCTGCCTGTTGAGTGGTAAGTGAAAGAGCACCCCCACCCTCCAAGCTCCTCACCTGCGGCGGGGAGCTGACGGCACCCCTTCCCCCCAAGCTCCTCACCTGCGGCGGGGAGCTGATGGCACCCCCCCTTCCCCGCTCCTCACCTGAGGCGGGGAGCTGTGACGGCACCTCTCCCGCTCCTCACCTTCGGCAGGGGGCTGACAGCACATCCCCCTCCCCCTTCCCCGCTCCTCCGGCTCCATCCTGCCCCGCTTGCTTCATCCTCCCCCCTCCCCCCAACCCCTCTGGCTCCATCCTGGCCCATCCAGCTCCATCCTGCGCTGCTCGCCACCATCCTGCCCCCCCGCCACCATCCTGCCCCGCCGGATCCATCCTGCCCCCCCGCCCACCATCCTGCCTCGCCACCTCCATCCTACCCCGCTGTCTCCATCTTGCCCTGCGAGCTCCATCCTGCCCCCCACCATCATCATGCCCCCCTCCACCATCCTGCCCCGCCAGCTCCATCCTGCCCCCCGCCACTATCCTGCCTCGCCACCTCCATCCTACCCCGCTGCCTCCATCCTGCCCCGCCGGCACCATCCTGCCCTCCTGCCACCATCCTGCCCCCCCCACCACCATCCTGCTCCACCAGCTCCATCCTGCCCCGCAGTCTCCATCCTGCCCCCCCGCCACCATCCGGCCTTGCCGCCTCCATCCTACCCTGCTGCCTCCATCCTGCCCTGCCGGCTCCATCCTGCCCCCCCACCACCACCATCCTGCCCCACCGGCTCCAACCCACCCCGCTTGCTCCATCCTGCCCCCCCGCCAGCTCCATCCTGCACCCCCCGCCACCATCCTGCCCCCTGCTACCACCATCCTGCCCTCCCGCCGCCACCATCCTGCCCCACCGGCTCCATCCTGCCCCGCCAGCTCCATCCTGCCTTGCTCGCTCCATCCTGCCCCCCCGCCACCATCCTACTCCTCCGGCTCCATCCTGCCCCACTCGCTCCAACCTGCCCCCCCGCCACCATCCTACCCTGCTCGCTCCATCCTGCCACGCTTGCTCCATCCTGCCCCCCACGTCACCATCCTGCCCCCCGCCACCATCCTGCCCCCCTGCCACCATCCTGTCCCGCTCGCTCCATCCTGCCCTGCTCGCTCCATCCTGCCCCCGCCACCATCCTGCCCCGCTCACTCCATCCTGCCCCCCGCCGCCTCCATCCTGCCCCCCGCCGCCTCCATCCTGCTTTTCTGGCTCTATCCTGCTCCTCCGGCTCTATCCTTCCCCGCTTGCTCCATCCTGCCCCCTCCTGCCACCATCCTGCCCCCCCGCCACCATCCTGCCCCGCCGGCTCCATCCTGCCCCACTCGCCACCATCCTGCCCCGCCACCTCCATCCTGTCCCGCTGCCTCCATCCTGTCCCCCCGGCTCCATCTTGCCCCCCACCACCATCCTGCCGCCTCGGCTCCATCCTGCCCCACTCGCTCCATCCTGCCCCTCCGCCACTATCCTGCCCCACTCCCCCCCATCTTGCTCCTCTGGCTCCATTCTGCCCCGCCCCCCACCATCCTGCCCCTCCCACCTGCCACCATCCTGCCCCGCTCGCTTCATCCTGCCCCGCTCGCTCCATCCTTCCCTGCTTGCTCCATTCTGCCCCCCGCTATTCTTGCTCCCCCGCCTCCATTCTGCCCCGCTCCCTCCATCCTGCCCCCGCTGTTCTTGCTCCCCCGCCTCCATCCTGCCCCGCTCGCTCCATCCTGCTCCTCCGGCTCCATGCTGCCCCATCGGCTCCATCCTGCCCCTTCAGCTCCATCCTGCCCCCCCCCTGCGCCTCCATCTTGCCCCCCCTTACCCGGCTCCATCCTGCCCCCTCCGGCTCCATCCTGCTCCCCCCGCTCCATCCTGCCCCGCTCGCTCCATCCTGCCCCCCTGACACAATGCTTCCCCCCCTCCCCCCCAGCTGATCGGTTTCCCAGGCAACGACAGGTCCTAAAGGCCAGTAGGACCTAGAAGACGGAGGTGGAGCGAGCCGGCGGAGAGGTGAGTATCCTCACTGAGGATTTTTTTATTTTTACTTT